>OW203728.1:4440000-5052857 GCA_934045075.1 Yponomeuta sedellus | reverse complement strand
TTCAGTGCACAACGTTCTCTAATCAGATTATTACGTATCCTGTCATTCAAAGTAACACTATCTTCTCAAGGACCTCATTTCTATGGACTTCATTTCATTAGAATAAATTGGATAGAAATTCGGTACATTCTCATACTAATAGTACAGATGGCAAAGAGCTTAGCTAAGAATATTCTGTAGAGCAGAAAAATAAAGAGATAATGTTAGCGACACTGTAAAGCAATAAACAACCTTATTAGGCTACAACCAATGTCTGTTCATCATCACTGGCTACTACGACACAGGTGTAGCTACATCTCTATAAATATTCGAATTGGGGCTTCTACTTGTCAATGCAAACAACTGTTCTATTGACCCTTGTATGTCCCCACTGCTGGGACACGGGTCTCTTCCAGCATCGCGAAGGTTAGGCCATACTCCACCACGGGGGCCAAGTCCGGGTTGGTGGAGGATTTGTGGCGGGCGTTACAACAATTGTTACTACGGGGAAAATTTCAAAATCGCGAAAAAAAATTCTGCAGTTCCATAAATTTGATGTCCTATCTATAGCAATTTCGACGGCGTGGAAGAGTAATAAAAGAATATTTTAAAATTACCGATCTTAATTCCGCGTTTTTGGAGTTCAAAAGACTTGTTGAAGGTATTATAAATTGAATTTCGGATTTCGATATACTGCCAAGGAGAAATTCTCTCGGTATAGCAAAAAGATACCCTTTATTCAAGGTATGTCCTCTACCCAAGAATACAAATTATTCCATTCCCACATAAACGAAGATGCGGGAACAGCTGCTAAAGGTAAATCTAAATACTGTTAGACGAATACTGAAGACCTGTTGATAGGCTGTTAATGAACAACCAGACAAGAACAAACCTCGTTAGGTGCAAATGTTAGCGTGATATATGACTGTGGGTAGTCGTATAAAGCCTCTTGACTCTTGATAAATGAAATCGCAAGCTCACGCATCTACGCACACCACACATCCATCACTAAGTAGGTCGAAATCCTTAGCTTGTTTAGTTTCATAAATTGCCACGTCACGCGACCAACAACTTGTATGAATGAATGGACTCGGAGCCTTGGTTCTAGTATCTAGATATAATATTTGCGCTCAGCTATTAATAAATCTCAATTAGAACTTACGGGTTAGACATTGAGTATAAACGTACAGAAGCGTTAGCTTTGTTCTGAATTCCTTATTGAGATTACGTGTTGCGGCTGGGTAAGTATCGACGAGACGGGTAAAGAATCGGGTAGGTGGGTGTGAAAGAGAAGAAGCTTATGCCCAATAGTGGGCTTTGTTTATAGGTTGTATAAGCCTTTTGTAGGCTGTATACTCCGTTACCCTGGATGTCACCCCGTGGAGAGTAATGATGAGTCCAGACCGCGGCTAAGAAACCTCCAGAAAGAGACACGTTCCTAAAAAATGCGTCGTATTTCGTTGTGATGTCTGATGTAAAAGTTGCGCGTCTTTACGCTTAACCGCTTCCATCCTGAATTTGAAAACACCAATAGAAATCTATCGTTGTTGGCATTTCTCGAAGTGCCCACCTCGGAAAGGCAATTACCAGCGCTGAGATATGTGAACCTCAGACACTCAGAATTCCTCACGATGTTTTTCGTCACAGTTAGCGAGTGGTATTCCTACTACTACTTTACAAATGTAATATAACTTAGAAAACAAAGTCTTAGCATTGGTACATGCTGGGATTCGAACCCACAACCTCCTGAATGTGAAGCCGGCGTTCTGCGCTACCACAGCTTCTCTTACGGTGCTGGGGGGTGCTAACTAGCTCCACTAATGGCAGAGAAATCATAATTTCGAGATGAGAGAGATTTTTCGCATATCTCAAGATAGGTACGCCGAGCGAGACTGTTGTACATATATATTTTTTATGTTATTCTGTTCTCTGGGTGTTATTAGCTTAATATCTTCAGCGAGATCGGGCGCGCTCGTGACCGCGAGCGAGCCTCACGGTGAACTACACCTGCGCAGTGACCTAAGGTGATTCACTGTGGCACCAAGCTAATTCAGAGCTTTAGAGGTGCCTGCACACTATTTGTAGTTTAAAATACTACAAATATGTTTGTAGTAAAAATGGACAAATATGAGTAGGTATACACAATTAGAACCAACTACTTTATGTGGAATCCGACACGTGATAGAAAACTTTTATTCATGCATTTTGTTTAATTATTGCACTTTAATACACACTAAAACTACAAGAGAACCTATGTTTAGTAATACTTATAACACACAACGTGATAAAAATTACGTACAAATACGTACTTATTCCAACAGAAATTTCTTCTAGCCAGCCAGCGCCAATTTCTTCTATAAGACTCTTTTTAATTCGGTTATGCATTTTTTAGATTTTATCTTTCTCGGTTGATTGTTATGCGTGTGCAAAACACGTGAAAGGTCGAGTCCCGAGAATTAAATTAAATTATTTCATTCCGCAATAGAGAGTTTCGCTTTACGGCATACGCTAACTACACCACAATGTAGTTCTACAAGCATTCTCATATGTGAGTGCACATCCTAATCATCATAAAAAAATCACCCAAACCCTAACCTTCATAAAAGCTAGTCTTAATGAAGGAAAATCAGATTATTAATTCCGAAAACATTGAATTGTCATCGATCGGCATTTTTTTCTCACGCTCTTGTAATTATTCATAGGAAATGCCGAGCCTATTAATATTTGGATCAATTTATTATGTAGTTTTTATTATCATAGATTAATCGATCGTGAAATAATTGAGGTTAAAATGGGTCGTGTACCTACTTTTATTGACATTGATGTGTTTGATGCTTTCGATAATTAATTGTAACATTATGGTCAGTAAATTAGTTTATTATGACAAGGTCAACATTTTATTCATGGTTCGTGATTTACGAACATGGCGCATCTGACAATCCATCGAAAGCCTTCATCATTATCTCATTTAAGTTTATTTATTTAATCCATTAATGTTGTAACCTACCTTAACAGGCTCAATTATAAGAACACATTAACAAGTAGCTCGCCGGACCTACTTAACTTCTAAGCTCATTTATAGAACAGTGGTATTACTATGGATATCCCATATATCTTATGGCTATCTGTAAGTTATATCAAAACTATTATATTCATCTAGCAAGATTGTCACTACATCCAATACAAATTGGCGAAAGTTATAGAATATAATTTAAGAAATTCCGTCAAACAATAACGACGATAAAAAATATGTATGTTTTTTCAGTATTTACATCTAATTATGATGGCCAAAGATTGAGGAAAAGAGATGTGTTGGGCGAGACTTAAGTTGTGGCTCAGGAACATTAGGGAATGGAAGGATGTAGCCAACGTTAAAGATCAGTTTCGCTCCGTAAGAAATGAAAAGGTTTGCTGGAAGCAAATACTTCTTGCATTAAGCACGCCCTTGTACACTTACTCATATAATTAGTACAATAAAGAATTAAAATAATATGAATAAGAAGAATATAGGGTAAACGACGGTCAACCTCCATTAGTGGAGGGGCATAAGAAGAAAAGTCATTATACAGAATAGTTTATCCACACCAGCTCTAAGTATACAGCGACCAAGTCCAGATCTATTCAACTGACTACAACGCACCAAGCGATTCGCAAATTATTTTGACCCGTGCTAAGGACAAATTTAAAAACCTATTTAGAGGCTAAAAATTTTACCCATGCCGGGATTCGAACCCGCAACCTCTGGCACGGATAGCCAGAGGTTGCGGGTTCGAATCCCGGCATGGGTGAAATTTTTAGCCTCTAAATAGGTTTTTAAAGGACAGCAAAGTTGTGAAACACGCTGCCATCGTTTGTCTTTCCGGAGACATATAACCAGGGTATCTTTAAAAGTAGAGTGAACCGGAATTTAACAGGTAAGCACGTAACATCGTAGACCCCGTCTTCGCTTACCGTCAGGCGTGACTGGGGTCAAGTGTAACCTGTCCTACTTAGAAAACAAACGTATACCGAACTTTTCTGAAAGTCGGGGCGCTCAACAGCGTCCATAGTATTCTGCAAGCTCCACATAAGCCCCCCATATATCACGGCCTACGGTCAGTACCCCTCCAAGGGCGGCTACAATCCCTCATGTTATGTAAGCGCTCTAGGCACGGGCATATCCACGCCTTCTCTTGTATCGGCACCTGTGCCCTTCTCTGTAACACAAATGTTACTAATGGCAACACCTGGAAGAAGTTTAAGTACTAGATATGTCATCAAGATATTGAAGTTAGACTTGTGAGGTTTGACAGGATCATGGCAAGTGGGTTCCTCTTTCTCTGTGTTACAGGTATGTTGTTGTTGGTGCAGTATCCTCCACCTCATGACATCCATCTTTCTTTATTTTTTCAGTATAGCTTCTCCGTGGCTGTCCTTTACTGAACGCAGCAAAATTGTTTTTCCTAGTGTGGTAATAAACATAAGTTATGCATTGGTAATTAAAATTGTGGACGGAATCTTTATCATGTAGGTAGCAACTGATGGATAAAGTTTAAGATAATTTGAGAAAAGATGTTCAGAGTGGAGTTTTTTTTTCGTCGTCTTTATCTCCGTTACAAATCGACCCGAAGGCAGCGGACACCATTACAATGTTAGCCGCTGCCTCATATTTGCGGAAGGTGCATTGACATTCAACAAACGGAACGTAAGTTCTTTACGTCGAAATAAATTTTAGTTTTCTGATTTCTCTCTTGCCTTGTATGTGTTCTTTATAAATTGTTTTGACGTTACAAGCATCTTTTCATTAAAGAAATATTTTTTGCACAATGTACAGATATGCTTATTTAAGAAGCATCTTTTGACTAAAGATTAAAGCTCGAAGAAGCGCTCGTGGCCTAGTCGAACCGAGTGATTGGAATCAATCACTTGAGTTAAGCAACAATGGGCGCGGTCAGGTGCGGGATGTGTGACCGTTCCGTGACTACCGCTAGTGGCATTTTTCCGAGCGCTTCCGCGCTTCGTAGGGCACGTTAAGCCGTTGGTGCCGGCTGTCATGTGATGGCAGTCGTTAAGCCATGTCAGAGGCTTTACAGGCGGCTTGATAACTTCTGACAGTAAGGCCCACCACTGTCTTACAATCCTCCACCAACCCGGACTTGGACCCCCTAACCAAACCTAACCTTCCTACGATGCAGGAAGAGACCCGTGCCCCAGCAGTGGGGACATACCAGGGTTGATAACGTAGCATATCTGTACAAAGGCACGATTGCAACCCTGCATGTCCCCACTGCTGGGGCACGGGTCTCTTCCTGCATTGCAGGAAGGTCTTCGATTGCAACCCTGCATGCCCCCACTGCTGAGAGGCACAATTATTACTAATGAGTATTTTCTGACCTTGGGTTATGTGGATAGTGGTTCCGTCTCATCACGATCATCTCCAGAATCGATTTATTCTCCTTGACTCTCTTTAGAACTTGCTTATGTACCTATCCACTATATTTTTGCCTAAAAAAGGCCACTTATTTTGAGCTAACTGATGAATCAGTGCAAAAGGCCAATTAAATATGTTTACCGTAATAAATATCTGTTAATGTTTTTAACATATGTATTTCGGGTCGGCCCTTCACCCTGGGCGGTAATTATCTGCCATATAGCGTTGCAATAAAGCTTATAATTAAGTCATTTATTCAAAGTCAATCTGATTAAGGATAAAGTACCATATTTATTTCAACATTGTAAAATACCCATATTAATTGGTCGGTAAGAAGTTTTTGTTAAAAATCTCTGCATGGTACATTCATAAAGGTATCACTATTAAAAGAGTATATGAATCACAGCACTAATCTTAGTCTAAACGTCCTACTGCAGGACACAGGCCTTCTCTCAGAAAGAGACAGAGATAGAGAGTATGGGCTTAATTTCCACGCGTGCCCCCCTAATGGCAATTTCTAGCGCCGAGACATTTGAACACCTTAGATACTCTGGTCTCCTCACAATGTTTTGCTTTTAAGAAGAAGAGAGAAAACAATACTCAACTAGTAGACTCTCCAATTTGAGGTTGCCTGGAAGAAATTGCTATTAGCAACAAGGCAGCCAATTGTACCTTTTCTTTTGTAATTTGTGGTATACAATAAAGTCTTATTTCTTATTTCATAGTTGTACTTTTTTCTGGTTGTGCAATAAAGTGTCCTCTATCTCTATCAGCTCGTATTCGTTTACTGCTAGAAATACCTACACCCTACACAAAGGCTCGCCATTTCTTTCTGTTCTCGACCACATATGCCAACTATGACAGGATTGTTTAATAAAAATAATTAATATAAAAATGAATCGCTGAATGTTTTGGTAACCGCAAATCTCGAGAGCAGTTGAACCGATTTCGCTAATTCTTTTTTTAGAATATTCCTTGAAGTACGAGAATGGTTCTTACGGAAAGAAAAATAAAAATAAATTAAAGAAGCAACTGTTAGGCGGTACGAAGTTCGCTGGGTCAGCAAGTTGTTTAATAAAAATAACAAGGTTTGATGTTACTACACGTATAGGTAGGTATAAGATGTGGAACGTAATCGAGGCACTATTTCCCACACTAGATGCGCAACTTGACCTTTTATATGTAAACTCAGTTGCCTGAGATCAGGACCGAATAGACTTTTAAATTCTGCTACAGATTCATAAAAAGGCAATTCTTAGTGCACTTAGTAGGTAACCTAGTTTTAAGGTAAGCCGCCAAAATGTCCGTTACTCACGTCTCAACATTCACCTAGACCACGTGATAGAAATAAGTATCGCCAAGTTTCTTGGCGCTGTAAGCTTCGTATAAAACATAGGTGAGACAAGCACTGTTTAGGTCAGAAGGGAGCTTTTATTAACTTCATAATTTTGCAATTATGAAGTTTGTAAAAGCTCCAATAAAGACTAAAATCAAATGTCTTTATTAAAAATATGCCCGACCCATCCTAAGCGAGAATGTATAAGGGTTTTTAATGACATATTACATTGCGGCCAACTTTGGTCGCGTTGAATTTGGGTAAAAAATATCCAGCACTCTTCTCTTGGTTCATCTGTGAGAAAAATTTTAGACAAATCTTTTTGTCGAGACATTAAAATGTTTACTTCTTTAGGTTTAGCAGGATTTTGCACAAATATTGGTTGGTTGTATACGGTTGTATTGCGAAAATTGTATCGTTGGTTTAGCGGTTAATATGCTTACAATCAAAACATGGGGGTTCGATTCCAACTGTAGGCCACCGTACTTAATATGTAGAGATGGCCTTAGTTTCTGTGTATTTTCCTAGTTTGCCAGGGGGGGGGCAAGTCTCTAAAAAGCATAGTTGTTCAATTAAGTCATAGTAATGGTCGTTTCATTCACACTATCGGTAGTCTAGTACGACCCGTGTTACTTAACTCGGCGCCTCGCGCGATTCGATCTTCTTAGCGAGAGATGCCTGTAAAATTGGCGCGGGTTATACCCTTGGAATGATATTGTACTACTACTGCTTTGTAGATACCAAATTGATTCAAATAACATCCATTGCCGTGCTAACTTCATTCTATTGGAAAACTATGTTAATAGACTCTAGGGCTTGGACAAGTGATTGCGTTATTATTATTAACTCTAATCGAAAGAAATATTCCAAAAATGTTATCTAAGAGCAGCTGGCCAAACGATGCGATGGTGTAAACTACTTAAGAGTCCTCTATATCCCTGATTAGGCATGAAAAGAAATGATAATTCGCTATATTCGCTCCGGGTTAAGCGTACTCGACCCAAATATATTGAAGATACTTATAACGCGCTTATGCTGAGCGTTCTCAATCTAGTGTTTCTAAGAGCCTCTAAAGTTTCTATAAGTAGCATAATATTGCCCTATGCATATACGTAATGAGATGATTTGTACAGAGTTTAGTGTCACGTTCACCATACTAGATGGGTCAACAGATGGGACCACTGGGACTTGGTTGGCTCCGCACGTTTTGAAGAGTCTTTCCTGTGGGCTAGGCCGACAAAGCTATCAGGATAGTATAGGTGCTGGCCAAGCCTTCTATAAATATGCTACAAATTATACGTCGTCGTCGTCTTCAAGCTATTCTAATCCACTGCTGGACCCCTAATAGCCCTCCCCTAATGAGCGCCATAGCGCCCTGTAAGGCAAGCTGAAGTTGCCACATCCACATCTGCCGGCAGTTTTTCGCAGATCGTCATCCTTCACTACGTTTGCCGAGTCACGGTCTCCACTCAAGGACACGCTTACTCCAACGGTATTCGGTTCTTCGCGAGATATGGCCAGCCCACAGGCAATTCAGCTTGCTCATTCTCTAAGCTATGTCTATAACTTGCTCATTCTCTGAGCTATGTCGATAATGGAGTAGCATACTTTTTAATTTATATGGAGGTTATGTAATACCTCGTATAAGCTAAATTTAAACCACACGCGGCACTAATAATATTGCGGGTGCTTTGCTAAACACATAGCATTTCTCGCCGCGAAAACCACTGATCTCCATAGAGCACACCCATAGTCACTCACCCGTGTGAGTAACAAGTGGGTACTTAGTAATTACACATATGTAATGAGGCGACCTTTGTCGTACGACCTTTGCGATAATTAGCGAAAGATTAACGACTGCTCACGGCTCTCATGAAGTGCTAATGATGCTAGGAAACTAATCTTTCTAAAGATTCATTTAAGATTGATGCGCAGCGCTCTGAGATTTCATACTTGAACTTTTAGTGTTATAATATCGCCCTTTTCGGTTTAAGAACAAAGTTAGAAGCCTTTATACTAAGCCCGATGCAATGTGTTACTGAAATTACACGAAGCCGAAATTAGAATCTACACTATCACGTGAGCAAAAGTGAAAATTTCACAATGTTATTTTTCTATGTTCATATCAGCCTGAAATAAGATGCTGTTAATTTATACGAAAAATAAAATTAATAACTTGTTGTGTATCTGTTACGCTAAACTTGCTAGTACCTACATTTAAAGGTACGAAAAATAAAATTAATAACTTGTTGTGTATCTGTTACGCTAAACTTGCTAGTACCTACATTTAAAGGTACGAAAAATAAAATTAATAACTTGTTGTGTATCAGTTACGCTAGACTAGCTAGCACGTTACCTACATTTAAATTATAAGGCCCTGTGTACACCACGTGACATACGCCTTTTGAAAACATGCGGCGACAGTGTGCTTTCATAATCTTACAGTGCATTGTCATTTGTATAGATACACACAACTCGCGTGTGTATCTTCGCATTTCTATCGATACAAACGCGTGGCAACGGTGGGTCTCGTGGTGTGCACAGGTCCTAAAGTAACTGATGAAAATTGCAGTTATCGTTGTGTAACATATGCACTAAAACGCATACGCACAAGCAAAAAAAAAACGTTTCGAAATATGAATGTATTAGTCAGCCATTGACTTTACTTACAAAATTATTTCCGTCCACCAAGACCAGTATCAAGTTACGTATCCAATAAACGAACACACATTCTCGAAATGTCATTAAGTATAAAAAACGACCCAAACACACGTTATAATTCAACATTACAGTTGCATTCTTAACGTATCTTAAGTTATTCAGTATGCGATTACTGTCAACTAAACGCATGGGGAATGTTTTATCATAAGCTCGATTACCGTTAGGTATGGGAATGCTACATACAGCATTCCCATACAGAAAGTCTTGAGGGAAATGGTGTACTTTCAAGAAGAGTGCTGAAAAGTAACTAGGGTCGATGGGGAAGATTATATCGTAGTCTAATAAGAAACAAACTGTTTTGTTCCTTCGCAAAGGTACAGAATGAATCAATGAGCTCGTACTCGTCCACTGCTTTACATAGGCCTCCCCTAAGGCACGCCACTGCCCTCTGTCCTCAGCCATACTCATCCCTCCACTGCCAGCAATCTGCCTCAGATCCTCAGTTTAGCGAGCTGGGGGGCATCCTACGCTGCGTTTGCCAATTCGTGGTCTCCACTCGAAAACCTTTGTACTCCATCGACCATAGGTTCTTTTTTATATAATATATTTTTTATATATTTTTTTTATAGGCATTTTTGACCAGAACTACAGAATGTCAACAGAAAAATATTCGGTCAGGATGCTAGAGCTCGAAAGGAAAAACGACTGCAACTAAAAAATTAACTACTGAAAATGATTCCTGGTAAAAAAAACAATGGCACGAAGATCTAAAGATTCTAAAAAATACCAGTAGTATTAAGTCCCTTTGTACACTTTTTGCTTTACAACAATACAAGACTGTTGAAAAGTGATCTGTAACTAAAAAAAAATCAATTAAAGTTTGTTATATTCGTGAAAATTCAGAAAAACTGAGTAACGTGGTAATGAAAGCTAAAATACTGAGTAAAATACACGCACGAGACAATAAAACATAGAGAAAAAAATGTTTCACAGTACTAATGCTCCTCCAAAGATATTAAAGAATTCGTAACCAGTGTAGATGAACTTTATCTATCTCAACTTTTTTAGCAGACGTTCTACGCTAGACGTTAGTTAGACGCTCTTTCCATTTCAGTACTTCTGGGTAGTGTTTCGTAAAACTACAATTGGTACCTAGTTTATTGTGACAATTCGTCGTACCAACGCGGACGTGGGAGGCCCCCGTAGTGGAGTATGGCCTAACCTTCCTGCGATGCAGGAAAAGACCAGTGCCCAAGCAGTGGGGACATACAAAGAGTTGATACCAATACCCATTAAGACAATTCGAGGTACGTTGCATAGCAGTCTACTTGTTAATCTATCTATGGGTTGATAGACTTTGCCATCACATCGAATTGTCATAGTAATCAATGAATTGTAGTTCTATGAAACAGGTCCCTGGTAGTAGACGTCCTAATCCAAGTCTAAACCAGAGGTCAGCATTAAAGCATATGACTACACTTCACTCTACAGGTAATACGCTAATGTGAGAGGCGAGGTAACACGGAGGCGATTGGGTAGCCAGATTGACGCCGCTTGCGTCTGCGCAGGTTAACCGGCTAGTCGAATAAGTAATATGCATGGGAAGTATTTTATGTAAATGTATTCAAAAGAGTTAATCTTTCAGCTACTATCAGTCGCTGACCTTCGGTACTTTGCCTATCTACTTAGGTAGATAGTTATCAGAGGGTAATTTTCCAACGCTTAAACTATATTAACCAAAAAAAATGTCAAATACAATATTCTCAATTATGAAGGGGATCATCAATGAATTTTTTGAATTGGGGCACATCGCTCTGAGAACTGATGGCCGTTGGGGCAAAAAAGTTCCGTCTTGGCGACCGCGTACCAGACTTCGCAGCTTGGGCAGGCCCCCCACTAGGTGGTCGACGACCTGAATAAGGTGGCGGAGACTCGCTGGATGCGGACAGCACGACACCGGCCAAATGGCTGATGATGATGATAAATACAAATACTTAACTTAATACTTATATATTATAAATTATAAAAATCACCGAACGTATTTTTTATTATTTTTACCTGCCCGTTTTGACTGGCTGGAAAATATTTCTCGAGAAATAAGTCCGCCATTTCTCATAAGTTTTGTAAGTGCCATATTTCGTGTTTTGAGTGTTTTGAGTGTAACAAATAAACAAATTTTATTAATGATGAAAAATCACAAATTCGGGGAAAATACGAAAACGGTGTTTACAATTATTGTTATATGTACCTACTGTACTTTCGCATGTTGATTGCTTATAAAACAACACGAGAGAAACGAAAAGTACTTAAGTGTTGAGTTTTAACTTGAAAGGTTTCATAAGTTGCGATTATTCGTAGTTATTGCAATCACAATAACTTACATTTGACGTGGCAATTACTGCTCGCGATGTGTGAATGCCCTTTAAATCCTTGTCATTCAATCGTTGAATTCTAAGTTACGAAACTTAGAATTGAATGATAATGTTATCGCCAAACACACCCAAGCTGTTTCATTCACACAAAAATGTAACCTAACCTATGCTTGCCATTTATCAGGTATTTGAACGGCATTTTACGTGATCTGAACTGATATATTCACTTGAGAAAACCAAGGTGATGCAGGTGTTAAAATATATTAGTGCTCTTAGACTTTATTCCGATACACTTGATCACTGAGTCTTTGATTTTGGTTGCGATAGACATCATGGATAAACAGGGCACTTATTTAAACATCGCAATAATTTTCAATCATAGTCTGAGGCAGCAAGTCTGAGAAGAGCAGCGGTAGCCCAGTGGGTCGAACGATGGATTTGGAAGCGAGAGACCTAGGTTCGATTCTCAGTGTTGGCATGTACCAATGACTCTGTTTTCTAGCTTATGTACATTTGTGAAGATATAGTAGTCATACCACTCGCTGACGTCAAGGAAAACAGCCTGAGGAAACCTGAGTGTCTGTAGTGTTCAATTATCTCCACGCTTGAAATATCCGTGTTTATACGTGGCAACACAAACCGGGGGGTGGGCAGCAGCGCCCCCTGCAGTACAATTCCACCGAACTGCGATCACAACTCGCATGCCTGCGTGGGGATTATGGGAATTACCCCCTATGATAGCATAACGTGGCGCTCTTTAGGGGAGGGCTATGTCCAGCAGTGGACTAGTATAGCCTGACGACGACACGTGGCAATTAAGCCCATACTCTCTCTCTGAGAGAAGGCCTGTGCCCTGCAGTGGGACGTTTATAGACTACATAAAAAAAGTCCGAAAAAATGAAATGAAACTTCGTAGTAGATAAATTAATAAGCTTATGAAATACAAAACGAAAAATGTTCCTTTTGCGTGCTTTAGATTTAATTAAAACTGTTTTTACACGGATTTATGCTCGTTTATTACATTTTTACAATTTTACGGCACCTGAAAAAGTTCCGAAACGTTAGAAAATTGTAAAAATGTAATAAACGAGCATAAATCCGGGTAAAAACAGTTTTAATTATGTCTACCTACTGCTCGTGTTAACCTTAGAAAATGCTTTAGATTTATTATTGCTAAATACGCTTAACATAATCAACTCAAACATACACAACAAATGCGCAAAAATATCTGTCAGTAATGCTGAGGAATTGACAAAACTAGAGACTCTATATTTTTTTATCTTAAACGTTCAACTTTTAATATGTAAGTACAGTACTACACATCATAAAAGTCCCTTCGGGAATCTACGTTCGCGCAGACTAGGTAGTGTAACTGTAACGAAAGTACCCGAAGCTATAAGTACATTCAACATGAACTTTAACCGCATAACTTGCCGACCAAAATTTGGTCATCTGCGCAGGTACATCCGCGAGACTTATTTCTTGTGTAGCACTGTAACAGCCAGTCAAAAAACCACAACCCGTTCCTATTTTAGACCAGTTTCAGTGGCTAGAAAGTGTGCTGACAATTGACGATTTCAATATGTCCGACCAAACACACAGGACGACCTTCACACTACATCGGGCTATCGCATAACATTACAGTGACAAATCGAAACAATCAATCATAGAAGGAAACAATAGAGTGGCTGACCAAATACTCGATTGTCAATAACAATTAATTTACAAGTTAATCGGTCGATTGTTCCAGCTAGCCGCTGCACTGGACAATGCTGGCGTTAGCACGAGTTAAATTATGTATATAGAGTTTCCTACAGTTTTGGTATTATGGTAAACATTATTTTTTACTCAGCTTACATACCGCTGTAGCCTATTGCCTTTAAATAATATTGGCATTTTTACATCTACTTAATGTAATGTAATACTTAATGATACAGTGTCCAGTGGTATCTTCACTCACACTAGATGGGTGAAGAGACCACTCCGACGCTGTAGTGCCTGGGACATGGTTTTATAGATGGTGTAGGCTTGCCCAGCACCTATACCATCCTGACAGCTTAGTCGGCCTAGCCCACAGGAAAGACTAGTCAATACGTGCGGAGCCAACCAAGCCGCGGGTTTCCTCACGATGTTTTCCTTTACAGTTAACGTGTGGTATTGCGACGCAAATGTACGTAACTTTGAAATGAAACAAAGTCATTGGTACATGCCCGCACTCGGGATCGAACCTGGGGCTCTCGCTTGCCAGTCCATGGTTCTACCCACTGAGCTACCACCGCTTAGCTGAGCTGCCTATTGCAAAATTAGACAAATCCAACTTTTGGGGAATTAACACATTATGGGCCCGTTTCTGAATTGAGAATTCCACTAAACACTTTTTTTCGTCCTGTCACTGTCTTTTCTGAGAAATTCGAAGAGACAGCACGACAGTTAACTAAGTACTTAATTGGCGAAATGCTCAATTCAGAAACAGGCCCTTTGGGATATCACCTTTATGATATTTCAAGTTTCTGTCCCGAAAGGTTTTTTTAAGGACCCGCGATGCTAATACATAGTTATAGATTTGACGAGTGTAGTCACGTTGCGAAAACGATTACGGGCGTCAAATGTTTTTATATAAATTAAGTGGTGGAGTATGGCATAACCTTCCCGCGATGTAGGAAGAGACCCGTGCCCCAGCAGTTGGGACATACAAGGGTTGATATCGATCGATATAAATTACATTAAAAAATGTGTCCCACTGCAGGGCACAGGCCTTCTATAAGAGAGAGAGTTTGTATCAGCTTAATTACCAGGCGCGCCAATTTCAAGCACTGAGGTTAGTTAGTTAGACCTGAGATTTCCGCACTTAGCCTCATAGTTGGGCCATTGTACGTAGCAACCGCTGAGGTACCTTAACACCTCTGACACTAGGGTTTCCTTACGATGTTTTCCTTAGTATTGCTACTATGAATTCACAAATGTACATAACTTAGAAAACAAAGAAATGAAATGAAATGAAATGAAATGAAATGAAATGAAATGAAATGAAATGAAATGAAATGAAATGAAATGAAATGAAAAGGTTTTATTCAAAGTAGCGCAGATACTGCGGCTTAATGAACGTTACAAGTTAAACTAGGTGTCCATTTCAAAATCTGGATCATTTTGGAGAAAAAATGGACAAAAAAACTCCAAACTTAGTCTTTTCAAATTCCTTAATTAACAGAATTTACACAGATACTACAAAACTCGTGAATTTTACATGCTTGAATTCCAGACATCATTGTCATCTAAATAATCCTTAATATTATAGTAGCTCTTTTGGCACAAAGTGTACTTTACACATTTTTTGAACCGCGCTTCAGTCAAACTTAATATATCTTCAGGGATTTTATTGTAGAAGCGTATACAATGCCCCATGAAGGATGTATTAACTTTTGCCAGCCTAAATCTTGGGATCAAAAGTTTATGTTTATTTCTAGTATTTACATTATGTTGGCTACCTGCAGTTTTAAAGTTGCTAATATTTTTCCTGACATACATAATATTTTCATAGATATACTGACTGGCAACTGTCAGGATGTTTGTTTCTTTAAAGAATTCTCTTAACGAGTCTCTACTGCCTAGCTTATAGATGAATCTGATCGCTCTTTTCTGCAAGACGAAGATGGTCTCAATGTCCGCTGCCCGTCCCCACAGTAGTATGCCGTAGGACATGATACTATGGAAGTAACTAAAATAAACGAGCCTGGCAGTTGCGACGTCAGTTAGTTCCCTAATTCTTTTAACAGCATATGCTGCAGAGCTAAGCCTATTTGCCAATTTTTCTATATGAGGACCCCATTGAAGCTTTGCATCAATTGTGATACCTAAAAATACAGTATCTTCGACAAGGTCTAGTTTGTCCCTTCCCAATATAACTTTGCTGTCAACTACTTTGACATTTGGTAGAGTGAACTTTATACATTTTGTCTTTTTTGAATTTAACAATAAGTTATTAGACGTAAACCAGTTTAGTACCTGAGAGAGAGCAGCATTAGTATTGTCAAGGTCATCTTCTTGTCTCTTAATTTTGAAAATAAGTGACGTGTCATCTGCAAATAGTACTATCTCTGACATATTTTGAACCATGAACGGCAAATCATTTACATATACGAGGAAGAGGAACGGCCCCAAAATCGATCCCTGTGGTACTCCTATCCTGACCTCTGACCCTGAAGATTTAGTTCTATTTATATCAGCTCTTTGAATTCTTCCTTCTAAATATGATGTCATAAGTTTTAGGCTATTCCCGTTTATACCATAGTGCTTTAATTTTAAAAGAAGTGTTTTATGGTCAACGCAATCAAATGCTTTTGACAAGTCACAGAATACGCCTATAGCATCCTTGCGATCTTCCCATGCACTAAATATATGTTTAACTAACATGACGCCGGCGTCCGTTGTAGAGCGCCCTTGCGTAAAGCCGAATTGCTGACCATGGAGAAGTTGATAGTCATTGAAGTGTGTAAGCAGTTGACCTAGAACTATCTTCTCGAATATTTTACTCAAAACGGGTAGAACCGAGACTGGTCTGAAATTTGAAGGATCTTGCTTATCACCACTTTTAAATAAAGGAACGAGCCTACTATATTTCATTAGATCTGGGAATATACCCTCATCTAGACATTTGTTAAAGATTCTGGCTAAATAGGGTGCTAGGGTGTCGATTACTGAGCTAACTACTGTTACTGACATACCCCACAATTCTTCAGTTTTTTTAAGCTTTAGCTTTTTAAACGATTTAATCACGGTATGAGTTTCAATATAATCAAACGAAAAATCGTGATCGCATGGGGGGACATTGTCTTTCAAAATAGTTTCTGCAAGAGCTGGAGAAGAGTCTAAAGGAGCTGTCGTTATAATTGGAACATTTGTAAAGAACTGTTCAAAAGCCGCAGCAATGTCTTCATTTGAGGTTATTAATTTATTATTTATTTTAAGTGCAAATTCGCGATCTCCCAATTTGGATTTACCAGTTTCCTTATTTATAATAGCCCAAATTGTTTTAGATTTATTAGAAGATTGAAGGATTTTTGATTTTATATACTCGCATTTTGCTTTGTGGCAGACGGCCTTAAATAATTTTGAATATAGTTTTACATACTGTATAAAACTGGGGTTGTATGTATATGTTTTTTTCTCATACAGTGAATAAAGTGTGTCCCTACTTTTTCGGATGCCGGCAGTGGCCCATTCACTAAATTGTAATTTATTTTGTTTGCAGGATATCTGTTTTAATTTAAAAACTTTTTCAAAACTATCTGAAACAGCCTTGAAGAAATCTCGATAGAGAACATTAGCATCTTGAGTTTTATTTTTTTGAATAGGTAATCTTTTTTTTAAGTCAAGTTTAAACAATTCTAGTTTTTTATTTGTTATCACCCTGCAGAGTACATCTTGCTCTATTTTTTTTAAATCTGCTTTAAAATGTACAATTTGACCACTGTGGTCTGATTTAAGACAATTCACTGTAGAATAATGGGAAAATTCACAGTCACAGTATACGTTGTCAAGGCAGGTGGCGGTGGTTTCGGTAATCCTGGTGGGCTCTAAGAAAATATTCATCAAATTAAAAGACTTAAAAATAAGTTTTAATTTAGCACTCGAAGGGGAATCTACAAGCAGGTTTACATTAAAATCACCACAGACTATAACCTTCTTATTATTACTGCAGGCTACTTTTAATACATCCTCTAATACAGATTCGAATACACTGTAATCGCTGGTGGGGGGCCTGTATACGCTTACTACAATGTGTGACGATAATTCAACACAAGATAGTTCAATTATTTTTTCAACAGAAAGCCTGCAAATATCTTTCCTTTCTTTAAATTTTAAACCATCCTTTACTAGTATTAAAGATCCCCCATGCAATGCTAACTTTCTATTGTAGCAACTGGCTAACTGATAATTATGTACAGAAAAATTCATATGAGATTCTAATAGCCAGTGCTCCGTAACACAAAGTATGTCAATCTCATGTTGCTCTAAGAACAATTCTAACTCTAGTAGCTTTCCAGAAAAACCACCCTGTATGTTCTGATTAGCTAAAGTGATTTTTTTTAAGAGGGGCTTTTCTGTGGTCTGCGCTGACAGTTTAAATCAGCAGTCAAGCTTAACTTATTTATGTTAGGTTTTTTTAAAGCCTCTGAGTACAGAGGTTTACTAGTAGAACTTTTTCTACAGTTTTTATTTACTAATGGTACCTGTTTTATTGTCGTAACAATAATAGGGTCATAAATATTGAATGCCAACAATTTGGCAATCTGTCGTTTTGAACGAAGGGGCACATACATTGTGTCCCTAGTCAATATAAAATTTCGAATAAAGTTATTCGTATCAAAATAAAAAACTTGATCTCTATGACCAAATGTCATGTTATATAACAGACGGTTAAGTTTACCTATCCGTGCATTCTGTGTCTCTGACAATGTTTTTGAATAGGGAAAAGCACAGATAATGATTTTCCTTACATTTAAAGCTATTATGGACTCATAGTAATTTATCAATTCACTTTCTTGAATCCCTGTGCTGTTCCCCATTAATAATACAATAGTAGTATTTCTATCATACTTTTTGCTGAGCAGAGCGTTGATTAATTGCATGTAAGAGGCATTTGGCATACATATGTTTTCTACATGCTGTTTTAAATGGATCTGCAGCCTGGTTCCTAGACCTACACCTATTTTGTCTGAGAAAATTATTGTCTTGTAAGGGGCACCATTGACTGGAACTGAACTGCTCGTTGGCCTGGTTGTCGGTTGTCTGTCCAGTACTGCATTCCGGGTCGATGGCGCACTGGTCTCCGCTATCGCATTTGATGGTGCAGGCTGTCTGTTTGGCTCGCCTTCATGCTGTTGTGCCCGATCCAGCGGTAAAGGGGCTGGTGTGTTGGGCAAGCTGCACGGCGGTGACAAGCATGGCTTCTGACTGCCTGTTGAGTTCAGCTGTGGAAGGGCTGGGTCTTCAAGCACATTATTCGGTGGCTGCAGGGGTAACCAGCTTGGTTTGTCTTCTGAGTCTTCTGATTCATGGATGAAGGTGGACTCAACACGTTCCAGGTTGCTTTTGCCAAGAGAAATCAACCCATTCACAGTTGAAATGCAGTCATTGTACTGAGTTTGCATAGCCGAGTACTTGCAGGTGATGTCTAGTAATTGAAACTGCAAATCTTCCACTTGTAATTGCAGTTCAGCCATCGCTAGCTCATGGTCCACATTACTAGCAAATAATTCTTTCTGGCATTCGGCCATTTCCGTTTCTAACTGTAGTTTTTGACGAAGAATTGGTACACTTTCTATACTTTTTCTGTTTCGTTTTATCAATTTCTGTACCTTCTGAATGTATTTATTTGTTTTAATATACTTCTTTATGGTTTTCACGCTGTTCATTTTGATACTACTGGTATTCCCCATAGCGCAGGACTTATCGCTGGCTGTGGTTAGGTCGACTGTTAGTATTCCGGCTTCACTCATCACTTCACTATACAAATCCATGGTTCTAGCGCTATCTTTTTGTTGTTCTTGTTCACTGATTTGCTGAAGCTCCTGGTGCGCCTCAGCAAGCTGGTGTTCAAGCGAGCGTATTCGTTGCAGTGCTACACCATGGACATCATGGCACTGGTTGAACGAGTTGACTTGCTGTTGCAGCTCATCCCGTTGGGCACTTAGATCTTGGCATTGTATGTCCAATTCACTGAGCTCTGCTTTAAGCGCTGAGTTGGTTTTATTCTGTTTATGAATCTCCTCTTCACTTTCCTCTCGTTCTTGTAGAAGTGTGTCGCACAACTCTTTGGTCTTTTTGAGCTCAAACAGCGTGGCTTTCAGTTTCAGCTCCATGTCTCGCACAGTCACCTTGCTTCGGGTGAACATACTGGTGTCACCTGGAAAATAACCGGGAATCGGTGTCAGTGTGTGACCACTTAGGATGTTATTGGCTGATAAAGAGTTGGTGGTACGTTATAGATGTTGAGTGAGCGTGTTATGTTGACTGAGGCTAGTTGTTTTGTCTCAACTTTGCTTCCACTACGCGTCAAGTAAAGAGAGCCAGAACTGAGCCGGAATGTTTGTATGGGACGTGTCTCATGTACATGAGATTATGTACAGTTTGTTTATGTAGGAAAACTGTAGGATGAAGCGAAAATTACAGGATTAAAACAATACTTCCCCGGATAAGTCGTTGCAATTTGAACCGTTTGACAGTTCGGCCGCCCGTTGTAATTTTTCAGTACAATAATTTGTATTTGTTTGATTTTTCACCAGTAACTTTTATTTGCATGTCACTATTATGTATTGTTTAATGAATTTACGTTTAATTTGACTCGAAATACACTAATAACACTAATTAATTAAACAAAATCTACTGAGCCGCTTTTGAAAGCAGCTGTTCGGTCTGGAGTTGCCAGCCGAAAAAAAGTCATTGGTACATGTCGGGGTTCGAACCCACGACCTCCCGATTGAGAAGCCGGCGTTCTACACCGCTCCGCTACCACCGCATAAGCACTGAGGTATGAACACGTCAAGCTCACAGGTTTCCTCACGATGTTCTCCTTTATAGTTGGCAAGTGGAATGGCTACTACATCTTCACAATGAGAGTACCCTAGATACTGCTTTTACCTAGTTTGGGGGGCTGACATTGAAACCTAGATATTAAGTTTAACATAAACTGTAGTTAATTGTAGTTCATAACATAATTGTAGTTCATATATAAACAAATTACTTAAAAAATTCTGATTTCGTTTTAAATAAATATTTTTACTTTTACTTACTTACATATATGTACGTAACTTAGAAAATAAAGTCATTAGTGCATGCTGGGTTTCGAACCTTCTGAACGAAATATGAGAGGTTTGTTTGTATCGTGGCTAGTGGCAAACGCTGTACTGATCTGCTCACCCGCCGAGATACAGGAGCGAGTTAACATTGCTCTTAATAAATTATTTAGAGCTAGGAACAACTCGTGGTAAGTGCAGCGTAGATTTATTGACTGATTCGAGCACCGAAAGCAAGGGAGCGATCAGCTGACCACCGATCACTGTTAACGAGCACCGTGATCGTGACCGAAATGACACTGGCAACGTGAACTTTTTCTCGTTTGCATAATGCGTTATCTATTTGTGATTACCTGGCAGTCTAGTTACGAAACCAAGATCATTGTACCTTTTACGAGCAGACTCATTAAGTGCTTGAATCAGCGTTAGCCTCTTCTTAACTTATATAATATGGTTTAAATCTAAGCTATTTTCAAAATTAAATTAGTAAATAAATAAATTTATTAATTATATTAATTAGGTTTTATCAGGATCATGGCAAGAGGAAAACCCTTGTATCTGCCTGTCCCTCCCTGTGTAAATTACATATTGTCATATAATAATTGACACGTAGGTATCAATAACAAACATCCACACAATCCTATCGCTAGACGTACAAAAATGGGATGCACTGGCAAGGACCTGAACCACGCAAGGACATCACAAACATGTAAATATACCCAGAGAGAGACCATTTCTACAATTATGCGGCGGCCCCAAGGGGAATCGAACCAACGACCTCCGCCATGGAATCAGACGCGATATCGCTTGGCCAAGAAGGCATTAAAAAAGAAATAATTATCAGGAAAAAATAATTGAGTTCGTTGAGTATGTAGAAGTAAAAGCAGTGAAATATGATCTCAAGATTGAAGTGTCTCCAATGTCTTTTCCTCACGAAAGTCGGTACACTGATTCATCGATCGATACCCCCCAAATAGCCGCGACGCCATTAACAACTGCTTGCATTGCAAACTCGTATTTCAGGCAGCAACTTTAGCAGTCCACCCTTGACCAGTCCGCTTCGATGCGATACCCGTCCGGCGACCAAGAGCAACTAGTTTTATAATTCCGGGGACAGACTCCGCGAGTACCAACCGAACAAGAGTGTAATGCACAACTCCACGTTCTAAGCCAAACATTATTATTATTGTTGTACTTTATTCTACACAAACGAAGTAAATTTTACACAAAACATAAGCGTAATATAAATGAGTAGATAGGCGAGCTTTTTTATATAGAAATTACTTCCAGCCAATCAGATCAGTCGTGAAACGATGATTTTAAAGTGGTAGGGAAATAATGTGTGCACATTAAAGAAATTGAAGAAAATAATAATAGACCACAATAAAATAGAAGCGCTCGTGGACTAGGCGAACCGAGTGATTGGAAACAATCACGTGGTTAAGCAACACAGGCGCGGTAAGGTACGGGATGGGTGAGCGTCCCGTGACTACCGCTAGTGGCATTTTTCCGAGCGCTTCCGTGCTTCGCAAGGCACGTTAAGCCGTTGGTGCCGGCTGTCATATAATGGCAGTCGTTAAGCCATGTCAGAGGCCTTATGGGCGGCTTGATAACTTCTGACAGTAAGGCCCGCCACTGTCTTACAATCCTCCACCAACCCGGACTTGGCCCCCGTGGTGGAGTATGGCCTAACCTTCCTACGATGTAGGAAGAGACCCGTGCCCCAGCAGTGGGGACATATAAGGGTTGATAACGTAAAGAGATCGAACTTGAATTTTAAAAGTGCCACAGATGGACAATCGATGATGATCGTTGGCAGAATGTACCACAAGTGCACAGCACGGACGGAGTATGAAAACATTTTGATTCGTGACACTAATATTGTTTAACGACTCGCGATGCCCATTTATAGTTTTACATTTAACAGGTATAGTCACGTTGCAGAAAATAACTTTTTTAAATGCAGCTTATATACCTCCTACCGCAGGGCTGGTAGAGTTTGAGGAAGCCTGGCTAGAGAGTCCAACCACTAGCTCTTCCGATAAATTACAAATACACTTACAATGATCGTGACGAACTATACTGTGGACATAGTAATTAGACTTTCTGGGTTTCGCGTGCCACATCAGCGCTGGAAAGGATCTCTAATGTAGACCAAGAACTGGCAAACAAACTTAGGCCAGCTCAGCTTATGTCCACAAGTGCACAAGTTTCGGCTGATTGATTGAAAGTTAAACATCTTTATACTGAAAGATTTGTTTCACATAAGTTATCGTACGTCAAACCTGCCTGGCCTACGGTACCTAATCGAAACAAGAGTGGTCGGAAGTGGACGCAGACTCGCCCCACAACTGTGTCAAGTGCAAGCTTACGTAATGTGCACTCACCTTTACCGCGTTTAAAAATAGAATAATTAAAGCGTGCGCGCTGAAACAGTCGCCTATGGGAGGTATCAGCCTAAACTTACTAGTATGGAACTAAAAAAAATATTAAGCGCATTTTAGAATAACTGCTAACTTTAATATACTCGAATGATGTAACTTACCAACTTATTATAATATAACGTAAAAACTTGATAAGAAAATTCAACCTACACGAACTCATTGTCTTCATATACACCGATTTTTGACAACACTGAATTTGTACAAATCACGACGGGCTAGGTACCTGAATTCAAGTGGTAAAAGAATATTATTCATTGTACTGAATTACGTCCAAATATCTCTAATAGGATAACAATAGGTACAATACAATGAGGCGCAATATTTACGATACAATCGACAGGACATTAACCATCGTCGATTTAAATTTTACTCTATAAGTGCATAAGAATGGACCCAACTTCAGGTCAATGTAAAGGTTGATCAGCTGTCAACTGTACTAAGTGTAGACTCCACTCGTCGAAGACGAATCTCTCCGAATATTCATTAAGTCGCCTGCACACACAATGTGTCAAGAGTAATGAAACTTTTATTCAGGATCGAAGTGGCAAAGAGTTGCCGCCAGTCATCCATCATTGTCGCTGTCATCGCACGTGAGTTATGTTTCTATTAAAGCGTGGACCGTATCTACGTAGGCGAATAGCTTAAAAATATACAAATTATAATAAGCGAAGACTATTTCTGGTATTTTGTATGCATAAAAACGGACACGCACTTCGTTTACAAAGCTTTGCATAGTAATTTAGGGCTATTTGAGGCTTGAGCAAAAAGACCGAAATGAAAAAAGCATCCAAAAAACTACTATGAGTAAAACACTAATCTTAGAACACTCCAGATCAAACCACCATCTTATCCAACCTGGATTCTTCCTTTCTTCAAAGATAATTTTAAGGATGGTTTTAGGAGGTCCGAATCCACTTAACCCGTACTTATGTACTATGCAAACCTAAATAAATAAATGAATAAAAATTATATCAAATAAACCCTTTCAATGTCTCCACTGCTGGGGCATAAAAGTTAGGCTATACACCACCGCGAGGGCCAAGTCCGAGTTGGTGGAGGATGGAGGATTGTAGGACAGTGGCGGGCATAACTCTGACAGTAATGACAGTAGTCACAAGCCGCCCATAAGGCCTCTGACATGGCTTAACGACTGCCATTACATGACAGCCGGCACCAACGGCTTAATGTACATTGCTAAGCACGGAAATAAATAAAAATAATACTTTTTATTCCTTTCAATGCAAACACAATACTTACACACAAAAAACGCTATCTTATGTAAAATATTTCTGTCTGTGTTGAAAATTTTACGAGGAAAACATGGTTAAATGAATTGTCTCTAAGGAGTGCTTTTATCGTCTTTCTATAAAAAAAGACCGTGTGTGTCAAAACATACAGAAAATATCTAAAACCTAACAATAAATTTCAAAAGAGCATATTTAAATTTTACTTTAAGTATTTTGCACTACCCACCCCGCTATTATCCATAAATCAAAGATTGACGTGAAGAAAATGCAACTTAGCATTATGTACGGCTTTGTGTTTTGTGCAATAAAGAATTTTAATAATAATAATAATAATCAAATCCACATTAGGCTAAAGACGTTTTTTGGGTGATAAATGAGGATACTTTGTAAGGCTCTTTTTCTCGAACATCATAACAAAACTATTTCGGTTCTGTTCCGCATTGAACTCGATTGCTCGTTAAACCAAATTGGTACGGAATGAGTTCAATTTGTCGATTGGCTTTGGGCACGGAAGACGTGTGTGGTTATTGTTATGTAACAAAAAGTAATTTAAAAGTCAATTGTAAGGTTGAGAAGGTACAAGTCACTTTATTGAACAACAAAGAAAATATTACAACCATGATTTCTTAAATCTAAGTAATGTTATACAATTGGCGGTCTTAGGCTGACATTCAAAGACGAAAACTAAGCAAAGACTGGTCTTACAAATGTCCAAATCACGTACCTACATTTTGACATTTCTGAGACCGGTCTTAGCTTTAGTTTTCGTCTCTGAATGTCAGCCTTATTGCTAAGAGTGATCTCTTCCAGACAACCTTTGGATGGAGTGGATTGCATGATGACAGATGAGTTAGATTGAATTTTGTTTTTATTTCACAACAAGCATATTTGTAACTTTATTATATTAGTATTTTTATCAGCTAACCTGGCTTATGTGGATAGTGGATGTTGTATCTTATTGAAGCTGTTGATTTCCTACAGTAAAATGATCTAATCAGTTTTCATCATTTTGAGGTCCCTATAAATTGTAACGTTTTCTTTACACAACGTTTGCTTTAGTATTCCTTCTTAGGTTCAGAATTTGAATAAGTAAATAGAAACCTGAATAACAACAAAAACCACAACAACAAAACTTAAATAAAATATTAAATATAGTCTGTTAGCTTATAGAATATACCTCGGGCTTTAGAGCAGGCTTCGGTTTTCGCCAATTTTCACCGGTTTTCGTACTGATGATCGAGTTCTGATTTCGAAATTAAGTGTTATATTAGTTCTGATATTTCTATACGAATATATCTGATAGTAGCCGAGGTATATTCTAAAAACAGACTATACTTTTTTGTTACTAGTACAACGATTGACAGTCGTAAACTTAGAAATGGTGAAATCGCCAAAATATTTCTTGGTTCTTTAGCAATTATCTTCTATACACAGTCCTATTAATTTACTACTTTCCCTTTACTTAAAACTTCATTTGAGGACTGCTTTAGAGAAATCGAATTTTTATAACAGTTTAATTTAGTGATTTCAGAGTCGCTAGCTATCGCAGACCTCGTCACTCGGCGGTTCTGAGTGCTCTGCAGTGCAATCAATCAACTTACACGACTCATTGACCTTTACAGTGTATTATTATATTATTCAGGCAGCTAACGGCACATTTGTTAGGCTTTGAGAGTTAATTAGCCGTAAAATATTTGAGTTGTGTGACTGACTTGAGAAAGGACACCGCTTGAAGCCGAAATTTTTCAATTGCTTTTGCGCCGACGATTGGGTGGGAGTACGGGCGAGTATGTTTGTTCTGGCTGTATTTCATTGTATTCATTCTATTTTTAGAATGTATTTCATATAGTATTTCCACATAGTATTTCATTCAAATTAACGTTGATTGAGTAAGAGGACATTAGCCAACACGCCGTGATAAAATATCACCTTCCCTACGTCACCTGTTGGTTGGCTATAATCAAATACTGTTTAATATTAAGTCTGCCAATTGTACAAACTTTATTGGTACAATAATAAATTTAATAATAATAATACAAAACCAGTTAACGTTGCTCTACTTTCGCTCCGACAGGAGGGTGCGTGATAGTCAACAGTTTTCCCGTTTGTCCATTTTCAACCATTTTCCCAGCGACGAACAGGTTCGGTGGACACGATGATCTTTGAACTAAAACTTTCGTAAACTAACACATGTTTGATGCCTTAATTGTGCTTTTAGTCAATGCAACTATTTTTCAATTGGAAATTTTTCAATTTCAATTGGGTGGAATTTTTAGCATCTAAATAGGTTTTTTAAAACTATTTTTCAGTTTGTATAGTCTTCTTCTTCTTCAGGCTATATGTCCTGCAGTGGACTCACTGCAGGACATAGCCTTTGTTTGCATGCTTACCTAAAAGTTAAAAGTTATTTCTTACACAAGGGTGCAAACGTGCTCTTTAATCGCGTGCGAGAGAATCAAAACAGCACGAGGTGAAAAATCTTTGCACTCGAGTGCAACAAGGAACTTTTCATCATACCTCAGCGAGCAAATGACTGAAAGCAAAATAAAGTTTTAACACGATGACGTTAAAAGAAAATAGCGCGCGCAATGCGTAGATTGCGTTTTAAACAAATTGTAAATAGTTGTATGATAAATTCGGCACCATGAAGATAGAAGTAAATAGATATTCAAGAAGATTCGGAGATTGAGTTTGTAACAAATTGAAAAAGGTTGAATGATAAATTGGGACCATGGAGGTAAAAGTAAATAGGTATGTTTTAAATTCACAAAATTAGTTCACACGATGTTTTAAATTCAATTCACATTATCCTTTAGCGGATAGTGTGTAGTTTCATTGCTCAGCGCGTAATATTGAATTTTCGAATGTTTTGGGTTGCCGTTGAATAAAATACACTTAATTGAATTATGCGCGGCTTTTTAGTTTGGCATAAATAAAAGTTAATTCGTTGACGAAGACAAAGTTGATTTGAAATCAATTTCTTATACCAATTCCCACTCCTTATATTTTTGACAATTTCAGCAGACAAAAAAATAATTGGTTTAAGTAGGTATCCAATATAGCGAAAATTTCGGGATAGACGTCAGTATTTTAACATATTGTTTAAGGAACCGACATTCATTGTAAGCATTGAGGAAATATGTGACTCTACCTACATGCCACGCCGGAGGATGTGAGGGCCTTAGGCAAGTCATGACGAGTGTGTATGCGACGACGTTTAGAAAATCATTGACCGAATATAGGCTAAGGTCTGACATTCACTTTTGACTTATAAGTTCATGTGCATCAACCTATTGCGGTTTCTCAAAGTTTACGCTCCGATTTCAATTTATATTAAATTCTATAACTTCGTGGACAGCATAAGTTATTTTTATAATAAACTAGCTGTAACCCACGGTGTTAAATTCAAATTCAAATAATTTTATTTCAACGTAAAGAATTTATATTCTGTTTGCTGAATGTCAATGTACAATGTAAAGTGTAAGCCGCCGCCTTCGGGCCGTATTGTAGTGGAGAAAAAGGCAGCGGAAAAAAAAACTCCACTCTGACCATCTTTTCTCAAATCATCTTAAAACCAAATACATCAGTTGCCATATGTAAACCTAATAAGATTTCATGATTGCCATTAACAACCCTAAATGCCAAAGCATTAGTCAAATGTCTCACCATAATAGGGGAAAACATAAGTGCTGCGGCCAGACACACGAACAGCACTCGTTCACGAGCATAACGCAGTGCTCAGCCATCATCAGTCTCAACCATTTTGGAGGGAGATAGATGACCCGAACACCACGCTACCATTCGAATGACCTTTAGCAAACTTGCAGTTAAGTTTTTGTCAGTTACTCGCGGTATATCGATTTTCCCATGGGAATGAGATATTTTCCCGCAGTAAAACGTAGCCTATGTGTTAATCCAGGGTGGCAGCTAACTCCAAACCAAATTTTATTGAAATCGCTCCAGCCGTTTAGACGCGAAGAAGAACATACACACTCACAAACTTTCGTCCTTATAATATTATAAGTGTGAAGTGTGATCATGGTGTAATAGTGTGAAGTGTATGTGATATGTTTTTATTGGACTTTGCTGACCATGCCAGCCCCATCGTTACATTAACGCAGTAGTTATTAACCGGTGGTTTGCGGACCACTGATGGTCCCTGGAGGCTTTCCGAGTGGTCCGCGAAGCAAAAATAACTAAACGACTGTTAGTCGTAAAATCCACGTAGCCTTAAGTTTGTCGGATGTCAATGTACAATTTTAGCCTCTGCCTTCAGGTTGAGTTTGTACATTATAAATCAGCATATACAACCAAACCTATCTAGAATCTACGTCAAAACCGATCTCTTCGACGTGGCTAGGTCAATTAAAAATGAATGAGATTTGCAGGTATTAAAGTAGGTAATGGCACGCTTTGACCTTGCGTCGGCTTTTTAGCATGCCTTTGAACTCTACAGGGCAGCGCTAATTGTGACTTTTGATGGTTAAATCTCAATTGCAAAGCGATTAGGTGGACTTGCGAAAACATTACCCGGCCCATTTGTCTTTTGTACGTGTTTTTCGTTCGGTTTCGTGAATGAGAGGATTATATAGCTGATGTTTTTAAGCAGGTCCACACCTGCATGTAATATTACTAGAATAGATAAATGCAATTAAATGCAAAAAAATAAGTGCCGACATGCCCTAAAACAACACTTCTTAAGTTAAAAATCGAGTAACTCACGTCACAGATAAACCTGTACAGGTTACAGTGAATTTTTTTTTTGTATTTAAATAGTATTCCGTAAATGTCTTGAATAAATACTCATAAAAAAAAAAAAATCTAAAAAGTCGTCAGCAAGAAAACATTTTGAATAACAATTTTGTCAAAACAAAATTGGATAAAATTAAAACGAAACAAGACAGAGATAGAGCACACCTGAACCAAAGGGTTGAAATATCAATGTCTATATGATTATTATTTACGATTACCACTGATTCAGATAACGTAGTAACTATACATCTAGGTGTCCAGCCACCAGTTCAACGGATCGGTTTTGTAGGTCTTACTACTCCGATGTATTCTTTGATTTCCATCAATCGCTTATTTGCTCGCTTTGTAGCGAGTAAAGTACAGTAGGAAGCATTTACTCCACGCTTGCTTTTTTCCAGTGGCGGATTTACCAATAGGCTAAGTAGGCTGGAGGCAAATTTAGCCCAAATTTTTTTTATCAGGCTCTTAGTTTGGTCTCTTTATTCTTCTTCTTTTTCTTAACGTGGCAGTGAAAAGATTTGCCAATCAGCGTAAGGGACTTGCTTATTGTTGCCCAGGGTGCGCCAGACATAGGTACGGGCTCAGTGAGTACATCATGCGGGGAGGCTTCCGTTCGGTCTTTAAAAAGCTAGATCAGCGATTTTTTTTTATTCACTGAGTATGTCTTCACCATTTTACAGTAAAAAGACACTGGCCGTTCTGTTTGCAAGCAAACGTTTCAATGTACGAAGATCCTAACCTGGTAAATGGTCTTTCTTTGGATATGCCTTT
Source organism: Yponomeuta sedellus (assembly GCA_934045075.1). NCBI lineage: Eukaryota > Metazoa > Arthropoda > Insecta > Lepidoptera > Yponomeutidae > Yponomeuta > Yponomeuta sedellus. Next base: position 5,023,090 of record OW203728.1, on the reverse strand, counting down.
GCATATCCAACTTGTTGGAATGACTGGCAATGCAGTATTGATGGAATGTAAACTTTGCAAGCCGTTTGACTCATTTGACTAAAAACTGGCTTATTAAATGAGGGTTATTAATGTAGGTTAGGGCATACTCCACCACAGGGACCAAATCCGGATTGTTGGAGGATCGTAAGACAGTGGCGGGATTTACTGTCAAACGTTATCAATCCCATAAGGCCTCTGACATAGCTTAACGACTGCCATTACATGACAGCCGGTACCAACGGCTTAACGTGCCTTGCGAAGCACGGAAGAATCTTAACATCAACAGGAAAAAAAGTATTTACATAAAATAAAATAAATTTGCAGAATTTTCCAATTTCGACGACATTGTGTACTGTATTCTATCACAGAGTACAAACAATAATTCTGCGGATGATTCTATAAATGCCGTCGGCTTCCTTGTTAACATAATTGTTTATTTTAATATTCTTATTTTGCAGGAACAATTTGCAAATCTTTTTTGTTCACCGATTATTGACGTAGGCTCCTTTGTGAACTTTGTGCCTAAACTCGTTAGTTGATTATGCGAAAATGATAATTAAGTACATTATGATTACACCGCCGAATTAGACGCGGAAACTGTTGATTTCCGTAAGAACTGGCTTTTTTCTACGCCCATATTACGAAGCGCGCTATTTTTTTCCACCTTTTCCTTATAATTCGATGTCAAAGTTCGTTTTAGTATAGATTCGGTGGAGCATGTACATTGGCCTTCATCTGGCCTGCATCTACGTAATGAAATGATTAATACAGCGTCCAGTGGCATCTTTACACACACTAGATGGGTGAAGAGACCACTCGGAAGCTGCAGTGCCTGGGACAATGGTTTTTAGATGTAAGCACTTTACAAAGTCGACAGCTCCCAGGAAAGATGCTTGTCGACTTGCTATAAGTGTTAACTTGATCAAAGTGTGACTTGATGCTGACTGTACCTAAATGCAGTTTTGTTCACAATAAAAAATAAACAATCAACCTACTTTAATTCAAAGTTTTCAAACATAGTGACGCTGACGTCACGATGGCGAATAGCGTTTTAGCCGTTACAAGTAAAAGAATAAAACTAAGATTTTTTTAATTGAATGCTTATTTAAATACTTCAACTACAACAAAAGTAGCTTTAAGCTCTAGATTAAGGCCCGTCGCAGAGAATCTACAAACAGAAACCATAAACACTAGAGAAAGGTGGCACTGCATTTATTTAACGCATGACTCAATCTTACAGTTGCACCGTTGTCTCTCTTTATTCTTATTAATCACATTCATTAATTCGCTGACGAAATCAGAGTAGGGGGGTTATAATAACGATACTTTGGCGGTGACTTTTTAACCTTAATTTTTCGGTGCGAGTGCGTTGCGAAACTATAATGTCACGGTCTGTTATCAAAATAATTTAAAGGGCTAAAGTTGAAGCCTTTGCATGTCAATGTTAACATGATTATGATGTACATAGGAGCAATAAATCCCATGGCTTTCTTTATAATCGTATCATTATTGTTTAATCAAACCGCATCGCAATCATCTATGTATTAGCTTTGCGAAATCTGAACATTTCCAGACTTTCTTGAATATTTTTTTCTATTTGTGCTCTACTATCGTTTGAAAATAATGGTCAATTCTTTGCTATTTTAACTATTTATGCAGAATACATTGCCGGTACAAAACTCCCTTGAGAATGAATAACCTGAGGAGAGTGCATCCATATAAAGATTATATTTTGTCGACTATTTTTGTTGATGGAATTGCATGGCCATCGATTATTATAAACGGTGATATTTAATTAACCAGGTGTTTGGTCTATTTCAAGAACGAATTTAAAACATGATCGGCTGTCTCTACGTAATAATTATATAATTTAATATCGTATTGACTTGATACAAACACATTAACTAAATCGTTGCAACCTTGAACTGACGATACGCAAAATCTCGAATAAGCAATTATTTATCTATTTTACGGGTTTATTTTAATCTAGTAAATGTCAAACTAGAGAATAATGTAATCGTTGGTGAGACTGCATGATAAAAGCCTAGACTAAAGCGAATGGAGAGCATTAAAGAAAAAAAGGTTTAGAATTTGTTTAACGAGGGTGACATTGTCATCAAGTATACCGCCATAAATAAAAAAAGTAAAAAAAAAAACGTTTAAGGCGTAAAGCTTAATGTGCGGTCAAGTTAGTGCACCGTAACATTGAACTCTAAAATTAGAATAGATCATTAAATTGATTCATTAATCGTGTCGAACGTTTCGCAATAAACAGACAAATTTACGACTGTTAAGAGGGTCTACCGAAGGTGAGAAAAGGGCATCCATTTATTACTAACTTTGTAATTAGTCCAGAATTTGTTAACTGTCGATGGAGGTGATTTATTTTGACATTACATTTTTTGTCGGGAAGGGCGCTTTGTATCTTGAGAAAACATGTAGAGCAGAGAACACACGATGCAGTAAATGAACAATAGCCAAGGTAAAACAGATAATAGTACATTACACAACTAGGGTGGTAATACAAAGAAAGGCCGAGATCGCAGAAGTTTGCGGCCCGAGCTGCAAGCGAGGGACGTAAATATGCGATCGAGAGCTTTCTTTATTACCTCCCGTGTTGCGTACATCTTTTTATGTCTACACTTGGCCAGAAAGCGGCTTTTTTCGTACGCGCTGCGTGCGGAAAAAGCTACTTTATTGCCAGGTATGGCATAAACAAATTTACCTAATCATACTATTTTTAATGCACTAACCCGTGCGAAGGACAATTTTAAAAACCTATTTAAGTGATGCAAATTACTTCAGACAGATGTCGCTGCCTGTACAGATAATATTGTAAAGAGGTTCGAAATTTCACTGATGCCGGTGAGTCGCCCATTAGCTCAGTTGGAAAGAGCGCTGGCACGGATAGCCAGAGGTCGCGGGTTCGAATCCCGGCATGGGTGGAATTTTTAGCCTCTAAATAGGTTTTTAAAATTTGCCTAAATCAACAAAGCTTGGCATTCCCCCAATGTAGAATCAAACTTGACTTTTCTTCAAAAGACTTGCATCTACTCTAATTCACCTTCTCTTAAACGAAAACATAAGAAGTTGTATGATTAAGTACTTACCGAGGTAATTAAAACCACTGTGATCAAGCTCAGTGACCATTCCTTACATAACTTTGAATATTAATAACTAATTTTTGAAACGACACAGTAGGAAGGAAATGTTGTATTGTATATTCGATCTTATATCAAGCTTCATAAGAACTGCCCCTGTCTGCTCTGAATGCTTTAGAGTGTACAATAATCTTGACTCATTACCAAGTGTTTAGGGCCCTTTCACGCAGACCAAGGGCCTAGCCTTGACTCTGTCACTTGGATCAATTAGTTCCCTTTTCGGAATTTAATTATTACATCTACACACTTAAGGAGGAGTCGTCTGAAATCTTGCATTAATAACATCGTAGCAATATACGAAACATACGTATTATATTTAACCAAAGAAATTAAAATAGCATTGTTTTTGTTCTACTTAATAATTGATTTAATAAATTTTTATTCTTTTTGTTGCACTAACCCGTGCTGAGGACAATTTTAAAAATCTATTTAGAGGCTAAAAATAATACAGAGAATATTGTAAAGAGGCTCGATATTTCGCCGATGCCGGTACTCACCCATTAACTCAGTTGGGAGAGCGCTGGTACGGGTAGCCAGAGGTCGCGGGTTCGAGTCCCGGCATGGGCGGAATTTTTAACCTTTAAATAGGTTTTCATAAATTGTAAAGCGTTTTTTTTAATTCATCACGAAAAATGTTGAGCTTATTAGCTATTGTACTACTTTTATGTTATCTTAAACTTTAATCTTAGTTCAAAATATAGATTTTACACGTATTTATATGGAAAGTTATTTGGAGTAATAAAATTAAGTAAGAAATCTGTTGAGCTGATATCTTAATTATTGTACCACATTTATGTTACCTAAAATTTTAATTATAGTGCAAAATATAGATAGTTATATGAAAAGTAATTTGGAATACTTCATAAAAGTAAGTAAGAAAATCTTTAAACCATATTTTACGGATAGGTTCATTGTGCTTCGTTTAATGTATGCAACTCGCATTACGCAATATTTAACGTGTTTAAAAAATGAAACTAACACCGTAAAAAAATCTTAGTCTACGTTTGTTTTTTTACAATGTTTTTTTTTGTTTTCTATCTACTTCATCGAGCTCTGCTCAAACCGTTACGATGCTTAACCGTAAGTGTGTATTCATGCTCTTAACGTTAATTATTACATTAGCTATCTCTGTATCAGGTTTTGCCTGACATTGATCTTTTCGATGAGATGTCGAGATTATTAAAATAAAACAAGAATAAATATACACAGAAGATTGGCTTTTGGTTCAACCCATTATGTCCCCACCGAGGGGCACGAGTCTCTTCCCTGAGGAAGGTATAGGCCATACTCCACCACGGGGGCCAAGACCGGATTGCTGATTGTTGATGTGTACCGTTTTCAATTTTTTTTTAGGCATAGCTTTATTTCCATAACGTATCGGTGTTCCACGTCGTCGTCGTCTTCAGGCTATATCTACTAGTCCACTCCTGGACATAGCCCTCCCCTAAAGAGCGCCGCGTTGTGCTATCATAGGGGGGAGGTTCCACAAAGTTAGTCAATTGAAAGTGTTTTACTAAAGAAACGGAAACCCCTTTGGTACAAAAGGCCGTCGTATCTTATACATTTGTACGTATGGCCTTAGTCTAGGTGTATTGCCGTGTTTGTGGTGTTCTGTCTTATTTATTTTTGGACTAGGACAAGCGATTCTATTGTGAATTTTTTATTTTTTGTAGTTTGGTGCTATTACAGTTTTTTTAGAACATTGCTCTACTAATTTATTTAAACACCAAAAAGTAATTAATTAATTTAACTTTTGAATGGCTAAAATCATATCAAATGTTCCAAACAATTTAATTTGATGGTAACTGTAAAAGCAATTAGCGATTTCCGACGTTTCCCCATTAAAGCTTTTTGTAGTGACGAGTGAAGCGCCCTATTGTTTTCCAATGTAGATATCTTATTACAGATTGTATATCTAAAACTCGTTACTCTAGGTACCGTGAAACGGGGAAATTAGAAACTGGAGTAACAGTAAAAGTAGAAACAAAAAATGGAAAATTGTTATTTGACACCGATCTCCTACTGAACTTATTACTATCAGCCCTCCTATTATGTAACGGTCTATTGTGTTAGGTAGTCCACCTTAAAGTTGCCGAAGTGGCAAAATATGTATGCATTTAACAGCTGAAGTAGCTTAAAAAGTAAAAATCGACGTCACTCAACCCACTGGATACATAAGAGATTCTTAGATATAAACACGTCGCTATAGTTGTAATTTAAGTTCAGTGGGAAATCGGTGACATTTCCTGTTTCCGTTTTTATTCATATTTCAGTTTCTAGTCACTCCGTTTCACTGGAATTTAGGTGCGAAGATTTAGAACTTCTTGAGCTTGTTCTCTAGTAAATTTTCTAACGATTAAATATATGATATGCCAATTTGATAACAAACTTACTTTGTATTTAACTAGGTAACCTCGTGAATGTTATTTTCCCATGTTCCTTAGCCTACGAGCTATGACTACCAAATATACACAAAAAAATCGGCAAAGCCGTTTTGGAGGACTTTGACAAGGGATTTTTGTATGTTAGATTAATTTCATTCAGCTTTTCCCTGCGTGTCAAGGAACATTTTTTATGTACTATGGCATATTTTATCGCGATTAGACCCGTTAAATATATAATAATAAAAGTCAGCAAGAAGTTGATACTAGTGTTTGATCTTTCTTGACTTAATGACCTAGGACGAGCACACAATATAGAGATTATTTCACTATTTGTCTTGATTGATTTCATCTATCTACATCTAGAGCAAAACCAGTTTAAATTAAATGTACGTAAGTATTCTTTAGCCTTTGCATCTACGTAATGAGATAATTTATACAGCGTTCAGTGGCACATTCACTCACAGGGTTAACGGACCACTCGGACGCTGCTGTGACTGGGACATTGTTTTAACATGTAATAGGCTTGCCTAGCCCCATTCTGACATTGTAAACACTAACACTGCAATAAATGTATAGTATTCTTAAACCTAAGAAATACAAAGGTAGATTTAGTTTGGAAGCTTTTCTAGCGAGCTTTCAAGATTCTGTTGTAACGTCTAGTGTGTAATGTGTTGTCGTTATGTTGTTTGGCCCGCGCCGATGGCTATCAAACTGAAATAAACCTACTTTTATCACGAGAAGAACTATTTGCGAAAGCGCGCTTAAAACGCTACAGTTGGGTAACATTACACCATCAGCATGGGCTTTCGAGAGACCATTGTCTACAAAGTTAGGTTTTACTTTTTAAGATAGTCTATGCATAAAATCTCGACCGTATTAGGTCAACGCGACTTGTATCTGTGAGCGCAAAACTATCGCCACCAGTTCTCATCAATGAAATGAAATTCCGTTTGAAAGCAAAAAGTGGAGAAATAAGATCTTACATTTATCTAATTTAATTTTGGCCAAGAACGACCGTTTTTAGAAAATTGAAACGAAGTCGTAGATACTGAAATGGCTTTACAAAAGTAGTACATACAGCCTAGACCCGAAGGGTCCCCACCCTGTTCATGCATTAAATGAATGAATACACGAAGAAGCGAATGAAATTGTTAATATCAACATTCGAATCCACGAACTCCCATATGAGAATTAGGCATTTTACCGCTGGAATACTCGTACCACCGCTAGCAATACCACTTATTAGGCCTAGAAATACGAGTACAAATTAAGTACGTGCCAACTTGTTGTTTGTTGTATCAATTAGACGAATGAATGCAAGCAAGTACCTAATTAAATAACCATTTTTTTCGATTTTTCATTTCAAATGTTTAATGATTCACATCCACGGAAATCCCGTCAATATAAAAATTGTAGTAGCTGAAATTACTCTGTACAAAACAAATATCTATTCCCAGCACACATGCAAGTCACTAGATGACAAGCACGACTGTCTGATGACTCGAGAACAGCTAGCAGAACTACGAGTAAGTAATTAAACAACTTAGTTCATTCTGCTCAACTGACTATAAGGCTCGGTGTGAGATAATTTTAGCTTAACCTTAACCTTGCTGGCTTATACCATTAGCTATGTAATAGAAATGTGTTTTGCAGTTCAGCGACAGGGCCTCAAAGAACCACAAATTGCAGTTTCACGATACTCACTGATCCTTATTCAATAGTCCATTCAATAAAGATCAGTGGCCTACAGTCTATTTATTCTTACTTGTCCAATTTAGTAAACAAGATTATAACCTTAAAATTGAGATTAGATGCCTAAACTAGACATTTTCTCGCAAATTCATGAACTATCATGAACTAGGTTATTAAAATTGGCAGCGTGTTATCTAAAAGAGTGTTCCAAGTTACTTCATTTATGGAAATATGCCAGTTTTGGACTAAAAAGTTACAGTTTACGGGTAGAATCTTGTTTACTAAATTGGACAAGTAAGAATAAATAGACTGTAAATATAGTACGAGTATTAACAGACGATCAAACTTGGTACGGGCCGGGCAGCGGATTGGGCGTACCATGGGACTGAGCGAACAAGGAATAGTACTGATTGTGTTCGGCAGACAACTACTATCCAGACGAACGGATATGGTATGGAGCGTACCGGATCCGCTGCCCTGACAGTAGCAAGTTCGGTTGCGTTCAGTGCGGGCATGTGCCAATAACTTTGTTTTCTAAGTTATGTACATTTGTGAAGTAATAGTAGCAATATCCCTCGCTGTGAAGGAAAACCTCGTGAGGAAACCTGAGAGCCTGAGGTTTCCTTGTGAGGAAATTGACAATCCGCAGTGGGCACGCGTGGTAATTAAGCCTATGCTCTCTGTTTGAGAGAAGGTCTGTGTTCTGCAGTGAGACCTTTATAAGCTACATAAAAAACGCATATGCCTTTTATTAAACTATGTTCCGATGGTTAAATTATGTTTTAAGATAGCGATAAGTACGCGTTGGCATCAAATACTGTGTATTTATTATATTATTTTTACACTAACCCGTGCTAAGAACAATTTTAAAAACCTATTAAGGGCCTATACTATTTTTATTTTTAATGCACTAACCCGTGCTAAGGAACAAATTTAAAAACCTACTTAGAGGCTAAAAATTTCACCCATGCCGGGATTCGAACCCGCAACCTCTGGCTATCCGTACCAGCGCTCTACCAATTGATCGTACGGATAGCCAGAGGTTGCGGGTTCGAATCCCGGCATGGGTGAAATTTTTAGCCTCTAAATAGGTTTTTTAAATTTGTTCCTTAGCACGGGTTAGTGCATTAAAAATAAAAATAGTGTAATCATGTGGGTACAGTGATATCGTTCCGATGTTAAAACCTAACTGCAAAGTAGGTAGTCGGGGCTGTAAGTAATGCAATTTGCTTAAGTCAGATGTCGCTGCCTGTACGTAATACAGAGAATATTGTAAAGAGGTTCGAAATTTCACTGATGTCGTGAGTCGCCCATTGGCTCAATTGGTAGAGCGCTGGTACGGATAGCCAGAGGTTGCGGGTTCGAATCCCGGCATGGGTGAAATTTTTAGCCTCTAAATAGGTTTTTAAACTATTAAGGGCCTGTTTCACAATCTGCAAATAAACTTCCGGATAAGCTATCCGCAACCTGGGCTGCCGTTTGTTCTAAATTTTAATAAATATTCCTATATTGCCTGTGTTCGTTTATGGCTTCAAATTTAGAACAAACGGCAGCCCTGGTTGCGGATAGCTTATTCGGAACTTTATTTGCAGATTGTGAAACAGGCCCCTAGAGGCTAAAAATCCACCCATGCCGGGATTCGAATCCGCGACTTCTGGCTATCCGTGCTAGAGTTTAGGATAGGTTTTTATCTGGCACGGATAGCCAGAGGTCGCGGGCATGGGTGGAATTTGTAGCCTCTAAATAGGCTTTTAATACTGTCGATTAAGTGCAATAAAGAATTTAAAAACCTATTTAGAGGCTAAAAATTTCACCCATGCCGGGATTCGAACCCGCAACCTCTGGCTATCCGTACCAGCGCTCTACCAATTGAGCCAATGGGCGACTCACGGCATCAGTGAAATTTCGAACCTCTTTACAATATTCTCTGTATTACGTACAGGCAGCGACATCTGACTTAAGCAAATTGCATTACTTACAGCCCCGACTACCTACTTTGCAGTTAGGTTTTAACATCGGAACGATATCACTGTACCCACATGATTACACTATTTTTATTTTTAATGCACTAACCCGTGCTAAGGAACAAATTTAAAAACCTATTTAGAGGCTAAAAATTTCACCCATGCCGGGATTCGAACCCGCAACCTCTGGCTATCCGTACCAGCGCTCTACCAATTGAGCCAATGGGCGACTCACGGCATCAGTGAAATTTCGAACCTCTTTACAATATTCTCTGTATTACGTACAGGCAGCGACATCTGACTTAAGCAAATTGCATTACTTACAGCCCCGACTACCTACTTTGCAGTTAGGTTTTAACATCGGAACGATATCACTGTACCCACATGATTACACTATTTTTATTTTTAATGCACTAACCCGTGCTAAGGAACAAATTTGTTCCTTAGCACGGGTTAGTGCATTAAAAATAAAAATAGTGTAATCATGTGGGTACAGTGATATCGTTCCGATGTTAAAACCTAACTGCAAAGTAGGTAGTCGGGGCTGTAAGTAATGCAATTTGCTTAAGTCAGATGTCGCTGCCTGTACGTAATACAGAGAATATTGTAAAGAGGTTCGAAATTTCACTGATGCCGTGAGTCGCCCATTGGCTCAATTGGTAGAGCGCTGGTACGGATAGCCAGAGGTTGCGGGTTCGAATCCCGGCATGGGTGAAATTTTTAGCCTCTAAATAGGTTTTTAAATTTGTTCCTTAGCACGGGTTAGTGCATTAAAAATAAAAATAGTGTAATGCAATAAAGAATTTAATAAAATAAAGAATTCCTCGTTCCAAACCAATTTACAACTTGCATTATCTGGTCATAGCTGGCCTTCTTCTTCTTCTTCAGGCTATATTAGTCCACTGCTGGACATAGCTCTCCCTTAATGAGCGCCATAGCGCAAGATTGTGCCATCATTATGGGTTGTGCCCACAATCCCCACGCGCTGGGTGCGGGTTGGGGATCGCAGTTTGGTAGAATTATACTGCAGGGGGCGCTGCTGCCCACCCCCCGGTTCGTGTCCCTTAGTCGCCTTTTACGACACCCGCCGCGGGAAGGATTCGGGTTGGCGCTATTCTCTAGGCCGACACCACACAGCACTGGCCTTAAATACACATATTGTTCATCAAAACAATGCTGTGTGTCCGTCTGTCGGTGCACATTCATCTGGAGCACTCTCGACGTCCGACGTCTCGACTCGCGGGTCCATTTTTCATTTCTTTATTTTCTTTAAGTACACTGTGTTGATTATGAAAAAGAATTTTTGAATGGTATCGTTTTGTATTCTTTGCCGCATTTACACTTACTTGCGTTGACAGCTCACGAGAAAGTGAGGATGATTGTATGCAGCAATTAACGATTAATTTGATCAGAAAATTATTTCTATTATATTATTATTTCTGTCAAACAAATTTAATAACGGGCTGTAGCATAAAAAATCCCCACAAATGAAATACAAAAAAGGAGAGAAAAGAATTAGGGCTTAACATAAAAAATCTGTAGTTTACGAAAGCTCGCTATTTCCTTTTTTTCATATAAGGCCGCCAATAGTGCTGCATCTTGAAATATATAATGCTAACAATCATATATAACTGTAATTTTTGTGAACAATAAAGAATATTCTATTCTAATTCTATCTGTATATTGTAAAATGAAAACCTTTTGAAAACTTCGATTTGTGTCATTGTCACTTTTTTCGTTGGGGCAGTTGTCATTTCAAACAGCTGTTGTAATTTTAATAAAATAAATTAATAAAACCCAGTAATACTTAATTAGTAATAGTGTTAAATGTTAAATAAGTGATGTTAAAAACATACAAGTGTTATTCAAGTGTTTACCTGAGTAGTTCACTTGATCGACGAAACGGCTGAACGGCGACAAACAACCGTTATGTACTGGTTGTAAACATTGGATAAAAAGGAATATTTAAGGGGAGTATATTGTTCTTATGGGACATTTATTACATTGAGCGTGTTTCTTTCTTATCAAATACTAATCACAAGCAATAGAACTAGTAGAACGAATGTAAATTTCCGTTAGTGGCAAAATTTTGAAAATTTGCATTATTGTTAATCAACCCTCTATTTGGAAAATACCTATAGTGAAAGTAATAGATTTAGATTAAACTTAACGTAGAATCATAATAGCTGAATAAATCGATTACTCCATAACTGTACATAGGCATCCACTGTGTGTTTCCTCTGGAAATACTGACGTTTTTCCCCCGGTTACATTTCAGTAATCACACTACAATGATGACGCGTAAGAACACCGCGCGTGATAACGAGCAGCGCTTGAAGACAGCGCTACTGGAATTACAAGCTTCCAAACAGCAATGCCAGCAGCTGCTAGAGGAGCGTGAGGAGAGTGAGTTGGAGGTTGAACGAGTTGTGGACAAGAACTCACAGCTTAAAAATGATCTCGCCGAACTGGATATCATCTGTGAAGACTTACGAGGGCAGCGAGATGAACTTCAGAGAATTGTACACAAATACGACCAGTGTCGAGACACGCACGAAGTAGCACTTCAGCGCATAAAGCTGCTGGAACACCAGCTTTCCGACGCGCATAAAGAACTCCAAGTACTACGGCAACAGAATCTCGACAGAGACAGTGAAAACATATTATCCCTGTACAACGAACTAATAACTGACAATTCCTCAAATGATCTTGTACCAGCCAGATCTACTCAGTCTTCAGTCCCAATGCAAGGAGCTAACAGAATAAAGCGCTACATTCGAGCAAAGAGGCACATTAGACGCATAAACAAAGCGTTGAAAAATAACACAGAGGTTTTTAAATACATGGGTGTAAAAAAACTAAATGTTAGCTTACAAAATGACCTATTGAGCAACACAATGGAATATGAGGTACGCTCTCTGGACTATGAGGGAAAAATAAAAGATTTACACTCTCACATACACGCCTTGGAGGAGTCACTACATGATTTAGGAAGACAGTACACCGAGGCACAAAAAGAAATGGATGAGTATGCAGCAGAGTTAATGGAAATAGGAACTTATAATATGGACAGGTTTGAGTCACTGACGAACAAAACACCAGCAATATGTTCTTCGTGCAAGACACCACTGGATCACTTACCACCTGCGTCACCACCTCACATCACCCAACTTCCCGGTTCCCATGAGGAAAACGCCCGACCTACATCCAGCTCACCTGCGAGCATGCCAGAAGTGACCCATGTCTACACCGGTCCATGCGCCCCTTCAGGGCACAGCTGCTCAATAAAAAGAAAAACTATCATCTATTCAGATAAGATAGGTGTAGGACTAGGTGCCTTGTTAAATGATAGACTTACGCAGAATGTCCTAAATGAATGTCATCCCCACGCGAGTTTTACTGACATTGTACAAGAGTTATTTAAAAATCCGCTCAAAAAGGATACTACATACATAATATTGGTGGGTAATAGTCGAGGCGTCAAAAAAGCTGACATAAATAACGTATTTGACTTGTATGGTCAGGCTAAGGGTGTCCAACCAGAGACGGGAAAATTATTTTTCTGCGCATTCCCTTACTCGCAGTCCCTTTCTGAAAGGGATAACGGCGACATCCATAGTCTGAATATGCATATTCACCATCTGACATGTCGTCATAGTGACGTATTATTTTTTGACATTAACAGGTTTGTTAAGAATTATTTTATGACAAGAGATACTGTGTACCTCACCAAAAACAGTCGACGTAAGTTAGCTAGTCTATTAGCTTATAACATCTTTGCCTCAGTTATAGGAATTATAACACAATCGCGCGAAAATGACAACCGTGATACTAGTAGTAGTATTAAAATATTAGCGGGCTCACAAACAAGTGATTCACCGGCTTTAAACTGCCGCCACAGACAAAGGAAAAGCCAAAATTAGGTCTTAACATAGTAGCACAAAATATTCAGGGCTTTTCCGGCAAGGAAAACATGACAGAACTTTTCTTGAAAGATTTTAATGTAGATATTTTATGCTTCACGGAACATTGGCTTAAAGAGTCAGAAATGTCATTTAATTTGAAAGACTATTTGCCTGTTAGTACATATAATAGAAATAAAGCTTTGAGAGGAGGATCAATGGTATTTGTAAAAAATACTTTAAAAAGTAAAGAACGCAAAGACATTGTAAGCCTTTCTGTTGAGCGATTAGTTGAGATCTCGTGTGTGGAATTGGATAGGTATATTGTTATGTGCGTTTATAGGCCACCTCAAACAAATTACAACGACTTTGAATTAGTGGTAGAGGACGCATTAAAACGTCTTTTTGCGAGTAATAAATCCATAGTAGTATGTGGCGATTTTAATATTGATCTGTTAGCTGAGAGCCCACTTCAAACTAAACTTATTAGCTTATTTAGATCGTTTAACTTACTGAACCTATTTACTGAACCTACTAGAACAACGCCAACCAGTGCTACATGTATAGATAATGTTTTTTGCAACTGTGAGCATTTAAAAAAAAAGGTTATAAACAACCTACAGTCGGATCATAGTGGTTTATTAGTTGTTTTACCAACAATTATTGAAAAAAAATGCCCAGCATTAATTTGTAGGCCTATCACAGACAAAAAAATTGAATTATTCAAAAATAAATTAGGTACCAAAATAGGTTTACTGCAATTTGATAGCAATGATCCCAACACTTTATATAATGAATTGTTTACCACGATATCAAACGAATTTGAACAGGTTTTTAAAATTAAAAAAATTCAGCTCAGTAATAATGGTTTTTCAGAATGGGCCACTCCTGGTATACATAGAAGTAGGAAAAGATTGTATGAATTGTATGAAGAAAAGCAATCCAATCCGGATCCAAGCTTTAGAGAATTTGTTAAGAATTACTCTAAAACCTTTAGGAAAACCTGTTCTATGGCAAAATCCCTTAATATAAGCAAAAAGATAAAGGCGTCTTCAAATAAAATAAAAACTACTTGGCAAGTGATTAACAAGGAGACAGGCAAAACAAAGCCGAGGGATCAAAATTTTGCGCTAAAGGTAAGTGGGAAAATAGTCAACTCAAGTGACGAAATCGCAAAAGTATTCGAAAATTTCTTCACAAACATCCCACTAAATATAACGGCGGGCTTAAATTCTTCGTCTCAGTCAGCAGAATCACTAATGTTAGAAAATATAAAACCATGCGTAACAGACTTTCAATTTTCCCACGTTAGCTTCCAAACTATTGTTAAAACATTTAACCAAATAAATATAAAGAAAACTGAAGACTTGTGGGGTATGTCGGTCAAACTGATATCCACGGTAATTCATATTATTGCACCACACCTTGCTACAATTTTTAATAAATGTGTTGATCATGGGACTTTCCCGGATCTCTTAAAATTTAGTAAAATAGTTCCTCTATTTAAGGCAGGTGATAATGAGGATCCAAACAATTTTAGGCCCGTAGCAATACTACCGGTATTAAGTAAAGTGTTTGAGAAACTAATTTTACACCAATTGTTGACACACTTTAGTTTAAATAAACTCTTTCATAAAAAACAATTCGGTTTCACTAAGGGTCGTTCAACGACCGACGCAGGAGTGGCATTAATGAATCACATCTTTGACGCGTGGGAGGAGGCGCAGGATGCTATCGGAGTTTTCTGTGACCTTTCTAAAGCTTTTGATTGTGTAGACCATAAAACGCTCCTTTGTAAATTGAATAGATACGGTCTCAGTAATGGATCTCTAGCTCTTCTTCAATCATATTTAGCATACAGAGTTCAGAAAGTTGACATAAATAGGGTTAAGTCTTCTGGATCTGATGTTAAAATAGGAGTTCCTCAGGGTTCTATTTTGGGGCCTTTCCTCTTCTTAGTATATGTAAATGATCTGCCCTACCTAGTTGAGAAATTGTCACAAATAGTATTGTTTGCAGACGATACTTCTCTAATTTTTAAAATCAAGAGAGGTCAATCTAATCTAGACGATGTAAACAACGCCCTTTCTAAGGTGTTAAACTGGTTTACTGTAAACAATCTCATGTTGAATGCGAAAAAGACAAAATGTATAAAGTTTTCATTGCCCAATGTAAAAAAAGTGGACACAAGTTTAATTATAGCTGGTGACAGACTAGACTTAGTAGAGTCCACGGTGTTTTTAGGTATTACAATAGACTCGAAACTGCAATGGGGTCCACACATAAAAAATCTAGCGGGTAGGTTAAGTTCAGCCGCATTTGCAGTTAGAAAAATTAGGCAACTAACAGATGTGTCAACTGCGAGGCTTGTATATTTCAGTTATTTTCACAGTATTATGTCATATGGTTTGTTACTATGGGGGCGTGCGGCAGATATAGAAACAGTTTTTATTCTACAAAAAAGGGCTGTTAGAGCTATCTACAATTTACCTACCAGGCAATCGCTAAGGGATATTTTCAAGGAAATCGGAATTCTAACGATGGCTTGCCAATATATATTCGATAACATAATGTATGTACGAAAAAACTTAACAACATTTAAATTAAACAGGGATATCCATAACGTAAACACTAGAAACAGAAACAAAGTTGCTTTATCTAAATTCAGATTAGCCAAGGTAAATGCATCTTTTGTAGGACTAAGTGTACGTTTTTACAATAAAATTCCAGAACATATTCTATCCCTGCCTGACAGCAAATTTAAAAATTTCATTAAAAAGGCGCTGTGTAAAAAGGCCTATTATAGAATAGATGACTTTATAAATGATGTAAGCCCTTGGCAGTAGACCAATTCCACAACGAGTAAATCATAGTTATTAAATAAATATTTTATATGTAGCAACCGAATCACTGCAATCCTCAGTGTTAGTTATGTATGTCATATTTTAATTTAAGTTTGTACAGACGACGTGATTGCATATTAGTAAATATATCATACATTCTATAACTGACAAAAACTTAATCTGCAGGTTTGCTAAAGGTCATTCGAATGGTGGCGTGGTGGCCGGGTCATCTATCTCCCTCCAAAATGGTTGAGACTGATGATGGCTGACCTCTGCGTTATGCTCGTGAACGAGTGCTGTTCGTGTGTCTGGCCGCAGCACTTGTCATGTTTTCACGGCCTATGTAAAAAAAGTATATTTATTTAATAATGCCTTAACATTTAAAATTATTAATGGCAATCATGGAATCTTATGCGTATAGGTGGTATCTAATGTATTAGATTTAAGACTTGAGAAAAGATGGTCAGAGTGGAGTTTTTTTTTCCCGCTGCCTTTTTCTCCACTACATTACGGCCCGAAGGCAGCGGCTTTCACTTTCATGTTACATTGTACTTTGACATTCAGCAAACAGAATGTAAATTCTTTACGTTGAAATAAATTGAATTGAATTGAATTGAATATAAACGATCCTAATCCGTGGTAGTAAACCAATTCCACCGCGATTTTATTGTTAAGTATAACTAAGTATAACATATATTTTATAATACAAGTGTGTACAGACGACGTGATTGCATATTAATAACTATATGATACCTTATATAACTGACAAAAACTTAACTGCAAGTTTGCTAAAGGTCATTCGAATGGTAGCGTGGTGTTCGGGTCATCTATCTCCCTCCAAAATGGTTGAGACTGATGATGGCTGAGCACTGCGTTATGCTCGTGAACGAGTGCTGTTCGTGTGTCTGGCCGCAGCACTTATGTTTTCCCCTATTATTGTGAGACATTTGACTAATGCTTTGGCATTTAGGGTTGTTAATGGCAATCATGAAATCTTATTAGGTTTACATATGGCAACTGATGTATTTAGTTTTAAGATGATTTGAGAAAAGATGGTCAGAGTGGAGTTTTTTTTTCCGCTGCCTTTTTCTCCACTACAATACGGCCCGAAGGCGGCGGCTTACACTTTACATTGTACATTGACATTCAGCAAATAGAATGTAAATTCTTTACGTTGAAATAAAATTATTTGAATTTTTTTTGAATTTGAATGAAGGAATACGAGTAAAACAGTAAATGATTTGTATTGTATTAACATAGTTCTAGGACTATTACTAAAACAAATGTTTTAATTTAAAATGTAAATATGGACTAATAATTGTCTGAAATAAATAAATTGTAATATAGGTTTGCAAAGATTAATTCCAATCCAGACTAAGCCATATTGGTCGTTTAATTCGTAATTCAGCGATGTCAAACTTTGTGGAAACAAGTATTTGTCGTTTACAGATTTTATGAATTTGACATCTAATATATAACAATGTCCTCACAGTATTTGCTATCGAATTCCTCCGAAATAACTTCATCGATTTTAATTAATTTTTTTGTGAAGATCTGAGAATAGTTCGTAGGCTAAATTATAGGAAAAACAACGTGTGCTGAGTAAGCTAGTAAACTTCTTAAATATATATGTCACAGTCAAAACTCTTAAACGGTTAAAACTAGGTTTGACTGCTAAAATCAGTCAAAAGTACTTTTGTCCAAAGCTTACATTTGATATACCAAATGGTAAAAACACCTAAAATGATGCATCACTCAATCTACGACAACAAAAATATAGGTGCAAAGAAGCGCGTAGCGTAGAGGAGCGCGAAGGAGCGTGTTAGGTTGAACATGTAAGACCGAAAACCAACTCGACATTGTTGGATACATATTATATTTTAAGCTAATTTTTCTGCAGTCAGTTTTGACCGTTTAAGAGTTTTGACTGTAACATATATACTTATGAGCTTTGTCGTTTCTTACTTGTCTCGTGAATTTAATATAAACTATATGTATACAATACATATATTTCTAGTTGAATGTTTTTTCACGAGGTTCTACTCGTTTGAATTTTTTTAGTCAGGATTTATGGAAATTTGTGCTTTACGCTTTTAAGTTGCTATGTTACGTTTACTACGTTGCTACACCTATGGTTGTAAATCTATCAGATAGAACCACTAAATAACGCGTAATTTTTTAATCATTATATTGCATGGTACAATGTTCAATGTCGTAGAACAAAAGTTGTTGAAATGGCAAACAAACCCTGTGTATATGGATACTAAACACCACTATCTATTTAGTTACTTAGTTGCTATGCAAACATTTGGTTAGAAGTGGTCGATGTTTGGGAACCTTCAACATTCGTTGCTGATTTTACGATCAGACACACTTTAGGGTTCATTAAACAGACGAGACGACTTGCAAACGCAGTAAAACGTATGTTTTAGCAAATTAGCACGTGTTTAAGCCGTATTTGTTTGTTACCTAGGACCTAGGATGCATGTTGCAAACTTGCTACGGGTCAGCCACCGTCGAAGCTACTTACCTACTTACTCAGTTTTGTTACACATGTATTAATAATACCATTTTCCGCGTATAATACGCTGTATTGCGTCGATATCAACCCTTTATAAGTTCCCACTGCTGAGGCACGGATCTCTTCCTGCGTCGCAGGAAGGTTAGGTCATATTCCACCACGGGGGCCCAAAACCGGGTTGGTGGAGGATTGTAAAACAGTAGTGGGCCGTACCATTAGAAGCTGTCAAGCTGCCCATGAGGCCTCTGACATGGCTTGACGACAGCCGTCACTAACAGATTAACGTACCTCGCGAAGCATGGAAGCGCTCGGAAAATATGCCACTAGCGGCAGTAACGGGATGGTCACCCGTCTAACACCTGACCGCGCCTGCTATTGCTTAACCCAAGTGATTGATTCCAATCACGTGGTTGCACTACGCCGCCACTCCTTTGCGTACCAGAATTACCGTACATAGTTTAGTTTGTGATTATCGTGGCCAACCTTGGTCGCCTACTCCTCCGGGATACAGCCGTGAGTATATATATGTGATACCCGAATTTGTAATAGCCATACCACGCGCTAACTGTGAAGAAAAATACTGTGAAAAATCCGCGGCGTGGTTGGATCCGCACGTATTGCCTAGTCTTTCCTGTGGGCTAGGACGATTAAGCTGTCAAGATGGCATAGGTGCCGGGCAAGCCTACGGAGGTCCTGTAGCGAGTTGTCCTTTCACCCACTTAGTGTGAGTAAAGGTGCTACTGGACGCTATATAAATCGCCTCATTACATAGATGCAAAGGCCAATATATTATGTATCGACCTACAGCAGTGACAATATCGCCCGCGACGCCACGACATGCAGATCATGATACACGGAGACCACATTGTTCTATTGTAGAGCTAATCTGCGCGATTGACAGATGACGAATGTTGCGCAATCGGTGGGCAGGAACGCGCATACGAAGGGTACCATTGCGGTAAACGGAAGGTTCGCTTTGAAGCGCTACGAGGTGCTAACTTGCCACCAATGGAAAAAATCATGTCGTTAGAATATTTTCGGGGCTTAATCGCGTAGTAATTTATTGCTATTTTACCTCGATGTTTTGACGACGTCACAGTCATCGTAGTCACGGAAGACTTTGTGTTCAAGTCGCGAAAGTTTAAAAAATCATGTCTCTTTTATAACGCGTCTTTGGAACAAGTGAACATCATAAATATTACTAAATATACTAGCTCTTTTTAGAACCTACTGACAAGACTCTAGGACTTTCGAGCAGTATTGTCAAAAACGGCCGTTTTTATCGGAAATCGATTAAAGTACTATGTTGTCGATCCTAGGTCGTAGACTGTACTGGTTTTTTTATACAGGCACAGACATGCTTCTGGTCCCAAACTACTATACACTGTGTTGTAGAAACCAGAAACAACGACATCACAAACATGTTAATTTCTAAGACCTGGGAGATTTTTGTTATCCCCAGCTGGGGTCGAACCCGGGACCTCTCGCATGGTAGGCAGATGCACTATCGCTGCGCCACAGAGGTCGTTTATTTGGTTCTAAAAATAGTTGTCACAGTTATGATGTTCACTTTTAGAAGAAGAAAATCGGGTCTCAGATCAAAACACACTTTGCTTAGTGGGATAAAAATAGGACTAATATGGTAAGTACCTAACCACCAGCTTTTGATTTAAGAATAGGTCGTTAATTTACTCTGTATTATTACTTAAAGTTTATTTTTTATGATTCGCGATACTCATACATAGTTATATATTAAACGGGTTCTAATCACGATTATTTATTACGTAAAACGTAATTACTTGATTTTTACCCAAACAAACCATTTTGTTGAAAAATCATATCAAATAGCACCTTCTGTCTACTTGACGGAGATGCAGACGCATAATTCGGGGCCGTGAACCGAACCAGTTTGCAACTCGGCGCAGAGAAAATGACTGATACCTCAAGCCACACACAGACCGAAAGGTCAACTAAAAACACAACCTGAAATATTCACCATCCGTAAGTCCTTGCTACTTCCACAACAAATTAATAAAACTATCCAGCTGAACATTATCTATCAACAAACATCAGTGTGTAGTGGCCCGTAGGCATATTAATCATGTCTCGCGATTAAATTCGAATGTTATCGGCATCTCTGTAGCAGATACGCTGTCATGTTGAATTAAAGATTTGGTCATTGTTTCTTTTGACATCGATAAAATAATATTGTCGATAGAAACAGCCAATGCCATTTGCTGCAAAATAATACAATACAACACTGGCCGCAAAAAGTAACACGGACAAGAAAAAACCGGCCAAGTGCGAGTCAGACTCGCGCACCGAGGGTTCCGTACAAACCTGTATTATAGACCTGAGTATTTGGTATGAATTTCAATTTAATACCTCTACGCGTTTATGAGGAAATGGGTAATAAGTTTAAAATTATAAAAAAAAAATATATTATGTGATGTAACTAAAAATTTATGGTTTTCGTAATTTTTCCTTTATCTATGCTATAAGACGTTGCTTCGTACCAAATTTCAAGATTCTGAGTTCACGGGAAGCACCCTGTAGGTTTTGATTCCCTTGCAAGTGTCGAAAATTTGCGGCATAAACGGCTGTATCTTTTGATTGCGTTGGCTTAGAAGTTTGATTTTTTCACAGCTTCAAGGGACAGTAGACCTGAGTAATTGATATAAATTTCAGCTTCATACCTCCACGCGTTCCTGAGAAAAAGGGTCTTGACAGACGGACGGACGGACGGACAGACGGACAACAAAGTGATCCTATAAGGGTTCCGTTTTTTCCTTTTGAGGTACGGAACCCTAAAAAGAAATTGCATTGCCAGAATGGCGATCGCTACGCGCGTTTCTAAAATTTCAAATTCACTGTTATTTTTGGGGTTCCGTTCTCGAAGGGCGCCAACGAGACCGAATTAAACCGGTCTGATAAGATAAAACATGTTGTTTGCTAAACAATGATAAATACGAAAGAATCAATGATAGTTCATAGAAAGAATAGTAAGAATGTTAGTGCTATCAAAAGTTTTTTTTTCTTCTCCGGTCCCTCGATTCCTAGGGGTGCATAGGGCCTCAACTAACTACCGTTCTGATTTGGGTGCCCATTCAGGCCAGCTAGTGCCCCACAAAAGTTTTAGTTCAAAAATTATGAATACCTTTAACTTAGTTCCTGATTCACTTAATTGATTTTTATGTCAGAGATGAGCAACTGACGACGCAACGCGAGCTACGTCTCGACTCACCATGATTAAGCTCTGCGAATCACAGAGAAACTTTGTCGATCTCTTTCAATAAAAATCAAGTAAGTGAATCCGGAACTGAGTCATTAATGTGTAGTGCTTACAAAAGTTTTAATGAACAAAATGATAAATACTTTAAAGTAGAGTAAAATAACAAACCTGTGCGTACTCTATGGGACTCATAAAGGGCTTTTTCTTTTGAAACGTAATAGGTATTATATTCACAGAATTATGCAATGTTATAAAAAGTTAAACGGAATCTCTGCACAAGAAACGTGATTTCTTCACGTTTTTTTGTATTTTCTGTTACGTTGACGTTGACACATATTATCATAGTGTCAAAGTTAGTGTGATAAATGCTGGTTCTGTATTAGTAGTATTCAACAAAAAATAAAATCATTCCATGTGTGACTCCGTCGCTCATTAAGGCTTCTGAATGAAAGAAATCACACTTTTGCAAATATGCTACGTACGGAATCCTAGTTCCGCGAGTCCAACTCCCGGTTTTTTGAACGGTTTTTTACCGTTTTTCATTTCAGCCAGTCTTCAATAATTCCTCTTAGAACCATGAAATGAAAAACGTCTTCTCCCGCCGCACATACTTCACTCTTTGTATGACTATGATCGCTTTGCAAAACAATGTTGCAAAAACTCCAATAAATCCATATCTAACTGGTCACTTGTCAAAATGCCTACACAAAGTGCACTTACATCCATTTACAAGGCGCACTTAGTCAAAACACCCACATGACAATCACCCTACAGTTAATTTGCATAACATAATATCAGATTGGGCACAGAGCGTTCATGGTCAATGACCCATCGCATTTCTCACTGATCTAACATAGACATAAGTGTTCAGTTCACAGGCATATAATCAAGGTGGTATATACATGTGGGCGTGGAATAACATTGGAGTGTGCGTTGATGTTTGATTATGAAGCAAATGGGTGTGCTTACTGCACTTTAAATGGGCAAATTATACTTAAGTAACGGTTGGATATCATTCCAATTGCTTTGAAATACCGGATAGTTTCTCATGTGAGATGTTGTAGATAACTGCTGGCTTATCATTTTCTAGTTTATTATGTGGGGTACTCGAGAATATAGCAAAACTTTAGAGGATTCGTTAGCAAAATTTTAGGTAGCAAGCGAGGTTGAAAAAAAACTTTACCAGTATATTAAACGAACATAAACTGAGGTTTCATCGTGAGAATGGAGAATAGATGAATAAAAAATAAATTAGATCCATATTACTTATTTTCTGTTTTCGTATATTCTTTTTACGAGGCTCCAATTTGGTATGGCATTTTTTTTTTCCTATAAATACAAGTTAATCGGAAAGTTCTATTATAGAAAGGTGGATGTTTTTATCCCGTGGGATGTAGATGGTTTTTATGAATACCACTCCAACAAGTCGTACATATAACGAGCGTAGAATTCTATGTATCAATTGGAGGTCACTGGAGTTATACAAAGTTCATAGGCACACCTACGTAAAGTACAGTCAACAACTGAATATTTTTTTAATTTTTGTTGCAAATTCGCCTGTAGCGTTAATGAGTAGAGTGTACGTGTGTTAAGCCTGTCACACACTATTGGCGACATATACTGTAGTGTTTTACATAAGGTGTAACAAAACCCCAATTTATATATCTGACCATTAAGGTTCTAATAGTTAATGCAAATAACTTCAGCAGTATTTTTTTTAAAACGTACTAAATTCTATAGTGATTATTCTTCTATTACTAATTTATCAAAGTATTTATGTATTTTTACAGGTTTGTTAAAATAATAAACATAAAAAAACTGTTTCTATCTCCAAACATGATATTGTCGAGAGTGGTACCATTAAATACTGGTAAAGAGCTGATGGAACTTTGCCATATCACAGTTTTCGAAGAAATCAAAAGATCTTCAAGAAAATATCCACTGTTCCATATTGCCGGAACTGCTATAATATACAGTAACTTAATAAACTTATTATAGGACATCTGATATATTTTTCACGATTTTGAATAATCCATAAAGTAAAAGTAGTTCAATATTGACGAGTTAATATATCCCTTCGTTTTTGGATGTATTGGGGAATTTGAATTTGTATGGACCGCGACCATCGGGCGTATAAGTTGATGTGCTGTGGACTCTATAGTGAACAACATACCTACGAGTTCTAAGGCTGAAATTCAGAGACGAAAACTGAAGCTAAGACCGGTCTCAGAAATGTCAAAATGTACGTGATTTGGACATTTGTAAGACCAGTCTTTGCTTAGTTTTCGTCTCTGAATGTCAGCCTTAGTGTGCTCAACGTAAGTTTGGAAAAGTTTATTTTATGTAGCCGATAAACGTCAAACTTCAGGACACAGGCCTTATCTATATCAGAAAGAGTATCAGCCTTACTAATAAACTTGGTGTAAGTATTGTATAACTATGCAGTGTTTTGTCTCTTTTCTTCCAACTGAAAATTACATTCAAATGACGTGAACAAAACACTGTGTAACTACACCAGGCTTATACGGTGTTTATTAGTAAGAGCTTATGGGTTTAATTACCAGTCGTGCCTACCGCGGACTGGCAATTTCAAGCGCTGAGGTATTTAAGCACCTCAAACACTCAGGTTTCCTCACGATGTTTTCCTCCACCGTTAGCGAGTGGTACTGCTAGTATAATTTCACAAATGTACATAATTTCATTGTTAAGAAAAAAAGTTGTTAGTACATGCCCGCACCGGGAATCGAAACTGGGTCTCTCGCTTCCGAGTGCCCGAAAACAGGGTCGACTGTACGTAAATCGTCGAAACCTTTACATGCGTTATCTACTTATTACGTTACGGACACGACGTTGGAACTAAAATAAGGTTAACCTGTAGTCTACTGTATCTGCATACCTATCCCGCGTGGGAAAGAGCGGATGGGCAATGTTTGTGTACGCTGGATTCAATAGTCTGTACGCACTATTCAATGTGAGGTAATTTAAGGTTCGGTTGCGCGGTGGAGATATAGCGAGCAATGGTTGATACGAACACCACTGCGCGCTGTGGCGGATACACAGTGCGTCCCACGGCTATTTCTTCCATAGTTAGGTAGGTTATTTAATATTTATGTACTCTATTTTGTACACGTAAGAGCCGCTTTTTACTGCCTCTCCGACGTTTGTTTGCTGGAGGAAAATCGGAAGGAGAACATGGCATTTCTTAAGTAATGTCCTGTTAAATGTTTCGTGTGCAATAAAGTCTAATAATAACTATGCCGGTCAGGTGCAGGATGGGTGACCGTCCCGTGAATATCGCTAGTGGCATTTTTTCGAGCGCTTCCGAGCATCGCAAGGCACATTAAGCCGTTGGTGCCGGCTTTCATGTAATGGCAGTCGTTAAGCCATGTCAGAGGCTCTATGGACGGCTTGGTATTATAACTTCTGACAGTAAGGCCCGCCACTGTCTTACAATCCTCCACCAACGCGGACTTGGCCCCCGTGTTGGATTATGGCCTATCTTTTGTGCGATGCAGGAAGAGTCCCGTGCCCGCATGTTCAATCGACTTAACATAAATCATCGACTTAACATAAATTGCTCTCATAAACTATTTCATCGGTGGTATTCCTTTGGACGACGCCAATTGACGCAAACAATAACATTTTCCACTGCACAATTGGCTATCAGTGACAACTACCTCGCGTTTTATATAACAACAGTGCTGTGCAGAACCCATCTCTGAACAAGTCGACAAGTACACGTACCTAAATATTTTTGGTGGAGGGTGATGCGGATCGGCGCAGTGCGAATTCACCGACGACGATGCGACTTATGTTACACAATAAATGTGCATTAAAGTGTATATATATAGTAGCCTATATATGTCCCACTGCAGGGCACTGTTCTCTCTCTTTGGCACACTTCCATCAGAGAGAGACTATGGGTTTATTTACAATGCGTTCCCACCGCGGATTTGCAACTTCGAGCGTTGAGGTGTTTGAACTGAACACCCTCAAACACTCATAATTGCTGACGATACACACCACGATACGATAAAACACCGGCTCATCAATCTCCAATCGTGGGTTCGAATCCCGGCATGTACCGATGACTTTGTTTCTAAGTTATGTACATGTGTGAAGTTATAGTAGCAATACCACTCGCTAACGCTTAAAGGAAACAAACCTGTAAAAAAATATTAATTGGAGACTTTTTGGTCAGATTTTGACAAATACTCTGTGACCTAAGTTGTTACTATCAGCAGTCCAGTTTTTACTGAGTAAATTATATTTCACTTTATTAAAAGCCACGTCAGAAGCCTTATGGGCGGCTTGATAACTTCTGACAGTAAGGCCCGCCACTGTCTTACAATCCTCCGCCAACCCGGACTTGGCCCCCGTGGTTGATTACCAGGCCACTTAGAAAGTTTTGCGAAAAAAAGTTTTTATGTATAAGACACTGGCCACTTGTAATTGTTATGAAAACGTCGATTATTTAAAAGTAAAAATACTACTTTTCGATTTTAAAATTTCCCTCCGCATTTTTTTGAGAGCCAATTCCAATTTTCTGGTCTCATTAAAAAATGGATCCGCATGGAGAACATTTTCGTGCTATGATTTTTTACGATTTCAAATGTGTCTTAAAACCTGATGAGTCATTTGATCGACTTCTAATTGCTTTTATGGATGAAGGACCTTCAAAAGCAACCATCTACCGCTGGTACAGCGAGTTCAAACGCGGTCGTCTTAACAAAGGAGCGGTCGTCCTACGACGGCTGTCACCGAAGTGTGCTGGCAGTAAAAAAATAATTCAAGAAAACAGACGAATTACGTACGAATAGATTCAGCAAACCTCACCGAAGCTCAGAAGCAGGCCCGTGTTGTTTGGTGTCGTGATCAAAAATTTGATGCTGGCTCGTCACGGTGCATTTACGACATTGTGACAGGTGACGAATCCTGGATTTATCAATATGATCTAGAAATAAAGCGTCAGTCGGCAGTTTGGCTGTTTCAAAATAAACCAACGCCAACGAAAGTGAAGCGATCGAGGAGCGCAGGAAAAAAAATACTCGCTAGTTTCTTCACTTTGACGGGGTACCTAATTTCAATTCCACTTCGAGACCAAAGCAGCATCAACGCTAAATGATATAGCACAAAATGCCTGCCAGAAGTTTTTTCTGAATTGAGCCACAAGCGACCGAACACCGGGGTCCTTCTTCACCACGACGACGCGCACGCGCACTCTGTGATCAAAACGAGGGACTTCCTGGACTCCACACCGGTCAGAGTCTTGGGACACTCTCCTTACAGTAATGATTTGGCTCCGTGTGACTTCTTTTTATTCCCTAAAATTAAAAATCATCTCAAAGGGTACAGTTTTCATCGCCGGAAGACGCGCTAGCAGCATTTGAGAAGGCCGTGGAAAAGGTGTTTGCGGAGGACTGGAAAAAATGTTTTGAAAATTGGTTCAGTCGCATGAAACTTTGTATAGAGGCTGGTGGAAAGTTCTTTGAAAAGATGTAATAAAAATGTTGTTTTCGTAGAAGTTAGTTTTTGAGTTTCTCAAAACTTTCTGAGTGTCCCACGTATGGCCTAACCTTCGTGTGATCCGGGAAGAGACACGTGCCCCAGCAGTGGAGACATACAAGGGTTGATATTGTACATCGTATCGTAATCTGTTTATCGTTTCGATTGACTCGTGATAGGCCATCACCCGCAAGTATGCGCTTGCATTGGGATAGTTTTGTTATCTTTACAAGTGGCGTCGTAAATCGAGTAGCCGGTGTGTACTCAAACGAGATTAGCAGGCTTACGGGGGCTTTACAACACCCGCTTATAATACTAGAGATACAGTTACTTTACTACACTTGAACACTAACGTCCATGACGACAAACGTGCAGACAAAAGACTTGCAGTCTTTTTTATCTACGTTGTTCATTAAAGCGTTAAAGCGAGTGCTTTATACTTTGGCGGTCAGCTCCGCATATTCTTCTTCGTGTGCACTCCTCCAATGCAGATCATATAGATTCTAAGATCAGAAAGACTCTCTTCACTAATAGTGGTTGGCCGTCAGCCCTGCACGTTCTTCTTCGTTTGCGCTCCGCCAATGCAGATCAATAGATCAATTTTATGACCAGAAAGAACTCATCTTTTTTCGGTGCCTCTTCGCTAATGGAGGTTGGCCGTCAGCTTCACATGTTTATCATCGTTTCTTGGCAAGAGACACAGGTCTTCGAAATGAAATGAAAAGCTTAATGAACGTTACAATTTAAACTAGGTGTTCATTTCAAAATCTAGATAATTTGAAGAAAAATTGGACAAAAAAACTCGAAACTTAGACTTTTCAAAGTCCTTAACTAACAGAGTTTACATAATTATTATAAAACATAGAACTTATGCATTGTACTGGCTGTAATCGACGCTGACTACATCCTTTCATTCCTGAATGTTTCTTTAAAAGACTGTATCACAGACTATTTGACTGTGCTAACCTGCATTTGAGTGAAATTGGGATTTTGTAAATAGCACCGTATCTTTATTAAGTGTAGATAAAAGAATTAGTGCCTATATATACCGCAAGCTACCTTTAGACTGGCGCTATACACAGCATGAAAACAAGATAAAGAAAGTGGTACCTAATTATATTACCACTTTCTTTGGGTTTGATGGGTCAAGAAGAGAAATTAACTGAAGCGTTTTCAGAAGATCAAAAAAAAAACGAGTTTAAAAAAAGTATCAGCTGTTTTTGGACTGCTGTGTCACACCCACATATAAGCCATATAAGAATATTATGTCCAAGTAGTGCCATATAATGAACGTACATAACACATTAGCACATAGGATGAGATGAAAGGAAATAAAAGGTTTTATTCAAAGTAGCGCAGAACCTGCGGCTTAATGAACGTTACAATTTAAACTAGGTGTCCATTTCAAAATCTATATAATTTTGGAGAAAAAATGGACCAAAAACTCCAAACTTAGTTTTTTTAAAGTCCTTAATTAATAGAGTTTACCTACATCATTATTGTGAGAGAAACGACATAATTATAAGAGCAACCGACGACGCAGACTCCGTCCCTACTCGCCATGAGCTCTGCGAATCAGACCGAAACCCATCCGACAGTCAAAGTATCGGAGTCAAGTAAGCGAATCCGGAATTAAGGTTATAATGGGTAGTGCTTACGAAAGTGTTATATCGAAGAATGACTCTAGTAGAAAATTCTTTGGGCCGATGTTACAATGATTCCTCTGGTCACTTTTAATCTGTGTTAAAATATTCAAAGTAAGATAAGCTCATTGTTGACTTTGACCGTATAAAGAGCCATGTAAGAGCTCTGTAGATCCAGCGCGGCAAAAGAAAACAGCTGGTATTTAAATTAAACTTATCTTGTATCATCGCTTATTAGGTATGTACCTACTGGGTCGTTTATATTGATTTAGTACAGTAAATATGATAGCGGGCTGTAGCACGCTTGTTTGCATGTACTACTGAAACAGAAATCAGGGACATAAATCGAGTCTGTGAATAGGTTGTTTTACAACTGCTTGTGAAGAACACGCTAGTAAGCGATAAGACTAAGAATAAGAATAATACATTTATTGGGTTATGAACGTCTGTACAAACAAAAAAATACGAATTGGATACATAGAATATAGGTAGGCGTGTTATTGTATTTTTGAGTGCTCGTGGTCTAGGCGAACCAAGTGAATGGAATCAATCAGTTGAGTTAAACAACAACAGGCGCGGTCAGGTGCGGGATGGGTGACCGTCCCGTGACTACCGCTAGTGGCTTTTTTCGAGCGCTTCCGTGCTTCGCAAGGCACGTAAAGCCGTTGGTGCCGGCTGTCATGTAATGGCAGTCGTTAAGCCATGTCAGAGGCGTTATGGGCGGCTTGAAAACTTCTGACAGTAAGGCCCGCCACTGTCTTACAATCCTCCACCGACCCGGACTTGGGCCCCGTAGTGGAGTATGGCCTAACCTTCCTGCGATCCAGGAAGAGACCTGTGCCCCAACAGTGGGGACATACAAGGATTGTTAACGTGTTATTGAAGCGGTGGTAGCTCAGTGGGTAGAACCATGGACTCGCAAGCGAGAGCCCCAGGTTAGATCCCCAGTGCGGGCATGTACCAATGACTTTGTTTAATTTCAAGTCTTCTGAGTCAGCTGCCTTTTGTGGCAACATAGACACACCACAGGCAAAACCTATGTCTGTTTTTTGTTTCGTTTATTTGTATAAATATTTGGTTTAATTCTGTTGTGCTCATGTTGTGTTAATTGTCTGGTTTTTTGTTTCTGTGATGTGTCTTGTTGGTATAATAAATGTCTTTATTTCTTTTCGTATTATAATGTTTGCACATAGGAAACCATATCAGGCGAGCCTGTATCATGGCTTTCGACGCCTCTCACCGAATCTCAGATACACTTCACTGTTGTGGGTTTGTTGATAAAATGTAAACATGCCGAAACATGAAAATTTGTAATTACTTATTTTTCGTAAAACAATAATCGAAAGTCTCGTAGATCTGATATTTTGTCGCGATTTTAAAGTTCGCCGTTATCACGAAACGATAATCTCTCTAAAAAATGTGGTTCTTGCAGATAATTGTTTCTTGATAACAATAGACTTTAAAATCGCGAAAACAATATCAGCAATTTTTATTGCCGCCAGTGGTACGGTACAGCATTTTTTTGTGTTTACGAAGTTTCTCCAAAGAACTGTTCATATTGATCAATAGAATAGTTCTTACTCCCTGTATTCTCATAACATGTTAAAGGTATGTTAAATTTAGCTAGGGGCCATGAGTACGTTCCTAGATCTAAGTTCAACTGATGGTCTATACAGACCTAATCTTTATATATATAATATAATTCTACTACTCTTAACCTGTAAGCCCAGGGGTCCTAAATATAGGACACCATGTAGAACTTTGTCAACTTTCTACCCAAATAACTTTAGGTAGAATTTCTGGAAAAGTTACTATTCTAAGTTCAATATATGTTTCATAAATTTTGCGGAAACGGTTTTTTTTTTTAAATTTTCATGCAGTTTTAGAAAATGCAGAGTAGATTTTACGTCCAGGTTAGGAGGCTAAGCGGCTGGACAGATTTGAATTAATTTTTTTGTATGGGTTTTGGGTGGCGCCTTGGATGGACTAGATTCACAAATCAACCCGGCAGATGGCGCTGCGTGCAACACAGCGTCAGTTGTGTCCACTAGTTTTCTATAGAGTACGAAACCACAGCTCAGATCCACCCTAGCTGCTCGCTGTCTCTCGATCAGCCACTCACCTGCACTATTGTCGCGACAATGAGTCCGAAGCAGATGGCGATGCTGATGACCTGCGGTGCATTGACTTCGGTGATGGTGATGCACGAGGCGACACCGATTGACGTCAGGAGAAACGTTCCCAGCAGCTCGGCGATGAGCTGCCGCCAGATCAGCTTGTTGTCTGTCACGTCGGACAGGCCGAGGATCGAGCTCGTCCCTGGGAAAGAGGAGTTGGAGTGTTATACGTCATCGCCGTCTCTACACGAACACTTACAGGGCTATCAAAAAAATGCTTGTTAAAAACAGTAGTGCGCCAATGCTTCTAACATGTTATTATTATCGAAAATTTGTGGATGCGTAACTTTCAGCGTTCATATAATACGGAGCAGAGAACTGCTTTGTGACATGGAACGGTCGTTAAAAGACCTGTGCTAGGTTTGTAGGAGTTGTCGATGTTTTGAATATTAAACGCTTTCTTTTCTATCCATCCTGAGGTTGTCTGGAAGAGATCGCTTTTAGTGATAAGACCGCCAATTGAATACGGCAAAACTTGAGATACGAAAGAAATTTAATGTGTTTTTCACACCTCCTGCTCGACAATGCCTTATTACGTACCGTCAAATATCATCGTAAAGCATAGCCTTGTCTCTCGAAGGCAATAATAATGAAGAATTTCCCTAGGGAATAAAGTGATTTGAATTTAGAATGTCAAAATTCGCATGAAAACTATGAAGAAGCCCCGCATTGCAATTCGAAATTCGAATTGTTGTTCGAAACTCACCCCTTTTTTCTTTTTTTTCTGAACTACTGTGTCGTGTGACCGCGCGAAACACCAATAAAAAAAAGAAAAATTTTATTGTCTCCCAGATGGTGTGAAAAGTAGAGTATTTACCTTTGGAATAAAACATGTCTTAGTCTCGGGCGGTATGAACCCCTGGCTTCACTCAGGACTCTACATAACTCCCTCGCTTCGCTCAGGAGTTAAAATTTAACTCGGAGTCCTTCGCTCCGCTCAGGGTTCAATATACCGCCCATGACGTAATACATGGTTTTATTCCCTTAATGCATAATCTACTATTATTTTCTGGTGTAAGTATACGACAAAAAATTCTAATCTAATCTAAACGTTTCTTTTGCAAAGAAACATACTCGTACAATATATGATCACATTAATTATCATCATCATAACTATGGGAAATATTTTACTGAATTTCTGAACTAACTGAATTTCAGCAAACTATGCCGAAAAAAGTATCGCAAATTTATTTTATTTTATTATAAAAGATAAACTTACAGGTAATAACCGCGATACAAAAAATTTAATCAGCCGGTCTTGAACTAGGCTGCAACCCAAAAACAGTTTACAGAGCATTCTACAGCATAATTCTATTCAGCATTGTGTCTGTGGAGAGCACATGTCAACTCTGCGCGAGCACTACAAACTCCAACATTCCTGCATCGCGCCAATCAAAGTGTTTCACATGAAATACCATAAATATAACGTCCGACTAACAACAGTTGGACCGGCACGGCATACGATCTGGCTGGCGGGAAATTTCCCTTATAGTGGAAGAGCACGATCACCCATCAGTCTTTTCCGTGCCCTTCTCCCACGTCCTTCCTGAGCGCCCCAGGAACCAGAACATTTTTAACATTTACACGCACAAACATTGCTTCTGGCCCCATACTAGGATACCCTGTGTCGTGGGTACCAGAAATAGCGACATCACAAACATGTAAACAACCAAGCACTGGAGTTTTTTTTTGTCCCCAGCCGGGGATCGAACCCGGGACCTCTCCTCAATCAGAACTTTTTTTTTTTACATACAGGCACATATATTGCTTCTGGCTCCCACTAGGATACCCTGTGTCCTAGGTATCAAAAACAGCGACATCACAAGCGTGTAAACATCCAAGACCTGGGTTTTTTCTGTCCCTAGCCGAGGATCGAACCCGGAACCTCTCGCATGGTAGGCAGATGCGTTACCGCCGCTCCACAGAGGTCGTCATCACTCGGCAGATGATGGTCGAGATCATCACTCTACCGTCTTCTAAGCCGGCCTTCGACGTTGTCTTGTTACTCCGTTAACACAATTAAACCGTGAAGCATCAATCATGTAAAACAAACCAAGCGTGAAGTTAGCCGAGCAGATAAGAGGAGGCGGTTTTTCGAAAACACTGCCACTTGTATAAACATTCTAGTATGAACTTTATTTATTTAACGTAGACAGCTGATCAAGCGTTACATTTTAGTCGCAAAGATACTCTTGTCTCGCCATCGAGTCGCTGGCACATTCTGTTATTTTGTTAATTGTAAAAGAATGAGAATACATTAGGAAGCGCTCGTGGCCTAGGCGAACTGAGTGATTGGAATGAATCACTTGGTTAAGCAACAACAGGCGCGGTCAGGTACAGGATGGGTGAGCGCCCCGTGACTACCGCTAGTGGCATTTTTCCGAGCGCTTCCGTGCTTCGCAAGGCACGTTAAGCCGTTGGTGCCGGCTGTCATATTATTATAATGGCAGTCGTTAAGCCATGTCAGAGGCTGAAGGCCTTATGGGCGGATTGATAACTTCAGGAAGAGACCCGTGCCCCAGCAGTGGGGACATACAAGGGTTGATAACGAGAATACATTATTATACTTCTGACATCGCTGACGTCGATTACGCTAACAACATCGCTCATGTCAAAATGTGACAGTTTTGACATTTGAATTTGAAAATTGAATTAGAACTTATGAGTCAAATTGGCTCACCTCACCCACGAAAATATGAGGCAAGTGTACCAACCGCTTCAAATAAAGTCCAACATGGTTATTATGTTTGTATGGTTGGTATATGTTAACCGGATGTCAGAGTATGTATTATATGGTTTATTGTGGCAGCGCGATGTACGTTGCGTTGGCAAGTTTTCCAACTCGTGGGAGTGTTAATCGCCTTTGCAATATGCATCGAATTATCATTGAGGGCCGTGAATTCGAGTTCTAGAAATAGGGCCAAACTGGTCACAAAACATTATTATTATTGTTTTAATTCTTTATTGCACTAATTACAAAAGTAAATATACAAGGGCGTGCTTAATTCAAGAAGCATTCTCTTTCAGCAAACCTTGTTCTTTGTAAACTCCAAACGTTTTTTTTTCACAGACGGATACTCAAAGGGAGGTGTTTACCTTATTTCCTTGAATATTATACGATTATTTTTACGTGATAACCCCGTGTTATGCATACTTCTGTTGTAATAATATTGGGCTTTTTTGCATCTATTTAATGAGATGATTTACACAGCGTCCAGTGGTATCTTCACTCACACTAGATGGGCGAAGGGACCACTCCGACGCTGTAGTGCCTGGGACTTGGTTTTATAGATGGTGTAGGCTTGCCCAGCACCTATACCATCCTGACAGCTTAGTCGGCCTAGCTCACAGGAAAGACTAGTCAATACGTGCGGAGCCAACCAAGCCGCGGGTTTCCTCACGATGTTTTCCTTCACAGTTAGCGTGTGGTATTGCGACTACAAATTCGCAAATGTACGTAACTTTCAAATTAAACAAAGTCATTGGTACATGCCCGCACTCGGCATCGCACCTGGGGCTCTCGATTGCCAGTCCATGGTTCTAACCACTGAGCTATCACCGCCTGTTGTAGCTCGCAGCCGACAAGCAGGGGGGCTGGCTGGGACTAGGCTGTACACTGCAGTAAATTTAATAATGTAAATAGTTTACTAACATAGCATAAGTCAAATTGTTACTAACACTATATGGGCCTTGCCTGAAATAAATAAAAATAAATAATAATAAAAAAATTAAATAAAAAACACCTGTTTGTACATTTCCTCTAGTTGTTGCACTTAGTGCAAGTATTACATACTGTAGCAAAAATAGCCCAAAACAAAGAAATCAATAGTAATTTACTAATAGCCACATTAAGTACCTTGCACTACACAATTTTTACGTAACAATACACAATGGGATAGGCCGAACAACCATTAAAAAGTAGTTTACACCTCCTCTAATAACATAATCGCTTTTGTCTGAAGCTCGTTTAAGCGTTAATTGACATTTCCATTTGACTTATGAGTCGTTTACACGCACCTTATCGTTTATAGGAGTTTAGTTTCATTCGATGTCACTAATTAACAAGTGACTTAATTATTAGAGGTCCGCGACTCTACTTCATATCAGTGATGATGTTGCTGAGATGTGTTATGAAGCATACACATCTCAGAATATGAGTAAATTTAGAGATAAAACGTAACATTGTCTGGGTGCTAAACTAGGTTACCCTATGAAAAATCAGATGTAGATCACTACTGCCAGACCATACGCCTTTAACGGAAAACTTGTAGTAGGTGCAATTGCACCTGTATTACTAAACAAGGCTACATCAGTCATATGAAAGCATTTCTTAATGACTCGCGTTTAATATATGACATTGTCATATATTAAACGGATCCCGTTTTTTCTCGAATTTTTCTTTCCAATGTTTATGCAGACACTGATGTAAGATGTATGTATATTAGTAAGTAGTATTTTATTTCTAAATGTTGTTTCAATATTACTTGCTACACCCGCTCTCTTTGTTTTAAAATTCCAATTTTTTTAGGCTGGCTGGAATAAATTTCTGTTGAAATAAGTCCGCCTTCGTACTAATTGTTATCACATTGTATGCCATTTAAGTTTTATTGTGCAATAAAGTGTAACAAACAAAGTTTTCGCTATAATCGCTATTAGGCCTGTTTAATATATAACTATGTGTGAGAGCATACGACCGACTCTCTACCAAGCCGTGACAGTCGCTGACCGAACCCGGTCGGAAAGAATTATCATCATCACCCTATGTTGTGATAACCTAGCAAGGACATCACAAGCTTAGAACAATTCTCAGACTGAAATAAAATAAAATGAAAAGGTTCTATTCAAAGTAGCGCAGGGCTTAGTGAACGTTACATTTTAAACTAGGTGTCCATTTCAAAATCTAGTTCATTTTGGAGAAAAAATGGACAAAAACACTCCAAACTTAGTCTTTTCAAAGCCCTTAATTAACACTCTGTTAATTAAATAATTATTATAAAACATAGCACTCGTGTTTTGTACTGGCTTTAATTCCAGACATCATTGTCATCTAAATAATCCTTTATGTTACAGTCGCCCTTTTGGCTCAATTAACAAATTTTTTGAACCGCGTTTCAGGCAAGCTTAATATACCTCCAGGGACTTTGACTGAGACGAACATTTGCTTCATTGGACATAACAAAGGTTTTCTTTCAGTTTTGTTTTAGTTGATCGCATCATAATAATATCTGTGCAATAGAGCGAGTCTTTTACCAAAAAATTCGGTGAATCGTGAATTATTGAGTTATTCTTACTATATTTGGTTATGGAATCACAAAACACAACAGATTTTCTACCTACTCTTTGAGTTTCAGAAGGATTTGTAAACATTAACTGAAAAATAGGGAGATAGATTTTACGATATGTTTTTTTTTATTGTTCTAATCTATTGTCTTCGAGTTCTTTTAAAAATGCATACATCAATAATATAAAAAATGAATCGATGAATATGTTGGTAAGCGCAAATCTCGGGAGCAGGTGAACCGATTTTGCTAATTTTTTTTAGAACATTCCTTGAAGTACGAGGATGGTTTATACGGAGAGAAAAAAAAATATTGAATCAACTCTTCGGCGGTACGAAGTTCGCTGGGTCAGCTAGTACATAACAAATCCCTCTCCGTCTATGATACAGGACGTAAATGTTACTTCAATATAAAATATAATATTATTGACACATTTGACGTGTTTTTGACAAAAATAATGTAATTTGCCTTTAGTCTTCAACTATCTTTAAGCCATCGAAAACAGTACTAAGTACTTAAATTACCGGCGTATCCTTACTATGATCCAAGTACAAGAACCAAGTACGGAAGGGTGTGAATCCAGATCGATTCATGGGATAACCAGTAGTAACATTTATAGTTTGTCTGTCAACCTATTTGAATTTCGATGTGATCATTTATCTTTTATTTTACAGCAGGTAAGTAAATCAGGCCGTAGAGATAAGGCATAATAAAATTACAACTTTATAGTTATGAAAAAAAATCACGTGCACCTGTGGAGGCTGTGTTCATCAGTGCAAATGAAGCTGATACAAAAATGGCGTACATTTACGAAAATACAAGTACATTGATTTCTCTTGCTACGTTTAGTCGTAAAATAATCAGTTAATTTCTTTTACATTTTAAATTTTTTGAGACATTGTATTTGCTAATCCGCAGTGGGCACGCGTGATGATTATGCCCGTACTCACTCTCTGAGAGAAGGCCTGTGCCCTGCAGAGGACGTATATTGGCTACGGAAAAAAAAGTTGGGACCTACTCTTTCACAGCGTTACTTTGTCTTCATTAAAAAGATAAGAGCTTTCTTTAAATTAGCAAAAAGGGGTTTAATATTTTTATATTTATATAAAAATGGATTCCTGGTCGTTGGTCTCACT
Organism: Yponomeuta sedellus; assembly: GCA_934045075.1. Lineage (NCBI taxonomy): Eukaryota > Metazoa > Arthropoda > Insecta > Lepidoptera > Yponomeutidae > Yponomeuta > Yponomeuta sedellus. The sequence continues at coordinate 4,985,630 of OW203728.1, read as the reverse complement.
AAAACTCAAGAACGGCTGTAACGATTTCTCGATCTGGCTGATTTTTGGTTTTTTATTTTTGTGGAACTCCAGTGAAGTTTTAAATGGTGAGACATTATGGAGATATTACTAAAAGTTTGGCGTTACGAAGCTCGCCGGGATAGCTAGTATTCAATAAAAATCGCAGTTAACACATATATATTACCAAGAAACTCACACCACCCATTTAATTCTAATTCTCACACGACGGTAATAAAAGCACACACTTACTCTTTTGCATCTCATCCATCGCGTAATCCGTTTTCATTTTGATGAAAGCAACAAAATTGGAAGAGAAAACCTTTCGGAGGCAAACTCAAGCACTTTTACGTCCAGTCCGAACCACTCTGTCGCACCGATCCACCGCAGAAGCGTCTCTCGTGTTGCGACAGACGATCACCGTGATAGTTCGTCTAATTGAAAATTCCGCGCGGGAATTGTGCGGTTGTCACAAAACTTAACTCGGCGTTTACGTGGACCGCGGGTTTGCGTGTGCGTCGAGTCGGCAAGACCTTTCGGCGTCGCTACATAGAGTTGAGTGCGAGGAGGCTGCGCCCGCGCCGGTGACAGGTAAGCCGCCGGCGAACGCGACGGATGGACCAGAGTTTTTTTCGAGCCCGACGTGTTACGAATACCGGTGTGGGTGAATTAGTTGAGATTCTCCTTTTATTTTTACGCATTTGTGTTGGAAACGTCATCTTCAGCGCTTTGATTATGAAAATTTTCACGTATATATGTGTAAAAAGCGGTGGTAGCGGAGCGGTAGAACGCCGGCTTTTCAATAGAGGTCGTGTGTTCGAATCCCGGCATGTACCAATGACTTAGTTTTGTAAGTTATGTACAATTGTGAAGTTATAGTAGCTTTTTTTAACTAACCCTTTTTATTTCGTTTCGCCAAGCCGCAACGGATGTGGACTAATAAAAAAAAATGTGATGGTTCAAAGTATCAATATTATAACAGTTTGCATACACTTTGCAATTCGACCCCACCATTGTAGTGACTTAAATAATGGTTGGAAAAGGATGAATGTTTGGCTAAGAGCAAACAATTCTGTCAAACGTAAGTTCAATTAAAAATAGAGAGGTACATACCGTACATAATATGCTTGTAAGGTGGTGAGTATGTGTGTGAGTGATTTACTCTATGCTCTCTTTAAACAACGTGTTATAGAAATAGCTCAAACCTGAGACTCTTTTTTCAGAATCTGTATTTCATAATAAATTCATAAATATTCATGGACATATTACACAGATCTCGTTAGCCCTAAACTAAGTACAACTAAATGACTTGTGTCCAGGTGCTAACTCGACTATACCTAAATACATAGATAACATCCAAGACCCAGGACAAACTATAAAAGATCGTTTCCTAAAAGCAGAAGCGCTCGTGGTCTAGCGGAACCGAGTGATTGGAATCAATCGATTGAGTTAAGCAACAACAGGCGCGGTCAGGTACAGGATGGGTTACCGTCCCGTGACTACTGTTAGTGGCATTTTTCCGAACGCTTCCGCGCTTCACAAGGCACGTGAAGCTGCTGGTGCCAGCTGTCATGCAGTGGCAGTCGTTAAGCCATGTCAGAGGCCTTATGGGCGGCTTGATTACTTCTGACAGTAAGGCCCGCCACGGTCTTACTATCCTCCACCAACCCGGACTTGGCCCCCGTGGTGGAGTATGGCCTAACCTAACTGCGATGCAGGAAGAGAACCGTGCCCCAGCAGTGGGGACATACAAAGGTTGATAACGATAACGATTATGTATATTTGGGAATAACCGTTTTGCGTTTGAATTATCGATGCTAAGGAAATTTTCAGTTTATGATTTAATTCCATAACACGTTGTATATGGGTATATTTCAAGAGGAAAAAATCTAATAACCTAGTTTATGCTGTGTGCTTACGAACGTTTTAGTTCAAAATAGAATGAAAATCTGTTCGTAGTAATTCAACGTTCGTGGGACACTTAATAAGGAGATTATGCAGTATCTTTCTGACTAAAAACTATTATTACAGGCCTGAAGGAATTCATATCAGTGTAGAATGTTATCAGCAGCCATAAAACGCGTGAGCCACGGTAGCCTTATAGTATTATTACAATGCCGCAGTGTTTATGTTGGAGATACCTATGTGGGTGAGACTCGACTTGTACAATTATCGTAACAAATGGAAAGAACTGGTGGCGGACGCTGCCTCATAGTTACAAGGATACGACAAAGAAGAAGAAGAAGACACTAGGGTTTCCTCATGATCTTTTCCTTGAACGTCGGCGAGTGGTATTGCTAACTATTCAAATGTCCATAACTTAGAAAAGAAAGTCATTGGTCAAAGTCAGGTTTGGAACCCACGACCTCCCGATTGAGAAGCCGCCATTCTACCGCTCCGCTACCACCACTATAGCGGCCCGGTACAAGACTAAATAATCTCAAGAAACGATGTGCATTGCAATAGCAATAAACACTGGTATTCATACATACATAACCTCACGCCTGTATCCCAGAGGGGTAGGCAGAGATCAGGGACTGCTAGGTGCTTGCCACGATCCTGACAGATCACCTTCACTTCATCCACGATCATAAGCCGTTGCACGCATGCACGCCGGTTCCGGGTACTTTTTATCTTTCCTTTTTCTAATACATCCCCTATTTGGTCGATGTATGTCCACCTGGAACGTCCCTTACCAGCCCTTCCACTCACATTCCCAATATATATTTGTTTCGTCAATCTTTCTTCCTTCATCCTCTCCACATGTCCAAACCAACGCAACATTCCTTTCTCAATTCTAGTCACTACTTACTGGTATTCATACATACATTCGTAATAATATGTAACAAAGTACAGTGTTTACCTCATTATACGTGCACTTTTATTTGAGTCGGGCTACATTGCAACTAAAATGTAAAGTTTGACGTTTCAACTATACTTATCATATAAGTCCTCAACATTGTTCTCACGTAATCACGCAATAACGGCTGAACGGATTCATGGAACATGGTTCAGATAGGCTTAAACTGAATCGAGATACAAGATACTTGATATCCCGGTAATGCGTTCCCTTGGAATAATTTCTAAGGGAAGTTTGTTACTCCATGATGGCTAAAGGTTTGCACGGTAATGGATGAAATCCCCAACCCGCATGCCCAGCGTGTATTAATAATATTCATATTTGCACTGACTACCCGTCTCTTATTTCCTTCAGCAACTCCGTCGTAAGGTTGTCTGGAAGAAATTGAAAAAAAAAAATCTTATCTTATCATCCAAGATCTGGTTCTTTTTTGTCCGCAGCCGGGGTTTGAACCCGGGACCTCTTGCATGGTAAGCAGATGCGCTACCGCTACGCCATAGTGGTCGTCTAATGTTACTATTATTAAAATTCTTTATTGCATAAAATTTACTTTGTAAATATTTTGAATTAGCTACCAACTAACCTAAGTTTAGATATAGATGACCATTGACAGATGACTATTCATGTATGTAACTCATACTGAAAAAACCTCAAATCGTTGCACGTAACACAATCAGCGTAACCAGTTCAGATTTTCCTTCGAAGACATCCTGAAGAGCTAATGGCTCCGCACCCAATTAAAATAATCTTAATTAGGGCCTTAAGACACGTTCCTAAGAAGGTATTTTTAAGAGTGCAAAAGTGTTTTTAATGCAGAGAAATAAAGTCGTTTTTCCAACATGCCACGGGAACAGTTTTCCTTCTAACTATAGTGAGTCGTCAAAACGAACTAGGTGTAATCAATATTATGAAGACATGGTTAAAAATAAATTTGTTTGTTGGCCAGAACATTTGTCACAAGTTCACAAGTTCGTATATTATGTGTCAAGATTCTAAATAATCTACCTATTGGTGCGCAAACATTACATGTAATTTAAACATACAATTGGTCAATTAAAAGTATTTTTATGATACATTTTATCTCGGTGCAAACTGTCCTATTCCATATGAGTTCAGAAGAACGGCTCTAGTTGTGTCGTGTTACCGATTAAAAAAGTCTACCCATTGATTTGGGTCTAGATTAATTTACTCGATAATCAATAGTTTATAAAGATTTTTTTTTTAAATATATTTTGGTGGTATTTTAAAAGATATTAGTTAGAAAATATCGACAAATCACGGTACAAAAAACAAAAACCTCCAGTGAGTAACGAACCCACTACTCCGGCATGATAAACAGATGATGATACCGCTATACACCTTGGTATAGCGGTATTATCCTTAGACGTAACGTAATACGTATTATGTATGTTATTATCAGAAAGACAGGACTTCGTACCGGCATCACGCCTGATCGCCACGCTGGTGGTCGTGGGTTCGATTTTCTGGAATCTAGGGGGATTTGTTGCTGTACAAATGGCCATTCAGTTCAAGCTCATTTGTACAATTTCCATGTCATCCTGTTAGTAATATTCTTGCCTAATAACCATAGAACAGGGTATGCTAGTTTGACAAGTGATTGTGTTGCGTGAAAGTTATTATTAATAAATAACCCGATTACCCGAATGACCCAGCTCGACGACATGATGCTTACAAAAGCAATACAGTCAATCGGTGAAAGACTCAATTACACTAAAATATCTATTATTATTGTTGGTAGCTTGATTGCTCGACAATAAAAGTTAGAGCGAAGTCACACGGGCGCTACGGCTGCGCTGCGTTCGCGCAACGCAATTATTTTAACGCAGTGAATGCCACACGAGCGCTGCGTCAACGTAGCTATCTAAATATCTTCTTCTTCTAGCTATATTAGTCCACTGCTGAACATAACACTCCACTAATAAGCGCCATAGCGCCCTGTCCTCCGCTTGCCGCATCCAGTATCTGCCGGCAGTTTTTCGCAGAACGTCATCCCACCTGGTCGGAGAAGGGAGGTTTGTATCTTAATATAAACCACATGAATACTGCCCTGCCACGCCGTTGTTTCAACGCATGTCTCTTCCCGGTCTCCCTCCTTTACTTTTGCGTTTGTCGCCGTTCGTAATTTCTGGTTATTCCAACGCATCTTGTCGTTGAAGAAAGGTGCGTCAGTCGACGCAGCGCTAACGCAACGCATACTAAGACAACGCCCGTGTGACACCTCTCTAATTCTATTGCGATCCAAAAGCATTGTTATCTATATTGCGCTTCGTACCTTATGAATTGATTTAGGATTTACTATGTGAATGAGCATTTTTATACAATAGATAAAGGGTTATTTTTTTATAAATTCCTAAACTAGTGACATTTACTTGTTGTTGTTTCTTGTTAGTTTGTTCTAGAACTTTTTTTGTTAATATTTGCATAAAAAAATGTGTGTTATTTTTCTTTTTTTTTCTTCTGTATAGTGGCACCTATATTTTATTTTGATTTTATTTTAAGTAAGACTAACAGCCTAATAGAAACAGAAGGTCAATTGCAAGTCTTCACTTATAATTACAGTATAGCGACATTTTGAGACAAAAAAACGAAGAAATGTACACGTCAGCGTGTATATCGCACCGTCACTCATTATTATCTGAAACGTCGATAATGGTCGATATCCAGCTTCATCCGGTTATTTGGGGCTTTTATCAGCTTTTATGATTTCACATACTTTGTGTGATAAAACGAAGTAAATTTTGACTAAATAATAAAGTTGCTTTTAGCATATTTTCTCATATCAGTCCGCGGTCTGCCTAATCTTTTTTATCTCAGTGACACAAAGTACATTTAATTTAACAGTTTATTTATTAAGGGACACCGAAAGAATGCACATACATACAGCTTTTACAATAAGAACAGTAACAAGGGCGAGATAAAAAGTACCCGGCGTGAGTGCATGCAACGACCGATGAATGTTGATAGAAGTGCAAGAGGTCTGTCAGAATCGAGTTTAATGGCAAACCTAGGGAGCCAATTCTCACTTCAATAGCAAATAATTCGTATACGACTTTTAGTGCTTATGACTTGAATTCTACATAAAATGTCGCGCGACAGCCAAAATCAGGATTCTGAACGCCTTGCTACATTGAATTCGAATGAGAAAATAAATGTCTAATGTAAGGTATATAAAATAGATCACTTTAAGCGATAAGAGCGCCAATTGAATGTATGAATGAAAAGGTTTTATTCAAAGTAGCGCAGTAAAGTTACAATTCAAACTAGGTGTCCATTTCAAAATAAAGATTATTTTGGAGAAGAAATAGACAAAAAAAATCCAAACTTAGTCTTTTCAAAGTCCTTAATTAACAGAGTTGACATAATTATTGTAAAACAAAGAACTTATGCATTGTACTGGCTTTAATTCCTGACATCATTGTCATCTAAATAATCCTTTATGTTATAGTAGCCCTTTTGGCACAAATTGTACTTAACACATTTTTTGTATACTGCCAAATTTAGGTGCCTATGTTATCCTTTTAATGCATTTTATTTTCTAGGGTCTATAAAGAGTTTTAATGTAATCTATTACATGTCTATTACAATGTGACTGGAACAACTGTTAACAGTTGCATATCATAAGAACGGTTATCAATTCCGGCAACTTATGATTACTAACGGGCTACTTATTATAATTTTTGCATTCGTCTAGCGAGACAAATGGTCATCCGGGACCACGGCACCTGAAAAAGTGCCGAAACGTTGGAAAATTGTAAAAATGTAATAAACGAGCATAAATCCGTATAAAAACAGTTTTAATTATGTCTACTGCTCGTGTTAACCTTAGAAGATGTTTCTATTGTGAATTTGTAACAGTAATTTTGTTTTGCATATTTTTTACCCCACTGTGTCAGGCCACAACGGAAAGTTTATGTTTATAGAAGTCTATGTATTTACGGATTATATTGTATGCATGTATTTACGGATGTTCTATAATTACTCCTATTTTGATCAATGAGAAGTCATATTTTATACGAGCAACATATTTATAACATTAGTTTCGAGCGGCATATCAAATAAAACAAATAAAATTCTGAGTTGATGAATAAACTAAACATTTAACACGTTCCAAGCGACAGGCAAGCAATTTTGTTAATTTTACATATTGCTGCGTTTATAAAAATTACAAGCGCCATCTATTGCCATTATATTTTTAAACTTTTTGTTGTCTGTCGCTGTGATGGCTAGTCATAGCAGTCGTGTCGAGTAGATCTTTTGTTTATTTCTTTACCTTGACCAGAACTTGTGACAAATCAGTAGTTGTGCTGTGGCCAGATAGTAATTAAGATGACAACCGAGTCGGTCAGTACCTACTACTAACATAACTCACCTGGTGAAGCAAATATTTCTTATAACGCTTATATTTCTCGAAAAATACAAACAACGTGGTGACAGCTTGAAAAAGAGTATTTGGTTTAAAAGCCACGGTTATGTAATCTGTGATTAAAAATTCAGGATCTATTTAGACCCTTACTTTTAAGTACTTGCGAATAAAAAAGTTGCCCTAAGAAATTTTGTTCCGAGTAAAAACATCCTGTTGTAGTATTTCTTAATGAGTCGCGTTAGGTACTTATACATAGTTATATATTAACGGGTCTAACAGCGATTATCCACTAGGTAAAGTGGTTGTGCGGGTCTACCCGAGACCACGGCAACTGTAACGCTGCCGAAACGTCGGGAAATGAGGTAATTGCGTTTTACCTAATAAATAATCGCGATTTGACCCGTTTAATATATAACTAAACATCCTGTTGTAAAAGCGCACCTTGCGCATGGTACTGAGAATGCAGTATAACAATATGTTAATTTTATATTGACATACCTATCAATTCCTGAAGAAAGGACGACAGACAAATGGGCGGACTGACTGACTGATCCAAGGATGGGCGGGCAGACGAACAGCCAGACGGAAGCACCGACGACGTTTCATTATAATTTTGGGGTAGTTACGGAATCACAAAAGTGACTCGACAGAATATTACATAACATTACAATAAATTAAGTAGATTATATCCTTTTGCAAACAAAGAATTTAATATAAAAGACGTTCACATTTAAAATACTATTGATTACTAATAAATTAGCTAAGACAAGAACTTGCGAGATTGGTCTGGTGCGTTGTTTTTTTTTTCATGCTTACACACGCCATACTGCATTTGGCTGGACAGTTTGGATGCCTAGATTCTTCTAACTTTACTTTATCTCACAATATTGAGAACACTATTATCATAATTTTGGACCATTTTAATGAATGATCATTCTGGCATTGATATTGTTTCCCCGGTTGATTTATCGGTTAATAGTAAATGTCTCGATAGTAAAAGTATTCAATAAAATAGTGTCACTGTCCCTATTCGAAACTGACCGTTCGTTAAGTTGGCATCCCTGCGACAAAGTATGGCGGGCTACATCGATTAGTTGGGAACGTCAGAGTGCTTAGTGCGAGTTTGACAGATCCAATCGAATAACTTTACTACCGCGTTAATCGAGCATTGAGTAGTGAGCATGAGTAAGTCGAACTGGCAAAACGCTGTCACAGTGCAACTCGCACTCGCGTTTATTCGTGTTTTGGCTGGTAAACGTGTTCACTTCTCAACGTAAACCATTACAACTCGCACTCAGCAATTTTAATTTCCATACTTGTCGCTAGGTGGCGCTTCCTCGATGCCATAGAAATATGAGTTTACGTTAACGCGATCGAGTAGTCAAAAAACTCGCACTAAGCACTCTGAACCTTGCGCTGGCTCACTTTTACTGTATTCTTGGTGAAGGAAACACACTATCCAATGTATTATAAACATCGTGGACTGAAATATCCTTAAAACTTACTCTTATCACAAGAACGCTGACAGTCATCTTAATTCAAGATATCATATCGTAAGATTCATGAGATTCAGATCATAAGATTTTTTTTTTGCAGGGTTAACTATTAGTGATTACACGTTATTACATAAATACAAATACTTTATTTCTTTATTCACTACTTCTTAGACTTAAACTAATAAAAATAAATACCTATAATTTACAAATAAAACACTTGTCCCAGGTCAGTGTCTCTCGGCAGGGAGCCCAGAATGCTGGCAACATTCCCCCTTTGGAAGGCCAGACTTATCCTCTGGCTTATGCTCTGGCCCCCCGTGGCGTCGATAATTTATTAGTGCATGTTGTGCAATAAAGAGTTTTAATCTAATTTATACATATATAAAAAAATGTTGTTTTTAGTTTCAAGTCATGATTTCGCGCAGGGCGTTATGTTTTAACACTCTGTATGAGTGAGTGAATGACACAATATGGAAATCTTAGAGTATATACCTACTAGTAGTATATACTCTAAGATGGCAATGGCAGTGACAGTGACAATGGGAGGCAACACTAAACTGTCAAATTAATTCTGTAACTAGACTGCCTGGGTGTTTGTACATTCAATTCTCAGATCGACCGGAGTTGGGTGACGTAAGTTTTTATCATTTTTTAGTATAATATGTTGATTTTATTACATAAAGTGAACTTGCTGGAAAATATGTTTTTGGGCCTTATAGTAATTTCATGACTGATTTCGCTTTTATGTAGGTACTACGGTTCTCACTGGCGGGGGACCCAAGAAGTGGCTTTGAGTTCCTCAGACTTTAAGAAATAGTAAAACAATGCGAAATGTGTCACATTTCCACCGAAAACAAAGGATTTGCGGAAAGACTTTAATTGACTTGTCAGGATCCTAATCCAGAAAAGGCAAAAATTAATAATAACTTATACACCGTTGTTGCCGGCGGTCATGTAATGACACTCGCTAAACCATGTCAGAGGCCTTGGGGGGCTTGATAACTCCTGACAGTAAGGCCCGCCACTGTCTTACAATCCTCCACCAACTGGGATTCGGCCCCCGAAGTGGAGTATGACCTAAACTTCCTGCGATGCAGGAAGAGACCCGTGCCCCAATAGCGGGGGCGTACAAGGGTTGATATCGAAACTAGGATAACTCAAAGTTGCTCAAAGTTCAAGACTTTTCAAAATTTCACACAACGTTTTGCTTTGCAGTTAGTGTGCAAGCACTAAAAAGTTTGTAGTCTCTTCCCCTCTCTAAAGTAGGTAAGAAGTAGTTGTCATAGACGATGCTGTATAAATTGTTTGTAAAGGATTTTTAAGGCATCCTTAAGGTCATTTTACAAACGACAAGATTATCACGTGGCTATTTTGGCAAAGAGAGCACCTAGCTAGTAATCTGTGGTGTGAATAAGTAGTTGTAAATATACCCGAGAGAAAGTATGTGCAATGTAGCGAGATGCATACTTACAGCGGACTTCATTATGTTAACATTAATTAACTTTCTAATAAACGCATTTCAATTATTAGGTGCGCCGTGAAATTTAACACTTCAATCAAAATTGGTGGAGTATTTGCAACGCTTTTACTTTAATTACGCCTTTTGTCTTACTCCAAAGTAAACGAACTTACAACACGTCACATGGAAGAACTTTGACGTTCATTACGTAAACATCGGCTTTATTCATAAAAACTCTATTTCTTAAAACACTCCAAAACGATATCCGAAATAGTCTGTGCTGGATATTTTACGAGGAAAAAACGCAACCACAGAGTAAATAAATGCACCCAAAGGGGTGTTTTAGAAAATCGTGTTTTTATAAATAAGACCGTTTGTTTTTATCTAGAAGCGCTCGTGGCCTAGGCGAACCGAGTGATTGTAATCAATCACTTGATTAAGCAACAACAGGCGCGGTCAGGTACGGGATGGGTGAGCGTCCCCTGACTACCACTAGTGGCAATTTTCCGAGCGCTTCCGTGCTTCGCAAGGCACGCTAAGCCGTTGGTGCCGGCTGTCATATAATGGCAGTGGTTAAGCCATGTCAGAGGCCTTATGGGCGGCTTGATAACTTCTGACAGTAAGACCCGCCACTGTCTTACAATCCTCCACCAACCCGGACTTGGCCCCCGTGGTGGAGTATGGCCTAACCTTCCTGCGATGAAGGAAGAGACCCGTGCCCCAGCAGTGGGGACATACAAGGGTTGATAACGATGATAACGTTTTTATCTACTTAATCGAACTCAATGGAATCGCACCTGCTTTACCCATTTTTATGCATTTTTTGTGCATGTATATTTGGTACGAGTAGATCTGAGCATAGGTCTTAGGCCCTAGGAATTAATATAGTAAAATGACGTTTTGGAAGTCATCACTAGCGTGATTAATAAAATTATTGGATTTTACTTTATCGTTTATACATAACATAAATTTACATACAGGCACATACATTGCTTCTGGCCTCACACTAGGGTACCCTGTGTCGTGGGAACCAGACCCACCGACATCACTCACACACGTGTAAACATCCAAGACCTGCGGTTCTTTTTTGTTCCCAGCCGGGATTCGAACCCGGGACCTCTTGCATGGTAGGCAGATGCACTACCGCTGCGCCACAGAGATCGTTTGCTTAACCCGTCTCAAGAATTTATAAAACTGTTTTACATTCAACATTTATGTTACAAATTAAAGGAAAAATAATAAGTACCCGGAACCGGCGTGCGTACACGCAACGACTAATGAACGTTGATGAAGGGAAGGTGATCTCACTATTTTTATTTTTAATGCACTAACCCGTGCTAAGGAACAAATTTAAAAAAAAACCTATTTAGAGGCTAAAAATTTCACCCGGCATGGGTGAAATTTTTAGCCTCTAAATAGGAAGGTGATCTGTCCGGATCGTGGCAAGTGGCAGTCTCTGGTCTCTGCCTACCCCTATGGGATACAGTAGCGAGGTTGTGTTATGCTTTAGTTATTTTAAAGCAGGCAGGCCATTAGAACCTGTTCGAAAATGTCTGTGTTATAAGGTCAGCTGCCAATGGTAAATTATGAACCATTCACGGAGCGCCCTGTATACAATTTTCTGAGTAAAGTCCTTGTTCAAGTACAAAACAAAAAGAATTCCAACGGCCATTACTCAATCTGACAATTACATCGCTTACACTATTTTTATTTTTAATGCACTAACCCGTGCTAAGGAACAAATTTAAAAACCTATTTAGAGGCTAAAAATTTCACCCATGCCGGGATTCGAACCCGCAACCTCTGGCTATCCGTACCAGCGCTCTACCAATTGAGCCAATGGACGACTCACGGCATCAGTGAAATTTCGAACCTCTTTACAATATTCTCTGTATTACGTACAGGCAGCGACATCTGACTTAAGCAAATTGCATTACTTACAGCCCCGACTACCTACTTTGCAGTTAGGTTTAACATCGGAACGATATCACTGTACCCACATGATTACACTATTTTTATTTTTAATGCACTAACCCGTGCTAAGGAACAAATTTAAAAACCTATTTAGAGGCTAAAAATTTCACCCATGCCGGGATTTTAGCCTCTAAATAGGTTTTTAAATTTGTTCCTTAGCACGGGTTAGTGCATTAAAAATAAAAATAGTGTAATCATGTGGGTACAGTGATATCGTTCCGATGTTAAACCTAACTGCAAAGTAGGTAGTCGGGGCTGTAAGTAATGCAATTTGCTTAAGTCAGATGTCGCTGCCTGTACGTAATACAGAGAATATTGTAAAGAGGTTCGAAATTTCACTGATGCCGTGAGTCGTCCATTGGCTCAATTGGTAGAGCGCTGGTACGGATAGCCAGAGGTTGCGGGTTCGAATCCCGGCATGGGTGAAATTTTTAGCCTCTAAATAGGTTTTTAAATTACATCGCTTGCAATTATTTCCGATACCATCTCCAATTAATGGTTAATAGATTAAATTGGTCGTACTCTATAAGCCCCCACTGAATAAGCAATAGGGAACCTGCGTCTCAATTAAAATCGCCGTCAATAGAAATTGTGGACTATGTAAGCAAACAGCAGTGAAAATGTGATAGTTTATCCTTATTTACTCGATGTTCTTTTGACGAATTTCACTAAAGGTTGTTTCAACTTACAGAAATTATATTCACGTAGGTATAGTGTTTACTGCATATCTTAATTTAAATATTGATTTAGAACCAAATGCAATAAGGAGCTTTGTTTACAAAGTTCCCAATTTCTAAAGAAGCTTAGATTAGCATGACTTAGGTCGTATACCATGAAAACGTATACATAATAGAAACATAAGAAAAGCAACAAAATAAAACCATAAAAATATTTTTGTCAGGGTTTTCGACATCACAAAAAATAAATTTTATAAATTAATAAGAAAACTTATTGGATTTTTCATTGAATTTTAAATGAATTTGTATACTCAAATTTTGTATGTTATTATTTTTTAATGTAGTTTACGGTTTTTCTGCTTTGTGGTGGCATTGATTGATGATATCAAACCTTTGCATGTCCTCAATGATGAGGTATGGGTTTCTTCCTGTAGGAAGTTGAGGCCATACTACACCACAGAGGGCAAGTCCGGGTTGATGGAATTATTCTTTGTTTAAATGACATTTTAAGATAATGGGTCACGTATGTTAAATAATAGGCATTCTTCAATGTAGGACATTGATTTTGAGGTGACTTTTGTTGAAAACGTATACGACTAGATCGAATTTTGCGAAAATTGTGTAAGCCTTGATATTTCCTATAATAACAATCTGAGAAAAAACTTTCCAGAAAAGTTTCCACAATGAGCAATTTTCAGCACAAATTCACAAAGCACTTCATACATGGCGCTTAAAGGCATGCTCATACAAAAACAAGAACACGTCTGTCAAATTTTCCTCAGCGCAGATTATTTTGACAGCCGTATTCCGGTTCTTCTTTGGCCACGCTTGTGAGCGCCATCTATGAATTGCTTTGAGAATTTGTGCTGAAAACCGCTCATCTTCTCTTTAATATAAAAATGAATCGCTGAATGTGTTGGTAAGCGCAAATCTCGGGAACAGCTGAACCGATTTTGCTAATACTCTTTTTAGAATATTCCTTGAAATGCGGGGATGGTTCTTAGGGAGAGAAAAGTAAAACAAAAAATTAAGAATCGACTGTCAGGCGGTACGAAGTTCGCTGGGTCAACTAGTCTATAAAATGAATTGCTGAATATGTTGTTGGTAAGCCCAAATCTCGAGAGCAGCTGAACCGATTTCGCTAATACTTTTTTTTAGAATATTCCTTGAAGTACGAGGATTGTTCTTATGGAGAGAAAAATTTAAAGACTGTTAGACGGTACGAAGTTCGCCGGGTCAGCTAGTTGCACATATAACGTTCCCGCTTCAGGAAACAGACTTTTTCTTAAAGAAAGAAAAAAAGAGCGCCGATCCACAATTTCTCGATCCACAAACCGACTTGGCAAGTCTCTTTACAAATAAATATGCGAAACCTACTTGGCAAGACTCTTTCCAAATGGTTTTGGAGTCACGATTCCGCTAACTTAAAACAGGAAAACCAGCTGAGCCTTTGCTGCATGCAAAATGCACAAGAGCCGACCCCAATTCCACTAGCACGAAGCAGCAATGTACCTATTGTCAGGTAATGTTGCCGCGACATGCGTGTGTTTTTTCATAAACATAATCATAATATGGAGATTACTATTAAACTAACAACTTTGACGTTTATTAAGTAAACATTTTGTTTATATAGTAATCTAGCGGACCCGAGAGACGTTGTTCTGCATTATATTCCAAACGAATCTGATTTGTGTATTTAAACAATCTATTTTGATGTGAATCTAATTTGTGAATTTAAGCACCACCCAATTTATTGTTTGTATCGATGGGTAGGAAAACTCCTTTAAGTTTCACCCGAACTTAGTGAAACATTCAATTTTTGGCCTGCACCCACTCGAAATTGCGGATACAAGCAAGTGCATTCAGACCCTTATACGCATTCATTGATTATTAGTAATATCAAAGGAATCGTATCGGCTCTTGCTGAAAATGATATTATCAAGATTAAACTACTGTGACGTCGTCTATGATGGCTGTATGCTTGGTAGGACAAAGAGGTTGATCCAACGTGTGCAAAACGCATGTGCACGTTTCTGTTTCAAAATCCCTCCCAGATCCCACGTCAGCCCATACTTGGACGCAGCAAAGCTCCTGAATATGGAAGCTCGTCGACATTTACACCTTGCCAAATTACTTTTTGGTGTAATACGCACAAAAACCCCAAACTATCTGTTCGCAAAACTTAAGTGGTCGACCAGACAGCGGTAAGTGCATAAAGAACGAATCCTGACACCGGCGCATCGAACTACGGCGTTTCGTGGCAGTTTCAGATTTGCGGCGTCCAAGTGTTGGAATGACATTCCTCCTCCAATCCGTGAAGCATCCAGTAGATACGCTTTTGGGCGCAAGCTCAGAGCATACTTGCTGGAGCTTCAGAAACCGCTGCTCCACTCCCTTCCAACCTCTCGCCGCAAAAACAGACACGAGTCTGTAATCGCATAGTAGGGTTGTGCAAAATTGTATATGTCTATATATCTTGTATTCTTTTTATATTTAAGTATATACATGTGTGCGAATTTATTATATCTAATTACATTTATCTTTATCTCAATATAATTATTAGAGCTAGTTATTTATTTGTGTATAATTTTATTTGTATATTATTGCAGCTTATTCTATCACGTAGTCTATCAAGTATTTAAGTATATTTTTCATCCTGTATGTATAATACGTTTTCCTATTCATATGGATATTATTCTATATAACATTTATATAAGTATTCTACCTCTTTACGGTATTATTAATTCTTTAGTATTGTTATTGCCCATGATTATATCGCACCGCAGTCTGTGACGCTCGTGGGGTAGCACATGGCACTGAGTGAAAATCAGCGCTGAAGGCTTGTCCATCAGCATATTGCTGAGTCAGCTGCCATTTATAGCAGCAGTGACACGCCGTGACCTTTCGTTTTTTCTTCTTTACGTTCTTTTTGTTTTTTGTGAATGTTGTGTTTAGTAATATGTTTTAACCTAACTGCAAAGTAGGTAGTCGGGGCTGTAAGTG
Source organism: Yponomeuta sedellus (assembly GCA_934045075.1). Taxonomy (NCBI): domain Eukaryota; kingdom Metazoa; phylum Arthropoda; class Insecta; order Lepidoptera; family Yponomeutidae; genus Yponomeuta; species Yponomeuta sedellus. The sequence continues at coordinate 4,969,780 of OW203728.1, read as the reverse complement.
ATGCAATTTGCTTAAGCCAGATGTCGCTGCCTGTACGTAATACAGAGAATAGTGTAAAGAGGTTCGAAGTTTCACTGATGCCGTGAGTCGCCCATTGGCTCAATTGGTAGAGCGCTGGCACGGATAGCCAGAGGTTGCGGGTTCGAATCCCGGCATGGGTGAAATTTTTAGCCTCTAAATAGGTTTTTAATATGTTTTAAATTTGTTACTGTGGCGTGTGAACTGTTTCTATAATAAATGTTTTTCTTCTTTTTCTAAAATCAGCGTCGCCAGTGGAGCACGTTCCCCAACAACTTTAGGCTGAGCATAAGGCCTTTTCTAAATTTAGTTATGAATATTTATTTCAGTTATTGTACATTGTTTAATGTTTGTTGTCAATAAAGACAATTTCACTTTCATCGCAGGCATTAAACCATAGAATCTATCTGTCTTATTTACAAAAACACGATTAGGTACTTAAAACACTAGACAAACGCCGATTAAAATAGTCTGTGGTAGAGATTTTACAAGGAAAAGACCAAAACCACATTAAATAAATTGCCTACGAGGAGTGTTTTACAGGAATGGTAGTTTTATATATAAGACCGTATTGCAAACTTATCCTTAGAATAAGTTTTCAATGAAGAATTTATTTATTCAATTACACAGGGACTTATCGACTTACGGATTATTATTAAAAGGGTAAATTAAGTTAAAAAGCACTTTAGTAGAATAGGTCTCCTGGAAACATCTCAGCATTGTTGTCATGCGCACGCGCACCGCTGGCCATGACAATGATAAGAGCCTCGCGGTCAAGTGTTAAACTTGTTATGTTATACTTACTTTTTAGTGTATGGTGCTAACCACTCGAATTAGTTTAGCCGACGCGCTAAATGGAGCCAATTTATGTTTATTTCGTGTTTAGTTAACACTTATTTTTAGTAAGGATGGGATTGGGCCCATCTTTTTGTACGTTGTCTATTGGCGCTCATTAGGGGAGGGCTATGTCCAGCAGTGGACTACATAATATAGCCTGAAGAAGTAGAAGAAATATTGTCTGATCAGAGACATTATTTCTTTACTGGAAATATAATTATGAAAGAAACTTTTGGCTATACAGTTGTGCCTTTCGGGGTAGAGATTCTGGGGCCTTGGGGTCCGGAGACGCGACTCCTCTTTAAGGAGATCTCGTCGTGCCCGGGCGACGCTTTCTTTTTATATTACGATAAGTACGATACGATATCAACCCTTGTATGTCCCCACTGTTGGAGCACGAGTCTCTTCCTGCATCACAGGAAGGTTCGGCCATACCACGGGGGCCATGTCCGGATTGGCGGAGGACTGTAAGACAGTGGCGGGCCTTTCTGTCAGTTTGCAAGCCGCCCCTATAGTCTGGCTTGGCTTAACGAATGCCATTACATGACAGCCGGCACCAACGGTTTAGCGTGCCTTGCGAAGCATGGAAGAGCTCGGAAAAAATGCCACTAGCCTTAGGCACGGGGCGGTCACCCATCCTGCACCTGACCGCGCCTGTTGTCGCTTGACTCGAGTCATTGATTCCAATCACTCGGTTCGACTAGGCCACGGGCGCTCTTAATAAGTAATTATTGTTTATCCATTTATTCTGTATAAACCAGTTATTTAATTTGTTCAAATACAAATCTTAATCTCTTGATATGTTGAATTTTGATAAAAGCCATGTAATTTATGCTACATAATAATTTTCTATCGATGAAAGAAATCATCGCGAGAAAACTTGATAATCTGGGTTATTAATATTTAAGTGCTAGAAATCACCGATCCGACGTGTCTCTTTTCTCTATCTAAGAGAGATCCCTGCCGGAGTGGGACATAATTCTTGGACAATTCTTGGACAACCACCGGTGGTTGGGTGGTAGAAAATGCCTCTAGCTTTAAGTACACCACACTGCCAGTTGAATTTTTTTAACCTACATGCAATAAACGTAATAATAATAGTAATATATCTTTCTGAAACACCAAAGTAGACCTAAGTGTCAAAATATACTTTCGACCTCTGTGGCGTAGCGGTAGCGCATCTGCCTACCATGCAAGAGGTCCCGGGTTCGAATTCCGGCTGGGGACAAAAAAAAAAACCCTAGGTCTTGGATGTTTACATGTTTGTGATGTCGTTGTTTCTGGTTCCCACGACACAGGGTATCCTAGTGTGGGGCCAGAAGCAATGTATGTGCCTGTATGTAAATGTTGTTATGTTACTTTTTCGTGTTATGCCTGGCTAAGTGCAAAGATAGTATCTGATCCTGTTATGCTTAGCAGACGGGATCTGAGCACTAAGCACGGCAGTATTATATTGAGTTACGTCAGAGCTCTATATAACAGGTGGGTAACTATATATACCAAGCTGTTACATAGAACTCTGCTACGTTAAAAGGTGATTGCGTATTTGCAATGAGATCGGATAACGGACGTAGCTGCATATTTTCAGATTGCGAGTGCCTTTAAGGAAATCATTCGTCGTTTCCCGAGATGGAATGTACAGTTGACAGCACATAAATCCTTACAAGCGTGAGCTGTACTTGGTTACGCCACTGGCTACTTTGCAACTAAATTGAAAAGGTTTACATGCCGCCGACCGTAAAGTACAGTAGTAACGTGAGGTAAGGGCACGATCAAACCTAGGTTTGTTTCTTATAAACGTTATTGGCAAAGTTTCATTGCGATCCGGCTAGTTGTTTGTAGATAAAGATCACACTACGTTTGTATGAGAATTGCCCCTTGAAGGAGATTGTTAAGACGTCGGCCTATCAACCCTGTATGTCTCTACTGCTGGGGCACGGGTCTTTTCCTGCAACACATGAAGGTTAGGCCACACACCCCCACGGTAGCCAAGTCCGGGTTGGTGGAAGATTAAGACAGTGGCCAGCCTTACTATAAGAACATGGCCAGACATGGCTTTACGACTGGCATTACATGACAGCCGGCACAAACGGCAAAACGTTACCTTGCGAAGCGATGAGACGGTCACTCATCCTGCACCTGTCCGCGGCTGTTGTTGCTTAACTCAAGTGATAGATTCCAAACACTCGGTTCGACTAGGCCACGAGCGCTTTTAAGACGTGCTGACTGATTATGGTGGGGTGGATGGGTCTCAAGGCTGGGTAATGCCTCATTGGAAACGGCGCCGCACAGTGTCAATCAAGCGTGAAGGTGTTAGATTATACTGTTTGATACATATTACAACACCGTCTTTGAGTGTGGTAGCTTACTATAGGTAATATAATATAATAGCACGACATATTAATATATATTATAGCTACGTGTGTAACGGGCGTAATGCACGCAATAAAGCTTTCCGCCTTGAATCAACTCTTCCTGTAGATTGTTTATTCTGTAATTTTTCGAGAACCAATTTGGCAAAGTTCGTGTCTGCGCGTCGATGTAAAGACAATGGAGCGTGTCAGTCGTCGCATGCGCAGCTTTTGTCTTCACATCTACAATTTAGATAAGATTCATGACATAACGAATTAGGAACGACGTACGAGTTGTACGACGTAGAAGATGCTTTGTCGTTTTTTTCTTTGTTTTATTTTTTATTTTTGTCCGAACTACATTTGTAGTTTTAGAATATCTACGTGAGTGAACAAATATACAAGTAAAGTCTGTTAGCTTTTAGAATATACCTCGGCTTCTATCGGATAGAATCGGATATATTCGTGTACCAGAAATATCGGAACGAATATGACACTTAATTAAATAAACTTAATAAGATAAGACTATTTTTATTTTTAATGCACTAACCCGTGCTAACCTGTACGTAATACAGAGAATAGTGTAAAGAGGTTCGAAATTTCTCTGATGCCGGTGAGTCGCCCATTGGCTCAATTTGTAGAGCGCTGGCACGGATAGCCAGAGGTTGCGGGTTCGGATCCCGGCTTGGGTGAAATTTTTAACCTCTAAATAGGTTTTTAATAAGATAAGTTTTATACAGAGCCGGAATTAGTCTTACACTCGTGTGCTTTCGGTGAAAACCGAAGCCTACTCTAGAGCCCGAGGTATATTCTAAAAGCTAACAGACTGTAACTGCTGCGAAATCTCCCACGAGATTGGGCAGTGACAACGATTTGTTATAGACCTATTGTATTTTTATAAGTAGTTCCATTATAGTACATTTACTAACATTATAATAACATAATTTAACCATTTTATAATAAACTAGTGGATCCAACAGACGTTGTCGTCCATGCAGCGTCAACTGCCGCATCCAGGGCGCCACAATGCATACAAAAAATTCATTCAAATCTATCTAGCCGTTTAGGAGGAGTTGAGTGACATACACACGTATAGTAGAATTACGTGTATATAAAAATAAATAGCTCTCTGGTTTGCTGGAAGAAATCAGTTTCCGATATAAGCTCGCCTTTTTGCATGTTATTTCTTATGTAATGGCCGTCTTAAATATTTCGTGTGCAAGAAAGTATAATAATACTCTTATCTAATAACTTCCACGCAACAAAAACACGGTCCTAGTTCCAAACTAGGATACCCTATGGCAACCAGACAAGGACATCACAAACATGAAAATACATTCAGATTTTGTATAAATGTAGGTATAGCGGCCCCCAGTGGGAATTGAATCCACGACCTCCGGCATGGCAATCAGACGAGATACCGCTAGACTAACGATGCAGTCAAGACGTACACAATAATAATAGAAGATTATTTTTTCCTTTAGTAGCGCTAGTCAGCACTGGGTCGCTCTTTAAACTTGACCTATGTCACGTTGCCAGGTTGTCCAGAACAACGTGCTCTGGAGTAAAATAAAGAATAATAAAGAATTATCTTATGTCAACGCCCTCCTGTTTCCGCTGATCACGCAAAGCCGGCTAACACGGCAAAATTGCCCACTCCCACAATACGTGGAACACAGGCGGGACGCACCAGGAAAATTTGGCAGACGAAAAGAGTTTCTGCGAAGCTGCAATCTGGTTCTTTCCAGATGTTTTGGAGAGTCTACGACGAACGCGGAGACTGGGAGCCGATTCTCGCCCATGCGATTTGAAAGCGTAGACGCAAAATAGTCGAAGGCTTAGACATTTGTCGAATAAAAATAAGATAACTCGACAGAGTCATTAGACATTTATTTTCTCATTCTAATTCAATCTAGCATCAGAACAGATTTCAGCTTTCGCTCGACTTTTTATATACAATTCAAGCCTTAAGAGTCGTATGCAGCCTATTCAAGTACAGCCTTATTAAAATGTAAATAAAAAAATATAAATATAATGTACAGTAAAATATTATAAGTTAGTTATTAGTAAACAATATATATTACACTATTTTTATTTTTAATGCACTAACCCGTGCTAAGGAACAAATTTAAAAACCTATTTAGAGGCTAAAAATTTCACCCATGCCGGGATTCGAACCCGCAACCTCTGGCTATCCGTGCCAGCGCTCTACCAATTGAGCCAATGGGCGACTCACGGCATCAGCGCTGGCACGGATAGCCAGAGGTTGCGGGTTCGAATCCCGGCATGGGTGAAATTTTTAGCCTCTAAATAGGTTTTTAAACAATATATAGTTTAAGTACTTATATTTAGATAAGGTAGTATAAGAAAACATTGCGATTTGGTCTGATGGGGCCGACATGATCACATAGTGATCAAAGCCTCTAAATAAAAATAAGTTTAAAAAAAAAAGAGTCATATGCAATTTATTTGCTAATGAAGTGAGAATTGGCTCCCTGGGCGGCAAAAAGAAGCAAAAAATTCGAGAGCGGACTTATTTCCTTCCGCGAAATCGTCCGTCAAAGCAATACAATCTTGAACTACGCTGAGGAAAAAATCTAGGTGAGTACCACGTGCCAAAGCCGCGTAAAACGACATTTGTCTCCGACTAGATGTTTGTCAAGAAGTAAGCTTTGGGTGCGCTCATGGCCTATTGGAATCAATCACTTGAGTTAAGCAACAAGAGGCGCGGTAAGGTGCAGGATGGGTGACCGTCCCGTGACTACCGCTAGTGGCACTTTTCCGAGCGCTTCCGTGCTTCGCAAGGCACGCTAAGCCGTTGGTGCCGGCTGTCATGTAATGGCAGTTGTTAAGCCATGTCAGAGGACTTATGGGCGGCTTGATAACTTCTGACAGTAAGGCCCGCCACTGTCTTACACTCCATCACCAACCCGGACTTGGCCCCTGTGGTGGAGTATGGCCTAACCTTCCTGCGATGCAGGAAGAGACCCGTGCCCCAGCAATGGGGACATACAAGGGTAGATAACGAAAGCTTTGGGTATGAGTTGGAAATTGTGAGTTAGTCTTTTACGAGTCGACTGCCTACAGTCTATTTATCCTTACTTGTTCTATTAACTAAACAAGACTCTACCGGTAAAGTATGGCTTTTAGTCGAAAACTGCCATACACCTATAAATTAAGTAACCTGGCACACTATTTTAGATAACACGCTGCCAAATTTATAAACAAAGTTCGTGAACTTGCAAGAAGTTTCTATTTTTGGCATGAAATGTCAATTTTGAGGTTAGAATCTGTTTACTAAATTGGACCAGTAAGGATAAATATACTGTAGTTGGTCTAACGGAATAACGTCTGACGGAGTAATGTGTTCGATTCCCGCAGGGGGTAAAACAATGTAGTTAAATTGCAATGCCACGTGAAATTTACCTAAGCAACATAAATAAGTAGACTAATCTTTATATTCTTTTGTTGCACTAACCCGTGCTGAGGACAATTTTAAAAACCTATTTAGAGGTTAAAAATTCCGCCCATGCCGGGACTCGAACCCGCGTCCTCTGGATAACCGTACCAGCCACGATACGGTTAGCCAGAGGTCGCGGGTTCGAGTCCCGGCATGGGCGGAATATTTAGCCTCTAAACAGGCTTTTTAGACTAATCTTTACAAATAGCCAGCTAATCTTACACAAGATCACGGGTAAATTATACTTCTCGACAAACGAAAGATCTTCCTTTAGAGTGCCTACTTTTGAAGTATAATGAATTGACGATGTCCTCCATTTCGAACAGATGTTCTTTGGTTCTTAGAAGAGATGTAACGCCACTGATGGATGTCACGAGAATGTTTCAAAATAGTAGGTACCGCAAAACGATCTTAAATCGCGATTGACGGCCTCGGTGGCGCAGCGGTTTGGCACGTTGCAGTCGACGTGCCAAACGAAAACCGAAGGTCTCGGGTTCGATCCCCGGCCGGGTCAAACTAGGAAACAAACTTTTCTAGTATGTCTCGGGTCTTGGATTGTATTTATTTTATTAAATTTATCGTCGAGTTAGCACATTTAGTTGTACTTAATATGGAGCTAACGAGATCTGTGTAGTCAATGAAAATTTATTTATTTATTTATATTTATATTACGAGAAGTGGGCCAAAAGATTTTTTACTAAGTATTTACCTCAGAACACCAGCTTTTCAACAAGGAGGTCGTGGGTTTAAATCCAAGCATGTACCAATGACTTTGTTTTCTAAGTACCAATACATTTGTGAAAAAAATATACTTAGTAGCAATACCACTCGCTAACTATGAAGGTAAACATCGTGAGGAAACCTGTGTGTCTGAAGTGTTCATCTACCTAAGCACTTGAAATGAAAGCACTTGAACCTTAGAAAATACTACACTTGAAATTGCCAATCCGCGGTAGGCACGCGTGGATAAACGCATACTCGTGAGGCTAATGACCCAACTATAAGGCTAAAATCTCAGGTCTAACATATAACTATACGATAAAATTGGCGGAAAGCTTGCTACTGTGCCTTTCTATTACCAATTCGCTAGTAAATGCCGAACCAATCTACGGCTGTACGTCTAACTGTAAATCTGACGACGATTGTACATGATTACACTTTGGAATTTAGAGATAGACCGGCTCGCTTGTTTGTAAGAAAAAACTTCACTTTCTTTCACATGCTTGCTCTACATCCGGTAGCAAAGTGACCCAAGCGTAGGGTTGCCAGGTGGAATTGAAAAGGAGCGCTCGTGGCCTAATCGAACCGAGTGATTAGAATCAATCATTCGAGTTAAGCAACAACAGGCGCGGTCAGGTGCTGGGTGACCGTCCCGTGACTACCGCTAGTGACATTTTTTTTCGAACGCTTTCGCGCTTCGCAAGGCACCTTATACGTTGGTGCCGGCTGTCATGTAATGGCAGTCATTAAGCCGTGTCAGAGGTCTTATTGGCGGCTTAATAACTTCTGACAGTAAGGCCACCCACTGTCCTACAATCCTCCACCAACCCCGACTTGGCCTCCGTGGTGGAGTATGGCCTAACCTTCCTGCGATACAGGAAGAGACCCGTGCCCCAGCAGTAGGGACTTACAAGAGTTGATATCGATTGAAAAGGAGGACACACACACAAGTACATACTTGTTACTCAGTCACGCAATAACGGCAGAAAGGAGTTACATGAAACTTGGCATACAGACAGGAAAATATCTAAATTTGGACATAGGACATTTGATATCCCGGTAATGCGTTCCCGTGGGATAATATTTTATTGTTACCGTAACTTTATTCAACCCAAACCGCCATGGTAACATACCATGACATGACATGGCATGGAATGGCATGATATAAAATAAACTCATGCCTGTACCCCTGAGGGGTAGGCAGAAACCAGGGTCTGCCATTTCGTCCTTCTTTACCTACCGTCACTACTTCTTGCTGAAATGAATACTATAAATAATATACTGGCGTGCGTGCATGCAACGACTTATGAACGTTGAAAAAGCGAAGATGATCTGTCAGGATCGTGGCAAGTGGCAGTCCCTGCTCTTTGCATATCTCTCTGGGATACAGGCATGAAGTTATGTTATGTCTATTGATACTCAGTAGAGTGAAGAGAGAAACAGATCAGGCGTGGAATCAGTTCTTCTCCTGTCTTATCTCATCTCCAGTCTTAAGACTTTATTTACCTTAAAACCAAGAACTTCTTGCAAAAATTCGCAGCTCTCCTAAAGAAAACGAGTAAAATAAAATTAAGTACTTTAAAAACAAGTTTTATTATTAATGTTATGCCTTTTCCAGAAAAGCCTCCTCTTTAGAACCGCCCCCCTTTATCAATTTATCATCTGGCAACCCTAACCAAGCTGTGGCTATGGAGCATTTACTAGCATCAGCAAGCCAATCATCTTTATTTTTATCTACGAGCCTTGTCAAGTTAAGAGTGGAGGGTAATTGGTGAGGATTTTGTTGGGAGCCAGCTGAGCCGCTGGTTTCCTCATGACGGATTCATTTATTGCAAAATGGCAAGAAACATCAAAACTGTTGCTTTGACTACACCCATATCTATTGAACTCTACAATACTACAATATATATATTCTATCTTCGCGACGCAAATATTAGCGCATCAATAAAATAAACGTATGTATCTAAAACGTTTTACAGCTTTCATATCCGGTCTGGCTTTAAATAAACTATTTCTCAATGCTCCTCTGAAGATGCCAAACGAGTCCGTTTATTACGTCAGATATCACTATGACACACTAAAAGCGATTTAATTTCTAATTTCTTGAAATAAACAAAAACTTCCCACTTTTGAGCTCAGTTTGTGTCTGTAGGTAGACATTCTCCGGACCTTTCTGCCGACCAGCCGGGCCTGAGACATAATGCTACAAAGAAATAAATAACTGTGAATTGTTAAATCAAATCAAAGTATTTTATTCAATATTACTCAGAAACTATGACTTATTTAACGTTACGAGTTAAACTAGGTGTCCATGTCAAAATCTAGATCATTTTGGAGAAAAAATGGACAAAAAAACTCCAAACTTAGACTTTTCAAAGTCCTTACTCGTAATTAACAGAGTTTACATAATTGTTTTAAGACATAGAACTCACGCATTGTACTGGTTTTAATTCCAGAGTGCTTAGTGCGAGTTTTTTAACTACTCGATCGCGTTAACGTAAACTCATATTTCTATGGCATTGAGGAAGCGCCACCTAGCGACAAGTATGGAAATTAAAATTGCTGAGTGCAAGCTGTAATGGTTTACGTTGAGAAGTGAACACGTTTACCAGCCAAACACGAATAAACGCGAGTGCGAGTTGTACTGTGACAGCGTTTTGCCAGTTCGAACGGTTAACTTACTCATACTCACTGCTCAATGCTCGACTAACGCGGTAGTAAAGTTATTCGATTGGATCTGTCAAACTCGCACTAAACACTCGGACAATATGCCATGGAAGTAGTCCTTTATATTATAGTAGCCCTTTTGGCACAAAGTGTACTTTACATTAAGGTACGGAATCGTGAAAAAGAGAGTTCGAAGCAGTTTATTTTAGCGGTTCCATTTACAACGGGATCCTTGCGGCCCACGAAGCGAACTGAGAGATAAGCTAAACGCACTTTATACGCCGACCAAGCGTTTAATGCCTTAGATTATATTGTTCAAACGCTGTCTGGGTAATGTCTATGTTGGTTGATTAATGGGTAACGGTTGATGGGTCATGAGTCAGTTTTGGTTTGAAGCGGCCGACGCGTCTCAGAGTTAAAGTACAGGGAGCCAATTCTTACTTCATAAGCAAATAATTCGTATTCGACTCTAAGGCTTATGACTTGAATTCTACATAAAAAGTCGAGCGACAGCCAAAATCGACATGCTAGATTGAATTCGAATGAGAAAATAAATGTCTAATGACTCTGTCGAGTTATCTAATCTTATTTTTATGCGACAAATGAGTAAGCCTCCGAATATTTTTCGTCTACGCTTTCAATTGCATGGACGAGAATCGGCTATCAGGTCCTCGATTCTGATAGTGCATTATAGTACTACACGCTCGGGCCACGTGACTATTGATGCTTAGAAGTGCTTATTATAGTACAAAGAGTGATACACTTTCAGGTCACGTGACCATTGATGCTTAGAAGTGCTTATTATAGTACAAAGAGTGATACACGGTCAGGTCATGAGACCATTGATGCTTAGAGGTTTTGATCACGTCACTTTCTCGTCCGTCCGTCCGGCTGTAAGCCAAGGCACTTTATTTTAACGTGTGGAGGTATCGAGTTGAAATAAATACTATATCTCAGTTCTACCGTCCCTTGAAACTGCGGAAAATCAGACTTAAAATAAGACAAAAAAAAATATAAGGCCGTTTATGCTTCAAAAAACCCTATATTATATAATAAACCCTATATAAGAGAATCAAAATTTATAGTGTACTTTCCGTTGACCTAGGGCTCTGAAATTCGGCGAGTAATCGTTCGTCTTACACTACAAGTACAAAGAACAATCTGAAAAACTGCGAGATTCGATTCCTGAACCAGTTATAATATGTAGTTACCTACAAATTTGTGCGAAACCCTCGGTGGGCGAGTCCGAGCCCATACTCTCTCTCCGAGAGGGTACGGGCCCTGCAGTATGCCCTGCCCTGCAGTATGCCCTGCCCTGCAGTATGCCCTGCCCTGCAGTATGCCCTGCCCTGCAGTATCCCCTGCCTTGTAGTATGCCCTGCCCTATAGTATGCCCTGCCCTGCAGTATGCCCTGCCCTGCAGTATCCCCTGCCTTGCAGTATGCCCTGCCCTGCAGTATGCCCTGCCCTGCAGTATGCCCTGCCCTGCAGTATCCCCTGCCTTGCAGTATGCCCTGCCCTGCAGTATGCCCTGCCCTGCAGTATCCCCTGCCTTGCAGTATGCCCTGCCCTGCAGTATGCCCTACCCTGCAGTATGCCCTGCCCTGCAGTATGCCCTGCCCTGCAGTATGCCCTGCCCTGCAGTATGCCCTGCCCTGCAGTATCCCCTGCCTTGCAGTATGCCCTGCCCTGCAGTATGCCCTACCCTGCAGTATGCCCTGCCCTGCAGTATCCCCTGCCTTGCAGTATGCCCTGCCCTGCAGTATGCCCTGCCCTGCAGTATGCCCTGCCCTGCAGTATCCCCTGCCTTGCAGTATGCCCTGCCCTGCAGTATGCCCTGCCCTGCAGTATCCCCTGCCTTGCAGTATGCCCTGCCCTGCAGTATGCCCTACCCTGCAGTATGCCCTGCCCTGCAGTATGCCCTGCCCTGCAGTATGCCCTGCCCTGCAGTATCCCCTGCCTTGCAGTATGCCCTGCCCTGCAGTATGCCCTGCCCTGCAGTATGCCCTGCCCTGCAGTATCCCCTGCCTTGCAGTATGCCCTGCCCTGCAGTATGCCCTGCCCTGCAGTATGCCCTACCCTGCAGTATGCCCTGCCCTGCAGTATGCCCTGCCCTGCAGTATGCCCTGCCCTGCAGTATCCCCTGCCTTGCAGTATGCCCTGCCCTGCAGTATGCCCTGCCCTGCAGTATGCCCTACCCTGCAGTATGCCCTGCCCTGCAGTATGCCCTGCCCTGCAGTATGTCCTGCCCTGCAGTATGCCCTGCCCTGCAGTATGCCCTACCCTGCAGTATGCCCTGCCCTGCAGTATGCCCTGCCCTGCAGTATGTCCTGCCCTGCAGTATGCCCTACCCTGCAGTATGCCCTGCCCTGCAGTATGCCCTACCCTGCAGTATGCCCTGCCCTGCAGTATGCCCTGCCCTGCAGTATGTCCTGCCCTGCAGTATGCCCTACCCTGCAGTATGCCCTGCCCTGCAGTATGCCCTACCCTGCAGTATGCCCTGCCCTGCAGTATGTCCTGCCCTGCAGTATGCCCTACCCTGCAGTATGCCCTGCCCTGCAGTATGTCCTGCCCTGCAGTATGCCCTGCCCTGCAGTATACCCTGCCCTGCAGTATGTTTAGCCTACATAAGCTAAGAACATTACTTCGTTATCAACCCTTATATGTCCCCACTGAAGGGGCACGGTTCTCTCCCTGCATCGCAGGAAGGTTAGGCCATACTCCACCACGGGGGCCAAGTCCGGGTTGGTAGTACATTACTTACTTTTAAGAAATCATTTCTTTATGATTCTCAATACTCATACATAGTTATATATTAAACGGGTCTAACCGCGATTATTCATTAGGTTAAATTACCCACAATAATTGACTGTACTCGCCACTACAGTCTACCCGTGAACACGGCAACTGCAACGTTGCGGGAACGTCAGAAATAAGGGTAATTACGTTTTACCTAATAAATAATCGCGATTAGACCCGTATAATATATTATAACTATTTAGGAAATCATGCTTATGATTAATTTTTTTCGCTGTGCAATGAAGTGTTCTCTTCTTTTTCTTCTTCTTCTTCAGGCTATATTAGTCCACTGCTGGACATAGCCCTCCCCTAATGAGCGCCATAGCGCAAGGTTGTGCCATCATTGGGGGGTAGTGCCCATAATCCTGGGCATGCGGGCATGTGGGCAAGCGGGTTGGGGATCGCTGTTTGGTGGAATTGTACTGCAAAGGGCGCTGGCCACCCCCCGCTTTGTGTCCCTTAGTCGCCTTTTACGACACACGCGGGAAGAATTTGGGTTGGTGCTATTGTCTAGGCCAACACCACACAGCATAAGTGTTCTCTATCTTTATCCAAATAAAATAGTCTCAGGAGACAAGCTTTTAAATCACACATGAAAAGAGATCGCGATAGCTCGCACCGGAGACGGGGGTCCAATTGAGACTAAATTGTCGCGCGGTCAGACGCGTAGGAGACGCACCATTTACGCTTCCTACAATTTTGAGCTGATCTACTGTTTAGTTTAGTTGGAGGATGACCGAATGAGGTCCCGCGAGCTATTTGGGTAGGCAGAGCTTGATGGATTAGTCCTTGTTCTAAAGATTATATAAGCAATAAATGTTACAGTAAACGAGAATACTGTGCAAAAAAAAACAAGTAAGTTAATCCGGGTTATAATTTGTGTTTTGGCGATAAATGTAGTACACTTTCACTTTAAGTCAATATTGTGTGGTGCTTATAAAAGCTTAAGTTCAAATATTGTGCAAGGATTTTATTAAATTAGAAACAAAAATCCCATTATAGCAGTGGTGGCTTAACTTTTTAGTAATGGGACAATTTTACCAAATTTTTGTCTTGTCAAGGATCACCCATCAAGGGTGATTGTTAATGTACGATGCCTAAATGCAAATAAATAAAGGATTGTTTGATCAACCTATAAATATAACAAACACAATCATTTCATTATTATTTTGCAATAATGGCTTCGCGGACCATTTGGAATGCTTCCAGGGACCACCAGTGTTCTTCGAGCCACCGGTTGACACCACTATAGGGATGAACCGAAAACCGTGTTTTCAAATATCAGGATTGGTTGATTATTGATACATACATAAACTTACGTCTGTATCCTAGAGGTGTAAGCAGAGGCCTAGGACCTGCCTCATTTCAACCACAATGCATGGTTAACTATGGCAATTCGATGTCCATTGCAATATCGATTAACCGAGAGATTAACAAAGTAGACTCTGCTTTAAATTGTCTACTAGGAATTGTAGTTTTATAAAACTCGGTTTTGCAATTTGAAACGATTCCGATGAACTTATTTTGCTTCACCAACACTCATCGGTCTCTGCATGCGCTTGCATACACCGGTTGCGGGTCCTTTTTAACTGGCCCTTCGCGATTGTCCTCACATATGTTATCCTGCATATAGGCTCCAAATATGCCTTGCCTCAATCAATTAATCGGCCCGTACTTGTCCACTGCTGGACATAGGCGTCCACCAAGGCACGCCACTTCCTTCTGTCCTCAGCCATCCTCATCCAGCCCCTGCTAGCAATCTGCCTCAGATCGTCGGTCCAGCGAGCTGGTGGGCGTCCTTTGCTATGTGTGCCAATTTGTGGCATCCACTCGAAAAACTTTGCACCCCATTGACCATCGGTTCTTCGGCATATGTGACCAGCCCATTCCACTGCAGTTTGCCTAATAAGTCTTGCAAATAATCAAAGATTTAACGTTATTAGGGGAAAGTACATATTAAAAGGATGATTTATTATTATAAAAAAAGAGATTACCTACCAATATATTCCATAAAATAAAAGATTTACTGCTTACAGCCATTTTGGCTAAAACACCCATCACACCGCGTGAGGTCACGCTTAGGTTAAAGTAAACTTCACCCGAGCTTTGTTGTGACTACTAGGGATTTCGGTGGTTGTTTACCTGGGCGTGACGTCATATTCAACGCCATGACACCAGGAGCTGTTTTCCCACAGATTTAAAATAATTTTAGAAAAATGGCTAATGTAATAAAGTTTGTTTTTGTAAATAATAAATGTGGAACATTATGGAAGTGAATTTAAAAATCTTTCGTCATGCCTACTCGATGCATACGCAACGATGGAGAGAAAACTTTATGAGATATTCACAGCATAAGTATCTAACGTGCCCATCTTGATCTAGAACTAACGACCCAACTGCTTCACCGTGTCATAAAAGTATCGCTAGATGTCCCCTTCAATAGGCCATTGTCATGGACGGAACTGTTGATGATCACCAAATTGATGGCATTTTCCTGCGACAGGTACGCGCCGCGAAAGACCTTTGTAAACTCCCCCGACTACGCAACGAAAGTAAGGTTAGGTGTCTAACGCGCGTGTGTATGTATGTATTAAGAACGGCGGAGATATGGAACGTGTTACTGTAGTCTATTTTTCCATAAATAAACTGGGGTCTATTTTATAGAACTACAGTTCATAGTTTACTATGACAATTCGTGTCATATATAAAAACCTATTAGAGGCTAAAAATTTCACCCATGCCGGGATTCGAACCCGCAACCTCTGGCTATCCGTGCCAACGCTCTACCAATTGAGCCAATGGGCGACTCACCGGCATCAGTGAAATTTCGAACCTCTTTACACTATTCTCTGTATTACGTACAGGCAGTGACATCTGGCTTAAGCAAATTGCATCACTTACAGCCCCGACTACCTACTTTGCAGTTAGGTCTTACATCGGAACGATATCACTGTACCCACATGATTATACTATTTTTATTTTTAATGCACTAGCCCGTGCTAAGGACAAATTTAAAAACCTATTAGAGGCTAAAAATTTCACCCATGCCGGGATTCAAACCCGCAACCTCTGGCTATGTGGGTACAGTGATATCGTTCCGATGTAAAACCTAACTGCAAAGTAGGTAGTCGGGGCTGTAAGTGATGCAATTTGCTTAAGCCAGATGTCGCTGCCTGTACATAATACAGAGAATAGTGTTAAGAGGTTCGAAATTTCACTGATGCCGGTGAGTCGCCAATTGGCTTAATTGGTAGAGCGCTGGCACGGATAGCCAGAGGTTGCGGGTTCGAATCCCGGCATGGGTGATTTTTTTACCCTCTAATAGGTTTTTAAATTTGTCCTTAGCACGGGTTAGTGCATTAAAAATAAAAATAGTATAATTCGTGTCAATTCGACAAATGTCAAACTATCCAAAAAAAATGTATTGTTCTTTAAGACCATACAGCCATCATAAATAGCATAAATAACCATAGCTAGCCGGTAACAGAGATATATGTTATACTGTATACTATTATAATTTGTAATATTATTCTGATGTTGTTTGTATTTTACTTAATTTGTCCTTTAAATGTCTATATTTTGGTAATTATTTATGTATTTATATACAATATTCATATTTATTTTTATTTGTGTAAATTATTTGTATGTATCTGTAGATAATTTAATTTATTGACGCTGTTATTTAGGCATGTATTTATATACTTCTAACATCATCATTTTCTGTGTTTTGTGTGTACGTCTACTTGCTTCTTTCAAAGGTTGTCTGAGAGAAATCACTTTTAGTGATAAAGCCAGAGTCTATACATTTAGGTTAAAAAAAACCTGTGTGATTTCCATTTTTATGTACCATAAAGTGTTCTCTATCTATCTAAATATAAAGCTCTTGTGTGAACCCAGACAACACACTCCACGGAAAGGGACCAAAGAAGAAAAAGAAGAAGCAAATAAAAAAAAATATTACAAAAACTAAAGGCAGACTCTTAAAGTCATAGCAAGGCGACCTCAGTGGGTAGGACCAAATTATCGTACCTATGAGAGATCAAAGGAGGTTTAAGACAGTTTAGCAGTCGGGTTTTTTTTGTATCAAAAATAAGTTTTTACGACACATTCTGCGGTATGAACCTCGTTTAGGTCTGTAAGTTCCAGAGCAACGTGTGACATAACCACACCTGTGTTACACAACAACCAGAGCGCTGCGAAGAAGTAACATAATGACTCAAGTACGGGGAAAGGTAAGGTCTGATGGCTTGCACAGAACAAGTGTAATAGATGGACGGTAGCTTGACTACTCTCTGTTTATCCAAACAGTCTGTTGGCTTTTCGAATCTACCTCGGGCTTTGGAGTAGGCTTCGGTTTTCGCCATAAGCACACCAGTGTAATACTGCTCTGCTCTGTATAAAACTTTTCTTCACTATTTAAAAAAGTTATGTGAAATTAAGTGTCGTATTAGTTCCGATATTTCTAATATATCCGATTCTATCCGATAGTAGCCGAGATACCTATATTCTAAAAGCTAACAGACTATACTTGTCCAATTTAGTAAACAAGATTCTACCGGTAAAGTAACTTTTTATTCGAAAACTATCATATTCCTATGAATGAAGTTACCTGGGACACTATTTTAGATACCACGCTGTCAATTTTATAAACACAGTTCTTGAAATTGCTAGAAAATGTCTAGTTTTGGCATCAAATATCAGTTTTGAGGTTAGAATCTTATTTACTAAATTAGACAAGTAAGGATAAATAAAGGTATGTTTCTCTCCGGTCTGTGTTAACCGTTAAACCAGTATACATTTTTAATTTGGACAACTTCTGTGCCGCAGCGCTAGCGGTAGCGGTAGCGCTTCTGCCTACTACGCGAGAGGGCCCGGGTTCGAACCCTAACTGGGGTCAAAAAACTTGTGAAAAAAAGGACTCATCTATTTAGTCGTCAGCTGATCAGCCGTTTCAATAAGGTTCCAATGTTGCCATACTCTAAGTAAACAGAGTACAAATATGTCCCCATTGCTGAGGCATGGGTCTCTTCCTACAACCTAGGAAGTTTAGGCCATTCTCCACCACGGGAACCAAGTCCGGGTTGGTGGAGTATTGTAAGACAGTGGCGGGTCTTACTGGCGGCGGAGACATTCTATAATTTCAGTCAGATTGTTTAAACCCCCTTTTTTTTCAATTAACGAGGTAGAAGATTGTAAAGCTGTGCTTTGGTTAAAATTATTTCACGGCTAAGGTCTGCGCACTTTCTCACGCTGACAGGCGAGAGTCCTTTCACTTGGCCGACTAATTCGTTACTCTAGTCCATCTCGATGGGCCTTGTTCCCAGGTGTTAAGATCTATTTTTCATTCACCCAAATGATTAATTGGAATCAATAAAAAAGATAATTTGTGTGTTGTTTTTGACCGCGTTTGGATATTTATAGAATTTCGCAGAGCATTTCTTTGTCGGTGCCGCTGATGAGTCGTGAATGAACCCATGCAATAAACCTTAGGAATTACATGCGAACTTATACCCAATTGCGCATGTAATTAAACAATAGTAATGAGTCAAGCAATGAGGATAAGAAGGACTTATCAAAGCATAGGTAGGTCTTACTAATAACAACTTGGTGAAGATAACTAACTACGACACTGAATGAAAATTAGGACAATACAAAAACATAACTTTTCTCAAAATACAACCTTATTAAGATAGCAATACAGACAATACGTGACCCGGCCCAAGATATCAAATGTGCTGCATGCAACATGCCATGCTTCTTACCCATTTTGGGCCGTGCAGCCTTCACTGGTTCTTCGGCGTCCACCGCACCAGTTTCTACATCTGCAATAGTCCCAGAAATAAAGTCAAATACACGTAAAACAGAGTGTGTGGGTGCAAAGTCGGAATAATGCAAACTAGTACAATTCAAATCAGGCGTATTTCCACGTTTGAGATGTCCTTGCCTGGTTACCATTGATAGCAACGCATATTGTTGATTTTTTTTTTATTTAAATTGTTTATTTCATTAAAAAAATGCACAAAATATTGTAGCTCTGATCTTCTCCATAAGAGCTTCCAGAGGTTGTTCTATATTAAAGACTAATTTGACAACCATTCCACTCCGCTTGCACGTATTTTTACTTACATGAGTACTCGTATAAGTAAAAATAGGGGCATGCCAAACTTCATTGTATAGGTACTCGTAGTGTCTGAGTGTGTGTGTGTGTGTGTGTGTGAGGGTGTGTGTGTGTGAGTGTGTGTGTGTGTGTGTGTGTGTGTGTGTGTGTGTGAGGGTGTGTGTGTGTGAGGGTGTGTGTGTGAGAGTGTGAGGGTGTGTTTGTTTGTGTGTGTGTGTGAGGGTGTGTGTGTGTGTGTGTGTGTGTGTGAAAGTTAATACTACCACAAATGCTTTGTCAGAATTTTATATATATTCACTAAAAACAATGCAAAATTACAACATTAGTTTGCGAAACCGATAATACAGTTTAAAATAAAGGTTTGAAAAAAGGGCATCAAAATAAACTGCCAGGTATCCGGCCTTCGTTCAAAACAAGGAAGGAAACGAAAAAAAAAACAAGTTATGTAGTCAGTTTTAAATTTACAAGCGGCGATGGTCTCATACTTTTTCTTTTCATTTTGATTGTTAGCTGCACGAAAAATGTCCGACCGACAACAAAGACTTAAGTTTGTCTTTCTTTTGGACTTAAGTTAATCTTTTCTCCGAATACAACTCGTTAACGAAACACAAAATCTTCGCAAAAATACTTGTAATGATTTCCGACGCCGTTCAATAACATATTTTTCTAAAAACATTTACTCAACTAATGACCTATGAAATTAACCTTGGTTGCTCAACTTTTTATCTGGAAGGTAGACAAAAAATTGATTATGCTCTTGTCTAGGTACATAATAAGTTAAATCTACCCGCATGTCATCATCATCATCATCAAGCCACCTCTGGGCACTGCTGAGTATAGACCTTTTCCCCATCACGCCATCCTTTGTGGGCTCTCGCCATTTTCATCCACCAGCTCCCTGACGACCTGACCACATCAACCGACCATGATGCACGATGAAGTCAGTTTCTCAATAGGTGCGACTACCAAAAAAAGAAAATGGTATTGTCATGGACTGCATTCTTTTATTATTCTAACTAAAAGTTCGCTGCTGTAATCAAAATCGTAATAGATAAAACCGCAAATGCCGCATTCAATCGTCAAACCGCTCTCGCGTTTCGTAATGAAGTTTTTCCACTTAACTTATTTTCTAACTAAACTGTTCAGTGAACTTGGCTTTCACGGAGTCTTTTGGTTTTGTCTCGCACAAAACCAGGATTTTTTGTAACATAATGTAGGTACAGACGACAGTACATAAACCTTAACATTGTGTCCATTCTAGACAGTTAAGCTGTGTCAATCTGACTGTAATACAGTTAAAAAAAACTCCTTTAACTCTTTACCAGGCAATTATAATAGTTGGCACCATAGATCGAACTTTATCACTTAGTAATAAATAAAGTAGAAACGATAACTTATACTAACTCAGCCCGCTAAAGGGTTAAGAGTCTCTTTGCAACAATAATGTTTGTTTGTTACAGAAACATAAAATATAGTACATAAAAAACAGAATTGACTTATTTGAGCACATGAGGAAAAGCGGACTCATTTGTAGAGAAATGTGAAGGACGATCTGCTGTCGAATATATATTATCCAAGGTTCGAAGTTAAACTAAAATTCAAAGTCTAGTTTGTTCTATTATTATTATTACCCTACTCGGTGAGATTGCCTACGACCTATTCTGATACCTAGTAAATATAGAAGGAAAATATTCTTAAAAATGGGTGAAGTCGTTTCGGAAGAGTTCGGTAAGAAACAGTGTCACTCGAAATTTATACATATTAGAAGACAGATTAAACATGCATTAAAACTTTGGAAACAACGCAAAAAGGCCCAGCCAACTTCTTCTAGCTAAACAAACTAGCCTGGGTACTGTAACGACACTTCTTTATAGTAGCTGGCTGGCGTAGCCGTCTAGGCAGAGTTCGAATTATTAGAAAAATATCGTTAAGTTTTGTCTATGTAGGTGTCAGTCGTGTTGAGACTCGCAGCTAGGCTAGGTTTTGTGATAAAAAAGATAATAAAAACAAAGTATTATCGCTAATCTAGCGTTTTAATAACTACACCGTTACAGTACCACGACGTCACAAGTCGCTACTTTCCAGTACATTAATTGCCAAATTCTGACGTTTGACGCCACAAAACTTCTGTCTCGTGCCTTCGTTCTACCCAGGCCGGAATGGCATATAAAAGGAATTGACAAAGCATGCAATAATTTAGAGATTGCTCGCATTGCATGGCGCGCCTGATTGATAAAATTGCTGTAGTTTACATTCCAATACTTGTTGACGTCTCTCGGCTATGTCTGTTTAATTCCACATGGCATAAATAATGTTTATTGATCAAGCTATTTGTAAAGCAACATATCAAGTACGTTGTTCGCATCAGGGGTAATTGTTGTTTTGTCATATTAATTAGCCTGCAACCTATCCTCAGACCTATCGATATCAACCCTTGTACGTTGGGTACGTACAAGGTAAGTTATACACATTTGTGCAGTTACAGTAGCAATACTACTTTCTAACTGTGAAGGAAAACTGAATGAGGAAACCCTAGTGTCTGAAGTGTTAACACACCTCAGCGCTTGCTACGCACATTGGCCCAACTATGAAGTTCAGTGGAGAAATCTCGATTTCAACCCCGTATGTCCCCACTGCTAGGGCACGGGTCTCTTCCTGCATCGCAGGAAAGTTTGGCCATACTCCACCACGGGGACCAAGTCCGGGTTGGTAGAGGATTGTAAGACAGTGGCGGGCCTTATTGTCAGAAGTTATCAAGCCGCCCATAAGGCATCTGACGTGGCTTAGCGACTGCCATAACATGACAGCCGGCACCAACGGCTTAACGCGCCTTGCGGAGCATGGAAACGCTCGAAAAAAATGTCACTAGCGGTAGTCACGGGACGGTTACCCATCCTGCACCTGACTGCGCCTGTTTTTGCTTAATTCAAGCGATCCAGCAGTGAGGACATACAATGGGTTGTTATAAATATCAATATCGTAGGCTCTGGTAATTCTTTTCGAGAATGTCAGTTCTATAATTATAAGTCATATGGTTATTTAGTTCTTTATTTATTCAATAACATTATTTATTCAGAACACCAAAACACAAACGCGTTTCAAAAATTGCACATTTAGAAAAATAACCCTGTATACATGTTACACACAGAAACGCCGTGACACCCCATTGATCATCTCGCCGGTTACAAAAATACTCTGCCCTTGCTCTACTGAAATGTATAATTAGAATTTAGAATTATTTGCGTTGTTTTCTCCACTCGCAGCTAAAGCTGGAAAACTGTAGATAATGTAGCGTAATTATTAATTTTATAATTTAAATATATATACATACACAACATATAATTGTAAGTACATACATTCTTGCAATCTTTCGCTACTTGTTATTCACAAATCAATATACTTTCGATTTAGTTATTTATGTACCACCAACCGACTAAATTCTTCCTGTAATCCACTCC
Organism: Yponomeuta sedellus; assembly: GCA_934045075.1. Taxonomy (NCBI): domain Eukaryota; kingdom Metazoa; phylum Arthropoda; class Insecta; order Lepidoptera; family Yponomeutidae; genus Yponomeuta; species Yponomeuta sedellus. The sequence continues at coordinate 4,947,352 of OW203728.1, read as the reverse complement.
ATCTAAAGATTATCTGGAAGAGATTGCTCTAAGCGATATAAGACCGTTTAACATTCCTAGATAATTATAATGATAACTTCAACACAACACAATCACTTATCCTATAAACTGGGATACCCTGTGCTATGGTAATCAGGCAATGACATCATAAATATGGAAATACACCCAGACTCAGGTCGTTTAAACAAATGTACGGCGGCCCCTAGTGGGAAGCGAACCCACGACCTTTGGCATGGTAATCAGACGTGATACCACTAGGCCAACAAGGCAGTTAAATAAGATATCAACTCTGGTATTTCCCGACTGTTGGGGCACGGGTCTCTTCCTGCATCGCACGAAGGTTAGGCCATACTCCACCACGGGATCCAAGTCCGGGTTGGTGGAGGATTGTAAGACAGTGGCGGGCCTTATTGTCAGAAGTTATCAAGCCGCCCATAAGGCCTCTGACGTGGCTTAACGACTGCGATTACATGACAGTCGGCATCAACGGCTCAAAGTCCCTTGCGAAGCATGGAAACGCTCGAAAAAAATGTCAATAGCGGTAGTCACGGGACGGTTACCCATCCTGCACCTGACCGCGCCTGTTGTAGCTTAACTCGAGTGATTGATTTCAATCACTCGGTTCGACTAGGCCACGAGCGGTTCAATGAGATATCATATTTTATAATTATGTTTTCTGGTTAACAGTGTACGAAATGAGGTATCTATCTATCTAAAATGAATAGTAGCTTAAACTCCAATAGATTTACACTCTTTTATTAGCAAAATCAATTTACTTTTCATTCTTAGAGCGAAGAAATCCATTGTTGGTTTTCTCATTTATCAGATAACTGACCGCGTCATATCAGTAACAATATTTATGCTCTAAAACAATGGGCTTACGTGATAGGCGCTAGAACCGTACAGTCGACAGCACTTCAACCTTTACGGGCGTGTACTCTACTCAGTTACGCGACGGGTGACTTTACAACTAAAATGTAAAGACTGACCAGCTGTTGACTGCACCAACATAGAGTAGACAAAGAAAAAGCGGGGGTGGTCGAAGTCTAGCCTAAAGTTTTAAGGTTAATCAAATTGTGGGTGCCTTGGCACATATGAATACATATGTTAGACGACCTCAGTGGCGCAGCGGTTTGGCACGCTGACTGTAAAACCGAAGGTCTTAGGTTCGATCCCCGGCCGGGTCAAACTAGGAAACGAACTTTTCTAGTTTGTTCGGGACTTGGATGTTATCTCTGTATTTATTGTATTAAATCTATCGTCGAGTTAGCACCTGTAACACAAGTCATTTAGTTGTACTTAGTATAGGGCTAACGAGATCTGTGTAATATGTCATTTATTATTATTCGATATCATAATCATCGTCATCAGCCAGTGTGATTGCTCTGCTAGGAATAGGCTTCTCCCAAGACCCGCCACTGAGCCCGATCTTTGGCTCTTCCTTTCCCATCACTGCCCACCGCTTTGCGAATGTTGTCATTATTACACAAATTATTTTTTCCGAGTTACATATGATGTGAGTTACATAACATTTTTTACATACAGGCACATAAATTGCTTCTGGCCCCACACTAGGATACCCTGTGTCGTGGGGACCAGAGACAGCGACATCACAAACATGTAGACATCCAAGACCTGGGTTTTTTTTTGTCCCCAGCCGGGATTCGAACCCGGGCCCTCTTGCATGGCAGGCAGATGCGCTAGGCTACGCCTCAGAGGTCGTCAAATGATAACTTAGATAAAAAAATGGCATGTAATTTGTTTGCTAGTATCCTAGTTTCGGATCAGGACAAGTGAAGATGTTGTGTGAAAGTTATTAGTATTATTGGTAAATTTTATTGTTAATTTACCAATAAAGTATTAATTATTATACTAGACGCCTACAAGACAGGTATGTTTGCACATAAATACAGTTTACAAATAAAGATATCGTATTTTACTATTAAGTTTTTTTATAATCTTTATTTGAAAGGTTTTTGTACAAAAAATGACAATGTCACCCTGCTATTCAGTTCAATAATAGTATTTCTTGTCGACGCGCGATGCTTGTACACAGTTATATAATATATTAAACTCGTCTAATCGCGACGTTGGGAATAAAGGTGTCTGTCTAAGGAGTCTAATCGCGATTTAAATCGTAATTGCTTTAAATCGCTATTAGACCCGTTTAATATACAACTAGTTCAATAATATTTATGCCAATCATTAAACTAAATTAAGGGCTTTCTTAGTAGGCAGCTTAGATACAGAAAATCCGTGGTATATATTTAAATTCAAACTAAGACAAGGCTGATTAACGAACAGGCCATCCATCAAAAAGTTATCATATTACATTATCTATTACACTATCTATGTGTGCGATGATAGACCAGTAGGTAGAACAATGGACTCGGTAGCTACGTTCGATTCTGTGCGAGCAAAAGGCAAAGTTTCGTATATCTGCGAATTTGTTACTACAAATACCTTTGATTTGCTACTGCATATCACACGCTAAATTTGAAGGAAAACCTCGTGAGGTAACCCACGGCTTGGTTGGCTCCGAAGATAGTGGCTCGTCTTTCCTGTGAGCTAGGCCTACTTTTGAGAATTTCCCAAAAAAAAAACAAAATTCGTAGAAAAAAAAATTATAAATAACAAACTTCAATTTATTACGAATTTTTGAGGTAGCCCTGTTTAAGTTTAAGCCGTTGTATACGTAGTTAATTATTATAACTAACAAAGTAACACTAAAAACAGATATAATTTTTAAATTTTAATTGAGCTTGTTCAACTTTAAACCCTTTAGCGGGCAGACCAATTTTTCATTGATTTTGAACCGTTTTTCAATATGAAAATTGATAACTCATAAGGTTCAGTCTAAGGTGGTAACTATTATACTACTGCCCGGTAACGGGTTAAGGTATTATTAAAACTGAATAAGAACAGCTATTCGATCTGTGATAAAACCTAATTATTTTAGCTAGCTCTATGTGTCACCTTGCTGCACAGAAAAAACACGAAACTATTATGAAACCAGCATTTTTCCAATACTGTTACCGGGTTACTTCCAGAACCCGAATCAACAGTCAAAACTGGTGAAAAATGGATGGATAATTTTGAAAGCATTCTTCGTCCACATTTACCCACTTGAGCACATTTTCACCGATACATTTAAGAACCTCTAATTTAGAGCAACACCTTCTATCAAACTTCTTTTCAATGTAGCCTATATAGGTCCTACGGCATGGTACAGGTCTTCTCTCAGAAAGAGAGTGCTTAATTACCACGCGTGCTCTCCACGGATTACCAATTTCAAGCCAAGGATAACATCGTGTGGAAACCTGACTGTCTGAGGTGTTCAAAAAAGTTTACTAATATTTTCGTAATATTACTATATTCTCTGTATTATTCTGTACGTAATACAGAGAATAGTGTAAAGAGGTTCGAAATTTCACTGATGCCGGTGAGTCGCCCATTGGCTCAATTGGTAGAGCGCTGGCACGGATAGCCAGAGGTTGCGGGTTCGAATCCCGGCATGGGTGAAATTTTTAGCCTCTAAATAGGTTTTTAATATTTAAAATTCATTTTAAAAACGTGTGCTCTTAATATCGAAATTGTATTTCTTTGTAGGTTCAAAACCATTTATTGCAACTACAAATTTACAAGCGTTGATCTAGTTATAAGTACCACTATTGACCCTGTAGGGTATAGCAATATTCCAAATACATACACGTATCTTTAAAAACCAATTTAGAGGAGGCTAAAAATTCCACCCATGCCGGGATTCGAACCCGCGACCTCTGGCTATCCGTGCCAGCGCTCTTTCCAAGTGAGCTAATGGGCGACTCACCGGCATCAGTGAAATTTCGAACCTCTTTACAATATTCTCCGTATTACGTACGGCATGGGTGGAATTTTAGCCTCTAAATAAGTTTTTAAAAATTGTGCTTAGCACGGGTTAGTGCATTAAAAATAATATAATACACGTATCTTACATATCTAGGTATTTAGCTTATTGTAGTTTACGAAGAGCTTGAATAGGTAGAACGATAGACAAATTATCGTAAGATCGTAAGAATGACTAATCAGTTTATCGTAAAATTTATTTAATAGACCATAAAAAGATTTATGTGTGTTTTGTCCAAGTAATTGTGATGTATTGCTAATTGTATTTGTGTAAACATCAATTAGAACTGATTTGATTGTCGCCAGTTTACTCAAGATTTTTGTTACCATTATTATTAAATTCTTTGTAGTACCAGTAAACGATAGTACAATAGACGGGCTTAATACTAACTAGCATTTATTTTGTTTTCCTGTAGGAATATATTTATTAACTCGTATAAATTGTTTTAATGTATGTAGTTAAATGTGTACGTTAGTTCGATTCAATGTAAGACAGGACATCTATGTTAGAACCAGATCATAATTATTTTTTGTTAGGTTGAGTTTCCCTTACATTGTAAAAACGACGTCCAATTTTCACTAAGAAATAAATCATCTTAAATTTTATCATCATTAATATTAAAAAAAAATATTGCACCAAAATTTTGCACAAAAGCGAGCTTAATGGTACTTAACATTTTCTTTTCTTAATAATTTTCTTGAAAAGAGACACTAACGAAGGGACAAGTAATACATTTTTGCCAAAGCATCCATCAATCAATCAACCGATACTTACTCTGTACGTTCTTTGTCGCCATTGCAATACACTAAACTTCGATATCGGCGTCACAAGTTAACCGCGGGGAAAACTGTCGAAAAGTTCACTGAAAGTTGCAGAAAACTCGTTCGCGTCGGAACTGTCCGTAGAGTGGAGTTCGTTTTATATTGCTACGCGATGGCCGCTACGAACTCCCGCGCATGCGATATTTACGAGCGCGATATAATCACTGGCTGTGATTTTCGCGACGCGGGGACGGTATTGTTAATGGGAATGATTATTATTTTTATATTATGTCGAGAGCGTGTGGTGAACGCGGCGGCCTGTGCGAGAGTGATACCACAAACCCGGAGTGTTTTTCGTGAGCCAGGTTTGCGATAAGTGGCAAATTATATAGAGTACCTCGGTTTATGGAGACAGATGGACGCTGGTTAGTTCATCGTCGGGAATAAGCCTCGCTTAGACGTGGCCGTAATGTAATAAGGCTCGTTGTGACACGGTACGGACGGCAGCACGTTAATCTTTACTAGCGTGCGTTCTACATCGGTTTCGTTAAGGGCGATTTTGCAACAAAAATGTTAATTGTGGCCTCTTGTTGAATGTATGTACTCTTCACGGGTGGGTGCCTGCCACCTACAACTTTGTCTTCTTCTCATAAAAGTATTATCTTGGATTGGCAACCTCTGTGGCGTAGCGGTAGCGCGTCTGTCTACCATGCAAGAGGTCCTGGGGTTCGAATCCCGGCGGGGAACAAAAAAAAACCCAGGTCTTGGATGTTTACATGTTTCTAGTTCCCACGACACAGGGTATCCTAGTGTGGGGCCAGAAGCCTATGTGCCTATATGTAAACGTTATGTTATTAATACACAGTGCAATTTTGATGGACGGTTTTGTTACATCGGCCAATTTCAGCGCCGTTTTAAAACAATATTTAGCCTATAAATTAACGTCCCCCTTCGGCACAGACCTCCTCTCAGGGTAAGAGTACGGACTTAATTACAATGAGTGCCCACCGCGGATTCTTAATTTCAAGAGCTGAGGTATAAGAACACCTCAGTGATATCATTCCGATGTAAAACCTAACTGCAAAGTAAATACTCGGGGCTGCAAGTGATGCAAATTACTTCAGCCAGATGTCGCTGCCTTTACGTAATACAGAGAATATTGTAAAGAGGTTCAAAATTTCACTGATGCTGGTGAGTCGCCCATTAGCTCAGTTGGAAAGAGCGCTGGCACGGATAGCCAGAGGTCGCGTGTTCGAATCCCGGCATGGGTGGAATTTTTAGCCTCTAAATAGGTTTGTAAGTTTATATAAATTTCGTTGAATTCCTAATTTCAATATTTCTGTATTGCACCGACTACCCGTCTCTAATTTATATGGTTGCCTGGAAGAAATTGCTTTTAGTAATAAGGCCGCCATTTCTACTATATTTTTCATATAATTTCTGTTATTGTAATTTCTGTACAATAAAGAATATTCTATCTATTTATCTAATATTTTTATATAGCCTGCTAATGACAATTTTAAAAACCTATTTAGAGGCTAAAAATTTCACCAATGCCGGGATTCGAACCCGCGACCTCCGGCCATCCGTGCCAGCGCTCTTTCCAACTGAGCTAATGGACGACTCACCGGCATCAGTGACATTTCAAACCTCTTTACACTATTCTCTGTATTACGTACAGGCAGCTAAATAGGTTTTTAAAATTGTCCTTAGCACGGGTTAGTGCATTAAAAATAAAAATAGTCTAATCATGTGGGTACAGTGATATCATTCCGATGTAAAAACCTAACTGCAAAGTAGGTAGTCGGAGCTGTAAGTGATGCAATTTACTTAAGCCAGATGTCGCTGCCTGTACGTAATGCAGAGAATAGTGTAAAGAGGTTCGAAATTTCACTGATGCCAGTGAGTCGCCTATTAGCTCAGTTGGAAAGAGCGCTGGCACGGATGGCCGGAGGTCGCGGGTTCGAATCCCGGCATGGGTGAAATTTTTAGCCTCTAAATAGGTTTATAAAATTGTCCTTAGCATGGGTTAGTGCATTAAAAATAAAAATAGTATAATTATATAAACTTACTTAAACCACATACATAAATAATTAAATGAATAAATAATTAATATATACATCTTCTTCTTCAGGCTATAGGTACTAGTCTACTGCTGGGCATAGCCCTCCCCTAATGCATACATACATATTGATAATTAAATTATAATATGGGAAGAGGAAATAATGTAATATACCTACGTAATATTTAAGTAACTGCATTATTTAATTTATTGAAAGGTAGTCCTTCACTCTACATTTAAATATCGCAGATGAAGGAGACTTTCTTATTACTAGAGGCAGTGCATTCCACAGTCGGACGGCTGTGGCTGCGAAGGAGTTACTGAAGAACTTCGTCGAGTGACTAGGTGTCTTCAGCAACAGATTTTGAGCTGAACGCAACGTGCGACTGTGAGAATCATAGAATATTATTCAGCATGTACATTCTCCGTCAGATATGTTGGTATAAATAGTTGTTGGTATACCGCTTAAGAAGCGGTGGTAGCGCAGCGGTAGAACGCCGGATTTCAATCGGGAGGTCGTGGGTACCAATCCCAGCATGTAGGTACCAATGACTGTTTCCTAAGTTATGAACATTTGAACATACTGTGTGGTGTCAGCCTAGAGAATAGCACCAACCCAAATTCTTCCCGCGGGTTTTGTAAAAGGCGACTAAGGGACACAAACCGGGGGGTGGGCAGCAGCGCCCCCTGCAGTACAGTTCCACCAAACTACGATCTCCAACCCGCATGCCCAGCGTGGGGATTATGGGCATTACCCCGCAATGATGGCACAACCTTGCGCTACGGCGCTCATTAGGGGAGGGCTATGTCCAGCAGTGGACTAGTATAGCCTGAAGAAGAACACTTGTGAAGTTATAGTAGTACCTAATACCACTCGCTAACGGTGAAGGAAAACTTCGTGAGGAAGGAAACTGCATTGAAGTGTTAACATACCTCAGCGCTTGCTACGAGCAATGGCGTATGAGGCTAAGTGAAGAAATCTCAGGTCTAATTATATTGGTGTAACAAAATCGTCGGTACTTCACCTAAAATCTTAAAGCCAAACAGTAGATTAGCAGCATGCTTAACAAAACTTAATTTAGCTACTTCTGGCCCACAGTCAATGGTCGCGAAAATTTACAACTACTTACCTAATAAGTGGTGGACAGCAGCGCCCCCTGCAGTACAATTCCACCGAACTGCGATCCCCAACCCGCATACCCTGCGTGGGGATTATGGGCATTACTCCTTATGATAGCACAACGTGGCGCTCTTTAGGGGAGGGCTGTGTCCAGCAATGGACTAGTATAGCCTGACGACGACGACCTAATAATATCCAGATAATAGAAGAACCTAACGTATTCACAAAAGCTCTTAGTCAATACTAGAACGAAAAATGTTACTATACCTTGAAAGATTTTTTCGATGAGCATGACAGTAATATAAGATTGTAAATAATTTTTCATTGTATTAAATGGTTATAATTGTGCATATTTATGTATAGAATATGTACATTGTAAATAAAGTTAAGTTTAATTTAAGTTATAAATATAACTTAATTTTAGCGGCACCCTTGCAGGGTCCTCGTTTAGTTCTAGTTTTTTTAAGTAATATCTTTTATACAACAAGGAAGCTCAATATATAAATCTAAACATTAATCTAAATGTAACTAATCTGTGCCAATCACCTTTGCGGGAACAAAAAAGCAATTTAATTAACGCGCTTGAATGCCCTCTGCGTCTGCAGCCGGAATTCAGCGAAAAATGTCCTCCTATTTTTAGCAACAAAACACGCAAACACATTCAGGTTTTCCCCCCACATTACTAACCCTGATCAATCTAGAATGATGTGTTGGCAATTTTTTGCTAGGAAAAAAAGCAGCTAAGTGCACGCTTATGTTGCGCTGAAGGGGTTTCGCCGCATCTCTAGTGCGACCAAATTGTAGTTTTGGATACACATACAAAAACACATCGATATACTTACTACTTTACGTTAGTTGTGAACTTTCACCTCCTCAAGGCGCTTCTTCGTCTTCTTGTTATTTTTATTTCATTTCTTTGTTTACAGCTATACTTAACTTCTCTTCTTCTATAATATAAAAATGAATCGCTGAATGTGTTGGTGAGCGCAAATCTCGAGAGCATCTGAACCGATTTCACTAATTCTTTTTTTAGAATATTCCTTGAAGTGCGAGGATGGCTCTTACGGAGGGAAAAATTAAAAAAAATAAAGAATCGACTGTTAGGCGGTACGAAGTTCGCTGAGTCAGCTAGTATAACTTATATGACTATACTGGGATTAAAGCCAGTATAATGCATGAGTTCTATGTTTTATAATAATTATGTAAACTCTGTTAATTAAGTACTTTAAAAGTCTAAGTTTGGAGTTATTTGCCCATTTTATCTCCAAAATTATGTGGATTTTGAAATGTACACCTAAATTGAATTGTAACGTTCATTAAGCCGCAGTTTCTGCGCTACTTTGAATAAAACCTTTTCATTTCATTTCAATTCAATGTCAAATTACTAAAAACTTGGTTATTCATCGAAAAATCAAACAAATAAAAGATACGATTATATTCTTTTTAATGCACTAACCCGTGCTAAGAACAATCTAAAAAACCTATTTAGAGGTACCTGTCGCTGCCTGTACGTAATAAAGAGAATGTTGTACAGAGGTTCAAAATTTCACTGATGCCGGTGAGTCACCCATTAGCTCAGTTGGAAAGAGCGCTGGCACGGATAGCCAGAGGTCGCGGGTTCGAATCCCGGCATGGGTGGAATTTTTAGCCTCTAAATAGGTTTTTTAAATAGAAGATATAACATAGCATTCATTACTTAAATACTAAAGAACAAAAACAGAATAATCCGTCTTCAAGCATTCTTCAATAATTTTCCCAATCCCCGTGGTAAATATATCTCATGGCGGCACCGCCCTGAGCAGGGAGTTCAGTAGTGCGAGCGCACGGCACGGGCTCTGCGTTTATATTAAAACTGTACAAATAAAATTGATCAGAATAAACAGGATAAATAGGTAATTTACAGGGTTAAAATGTCCGTAAGTAGTATTATTTTGTCAAAGGGCTCTCTGTCATTATGGTGTCTCTCCAACTTGCGAAGGTTGGCAGTCAGCTCTACATATTTATCTCTGTCTCTCGCAAGGCGGAAGAGCTCGGCAGCACTTGCGATTCCGGTCCACTCTCGTAAGTTTCTCAACCAGGATTTCTTTTTCCGGCCAACGCGTCTCTTGCTAGCGATTTTTCCCGCTATTATTAGTTGTAGGCGGCAGTATATTCGGTGTCTCAATACGCCCCAAGCATGCAAGGCGCTACACATGTCATCATCATACAATACCCAAGATCTTTAAAAAACGGCCTTTTTTGTGGAAATCTGGTTCTAGACTGTAGTTTCTAAAAACAGTTGAGCAGTTGTTAAGATTTACGATGTTCACTATGTTAAAAAAGATGTTGCTTAGGCCCGCGTCAGCCCGGGTTAGCTCATATGAGCTAACCTGGGCTTATTAACTCGAGTTAACGGTTAAATCGATAATTTCGCATGCAAAATGATCTATTTAACCGGTTAACTCGAGTTAAATCATCTAACCCGGGCTGACGCAAGTGGGCCTTAATAATTTAAACAACATATGATTGTTATTCCATGGGTGGCGCTAGTTAGCACCGCGAAGGGCCTTAAGATAGTATCCCAGTGTGACAGTTTGTAGTATACGGCCGGCGAAAAATTAATCTTAACATTATTTATAAAAAAACACGTGTTTTCTAAAACACTCCTTAGGTCCAGTGACTTAGCGCGAGTTGTCTTTAGAAACTCTTATCATAGAGTCAATTATAATAATGCAGCCCATATTATATACTAGTTTTCGCCCGCAACTCCGTCCGCATGGACTTTTTTGCTACCTCGTTCACTCCCTTAAGGGTTAAATTTAGAAAAATAGCGAAACACGTGTTCAATCAAGTGTTGAAGAGTATTTATTTTAAGTTTCAAGAAAATTAGACAACATTCTTTATACCTACCATACAAATTTTGGCAACCCTTCGCCCCCTTAGGGGTGGAATTTAAAACAATCTTCTTCCTTGCCTTCATTATATATAGACCCTCTGTGCAAAATTTCAGCTTCCTAGGTCCAACTTCTTGGGCTGGGCGTTGATGAGTGAGTCAGTCAGTCATGCATGACTGTTAATTTTATTGCTATACGTGGGACACTCTGTTTTGAAAAACTATAAGCTAACTTCTATGAAAAAAATATTTTTATTAAATCTTTTCAAAGAACTCTCCACCAGCCTCTATACAAACTTTCATGCGTCTGAACCAATTTTCAAAACATTTTTTCCGGTCCTCCGCAGACACCTCTTCCACGGCCCTTTCAAACGCTGCTAGCGCGTCTTCGGGCGATGAAAACTGTATCCCTTTGAGCTGATTTTCAATTTTAGGGAATAAAAAAAAAGTCACACGGAGCCAAATCCGGACTGTGTGCGAACCTGCGACCTCTGGCTATCCGTGCCAGCGCTCTTTCCAACTGAGCTAATGGGCGACTCACCGGCATCAGTGGAGTTTTTAGCCGCTAAATAGGTTTAGCGCTAAACAGGTTAGTGCATTAAAAACAAAAATAATATATTCCTATGTTTTCTATGGCAATGCCACTTCAATCTAAGAAATTAAATTAAAAGGTTTAATTTAAAGTAGCGCAGAAACTGCGGCTTAATTAACGTACAATAAGCTTTACGCTATGGCGCTCAAGAGGGGAGGGCTATGTCCAGCACTGGATTACATAATATAGCCTGAAGAAGAAGCTTGACGCAAGTTCTCTTTTATGATGTCATCCCGCTCTTGCACCATTTAAGCCTGTAACGGACCAAGGTCCATACAAGTGCTCACGATCGTTAATATAAATTTGAATTGTGTTCTGTGCGAGTTTGGTTCGAGATAGGTTACGTAGTAAAATCGCGGAAACACTATTTAACGAGATTGATTAGGTAGGTAGGCACTTTAGTCGTTAGAAGGTCCTTATCATTCAAGTTAGGCATCACAATAAATCTAATAAATGCGACAAATGGGATTCAAAGCGGGGACGCTTTCTGGGGATTTTGTTGAGGGTTGTTTGTGTACTAATCGACAGTTAGTCATAAAAAAAAAAAAGAGAAAAACATTTCGAGTACTATGTGAGGCTGGGTTCGAACCCGCGGCCTTCCGGTGGAGATCGGCGTCTGTCGCCGCTGGGCCAATTTGCATTTAAACAAAACAAAATTATGCAATAGGATTCTTTATGTAGTAGTCTATTCGAAGACTGAAATACAGCTAGACATTATTTTGTTTTCTAACAGGGTTTGTTATACCTAGATTAAATTGTGCAACAAGAATTTAGGGATGACTAAATAAATAGTGGAATAAAATAATAAGTTACAACGACATCTGCAGTGGACGAACGCACAACTAATAGACTATCGATTGGAAAAAACTCGTCCGCTACCTATCACTTGTGACACGGCATTTCATCCTAACAGATAGATGGCGCTATCGGCGGCTGGGAAGTAGATTCCCTTTAACTGCTTTCAAATCAAATGTTAATTGCTATCACTATTAAAATAGTAGATTATAAGAACAAATTTCAATATCTTTCTTGTTTTTGCACGCGCTTGTAGATTTTATAAGCATTTATTTACCTAGTAGTCAAGTAGGTAAAATTCCGTGTTGAGGTAATGTTATGGTTATCAAAGTATACTGAGTTATTCACAGCGATTTTATGTTAGTGATTTGAAGACAGAAAATCATATACTAAAGATATAAATAAGAATAATCTCTAAAACATTCAATTTAGCCCCTACCTAGGAGAGAATAGAATCACAAAACGATAATTAATGCTACGTTTAAACTCTGTAGTATGTCGATAATACATATTGTTATGAAGGGAAACTAATTTATAACACACCGATGTAATATCAGAGACTTGGTAAAAGTATTATATTCACTTAAACAATAAAAATTACTAAAACTTATAATCAATCAAATAACTACTAACTCCATCTAGGTGAGAATAGGTTCACTAAACTTTCTTTAATCCTACTTTCAATTTCTTTAAAAAGCTTTTAATATGTCTTGTCATGAAAGAAAACTAATGTATAACGCACCGATGTAATATTAGAGACTTTGTAAAAGTAATATATTCACTTAAACAATTAATTTAATAAAACTCAATAAATCAAAATAACTACTAGCTCCATCTAGCCGAGACTGAGATCACTAAATGTTCTTTACGGCTGCTTTCAGAGGTTATTAATGTGTCTTGTCGTGAAAGGAAACTAATCACATCGATGTAATATTGTCTCTGTAAAAAAATGGTCTATTCACAAAAAAACAAAATAAATAAAGCTCATAATTAATCAATTAAAAAAAAAACATCTAGTTTCATTTGAGAATGGATATTAAACTATCTAGGCTAGTGTTGGGGTTGAATGATTTAAACAAAAGAAAAAGAACTCGAATGATTCCCTTCATATCCCTTTTTATATCTAGATCACCTATACGTAATCAATCATAAACTTAATGTCTATAAAAGAAACCACATGGTCTCATTCCGTTCCGCGTTAGTAACCGGCGGCGCCGACTGCCGAGACACGTACCTACAGTTAGGCGAGTGACGCACGTATTTGGTAGGTGTAGTGCGAAGATCGGACGGTACGCGGGTTCGATTCCGTTCAACTTTTTTAAAACAACCATGCACGTCGCTTGGGACAGTATGGGACTAATGTTGTAATGTATGTTTCTGTTGTATAACAGTTATTATTCTTAACATAATTTGTCCAACGTAGTAATTTCTATTTTGATTGTTTATTGGTTTTCTTTCATGGCTCTATGCCTTCGATAGTCTTGTCACGTTATTTATTTCAATAAAATCAAAATTTCAAAGTATATTAACTTAATACCATAATATTTGCGAATGGTATAATTATTTATAATTGTTGCTAGAGGGATAGCTAAAGTTGTTACTCGTAAATAGGAATGAAACATGACACGTAATATATTTAGTCACGAACTGCTAAGAGCTATTTATTCAATGTTCGGGAAAGGAATTGAATCATTCATCACTTTTGAAATGTAGCATTTAGGGCATCCGTAATAATTAAATATTGTTGAACGCAGCTTCTTCTCGTATTCATACAGGGTTGCGTGTGTGAGTTTAGAGTATTGCTGTATTGGTGGATTGTAGTTCTCCGATTAGCCGATACCGGTTTGGGCGCCACTGGTTGCCGCGGCGCCTACTAAAATGATTATAACGATTCAATTCGCAATTGTAGCCTAAGTAGAGTATTTCTAGGTGAATCTGTACTAAATTGAAAGGATGTTTTAACACAAACATTACGCTAAACCTTTATATTAACAGAAGTTAGTTAGTTGTCTGTAAGCATTGTGCCGCAGGTCAGTGGTGTGTTGGAATAAATTGTTAAGAAGAAATTATTGTAGACAAATCAATTAAACAGGAAATATCGAGATAAATAAATAGAAAATAAATAATGTATTACATTAAGACACAGGAAATTAATTTACAAAATATCAAAACATTAAAGTTCTGAAACGAGATGGAGGTGGATTTCAGCTGGCCAATCGGGTGTCATTAGGTTTTTATGATGGGTTAGACAAAGCGGAATTGGTAGCGGAGCCATTTTGGACGCGCGGGGTTGTTTCGCGAGGCTATAAAAAGGCCGAGGCGCCAGCGGCGCGCACGCATTCTGGACCAGGAAATTCAATAGTACGTGCACCTATTCCGCTCGTAGGAAAATTCGCCATTTTGTGTGAATTTATTAGAACTGGGGAGTTTCGATTGCATTTAAATTCGGTAATAGGAAAGTGGCTTTGGATTTGTGACCTAGCATCATCTGTGGGCATTGCGTTCTAGTGTATCAGCCCTGGTGTGAAGTCTCAGGTTTAGAGGTACTTTCGGAGCTAGGGAATTAGATTTGAAAGTAAAAAGTGTAAATGTTAGGAACGGTTTTGGTGAGTATTCCGTACAATTAGCTAGAAGGTTTCCGCGTAAAAATATGGTTTTCAGCATTTGTGATTAGTGTAGCTTCCGCGAAATAAATTGTGAACTAACCCTTTTTCTCCACAGTACAGCGTTTTTGGGGAAATAAATGTGTGCAAAACAAAACTCTCGGTGGCAAGGGCATGTTAGGGATAGGCCGTGTGGCTAGCCTTTGTCGAATACCTACTCGACTCGATGTAGGCACACGAGGTTATCAATGACATGTCTGCGCCATAGCTTTCAGAGGTTTGCATCATATTTAATTCCGCATACAAACGTGTGAATTTAGAGCGAATTCACTTGGTAGCCTTATACAGTTGATTTGACAGACTAAATGAGGAATTCCAATATCTAGCTCTGCTTACTATGCTACGGCTGAATCTGAGTCTGCTTTGGTTGAAAGGTTTAAAGAATCCCTTCACCGGAGGTGTGCCCAATTTAATTTATTTGTAAAACAAATTTTCCTATATAATTACATGTCATAATTAATTACTTAATTGAGATAATTTCATATTAATTATCTAGCTTGAGAATTGGGTTAAAATGCTTCTTGTGAATGTGGTGTTAGATCTCCTTCCACTAGCATTTGTGGTATAGCAATTTTCCCCCTGCTATTTCCCTGCGTGACAGACGATTCCAGCCCTCTGGCACTTTGCACCCATAACATATCTATGTATTATATTCCGTATATTCTTACCCTGTAAGTGGTACCGATCCCATAAACCACTTACGCATACACACCCTAGGCTACACACTCTGGCCGGCCAGAAAGTCTGAAAGCTAACTGCGTCAAGTCAAGTCAGTCCTTAGCACGAGTTAGTGCATTAAAAAGAATTTAATGACTTGAAACAGTTAGGTTTTCCGGAGTTAGGGAGGATAGCGATAGGTAATAGCTGTGACTAGGGAAACACCATAGGCACTCACACATACACACGATTAAATATAAATGGGGTTTGCTTTGCTGGAACAATTTGTTTGGTGGTTAAATTCATTAGCTTACTGGGCTGGGAATGTTAGGTAGGCTCCCCTTTTTCTTCCAGGGTATCCAGAGTTGAATGATGAGAGTAAGTATTTCCCCAGCTCCCCACATATGCGGTCATTATTCGTTTGTTAGGATCATTTTAAATTGACAAATAAGTGAATTGGTGTCTCCTCAATGTTTCCTATTGAAGCTATTAAATCAGGTAGATAAAAGCGTTACGTTTAATGTCTCGATTCAATTAGGGTAAGGTAGGTAAATCTGTCTAAACCCGTTAGAAAATTATAGCATTTTAATTCTGATTTGGTACCTACTAAACGTATTGTTTACAACTTCTGTCAATATTTAATATCAATGATTGTTAGATAACACTAGGTGTGAGGTTGTGTGCATATTAATCTAACAGTGACATTTCCATCGAACTAAGGAATAGGTTTAGAGCGATGCGGTACCTTTATAATAGCTGTCTAACTCGTGACCTTCGGGTCATTCAACTCTTGCGTTTATGTAGGTAGGTGCGTACTTTTCTCGACCGAAGTTATGTAGGTATGTTACGTTTGTAATAGATCATATAGGTACTTACTACTGAATGGGAATACATAGGCGGCATATACGCAGTATAGGGTGTCCAGTATATAAGGTGGTATATTACGGTTTATATTATGTTACGTTTGTTAGTAGATTATAATTATACTATATAGGAACGCATAGTCCAAATATAGTCGCGATATAGGGTGTCCAATATATAGGGTTATCAAATTACGGATTATGATAGGCAATGAAAGGACGTTATGGGACGTTAGTGAGTAGTTAGAAGCCACTATAGGCTTTTTAATTGTAAGGCTTATTTTTGTAGTGGGTATATTGGCTTAATTCTTGGCATTATTTCATGGTTGCGTGGGTTCGGCTGAGATGTTTCAGTTTGGTAAGCTTCGATGAAGTTGTTCCAAAGTACTTGGTGCATTGATCTACCTACCTCTCTCACACTCTTCTGTCAGTGCATTGTACTACTGAACATCCCTTTGCCGTTTCTTACGTTAATTGTGTGTAATGACCTGGGTCTTAAGACTTTATACCTAATTATGCTTATTGTGCGTTTATTATATTTATTTCCTTCTGATGACTTGTGCTTTAGTGTCATTCATAGTTGCGTTGGTTTGGCCAGATTGTTTCAGTGTTGGTAGGCTTCGATGAAGTCTTTTCCAACGTACTTTGTGCATTTGGTTACCTACCTCTCTCTCTCACTCTTCTGCCAATGCATTGTACTGCTGGACGTCTCTTTGCCAATTCCTGCGTTAATTGTGTGTGATACTTAAGGCATATACGTAGTTAAGTTATTATATTTATTTTGGGAATATGTACAGATTTTATCGTTAGTATTTTCTTTAGTTGATTGATTTTTTCTATAGTGGCATTTCATGGTTGCGTGAGTTTGGCCAGATTGTTTCAGTGTTGGTAAGCTTCGGTGAAGTCTTTTCCAACGTACTTTGTGCATTTGGTTACCTACCTATCTCTCTCACTTTCGTCGACTGCCAATGCATTGTACTGCTGAACGTCGCTTTGCCAATTCTCGCGTAATTATGTATGTCTACTTGAGGAATAGACTCGGGATAATGAATCACTGTACCTATTCTTATTTCTAGTCTGTCATAGTTTATTATTTATAAGTATATATTAACAGTATAACGTAGTGGTGGCCATACCCCATCCAGGGTAGATATAATTAGCTCTATCGACTAGTAGATAACCGAGTATCTCACTCATTTCATATTAATCCATTCTTATCTACCTAGTTGGCTAATAATGTCTGTCTTAACCGGCCTTTTTGGTAGGGGACGTTATACTATAACACTCACGTGTTTGCAGTATGACATTTGGTACTTTTATATTTTATTTATTTAGAAGTAGTTTTTGTAAGAGTTACATAATTCATCCTAGTTTTATTTCTTTTAACTTAATTTCAGCTTAACCTATTATCTATTTAATTTATTCTAAATCATATCTTGCTTTCGCTTATTTCATTCGCTTGATTGCTGTTTTCATTTATATTTATTTGCTTTAAGCTAACCTTTGGTTCCTGTTCATTAATCTAAATTCTGCTTTTGTATTTAAACGGATCTCTTACACACTCTCGTTACTCAATCTCATATCCTAAAAGAGCTTAGGTTACTAATACGTTCACAACGAAGGGTTCTCATTAGACTAGACGATCACAGTTGGCCATTAGAGTGTTTTGCATCATAGCTTCTTTTAGCAGGTTAATTATTATTGTACGTATTTTCTTCTTAAGTGGGTTAAAGTATTTTTTTACTTGGGGTGGGGTGTTACAAGCCCTGAGAACTGGCAACCCTAAATAGGGCTCCGTTGACACCACATAAGAGACCCAAAACTCTGAGCTCAGCGGAACGTGGCAAAAAATGAGATAAAAGACGGAAGCCGCAATTAGACACAGGCCGATTGTTGTCTCGAACATACCACTGACGGAAAACCACAACAACGGCTTGTTTAAAATACCTTATTCTTACTGTTGATGTGTTATAGCGTTGTTAGAGGTTTGTACGGTGACGGACGTGAATACTTGACGCACTCGCAGCCAGTCTCTGAATTAAGAATGTCGCTTAGCAAATACTGTTCCTCCTGCGGGTTGACTGGTAGAAAATGCAATCATTAACTACACCTTTTGTACATTAACTTTTTTGCAATAAAGAATTTAGAATAGTAATCTCCATCTACCCCTCCGTGAATACTTGACGCACTCGCAGCCAGTCTCTGAATTGATAATGTCGCTTAGTAAATACTGTCCTTCCTGCGGATTGACTGGTAAAAAAATTATTATTACTAACTACACCTTTTGTACATTAACTTTTTGCTATAAAGAATTTATGATAGTAATCTCTATCTACCCCTCCGGGATACATGTATGTATGTATCCTATGGAAATTCTTTGTAGATTTGGATACGAAAGAACAAAGAGTACATAGCCACTGCGATTAAATTAGATTAAAACTGAGATACATTAAAAGGCTTCAACGTTCAAGTTAGCGCTAATTTTCTTTTTTTATTTACACGATGTGCTTAAAATGACGTACAGATGACGATGACGATGTTCTTTTTAGGGTTCCGTACTCAAAGGGAGTCAAACAGAACCCTAACACTGCCTTCGCAGTATATCTGTGTGTACTTTAAAGGGCTCTATCTTTGGAACCTTAATGGGTCCATTTTTTACAGGATATAATATGTTATTACGGCGGATTACCTAACAAGCAATAAAATTCAAAATATGGTCTCCGTACAAAAAACGTGTTTTTTTGTGGTTTTTTATTTATGCCCTATCGTAAAAACGTTAACACATACTGGCATGATGTGGGGCTTATATATTCTAACGATAAATAATAAAAATGGCCAAGCGCAAGTGCGACTCACTAAATACTTTACTAACTGCACTATCATTTTTAATTGAATATTAGTTCCAGCACCGGACGCGAGATGGCATTATAATAATAATAATATAAGTTTTTTTTATAAATAACAATCAATACAAATCAATCAATCAATCAATCCCTCTCCAGGATAATTATGCTTAGCCTCCCACAAGCCTTGTGGTTTGTGGGGTGCGGTCTAATCACCCTGGCTGACCAGGCTTCACTAAGTGATTTAATAGGTTACTTTCAAGCAGTTTCTTTGTTCATTCTACATAATTCCTCTTCTTAACTTTGTATGTCTTCTTGAAAGATGGCATTACTGGTAAGCAACCCTCAGTGTGAGAGTCCGACTCGCGCTTGGCTGTTTTTCTGAATGGATGCAGTATAGTGTAAAACACAGTCAAATAATAAACCGGCCAAATTTTACCAACATAGATATTATAATATGCTCGAATTTACGTTTAACCAGCTGTGCCCCGCGGTGTTACCCGCGGTTTATCGATTTTTCCATGGGAATAAGATATTTTGCCGCAGTATAACGTAGCCTGTGTTCATTCAGGGTGTCAACTCCATACCAAATTTTATTAAAACCACTCCAGCCGTTCAGACGTGAAGAAGTAAGAAACATACACTCTCACAAACATTCGCCTTTATATTATTAGTATGAAGTGTGACGTGATGTGATGTGATGTGGTGTGACGTGACGTGTTGTGATGTGATATGGCATAATGTGATGAAGATGTGATGTGATGATGATGTTATTTCAAACAGCTCGGGTCCCTAAAAGGGAACCGGACTCAACTTGGCCGGTTTCTATTGTTGTTTTGATACAGAGCGGTTATACATAGCCTCCTAAGCCCTAGCGTTCTAAATATAGCACGTCATCATATGTAACTTTCTTAATACACTCCCAATGAACTAAAAAAAGAAGATCGGGAAAACTTACTGTTATTGGTCCAATATTTATATCATAATTTTTTTTTTCAATGCGTAATTTTATAAGGTTCGAGGTGTTTTTACTATCAGGAGTTGGGGGCTAAATTCAAAATATTTACTAAGATAACATAACAATTTTAATATTTTTTTATGTCATGTGCTCAGTTCGCTTAGCATGTCATGCTCGTGAAATGCCCTTCTGCAGAAATGTGAATTTGTGTAAGTAGTCCGACATGTCTCGACGCTAACATGGCGACCGCGCTATCACATAAAAATGCAACACTTTTATTTAATACGGCAATAACTACTTTTAGGTAGACAAGACCGCAATCTATTGGCGATCTCGAGGCCCGGCTACCATGGTCGTACTTTGGATATGGCAAGTACTCCTAAGTCTCTCACTCGACGTCGAGAGAAAGTCAAAACGTGCGTACTAAGCGTACTGGCGTACGAGTACAATAAAGATAGATAAATAGAGAACACTTTATTGTAAATAAAAAAGGAAATGACACAGATATTTCTTAATGTAAGAGTACAAACGGCGGCCTTATCACTAAAGAGTATTCTTATACACTGTATTAATTTAATCTAATCCTATCTTATCTTAAAATCACTGTTTTACAGTCGGCAGAAATAAGATTCTAAACTTTTTGATCAGTTCACTAACAAATTCATTCGGTATTCGATGGCCATTCTGAACTGTATCACGTGAGAAAGATGCAGAATAAAACACAGAAATAAACTAAAAATGAAGAGTCTTATTTCGCCTTTCTCGACAAAATCTTACTAAATAATGTTTCTCAACCTTCTAGCTCGGATAGGAGATGACTGCTCAAGACAGGGAAGAGTGGAAGCTGAAATGGGGTTGTATGCCCGGAAGTGGGACACAAATACTGCTTACTAAAAAAATCTTTCTTTAATCTCGATGAAAATTAGAAATGGATAACATTTTAATAACCGTTGGACAAAAATAACAGCAAACAATAAAAGAAACGTTATCAAATCAATAAACTTTGCGCTCAGCCAAACGTAGTGAATTCAATTTCAATTGTAAGCAAGTAAATGTATTCTGATAACGTTAAAACAGCATTGTTTGTGACATTGATTAGATTCTTGCTCACGATTAATTTACGGTAGTATATGCATTCTAATCTATGTAGCAATCCTTACAATCCTCCACCCGGACTTGGCCCCCGTGGTGGAGTATGGCCTAACCTTGCTGCGATGCAGGAAGAGATCCGTGCCCCAGCAGTGGGGACATACAAGGGTAGATATCGAATCTATGTCGCATGTGACTTAAATAGATAGAAAGAAAGCATTTACTGTATAAAAAAAGGAAAGTTGTTTTAAGGAATAGTAGCCACTTTACCTCAACGTAATACGTATTGAAATACTAGGAAGCGAGAGACCCGGTGCAATCCCGAGTGTACCAATGACTTTGTTTTCTTTATTATGCACATTTGCACACAATAACAAGTCATAGTAGCAATACCCCTTGGGTGAAGGAAACCATTGTGAGGAAACCTAAGTGTCAAATCGCCAATCCGCGGTGGCGTGCGTGGTAACTAAGACCTTACTCTCTGTGAGAGAAGGCCTATGCTCTGCAGGCAGTGGGACATAAAAATTATAGGCTACTAGCTGACCCAGCGAACTTCGTGCCGCCTAAAGGCCTGAACTAACAAGCGTGATCTGTTCGCCACCGCTGCGTGCAGACGCTGCACCGGGACGCCGCGGCCAAACAGAGGACGCCTCGATGTGAACACGTCGCTACAAGTTCGTACGCAACAACTGATCGCCACCGCGCACGCCACCGCGGACGCGAGCTGGACGCGTTGGTTTGGCCAGGTCTTAACAGTCGATTCTATATTTTTTTATTTTTACCTCCGCAAAAACCATCCTCGTACTTCAAGGAAAATTCTAAAAACAGAATTAGCGAAATCGGTTCAGCTGCTCTTGAGATTTGCGCTTACCAACACATTCAGCGATTCACTTTTATGTTATAGAGAAGATGTGATAATAAATACATAAAACTCATGATCGATAAAGAAAAAAACCGGAGAAATGCGAGTGATTCCGTACAAACTTAACTTTGCTGTTGATAACGACGCTCTCTAATACAATCCAACCGTAAAACAAAGTATTAAAAAAAACTTTATTCGATAACAAGTTTTCGGACACCTTCCGAAATTTTACGAGTCTAGATGAGTAGCCATAGACTAGTCAGGGACGAAATTCATAAAAATTGTGTTGCAGAGCTAATTGATAATCTGTGTAAATCGGCTTTGCGCATCGAATTGTCATTGTAAACCATGAATTGTATTTGTATGAAAACGGCCCCAGGAAGTGGACGTAATTAAGTCACCAAAATGGGAAACGAGGTATCCCAATTTATCCCAACTGACAAAAGGTCTAAGCCGGATCTAACTCCATCACAAAATATTAATAAAAATCTTAAATGACACTTTGGATGGGAAGTTAACGATCCGATAAACACCAAATTAAAAAAAGATAAACTAACTAGGCACCTAGTTAGTTTATCTTAATATAAATTAATAATAATAGTCGTTTTAAGGGATCCGTAGCCAAGAAGGAACCATTATGGTTTCGCCATATCGTCACAGAGACTAAAAGTGCTAAAAAGACTAGAAGTGTTAAAAAAATTTAGGCTCCTTCCCTATACCTAAATTAGGGAGTTTTTTTTCTCGCTAACAACTACTGGAAAACCAAGTCAAAGTCATAAAAAATTTATTCAATATAAAAACAATGTGTTTACTTAGTGAACGTCAAAGCTGTTAGTTCCTCAATTAATAGATTATGTGGAAAAAAAAATTAACAAAGGAACTCCACATTTATTATTTTCGAGACCATTTTTCGCTTGAGAGATCCGTTAGCGAAATATCAAGCGCATATTTTTGGTATAGTAAGGTGCCCCTCCCCCCCCCCCCACCCTCAACCGTATTGCTGGGAGAGCCCAGCAATACGGTTGACTGTAGAGTCGTGTTAAATTTTAAGTCACAAAGAACTGAAAAGGAAAGCAATTACGGAAAATTATTAGATAGGCTTTACAATTTAACAAGAAATAGGCGACCAAATTATAAAAGAAAAACTTCGTCCAAACTCCAGTAAAAAATAATTTTATGTTATGTATATATACATATATTTATATCATTATAATGTGTATTCTAAGTATTTATGTTATCCATTCGGTATATTGATAAGTATTTTTTTTTGTTTTAACTTTTACGATGGGATTTTATTAAGTATATTATGATAATTTATTTACTCTAACTCTCTCCGGGCACTACCCGCACTACTATCCACATAACCCAAGGTTAGCTGGAAGAAAATACTCATTAGTATTAAGCTCGCCTTTGTACAATTATGCTTATTGTGCAATAAAGAATTTTCTAATCTAATCTAATGTTAGCTCTGTAAAGCAAGTAAAAACACCTTCTGCGAAACACTACACTGCCCGTGCCCGACACGCACTTGCTAGTTTTTATTAACTAGCTAAAAACGAGGCGCAAAATCGAAATTAGTTGTGGAACACCTAATGGAACAACTAGTTAACAGTTACATCACGACCAAAGCCATGACCTTAAGAAAAACTCGTGGAGAATCTTTGTTTCCATTTAAATATAAAACGCGCCATTAATACAATTAGTATAACACCCACAGAATATTAATCACCGATTTGTTGCGAGATTTATACAATGAATCAAACGTGATGTTGTCCGCATTTGGTTTAGGTTCCCTAGGAAAAGACTATCGAAGGTACCTGTGAAAATCACCTAAGGAGTAAAACGAGTATAAAATACTTACCTATGATTACCTTTTTAAACGAAATCTGCGAAAAACTGCAGGCAGATGCTGGTTGCGGCAAGCTGAAGACAGGGCGCTATGGTGCTCATTCATTCACACAGCCTGACGACGACCTATTTAGACGAGTATAAAATACGGGAATAAAATAATCCCTATTATTTTATTTATTCATTATTAATCCACTTAGCATCTGTAGAAGCAATACAACACGCTAACTGTGAAGGAAAACGTCGTGAGGAATGCCGCGGCTTCGCGACGTCTTGACTATTGACTGATTAATCTAAAACCAATGTCCCAGGCACTGCAAGCAGCGGCCGAGTGGTCCCTTCAACCATCTAGTGTGGGTTGTATAAAAACATCTCATTACACGTTGTATAAAAACATCTCATTACGTAGATGCAAAGGCATCTGTCTTGACGGGCTTAACGCAATAGAGAAAGTAACCAAACAAAACTAAAGCAAATACACAAATTACACTCAAAAAACCAATCTAAAAAACCAATTTAGAGGCTAAAAAATTCCACACATGCCGGGATTCGAACCCGCGACCTTTGGCACGGATAGCCAGAGATCGGGTTCGAATCCCGGCATGGGTGGAATTTGTAGCCACTAAATAGGTTTTTAAAATTGTCCTTAGCACGGGTTAGTGCATTAAAAAGAATAAAAATTACACTCTGCTCATTAATAAATTCATATTTAAATTTATGTTAAATGGAGTGGAGTGGACTAGAGTGGAGACCGCGAATCGGCTAACGTAGCGCAGGACGCCCTATGACTAGGTGGAGCGACGACATTCGCAAAGCGGTGGGACTGGAAGAGGAGAGCAGAAAATCGGGCTCAGTTGTGTGACTTAGGAGAGGCCTATCTTCAGCAGTGGACTAACACCGGCTGATTATGATGATGATAAAGATGTTAAGCAATGTTCAAATAAAGTTCAAATCACAATGTTCAAATAAAGTTCCAGAAAAGCTATCCGCAACCAGGGCTGCAGTTTGTTCTAAATTTAAATAAATATTCCTATATTGCGTGTGTATACACGAACACACACGAACACAGACTTCAAATTTAGAACAAAATTCAGCCCTGGTTGCGGATAGCTTATCCGGAACTTTATCTGCAGATTGTGAAACAGCCCACTGTGACTTAAAATTTGCCTGCAATTTCCGTCTCCTTTTACTCGTATAATAGCGTAGGTACATTATAGTATGGCGACACATACCAGGTATCAATGTAGACAGAATATGCTGTAATCTATGTATTTACAAATAAAAATGTATGTTACCTAACCGAGTGATAATAGCAGCAAATAAACCTCTTGTGGTTTTCGCCCGATTGTAGAATGAGGACTTAAGTTTTATGATGAAAAATTAATTTAAAAATAACCTATCTCCGATAAATCTCCTAAACTACGTATTTATTTTTCTTTGTGCCTTACTTGCCTTACCCGCTGTCTGATTAATATTTTAAACCTCAGTCTTGTTCACAATTATAAAAAAATAGAGTTATTATATGTAACCAATATTAGCCTACAATATAAATAAACTATGTAGGTACAAAGTAATATTTTCCAGAAGGGGTTGCGTTTAGGATTACTCAACGACAAAAAAAAACAGAAACTGTGCACACTAATAAAGTCCCCAAGATACAGGCCTAACCTAGTTTGGGGACTGCCGGTAAACGTAAAACAATTTTTGTAATACCGTCCACTGTCCATTTATAAGTTACGTCAATTTGTATTGTCTTTTTCGAAATAAATTATTTACTCACACACTAAGTAATTAAGGCAATCCTGTTTTTTTATGATTTAAATTTTGTATTTTATGCATTAAAGTGAAACAAACAAGCAATAGCTCTACACGTTAACTGCTGCGTCTAATGGTCTCTAGTCTGTGTCTATACGCACCATATAGAAGTTCCCGTTTCAGTCCGCTTCACTGCCCTCCATAGTTCTAATACTCTTCTGCTCTTCTAGTTATTTTGCTCCTTATCCTGCCTGGGTATCACGACGACGCTAGTCGCGCACATTTGAATGCAAAAGTCGCGACATTCCAGTAGGCACAGTACTTGTCAAATTCTAATATTTTCGGCACAAATCGCGTACCATCGTGCTACCCGGGCTGGGTTGTCTTTCCGCTTCAAGTCCTTTATTATCGTGGAAAGCAAGCCAATTTTTAGACGCCCTGATGATTGGGATTTGTAGTGCTTCTTTGATCAGGGTCCTAATTATGCACACCAAATCCTGAGCGATCCATTCGTCTCCTATCAAATTACATACTAAATTGACAGACTTACAGTTAGATTGGAATCGCTCAAGATTTGCTGCGCGTATAGAGGCTGATCGAGTAAGTCCATCGCGGCAAGACCAAAAGCTGCTCTTTCCCCGGTCTGACCCTCGCAGGTGTTATATATACCTTTAGTATTAGCCGACTAAAGTGCAAAAAGGAGGACTAATTTAATATAAAGAGCACATCAGTCGAAAACACATCGGCTAGTGTGAAATGTAATGTGAAAATACTGTTGGAGTAGCTAATAAATAAATAATAATATACGCATATTTCGTAATACCCTATATACTCAAGCACCCTATATAAGTCAAAACAACGCGTGCGTAATTATCACCATAGATTTCCGCGTCAAAATTGGCAACGCCTATCGGAAAACCTTGCACGCAATTTATGAAATATGACATCCATAAAAATCCTGTTCTTCAAAGATATGTAAACGTTTTTTTTATATTTGACACGCAACCACGCGTGACCGGCTCAACTAATTTGGATGATAATTAGCGATCAGTAGACAGTGTGGATTTCTACTTATGTCCAAAACCGAATATTTTAGTATTTCTTAATGATTCGCGAGCGGAAGTCATGGGATGGTCACCCGTCCTGCACCTGACCGCGCCTGTTGTTGCTTTACTCAAGTGATTGATTTCAATCACTCGGTTCGCTAGGCCACGAGCGCTTCAATCTAGAATGGTCTGGTCCAACCTAGAATGTTAGGTACATGCTTCGGGATGCAGGTCATCAAGAAGGTAATCCCAGATTTATTTGGTAGACTGAGGCTCTTAAGCGAGATAATTCATGGACTACTGTACCACGTAGACTATGAATTTCCTAAGAGTCTCAGTCTAGGAGCAACTCCCATACAAACGTAGATTCCATTAGATTAGATTTATATTCTTTATAGAGTAAAATTATATTTTTATCTTAAGATCTTGCTATTGTGACGTTTCTTGATAAAATACGCAGTACCGTCCATTCCTATAAATAAGTCTGAACTTAGGCATTACTTAGGTACTCTTAGGTTAATAAATATCTGTGTAATTTCCTTTTTATGTACAATAAAGTTTTCTCTATATATTTATACCTTCTGTAATTTTCAGACTTACAGCTTACAGAAGATGTTAAGAGTACACATATCGACGTATGATCGTGCTTACAACTGTGAATAACATCATAAAAAAGAAATTATAGCCTCATAAGACTTTTTTTCAGGTCAGAGATGGATCAGATTAAAACAGGACCGTGAAGAATGGCGCACTAAAAAGGAGGCCTATGCCCAGCAGTGGGTTGATGTGGGCTGATTATAGATAGATAATTTTAGATAGAAGACTTTTTTTAGAAACTATTCTGAAGGCTAGAAGTTACATTGATTTGTTTATTTCCAACTCTGCATGCGTGCGTTTGTAAATAAAAACATGTACAACCCCTGTGTTGTACCTGAAGCTGGCTCCTTGAGGGGTAATCTTAACATCTTCTGTTAAGTGTGAACATTCTAATAATAATAATAACCTCCAGACAACACAATCAATTGACCTGAGTACTTAGTGCGAGTTTTTTAACTACTCGATCGCGTTAACGTAAACTCATATTTCTATGGCATCGAGGAAGCGCCACCTAGCGACAAGTATGGAAATTAAAATTGCTGAGTGCGAGTTGTAATGGTTTACGTTGAGAAGTGAACACGTTTACTAGCCAAAACACGAATAAACGCGAGTGCAAGCTGTACTGTGACAGCGTTTTGCCAGTTCGAACGGTTAACTTACTCATACTCACTACTCGATGCTCGATTAACGCGGTAGTAAAGTTATTCGATTGGATCTATCAAACTCGCACTAAGCACTCTGGTCCCGAACTAGGATACCCTGTACTATAGTAACCAGTTAAGGACGTTACAAACATGAACACACATAAAGTAAGCATACCTAATTTCAGACTTATAGGAATGTTCTGCGTGTTTTATCAGTAAAACGTAACAATAGCATGATCTTAAGATAACAATATAATTTTAACATGGATTAAAATAATTATATTGTAATTAGAACAACAATTAATATTTTATCAATGAAACCTATCGTAGATAGACAATATTATCAAGACCTTATCGTATAGATACATTTAAAAAAACGCCTAACGTGTGGTCTACAAAAAAATATACACGCCACGGTAAATATTACCTTATCGCAAAGTTTTCAATTCTAAAGAAAGTCTTGACTTCACCAGAGCATTTGGCAAATATGTACGATACAAACAGTGCCCAGATAGTACATGACACCCGGATAGGTATACCACCTTTGTGTGCAATATTCGCTCTTATTAGTTTCGTAATAAACTCTTTTCGAGGGGTATCCGACTCGAGAGCAGCATTAGTAGTGCCGACGACTGTCCTAATACATAATACGGCGATAGCGCAGATATGTGGCGCCTAGATACTGCCTTTAGGTAGAAGTAGACAGAACGGCCGCTCCTCCAACAGCAAGACATGTCCGACAACCTATCAGACAGTAGTAGTTTGCAAGTAGCTAGGCCATGTTGAACTATGTGACTGTTTCCACTAAAGTTAAGCGATATAAGGGAATAAGATATGCTATGAAGATGCACTGCATGAGGTAACAAACGCGCATCGCTAGCAGCATGGGATACCTTGTTGCGACGACGAGTCTAAGCACGGCGACAAATGCATACTAACTACGTAGTATGACGTTTACTCTGTTCTCAGCTCATGCTTAGCACGAAGCTACGAAGTTCGCATCGTTAGGTCCTATGCGAAACTAGGATTTATAGCTTCCTACCGTAGCTCGCAACCGTAGCTCCCAACCTTTGCTTAAAATCCGTTGCTGCTACCCGGAGAACACATCTGTAGCTGCGATCCGAATCTCGCATCTGTAACTCCCAACCTTAGCTCACATCGGACGCTCACATCCCACAGTGTGTTCTGAGACCCGATTTTTTGGACGTGACCGAAACCGAAAATGTAAGTATAATTTCAAATAATAAACGAGGACACCTGAATGCCCAATATTAGTTAAGAAGAGTGGATTTGAAAGTGGCCTTTTTCTTTTCAAACACTAAATGCATCCTCCTATCCGATGCTCGCATCTGTAACCCACCAACACCACCTCACATTCGCAGTACACAACCTTAAATTACATCCGTAGCTCCTACCCTTAGCTCGCACCCGTAGCTACCTACGAGATTGGGAAAGCGGAGATAGAGATAACGTAGTTCGAGTAATATAGCCTGGATGGTTAATCTGTGAGCGGGAGCGAGAAGAAAAACGAGACGCATAACGCGGGATTTAAAAGAGATCTTTTTTTTAGAACGGGCATGATTTCAAACAGGAGTTCTAATTCCAGGTGTGGTGGGGCCAGAAGCAATGTATGTGCCTGTATGTAAATGTTTGTTATGTTAATACTTGAAGCGACAATGGGTGGGAAATATTTGTGGCTTTATGCAAGCTTGTTGAATCTAGAGTCAGTCCCGGCAGCATGATCATAAAAGAGTAAGAATAAAAGAGAAAATAAACTCATATAAGCTCCTTAGTTACGTGAACGCAGCATGCGCTACTTTATTTCTTTCTCGCACGCGGAACAGGGCTCATGCTACCGAGGCCGCACCGTTTTCGTACTAGATATGAAGGCAGTACCTGTCCTAGTACCCAATGTAGAGTCACCTATCGAGCTAAAAATGGATGGGCCAATAGCTAGAGGACATAGAACTACTGTGCGTTCCCGTTATTTTTGTCGTGATAGTGTTACATTGTATAAATTAAGATAATAGCCATACGAACGACCTCTAATGTCATCGCGTATAATATAATTATTCATCCTACATGGCGAAATATACAGCCGGTAGTAACTAAGTACTATATTTTATGGTGATTAATCTCGTGTAATTTGGTGACCAAAATTATTTATAGTATTGCCTACGTGTAGGTTATACCAATCTAGTGTAGGCGATAATAATAATAACTTTCATACAACAAAATCAGACCCAGGTCCCAAGCTAGGATACCCTGTACTATGATAACCAAGCAAGGGCGTCAAACATTAAACTAAGCCCAAACTGACACCACTTGTACAAATGTACCCTGTGAGAATCGAACCCACGACCTCTGTCTTGGGTTTTCTCAGGCGTTTGGCATACGCTCATGTCTACCCTAACAATGAATTTAAGTAACTACAGATTAAAGTTTCAAATGTAATTACACTCTATGAACTTGCATATTACGTTACTGCAGTAAGTTTGAAATAAATATTTATACCACAGCAGAAAGTGTCTCATCGCTCGTTCATAAGCGGGTAACAAAGTTCGTAATTTCTCACTTATACATGTAAGGTGGAAAAAGTTATATGATATTTCATTTCCGTTTTCCTCCAAAGCAGGTGGCAGCAGTGCAGGAATGTTCTTTAAAATCTATTCCAGCTCATTCTTTTTTTTTAGCAGCGTACATAAAACAACATAAGCGAACAATGAGCGTAAAATCTCAAAACTATTTTAAATCAAATAATTAGAAAAATGAGGAGAAAGATTTTTTTGTGCTCGATTTTCAATGAAGGAAGGCTGGCAACCTTTTTCTGCACTTCGAAAGAAAACAAGCGCGGCCAGATGTTTTGTTTTTCTTAAATCTTGTGTTTACCAAAATCATTATTTAACAGTACGTTTTGAATTTATTATTCTAAGAAATATTGTCTTTTATTTCCTTCTAGATGTAGTAAAGCTCTATGTACCACTCGGGAGAAAGTTCTATTTATGTTCTCCCTGCACTGCGCGACGAACAGGAGCATACTCTCGCATAGAAATAGATCGTTTTATCCCCTCGTTGTACAATGTGCTATTTCAATTTCAAACGCGAGAAATGTAGAGCTCATCCGAGTCACTTCATCACGGATGAAGGATGGAAGTAAAGTGATAACCAACTTGATTATACTCGTATTATTTTTAATGCACTAACCCGTGCTAACGACAATTTTTTTTTAAACCTATTTAGAAGCTAAAAATTCCACCCACGCCGGGATTCGAACCCGCGACCTCTGGCATGGGTGGAATTTTTAGCTTCTAAATAGGTTATTTAAAAGATAACACTATTTTTATTTTTAATGCACTAACCCGTGCTAAGGAACAAATTTAAAAGATAGCCAACTTCTTAATAGATATTGTGTCATCTCCAATAGAAGATAATAATAATAATCTTCATTGACACTAGGCACATATAAAACAAAATTTACATCATGTTTCAACATAGTAAGTCGTCAATTAGTGTTACATTCATTTTTGATGCGTGGTTCTGATATAGATAGATAGATAGAATATTCTTTATTCTAATATTAATTTATTTTTTATTACCTAGGAAGAGTTAAAGGTGCCAATTTCTAATGCTTAGTAATGGTTGCACTCTCGGTAAAATAGCTATACCCTGAGTGACACTGGTTCTTCATCAGCGAATTTTCTTATTAGGAATGAGCCTTATAAATGGTAGTAGTATTTAGACCTGAGATTTTCACACTTAGCCTCATAGTTGGGCCATTGTACGTAGCAAGCGCTGAGGTACGCTAACACCTCAGACACTAGGGTTTCCTTACGATATATGAGTGTGACTCACATATCGTGACACTAGGGTTTCCATCATCGTTAGCGAGTAGAATTGCTACTATAACTTCACAAATCTACATGACTTAGGAATCAAAGTCATTGTACATAGGTACCGGGATTCGAAATTTCGAACCCACTAGCTCCTGATTGAGATGCCGGCGTTCTACCGCTCCGCTACCACCCCTGTAGCCCGAGGGTTAAGATAAGGTCGAGAATGGACCGAGTACGCCCAGAAGAATCCTGTTCACACGCATCTTAAAGAAGTTCACGACTAATTTGGAAACGTGAATTTTCTTCAAAGTTGTTCGAGTAAATTTCGACGACCTCTGTGGCGTAGCGGTAGCGCGTCTGCCTACCATGCAAGAGGTCCCGGGTTCGAATCCCAGCTGGAAACAAAAAAAAAAGTCCAGGTCATGGATGTTTACATGTTTGTGATGTCGTTGTTTCTGGTTCCCACGACACAGGGTATCCTAGTGTGGGGCCAGAAGCAATGTATGTGCCTGTATAAAAAAAACTGAGATATTCAAGTATTAAAAATACCTAATCATTGGAGCTTAACAGGTCCCACAAATGCGTAAAAGTCTTGTTTGCTTTAATATTATAATCTCCGGGCTCTGCACGATGCTGTCTTACCACCAGGTACTGACAGAATAACAGCGCTGAGGTGGTCGCCCGCCGCAGCACATGCTGAGTCAGAACCTTTTTCCATTTGCCACACCCACAATGCTCTGTTGATTAGTATATAATATGTGTTTGTTTGATTGTTATCTTCTTAAATGCTGTACATTCTGCTGATTTTGTATTGTTCTTGTACATGTGTGTGTGGAAATGTTAATAAATTTTCATCTATCTATCTATCTAATAATAAACCTTGTTTCTTCTTCTTCTTCAGGCTATATTAGTCCACTGCTGGACATAGCCCCTCTCCTAATGAAACACTGTTTAGATATAGTTTTTTTTAATGAGTTCCAAAGGATTTCTAATAGGGACGTAGACAAATAAAAACAAAGTTTTATGAAATAACTCAAATATTGCTAATTGCTTTAAACATTATAATAACATCAGTAGCCCTGTGTACCCCTGCCTTTAGTTTGCACGCGATTTGTATGAAACGTTTTTTTAAAACGTTACTAGAATTACTTTGCGACATGTCTATGAAATGTATTAAAAAAATCACGATTATTTTTTTTTAGTATGGCCTAGCTAAGGAGATAAATATAATGCAAGTTTTCTATTAGATGTTACAGACGGCAGGTCTAATAATTATTATACAGGTCTAATAAGTATATAATAATTATTAAAAAAAAATCAGATACATGACATCTACATTGTGTTAGTATGTATGTACATTGTATAATAGTAAAATTATATTTTAGTGTTAACATTGGACTTTAAGTGTTAGTAAAGGTATACAGGCCAGACAAGGAAGACGAAAGACACGGCGCTATGCCGCTCATTAGGGGAGGGCTATGAGCAGTCCAGCATTAGTCCAGCAGTGGACTAATATACCCTGAAGAAGAAGAAGGAGAAAGGTATGCATACTGCAAAATAACAAATTATTATCAGTGCTGCCTAATCCCATGAGAGACAGAGCAGGAACCCCCCTAATAACCCCTAAGAACAAAAGATCAAATTTTAATAACTTAAAATAATAATAACTTCTGGCACTGGTCTTAAACCAGGATACTCCGTTAACGTTATCGGACAAGGACTTCACGATCATGGAAATACGACCAGACTGAGGCTATCTGTACAAATGTACGCGGCCCACAGTGGGAATCGAACGCACAACGTCCGGCATGGTAATCTCGTACCAACGACATAATTCTGTTCTGGTTCAACTGTTGGCCTAGTTGCAAATACTAGTGGCTTACCCGCTGTTTCTCGTACACTAACAATCTGTTAATGCGAGTATATTGTTAACAACTGTCAGTGGGCCAAAGTGCATACAAGACAAAACCGGCGAGTGCGAGGCAGACTCGCGCACCGAGAGTTCCGTACCACCACACTTTTTTATAATTATGTAAAGTATCAAGTGAGTCTGACACGCGCTTTGCCGTTTTCTATTATTTGTCGTTCGAAATAAAAAATAAATCCCACAATCACGTTATGTTTAATTATTGTATACTGTTACCTGATACCGTTTTACGAGAGCATGAACAAAAAACAAGTCTATTCAATTCAATAATTCTTTACTTATTGCAAAAAAAAGGGGTTTGTACCAAGTCTCCTTTTATTTTTTAATAATTTTATTACTCAGAACTGTAGGTCGGTAACTGTAATGTTTATGTAACTTTATTATTGTATTTCACCTTTTTTTCTTGCACTACTCTTTGCCAGGGTCTTTAACACCAAAGGTTTGATGGAAGAGAATGCTTCTTGCATTAAGCACGCCCTTGTACATTTAGGTACTCATGTACTCAATGCAATAAAGAACTTAAAGTCAGTACAACATAATTTTAATATTTTTAAATAATCTGCCGCAATGACACACATTCTGTGAAATTTTCAACTGGCTACTTATTATAGTTCCAAAGATATAGCCCTTGAAGCGGAGTAATAGGGTTTGACACCCTTCGTGGATGGAACCTTAAAAACTAACTAACTAATAAGTTTGTTATCGTACCCGGGGCTTAAGGCGTAGGCAACTAGGCTATCTGGAGGATGCATCTTACTTGCCATGCACCAGGAAACGCTGGTGACCGCCTGACATTGACCGTGGCCCTCTTTTGATATGCAGCGGACGTAGGTTGTACCTGTAGGGCTCCTACTTAAGATTTCGAAAAATGAGTTTAGTGACATACACAACAACATTGACTGCCCATAGTAATTCTTAATGTCTCGCGATTCTCATACGAGTACAAAGTTTTTCTTTCTTTAAATGTTTGTTCGTCCGTTCGATCGAGCGTTCGTTTGGCGGTTTGCTTTTATAATTGTTTATTTATCAAGTTTAACACATTAAACGGGTTTAATCGTGAGCGGGTCTACCCGTGACCACCGCAAAAGCAACGTTGCCAAAACGTCGGGAATTAAGGTAATTACCTACGTTTTACTAGTACTTAGTAGTAGAAGTATTCTAAAGAAAGTGTTACTATTGGCGAGGCTGAACCAAGACGATCGACATAACAAAATAAAGAAACTAAGGAGAATAAAGCTCTCACGGGGATTAAATTCTTTATTTTGTTACAAAATGTACAACATTTACTAAAAATGCTAAAATTAAACTAGAATTTTAAATTTGTTCTCTTTATGTACTATAGACACCTTTAATCTTCTCAGACCTCACATGTACTGTGGAGGGTAAATCTTAAATAGAATCAGAAACTAACAATGTCTTAGGGCCAGTTTCTGAATTGAGAATTTCACTAAGTAAATACTTAAGTAACATTTTGTCATGACCTTTTCTGAGAAATTCGAAGACAGCACTACAGTTAACTATTTACTTAGAGATATTCTCAATTCAGTAACTTGCCCTTGCTATGTTATTTAAAAGTAGGGGCCAAAAGCGCAACGAAAATTCTCACTTAATATGCGACGTTGACTGCATACTAAGACGCTCTCCTTACGCCCTGGAGCCTCCTTACATACCTATGCGGTTGCTGATGAGCTGCCAGGACCGAGACCTTACCTCCTCAAGACCTTGTAATAGCACTTTTTGGATCGAAAGGGCTTAATCAACAGACTGCTACGCAAGCCTTCCTCAAGGAAGAGGAAACTTTAGTTCACGTAAACATACAACATTCGAGGGCGTAAAGAAATAGTGGAATCGGGAGGACAATTTTTTGTGTTCTGAAAGGCGAATATTTAAAAATACTTTGAAACACAGGTTTCTATTTATAGAAACCTGTACTCATCAATTCATGATGGGGCTGCAAGTGATGCAAATTACTTCAGCCTGTACGTAATACAGAGAATAGTGTAAGGAGGTTCGAAATTTCACTGATGCCGTTGAGTCGCCCATTAGCTCAGTTGGAAAGAGCGCTGGCACGGATAGCCAGAGGTCGTGGGTTCGAATCCCGGCATGGGTGGAATTTTTAGCCTCTAAATAGGTTTTTTAAAATTGTTCTTAGCACTCGTTAGTGCATTAAAAATAAAAATAGTAGGTATAATCATGTTCTACAATTTTACGGGCGGCAAACACAATGAAACTTTTAACTCTTAACTTTCTATTATTATTATTATTTATTAGCTACTCCAACAGTATTTTCACATTTCATTTAAAAACTACTTATTCTAAGGTACAATTCCGTGTGAAACACCTTTACGGGAGTAGGTATACAACTTTCAAAAAATTGTGTGTTCAGTAAAAGTTAAATTACATAGTAAATCGAAATTCTAATTAAATTTATTTACGAATTTTGAAAACCAATTTACGAATTTCGATTACAATAAATTAATATTTTAGTACAAATTGCAATTTAGAATCATATTAATAACATTACTTCAAATTGCTGTACATTGCTGATTTTTATACCTAAATTTAATCAGGTTACATTAAATTCTCAATAAATAATTCAGTTACATTTTAAATAAATATTGTTGTTCTATTGAAAACTTGGTGACAAAAATTGGGGCCTCCATGTCTTTTCACTTCTTCATTTATTGATTTCGAAACCACAACTATTATCTAATAATTATTTGAAAAAACATCACTTACCTCCTATTCTGTACACATATCTACTTCCTATCCATCAACTACTGTATTACGTCAAGGGCACAGGCCTATTTCTGTATGGGCATGAGTATGGGCTTATTACCACGCGTGCCCACCACGGGTTGGCAATTTCAAGCGTTGACATTATTTAGAAATACTTTAATTTTTTAAGGTTAACACGAGCACTAGACATAATAAAAACTGTGGTCTCGGAAGACTGTCTTCCGAGACCACGGCACCTGAAAAAGTGCCGAAACGTCGGAAAATCGTAATAATGTAAAATATACGAGTAAAATCCGTACAAAAACAGTTTTTATTAATACATTAATTACTCATAAAAACCCCAATGCTTTGGTAAGGTTAGTCCTATCACAAACATGGAAATACATCCAGACTTTTTTCTTTCTTTTAAGTATGACAGGTTACACTTGACCCCAGTTACGCCTGATGGTAAGCGAAGACGGGTCTACTATGTTAAGTGCTTACCTGTTAAATGCCGGTTAACCCTACTTTTAAAGATACCCAGGTTATATGTCTCCGGAAAGACAGACGATGGCAGCGTGCTCCATAACTTTGCTGTACTAATTATGAAATAATTCGCGAATTGCTTGGTGCGGATTCGCTGAATTTCGACGACAAGCGTGCATTCGAGCCGATCGTCTGGTGGTCCGACGGAAGAAAGGGGATGGGGTATAAGTCCATATAGTCCCTGTGCACACTCCCCAAAAAAACTAAGACTAGCGCCATATGTAGAAATGTACGGTGGACCTCCATCGGCAGTGGGAATCGAGCCAACGACCTACGGTAGGGTACTAAGGGTACTAAACACCGCTAGACCAACAAGGCAGTCTCTGAGTCACTGTCACCTGATAAGAGCTCTTAAGCTGTGAGCCAGAAGAGCTACAATAGCACCAACTGCCGGTGAACATAGCTATCACTATGCAGTTTTAAAAGTAGGACATCTCGTATGTTATAAAACTCTTCACAGCAGCGAATGATGATTGATTGATCGTGCAAACTCACGACATCATTCCATACCAGAAGTCACGACTAGGAAAATTTTACAACAGGCGATAATTGTTACTAAAACATGGAACTCTGTTATTATGGCAGTGCTATGTTTATTGAATAATTGGAGTTTGTTATGGATGGACACCCAGTTTAGTTCGATTCAATCATGCTATAAGTATGGGCTTGTAGATAAGCATTTACATCACATTACTCTCTGGATTTATGCGTTACATTAGTTTGAAACTACAACTCTACCAATACGCTAAAAATGTCACCTTTTTCTTTGATCATTAGTATCCTACAAAAAAAAATTAACGTTTATTTATTCAGTTTAAATAAAACTTGCGACGACAGTCGCAAAGCGGTGGGCAGTGATTGGAAGAGGACAGGCAAAGATCGAGCACAGTGGCTGGTCTTGGAAGAGGCCTAAGTCCAGCAGTGGACTGACACCAGCTGATTTTGATGATGATGAAATAAATCTTAATATTAATAAAATATTTGAGCCAGATCGCTGTCGGTCGGCAGATTAAGCCTCGCTGTATAGCGAGGCTTAATCTTTGGCCAAAGTTTGGCAAGCTTTGGCACCAGCCCACCGACCTCCTGAAGCCTCGACGAGGCGCGACGAGATCTCCTTAAAGAGGAGTCGCGCCCCCGTACACCATGGCCCCAGAGTCTCTACCCCGAAAGGCGCAAATATATAGCCCTGGCCTAGGGCTGCATATTTGCGCCTCTTATTTGACTCTGCATTGGATGCCGCCGCGCCCGCATGGCAGACGGTCGCTTGGATATGGGACAATGCAAGCGTATCAATATTATTAATACACATTTTGCTGCCGTACTGCAAGGCAGTTTCTTTAGAAGCAAGTAATACTTAGTTACTTACATGGCCTCTTTTG
Organism: Yponomeuta sedellus; assembly: GCA_934045075.1. Lineage (NCBI taxonomy): Eukaryota > Metazoa > Arthropoda > Insecta > Lepidoptera > Yponomeutidae > Yponomeuta > Yponomeuta sedellus. The sequence continues at coordinate 4,909,039 of OW203728.1, read as the reverse complement.
TATCCCACTGCTGGGCAAAGAAAGGCGTTTCCTCTTTTTTTCATCTCTCCCTCTGTCTAGCCAGCTTGCATTATCCCGGCGAATGCATTTAGGTCGTCCCGCCATCTTCGCCTTGGTCTGCCGCGACGTCGGTATACTTTTAGTACCAATTGGATCAATTCATAGCCAACGTAGTTTTGATGTCGTAAATTTGCGGGATCTAAATAACGCATCCGAACCCGGAAGACCGTCTCAGTCGTGGAAGAGATCCGTTCTCTCTGAGACAACGGAGAAGGTAAAAACTTGTCTGGAGCTACCATCCCTAGACATGAAAAGAGGTACCTAAGTGGAAAGCCCTTGTGTCAGCCCCAGACTCCACCGAGGAGTAAAGTACGTCTAACGCACCCTGGGCAACAATAAGCGAGTCCCTTACGCTGATTGGAAAATTCTTTCGACACCCTAAGAAGATTCAGAAGTAAGCCTCTCCATAAAACGGTAAACGTATTTTCTGCTCGACTACTGAATACCGTTATCAACCCTTGTATGTCCCCACTGCTGGGGCACGGGTCTCTTCCTGCATCGCAGGAAGATTAGACCATACTCCACCACCAAGTCCGGGAATAATACCGGTCAATCCATAATTAATAATCATCAATCATTTCAATTAGGTACCTACCTGTAATTGCTCCTTCAAGAATGTAGGCGTGCCGTGAGCGCATTAGAAGTATTTTAATCTTTCATTGTCTACATTTTTATTTTTTTAATGTTGTCATCGCTAGTTGCCTGTATAGTACCTAGTAGTTATTTATATGCTAATGACGTCAGAGAATTACTTGCTGTCAGAGGGCAGTTAAATAGCTATTTTTCTTTAGAACCAGACAACATAAAGCACCGGCCATCTTCCGTGGAATCTTTCTGAGCGTATTCCGAGAACTGAGGAGACGTCAGGAGGCCCTTGATGCTAATTCTTTAAACATTCTTTACTACTGATATAGTCATTTGATTCATTAGAAAAATTGCAGCGATTATTGCTTCCACATTAAGTACACTGTACTGTGAGACACAGCTACATACAGCACCGGTAGCATGACGGTAGGAGTCGCGCCTTTTAAGGGGTAACTGGCAGCTAATAAACTGGCAGCCATAAACTGAATAAAATCATGTTACGTTTTTATTTTGCAATAACGTATTATAGCATATGATTTATTATTCTTTACTTCTGGCGCAAGTTAGCTTAGAGTAGGCCCTTAGAAATCAGATATTCATTTCAAAGTAAATAATTTACATTCTGTTTGACCATCGCCATCGTCATCATCATCGTCGTTGTCAGGCTATACTAGTCCACTACTGGACATACTCGTAGCCCTCCCCTAATGAGCGCCATAGCGCCCTGTCTTCAGCTTGCCGCATCCAGCATCTGCCTGCAGTTTTTCGCAGATCATCATCCCACCTAATCGAAGGGCGTCCTACACTACGTTTGCCGAGTCGCGGTCTCCACTCAAGAACACGTTTACTCCAACGGTTCTTCAACGGAACGTCTCAGTCGGTTTTTCGCGAGATATTGCCAGCTCACTGCCACCTCAGTTTGCTGATTCTCTGAGCTATGCCGGATGCATTCGTTACGAATCCTATCCTTCAGAGAAACTCCGATCATCATACAATTTTTTTTATTGTTATTTCTGTCTTCGGATCGAGTTGTAGTGGAGAATAAGATACTTTGAACTTCCTTTCTTAATGCGCCCAAATGTCAAAAGCCGCGACTTTCTAGTACATTGTCAAACTCCTAGCATAAGGCTTACGCGCGACTCGTGCCGTCATGGTACATGTGCTGAGATCGACGTAGTGCGAGGATGAAACAAAATGTCTCCAACTGTACAGTAGACAGCCCATCCACCTTTACCTATACACGTGCACTGTACTTCTACCTAAATATTCATATATGCATTAAATTCTGTCGGTATTAGTTGACAGACAATTTGCAACGTTCAGTATTTGGTACGCGTAATACAGCAGCGTGTCGACTGTACGTAATTAACTTAGAACTAGCCATGTAGATATTATTATGACGCATACTGCATATCTCTAGAAAAATCCCATTTGTAGATTATTATATTGTTCTTTGAGGAAAAATCACAAAGAACTATAGGGGGACCTGCATAGGTAGTACGATGACGCGCGTCACGCGTTTTGTGGCGATGAAATGTCAGAATTTGGCAATTAATGTACAGTACTACACATCATAAAAGTCCCTTTGGGAATCTACGTTCGCGCAGACTAGGAAGAAGTGTAACGAAAGTACCCGAAGCTATAAGTACATTCAACATGATCTTTAACCGATACGGTTAAGGTGCAAAATTGATTGCCGCAGTAACGCTTCCTATTTCGCTAACGCTAATATTCCCAAACTAATAGTCACCTGCATCGATGACGTTGAATCAACCAATAGCAACAAAGGCGCGCGGCCTGCCATAAAATAAAACTATCTGATTGGTCAATCAACTTGCCGCACATCCAAAATTTGGTCATCTGCGCAGGTACATCCGCGGGACTTATTTCTTGTGTAGCACTGTAACTGGGAAGTTGTGACTTTTGTTTGACGTTAAAAGGCGCGACTCACCGTACTACCCAGGCAGGGGTGCGATCGCGTAAGTCCTCAACTGTGTGACGTAGTCTGATTTAGACTACTCCAAACTGTCAGATGTCAGATGATACATATTTTGGCTCTTTGGAGTCATCCAAATGGTTAACCCGATAGGTAGATAAATAGATAGAGATAAGATAGATAAGATAAAGAAAAATTTATTTCGGGTTCGTACACAATCACACAATTAATTACATAAAAATATTAAATATGCCTTTACAATTACTGTTAGACAATAGTTACAATAGAGAACACTTAATTGTACATAAAAATGGAAATTACACAGATATTAACCTAAGAGTACAGAAGGCGGCCTTATCACTAAAAGTGATCTCTTCCAGATAACCTTTGGATGGACTGGACTAATATATTGGAGAAGGAACTAAATCTACAAATATACAAGATATTATTACTATTATTATTAGATAAAGTAGAAAGATACGTAATACTTGGGCAGGTATTAATAAAATACAATTTTAAATTCGTGGGATCGGTGAATGGCCTTTGCACGTACGTAATGTAATGATTTATACATCATCCAGTGGCACCTTTACTCACAATAGATGGATGAAGGGACCGCTCTTACGTTACTGTGCCTGGGAATTTGTTTTTTCGACGGAGTAGGCTTGCCCAGCAAAGCACCTACACCATCCTGACAGCTTAATCAGGCCTAGCCCACAGGAAAGACAAGTCAATACGTGCAAAGCCAACCAAGTCACGGGTTTTCTCACGATGTTTTCCTTCACAGGTGGCGAGGAATGATTTAGTGTAAGAAAAAGGTATTGGCATTTATGGGTAGATCAACTTCACTGTTCAGTTAAGGAAGGCGGCACTAGTCAGTGTATAACGATACACTGACTAGTGCCAACATACAAGATATATTGATACACACACGTGTAACGAAATCGCTATAACACTACCTATATGATATAAAACATCTAATTATATAATTTCCTGGTGTTGCTCGATCCACGAATAATCTGAAGAGATGGAGGATCCTGTCCGAAAATGCTGATATCTCGTGCCGATGCACGTCAGACGTTTGTCCTGCATCAAGAGCCGTGAAGCTCCAAAGTGCAGCCGGCAGGATCTCATGGAGGTATAGGGAAAGCGGGTGATCGTGCTCTTCCACTATAAAGGGAAATTTCCCGCCATGCAGATCGTATGCCTGGGGACGGCCGGTCCGACTGTTGTTAGTCGCACTTTGATTGCGCGATGCAGGAATGTTGGATTTTGTAGTGCGTGCGCAGAGTTGTCATGTGCTCGCCACATCGGCATCACCCAGCGCAATCAGTGGCGTGGTTTTGGAAGCGAGATGTCTGAGGAGTCGACGCTTTCGACACGAAAGATGAAGATAAAATTTCTTTCACAGCAGACTACAAACTGCCAAGGATATCCTTTATTGATTACAAGGGTAGCAAGGGCATCCCCCATTTTTTTTAACATTTCATATGTTTCTAGTACTGCTTTACCTAGGACTTGTAAAATTCGCCATCATACTATTATTTCGAACGGTAGTAATTGGAATATTTGCTATTTTATGAAGAAAACTATTCTTATTTCCTGCTTAGATCAGACATTTTTTTAGAATTTTACTTCGTTAAAATAAAATATAATAATAGAACGTTTAACTATCACTTTTAAATTTCAAATAAATTATGAATCAAGTCTAAGTAATTTATTCAAAATAGGACAGAAACTGTGACGTTAAACGTTAAGTTAATCAATTTTATTTAGTCAAAAATTGGTGTCCATTTTGTCTCCAAATTATCTGGATGTTGAACAGTTCCTGAGTAAAAATTCTTGGAATAAAACATTTTTGAATTTGAATTGAATTTACATTTTAGTTGCGAACACACGTAATGTAGCTGAGTAGAGTACTCGGATGGTGTTGCTGTTCTGTCCACTATACAGGGTGTAACCAAATTTCAATTTCCATCCGAAATGGCACTGTAGGGCACAGGTCTCTGAGGGAGACTGGACAAAATCACCACGCGTGCCCTTCCACCGGACTAGCAATTACAAGTTCCTAGGTTTCCTCACGATGTTTACCTTATTCTATAATATAAAAATGAATCGCTGAATGTGTTGGTAAGCGCAAATCTCGAGAGCAGCTGAACCGATTTCGCTAATGCTTTTTCAGAATATTCCTTGAAGTACGAGGACCATTCTTAGGGAGAGAAAAATAAAAATAAATTAATGAATTGACTGTTAGGCGGCACGAAACTCGGTGGGTCAGCTAGTTGTATAATAAATAATAAATAAATAAATATTCATGGACATATTACACAGATCTCGTTAGCCCCATACTAAGTACAATTAAATGACTTGTCATACAGGTGCTAACTCGACGATAGATTTAATACAATAAATACATACCTAGATAACATCCAAGACCCAGGACAAACTAGAAAAGTTCGTTTCCTAGCTTGACCCGGCCGGGGATCGAACCAGAGACGTTCTACCGTCAACGTGCCAGATCGCTGCGCCACCGAGGCCGTCTTGTTTTTATTGTTTTTAATGGAATTGCTACAAATTAACGTAAATTACAAATCTATGTTGTAGATTTCTTATTGTGTCACAGAGTTTCAAACCCAGGACTTTCTGATAGAGAGGCAAGCACTCTGTAGACCAACGAAAAGAGGGAGTAAAGTTGGAGCAGGCAGAACTAAACAACATTTAGGGCTGATTTTCCTCGAATCCTCGGATAAAAGTTATCCGTCTAATAAAGTGTTACATAATGATATAAAATTTTACCGTGAAACAACAAAAGAAAGGCAATTAGAACACATTTTTGAATTGGTTGTTTAATATAATATTCGACGAATAAGCTTTATCCGAAGATTGAAAAATCAGCCCTTAGAGGGATAACTTCAAAATAGCAAAAGAAATATGGGAAAAATTTAGTTCCACATAAAAAAATTTAGCTCATTTAATGACGTCATTAATAGTTACTACTGTAGAATCATTACATGACTACGCTACAAATGTATTCATTGTCTATTAATCATTGTAAAACCGAGAAATTAAATACACAGATTAAAATCAGTCTTTATTTTTCCAGTTCACAGCAGACATAGGTATTATGTGGTTGCATATAAAACTACCATGTAATTGCTGTTGACTCATTGTTTCTTTTGGTGTGCAATTTGTATTTTAAATAGAATTCTTGTACACTTAGTTTGAAAAAAGAAGCTATTTCTGATGTGCGGTTAAGTTTAATAGGCGCTGGATTCTAATACATTTTAAAACCCTCCACACTAGCGTCACTAGGGCCAAAGGGATAAAGGTATTCAGTAAATAACTGCTATTGGATGGCCTAAAGCATTCAATATAGGCGGGGTTTGCTATTTTTGGTTGCGCATTTTTTGATGTAGTTACATAACTACCTATTTTTGTTAAAATTCTAGCCAATTTTGTTCACTGAAACAGAAATATTTTGGCGTGGAGTTAATAAATATCATACTAAAGTCAAGCATTAAACTATTGATGGAACAAATTATAAACAAATACCGTTTACAACAAAATACAATCACTTGGCCCAGTCCCACACTAAAGCCAGGTTTTCACGGTCTCAGTGCGCTCGGACCGAGTGCGCCATCCGAGTAAACTAATGCTTCTGATTGGCTATTTTGGTGTTGTCACGAAAAACCGTCCAATCAGAAGCATTAGTTTACTCGGATGGCGCACTCGGTCCGAGCGTACTAAGACCGTGAAAACGCGGCTTATGACACCCTGTGCTATGGTAACCAGGTAAGGACATCACAATCTTAGAATTACACCCAGACTGAGGCCATTGAGTGTGGTGTCGGCCTAGAGAATAGCACCAACCCAAATTCTTCCCGCGGGTGTCGTAAAAGGCGACTAAGGGACACAAACCGGGGGGTGGGCAGCAGCGCCCCCTGCAGTACAATTCCACCAAACTGCGATCCCCAACCCGCATGTCCAGCGTGGGGATTATGGGCACTACCCCCCTATGATGGCACAGCCTTGCGCTGTTACGCTCATTAGGGGAGGGCTATGTCCAGCAGTGGACTAATTTAGCCTGAAGAAGAAGAAGAGGCCATTTGAACAAATCAAGTGCGGCGGCCTCCACTGCGAATCAAACCCGCAACCGTTGTTATTGTAGTCAAGCGTGTAATGGAAATTGACTGCCTCGTTGGTCTAGCGGTATCACATCTGATTACCATGCCGGAGAGAGCGGTGGTAGCGGGGCGGTGTAGAACGCCGGCTTCTCAATCGGGAGGTCGTGGGTTCGAACCCCGACATGTACCAGTGACTTTGTTTTCTAAGTTATGTACATTTGTGAAATTATAGTAGCAATACTACTCGCTGACGGTGAAGGAAAACATCGTAAGGAAACACTAGTGTCTGAGGTGTTAGCGTATCTCAGCGCTTGCTACGCACAACGGCCCAACTATGAGGCTAAGTGCGGAAATCTCAGGTCTAACTAACTAACTACCATGCCGGAGTTGCTGCCGTGGGTTCGATTCCCACTGGAGGCCGACGTAAATTTGTTCAAATGGCCTCAGTCTGAGTGTAATCCTTGTAAGATAGATAGAATATTCTTCATTGTACACAGAAATAGAAAACAGTAACAGAAATTATATAAAAATATAGTACAAATGGCGGCCTTATTACTGGCCTTGTCGGCCTCGGTGGCGCAGCGGTTTAGCACGCCGACTGTAAAACGGAAGGTCTCGAGTTCGATCCCCGGCCGGGTCAAACTAGGAAAAGAATGTTATCTATGTATTAAATTTATCATCAAGTTAGCACCTATAAAACAAGTCATTTAGTTGTACTTAGTATAGGGCTAACGAGATCTGTGTAATATATCCATGAATATTTATTTTTTTATTTAAAAACAATTTCTTCCAGGCAACCATAACTTGTAAGGTTTGTGATGTCCTTGCCAGGTTGCCATAGAACATGGTAGCCAAGTTTAACACCAGGACGAATAATTATGATATGTATGTAATACAGAGAGTATTGTAAAGGGGTTCGAAATTTTACTGATGCCGGTAGTCGCCCATTAGCTCAGTTGGGAGAGCGCTGGCACGGATAGCCAGAGGTCGCGGGTTCGAGTTCCGGCATGGATGGAATGGTTCGAGTTGGAATTTATAGCCTCTAAATAGGTTTTGGAAGTTTTTATTATTAATTTTGATTTCATAATAACAGCCTGTATAAAGATGACGAATGTCGAGAAATATCTTGCGCATGCGACGCTTCCGAGAACCAACTCGTGTGTAAGAATTATCTTATTCTTCTTCGCTGCGTAGTAAAGTAACACAACACAACACAACATAACATAACATTTACATACAGGCACATACATTGCTTCTGGCCCCACACTAGGATACCCTGTGTCGTGGGAACCAGAAACAGCGACATCACAAACATGTAAACATACAAGACCTGGGTTTTTTTTTTGTTTCCAGCCGGGATTCGAACCCGGGACCTCTTGCATGGTAGGTAGATGCACTACCGCTACGCCACAGAGGTCGTCGTCACATCACAAAGTAACACAGCAAAGACAACATCAGCCGGTCTGTCTGTTTTAAGACTAGATAGGCCTGAATATACTTTCAAGATTTGGCATACTAATATAGAAAAGAGAAATGTAATATAATTCTGCCTAAAAAATAAAAACTCTCACCTGGCTGAGTTTTATACTTTTATCTTTTTTAATATTTTTGTCGTAATAGGAATAAAGTAATCTTTAAAATAAGAAAAATATCAAATTAGACTAAGTTTTTCTCAAGCTATGAAGTGCGGTGTCACCTAGTACAGGCATTATACATGCTTAAACGGTGGCTCCAGATTACGTAAATAAAGATTTTTGTATTGTATTGTTTGCTGTATACTGAAATACATAAATTAGAAGAAGTAGTTTTTAAATGAAATGTTAATACTGTTAGAGTATCTAATAAATAATAATAGTAATCTTATTATTTTATTTCTTAAGGACTCGCGATGGGCACGTATTAAACGGGTTTAATCGTACTTATTTATTATGTAAAACATACAGTCTATTTATTCTTACTTGTCCAATTTAGTAAACAAGATTCTAACCTTAAAATTGAGATTAGATGCCTAAACTAGACATTTTCTCGCAAATTCATGAACTATCATGAACTATGTTTAAAAAATTGGCAGCGTGTTATCTAAAAGAGTGTTCCAAGTTACTTCATTTATGGAAATATGGCAGTTTTGGACTAAAAAGTTACAGTTTACGGGTAGAATCTTGTTTACTAAATTGGACAAGTAAGAATAAATTGACTGTAATTACCTTCATTTCCGACGTTTCCGCAGCGTTGCACTTGCCGCGGGTAGTTAGTCTACCCTCAAGTCACTTACAGTCTGTTAGCTTTTAGAATATACCTCGGCTATATCGGCTAACACCGATTATATTGCAATAAGGTAAGGTTTATTTTTTATTGTTATTTATAACTTAATAATTTCTAAATAGTGAAAGAAAGTTTCATACAGAGCAGGAAGTAGAATTACACTCGTGTGCTTTCGGCGAAAACCGAAGCTACTCTAGAGCCCGAGATAGAAGAACTATTCTAAAAGCTAACACGGCTTATAACTGTAGTGTTGTAGAACTTTTGTAAATAATAAAACTGGAACAACTTTTGCTTTCTTTGTACTGTTTATTTTATAATAAAACAGAAAACTGGATAAAAACGGATAAGCGGGTAAATAGTCAGATCTAGTCAATGTTTAATGTGGTAAAGATGAAAATGAGGGAAATCGTAAAATGTGTGACGTATTTTAAATATTTGAAAGTGATAGATAGAAAAAGAAATATAAAAAATGGTGTAAAGAGGTTTGTATCGTTACAAAAGTACCTTAAATTATTCTATCAGGTATATATCAGATAACATCGTCAGACATTTGGCGTCCACTGCAGGACATAGGCCTCCCTCATGGTTTTCCAAGCTTCACGGTCTTGTACCGTCCGCATCCAGCGACTCCCCGCCACCGTAACCAGATGTATCAGATATAAATTATAGCTTAGAGCTTTAGTTTTAAGTGCTGTCTATTTTTATGTAAGCTGCAAGTTTCTAAATTATGGTAGTGGTGTCAGCCTAGAGAATAGCACCAACCCAATTCTTCCCGCGGGTATCGTAAAAGAAGACTAAGGGACACAAACCGGGGGGTGGGCAGCAGCGCCCCCTGCAGCACAATTCCACCGAACTGCGATCCCCAACCCGCATGCCCAGCGTGGGGATTATGGGCATTACCCCCTATGATAGCACTACATGGCGCTCTTTAGGGGAGAGCTATGTCCAGCAGTGGACTAGTATAGCCTGACGATGACGATGACACAATTATTTGCAGTAGATACGCAAAGTTACAAGTGGCAAACTCTCTCAAACTCAAGTGGCAAAGTCTAGTCTCTGCCTACCTCTCCGGGATACGGGTAATGTAGGTAGATAGGCAAGTGGTGGAGTCATTCGGACGTACCGCGTAAGCAGAGCTGCGGGCATAAGCAATGTTTCCCAGAATTCATTATGTTGTGCATAAAGATGATATCAAACCCACATCTCACGACACAAAAAATCGTCAAGGTCACGCGAAGCCACCATAACATTGTGTCCTAACTTGATGGAATCTCAAAAGGAGAAAAAAACTTAAAAATGCGCATCGAACGTACGCGGTGCTATATTTAGTCAGTTCTTTTTACAAGTGGCAAACTCTCTCAAACTCAAGTGGCAAAGTCTAGTCTCTGCCTACCTCTCCGGGATACGGGTAATGTAGGTAGATAGGCAAGTGGTGGAGTCATTCGGACGTACCGCGTAAGCAGAGCTGCGGGCATAAGCAATGTTTCCCAGAATTCATTATGTTGTGCATAAAGATGATATCAAACCCACATCTCACGACACAAAAAATCGTCAAGGTCACGCGAAGCCACCATAACATTGTGTCCTAACTTGATGGAATCTCAAAAGGAGAAAAAAACTTAAAAATGCGCATCGAACGTACGCGGTGCTATATTTAGTCAGTTCTTTTTTACTGCTACAGGGCTTTGATTGGACTGCCTAATCTGCACAACTAAGGCCTAGTACGGATTGCGATATCCATTGGGTGTTTTACTCAAGCAATACCAAGATTATGTCTTTGGTAAGACCCGCAATAGATATCACATGGGATGCTAAGGATATAATCTAGACTAGTTAAACAGGCATGTTAAGATTAACAGTCACACCCCTGGATACCAATCCTGTCAAAAGATTACTATTAATTTCGTCAGTTGGACTGCAAACATTGGCTGCGTTTTTTGTTTAGTTTTTCTGCGCTTGCATGCGTAGATTTGCCCATAGGAATTAAATCTTTAACTTTAATGTATTGCCATATAATAACACGTAATACAGCAATAAAAGGTGGGTCAATTTGCCATACCCACATACGTAAATTCACGCGCCAACCCGGAGGGCTAGACACAAGAACGTTTCCTTAGCTAGACACAGCCTTAAGTCAGGTAAGTGCGATGGCTCGTGTCACGCATTTGTGACCGTGAAATGTCAGAATTTGACAATTCCTTAATGTTCTGGAAAGTCGCGACTTTTTACATTTGAAACACACGACTAGCGTCGTTGTACCCGCGACTTCCCAGGTAGGGTTTGGAACTTTCAACGATTCTGACAAACTAGGTATTTTTGCTTCATTAGCGGGTGCGTACACGCACGCCGATTTCGGTTCTTTTATCATGCCCGTCGCTTATAATTAGTTGCAGTAGATTAGGTACACTCCTAAATCACGGGCAGGTTTATGTATATCTGCCAAAATATTGAATTAATTAAAGCTTCATCGCTCGCATACAGCGTTTATCTACCATTTCATTTGTTTATAATGATGACAGTGGGCATGAAAGCATGATCGAGATCTCTGTAGAACGGGCGATCTCGGCGTTCCAAATATAAAAATAGAAATAGTCGCCTACACCGCCCGCCGGTTTTCACGGCACACGCGTTTTGTTTCCATTGCCTTTGTTAATTTAATCTAATTGAAGCGGAAGGAGATCAGTGCTAGGTCGTTGTGCTATTCAAATATCTCATATAGCAAGGCGAGGAAGTGTAGTTAAAGTGTAATCCGAACCCAGGAGTGTTGTGAAAATGGCCGAGGAAAACGAGGGATTTTTCAAAGATTTCCACGAGGCCTTGAGCAAATCTGTGGACGACGTCGTGGCAAACAACTTCGCCAATTTAGAGAGCAACGAAAAACGTGTGGGCTACCTCTGCAGTTTACCAGCTCTAAAGAATTATGATTTAACCAAAGATTTGGCGAAGTGTAAAGATGGCGTGGCATTTCCGGTAGCAAAAGACTTGGAAAAAGCGCGCGAACTGAAGAGCGAAGGCAATAATGCTGTACAGAAAGGCGATTGGGGAAAAGCAATGCAGTTTTACAGCCAGAGTTTGATTTATATGCCCCAGAAAGAAAGTAAGTCATTAGTTGAAGGCGATGCAGTTCGAATTGACCCACTAACTAAGAAACTTTTAGCTGCGTTCATGTTCATACTTTTAATGTGATTGTGACATAGGAAAGATAGGACCAAATATTACCGGTGCAATGAAAGGTGAGGTGGGTTTTTACTTAGATGCTTAAGGTGGCAAATTACACCCTGCAACTGTTGAATGTTCTCTCCGTCGAGGAAAGTGCAACGAAGATAGGAAACTGAAGGGGACAGAAAGTATTTCATCACAATGGATTCGAAATAGTGGGCGTTACACTCGAGAACTCTCATCGGTTGTCGGTTCTTCGACAGCTGGTTGTAAGGATGACTGAGGACAGTAAGATGTGGCGTAACATATGCCCAGTAATGGACGAATACTTATAGACTGATGTATTAGACTACAAATTGAACTTCATGACGACATCCTAATGAATATGTTCTTAATGGAGTATAAGTATGGAATGAACTTTTGCTTAGTTCAATTGGAAATTATGAACGCCAAGCTTGCTTAAGCTGCTAAGTATCATCTAGAAGCGTTATGCGATTATGATCATTACTAAATATGCCGATACGGGCGCTTTTCCTTTAGCCGAAGAAGCCTCCATCGCGCTGGCCAACCGCTCCGCAGCCCTGAACCATCTAGACCAACACGAGGACGCAATCGCCGACATCCGTCGCTGCTTGCAGCTCGGATACCCTCGGCATCTCCGGTACAAGGTGTATGAGCGGAAGGCTAGGTGTCTGCTCGTGTTGAAGAGGAACCAGGAGGCTCTGAAGGCGTTTCAGTGAGATTTTTTATTCAATTTACCGGTGGATTCAGTCTGTGGTTTTGCTATGAACAAATAAGTAGGCGCCTTGACGCTAATTTAGCGTTTCTCAAGCCCCCAATAAAGAAGTGATAACTTGCCAAACTTAAATGCTACACGTGGAAAGAGATAGAAGCAAACATCACATTACCAATCACTTGCTAAGCACAACCTTGAATTTATTACAGGGACACTATCAGCGCCTTGGATGAAGCGACTAATCTAGACAAAGCCAAACGCTCCAAGCTGAGAACTGACGCTAAAATCATGATAGAAATGCTCAATAAGGGGCTAGTTCTCGCTGGCAATCCCAAAGACCCGGAGCGTACCAAAAAGGCTCCTCCAAAGCCAAAGTTGACGGGGAAGGCAAACCCCCAGTACCCAGCCGCGTCAGCTGCTATCGATATAGACAAAGATGACGTCAAAGGAAGGTTTGCTGTAGCGACGAGAGATATTGAAGCAGGAGAGATTGTCTTAATTGAGAAGCCTTACGGAGGTGTGCTGTTGGCCGAGTATGCGAAGACGCACTGCCAACATTGCTTTGTCAAGTGAGTCTTTTTAAATCTGACTGAACATTCCACGTTGTATTTCACTGCAACGTCCAATCGGGGTCCAAAAATTTGTTTTGTTAATTATTGGATAACTTACGTGGTCTAATGCTTACTTTCAGATGCCGAATCCCACAAGTCTGTCCAAAGTGTCCGAACGTAATCTTCTGCAGTGAGAAATGCTTAGAAACGGCTCAGTCAACGTACCACCCTTACGAGTGTTCCATACTACCCCTTATCTGGAAGTCGGGCTGCTCTATAACATGCCGAATTGCTTTAAGGATGATCACGCAGAGCAAGAAAGAAGACCTAAGAAGTATCGAGAAAGATTTATCGGTGGAACCGTCAGGTCCTTATAAGAGCGATGATTACAGGCGTGTTTTCCACCTAGTGTCTCACGAAGACATACGGTCCAAGCAAGATCTGATGCATCGGACGCAAATGACTGCCTTTCTAGTCAAAATGTTGGAACTCAGTGGCTACCTCGATGGTAAACCAAGATCAACAGTAACAAACGTCGATGTTAAAACAATGGCTGTAGATGATAAATACAAGGAAGACATTGAGTTCTTCGGAGCTTTAATTTTTAAAAATATTCAGGTGCTTCAGTTCAACGCACATGAAGTCTTTGAGCTGCAATGTCCGAAGCCGAAAGTCGGGTCTAATATTATCAAGCACAATGGGAAATCGGTGTTCTTGGCGGGAGCTCTCCTTCCCACCTTGGCTTTGTTTAATCATTCGTGCGACCCCAGTGTTGTAAGGTAAGTAGGTAACACTTTTAGTATTACGTCAGTGACGGGTAAGTTAGCCTTTCCAGCGACTGGTTCAGCACTAAAAGAGAAACATATGCACCAGTTTACGGCCCTAAAATCACCTTTCGGGTTAAACATAACATGTCAAAGTTACTTACATACAGTTCTAATTTTACCCTCGTTACGAAACATATAAAAGATAAAGATAAAAGATAAAAAGTATTTATTGCCATAAAAAGGTACAGTTTTACTTATAATCTGACCCCCACACTAGGCAAGGCCTGTCACGTGGGGGATGAGAAGTGTTTACCCGATTACCTAAAAATACGGCGGTACACTATAACTTTATTGAAAATATTATTTTCTGTAAGTACAAAATAAGCATAAACTAAAATATAAAAAAAATACGAAAACACATCCTTAAAACATGCAAATCTAAGTCATGTGATTTTAAAACTACTTAATAGCTGTAAGATAGTGTACTTAAATCGAAACTGAAAATTAGATTATGAATGCATTGTGGTGTGTGTGTGTGTGTGTGTGGAATTACTCTTTAATTTATTAAGAACAGACTGTTAACATTTTTTCTGTAGCATCGTAATCTTTGTAGTATAACCAACTCAACATTTTTGGTTTAGCTTCTTTCACAGTAGATAATTTTATGTCGCAGTCCCTTATAACGGCGTTGTATATGTATTTGTGCAAGAATGGCGCAAGCCTTTGAGCAAAGGCGGTTTTTACGGCCGTGGTTTTAATTCTGAAGACTCTTAGCTAGCAGATTGTGGGATTGTGAATATGAGTCCCTGGTGGTGTCAAACAAGTACCTAGCCTTAGTACTACAAAAAATAATGCCACATCTCTTCTCCTTCTTCTTTTTCTTACAGTGGCTATCCGCTACTGAAGGTTGGCCGTCAGTTCTGCACATTCCTCCCTCCCCTCTCAGCTACTATTGCAGCTAATAAATTACGCGCGCCAAATCATGAACGATTCCAATCGCCCTACTTTCAAATTAGTATTAAATTTGACATTTAGATGAGTCGCTCAGGATTTGGAGTGCATAATTAGGCTCCTGGACAAGTGGTTAGAGTGCTACCGGAACTTAGGGAATGCCACAATCTTGTAGATATTGTTATGTTCTTTTTCTTCTTCTTTGTCGCTTCCTCATGGCTGAGGGACGTGACTATGAGGCAGCTTCCGCCACCAGCTCCCTCCATTTGATTCTATTATGCGCCAGATGTATGGCTGCGTGTAGGGTCATAATGTTATAATGTTAGCATACGTAAAATAAGGATAATGACGAATAATTGGTTTCCAGATATTTCTGCGGCACGACAATCGTCGTGCGCGCCGTGAAGTCCATAAAGAAGGGCGAAGAGGTGTCAGAGAATTACGGGCCGATCTTCACGACTGTGCCGAAGGAAAAACGACGGGCTCAGCTGAAAGAGCAGTACAGGTTCGACTGCAACTGCACGCCCTGCCAGCAGAACTGGCCGCTGCATGAGGACATGAACGAAAATTATATGCGATTCAGGTAAGCACTTTGACTAGAATCACTGAAAGAAAGCCAATGATAGCTCTCCATAGAATGTAGCTTATAAAAACTTTTTTTTTCAATTACCTTAAAAACATGTGACAATAAAATATGGTTTATGTATTTTACATTTATACGAATATAAGCATAATATTTCTTATTACATTTATACGGATATAAGCAAAATATTTCTTAAGCCAGGTTTTCACGGTCTTAATACGCTCGAGTGCGCTATCCGAGTAAACTAATGCATCTAATTTGACGGTTTTTCTTGACTACACCAAAATAGCCAATAAGAAGCATAAATAGCCAATCAGAAGCATTAGTTTACTCGGATGGCGCACTCGGACCGAGCGATATTTTGTCAAGTTATAGAAGCAGTACCACAGGCTAACTGTGAAAGAAAACATCGTGTCTGAGGTGTTCAAATACCTCAGCGCTTAAAATTGCCAATCTGCGGGGGGCACGAGTGGTCATTAAGCCCATATTGTCTCTCAAAAAGAAGGCCTGTGTTGTGCAGTGGGACTTTTATATGCTACATTAAAAACACTGTTTTAACCGACTTTACGTACTACGTAAAATTACACAGAAAGTTTGGTAAGTGATACCCTTTTAATTTCTTTAATTCTTCAGGTGCGACTCAGACAAACCCTGCCCTAACGTGGTGCCAGTGCCTCACGACTGCAAAGAGTTTATGGTGCAATGCGGGCTGTGCCAACAGTACACCAATATCCTGAAGGGGCTCAAGTCTTTGCAAGTAAGTTGGCGATGAGGATAGTTCTCACTATGTGAATATTGCATCAAAACTTTCGTATCTCAATGGAGAACCGAGTTATTGTAAAAAAAACTGAATTTAACCCCTTTTTCAAGATGGCGGAAAATTCCTATACGAAATCTTTGTCGACAATCTGAAGTTAAGCTTTCCTAGCCAAACGTAACATCCAAAACTTAGTCTTCTCGGTTCACATGCATTTCTAACCCTTTTTTCCGACGTATTGAGTGGGCTAGAAAGTATAAACGTGAAAGAAAGAGACAATGCACTGTCTGGAAGAGATCTTTTTTGTTAGGGTAGATCACAATCAAGTAATCTTTTGTGGTTTGAATTACTCATACATGGTAATGGAAGACATGTAATGGCAGTCATTAAGCCATGTCAAAGGCCTTATGACGGCTTGATAATTTCTGACTGTAAGGTCCGCCACTGTCTTACAATCCTCCACCAACCCGGACTTGGCCTTCATGGTGGAGTATGGCCTAACCTTCCTGCGATGCAGGAATAGGCGCGTGCCCCAGCAGCGGGGACATACTGGGGTTGCCATCGATCGAAATACTTACATACCACGGGTACAGGTTACTCGTTATACATTTAACGGAGCTAATCGCGATTATTTATTCGGTAAATAATTTTAATTAGACCCATTAAACGTATAACAAAGTGTTCTCTATCTATCAATTCATCTAAGAACACATAGCGTAACATAAACTCACGTCTGTATCCCAGAGGTGTAGGCAGAGATCAGAGACTGCCACTAACCACAATTCTGACAGATCACCTTCGATTCATCAACGTACAATTTAACATTTTACAATTTAGTATCATTGAATTATTAATTCAATCATAGTAGGTATTGAACGTTCATTAGTATGCAGGCACGCCGCTTTTAGGTACTTTTTTATCCTTCACTGAGAAAGAATGTTTAAAATGTCAAGACACGCGCCAGATTGTATCGCTACAAAAATTAAGAAGTAGGTAAGACTGAATCTACTGGTCGCTGAAAATTCCAGGGACGTATGCCATACCTGATAGTCATAGATATGATAGTCCCGATACCCAATAGTCGATGGCATCGACTAGCCGACTTCAATTGGGAGCTGCCAAACCAGCGTAGAAATCTCTGGTTTGGGCCCTATGCTCCTCAAGGAGTGAAAGGACCGAATGACTAACAACAAACCACTTTTTCCCCATCATAAAAATTAACCGCATGGTCGAATAGGATCCCAACTTTCATATGATAATAAGAGGATTTTTTCAAAGTATAAGCTAAAAACAATAAATTGTTGGTGAGTTGAAAATTAGATTCGCAAATATTGAATTGATACATCGCAATCTTGTACCGAGTGACAAATTAGGAATGTCGCAAATTACATTGCAAAATAGACAGGGGCGTCAAAAAAGACGAATATATTTGAGGAGTTCTCTTTATTCAGTGTAAAAATAACTTAAGTGCACGATCTAATTAATAATGACAACTAATAAAAACCTTACGCTAATACTTTCTACAAATAAAACCACGAACAACGACCACAAGATCGACCACTTATTTCTACATAAGTAGGTATAACAGTGATACGATACAAGCACGTATCATTCAAGGCATTTCATGGTAACAACATCGATGTATGAGTGAGCCTGAAAATATCCAGACCCTTGGCTCACATAAGACTCGCGACTTTCAGATACATTCAGTCCAAATATCATTATCATACGGCACTGGCCACTTGCAACACCGAAAAGTTCCATCTCTCGACAAAACTCCGTGCGTCAATTAAAAACACAAATCTGCCATACCTTCTCTCAATACATGTACACGCCATAGACGATGGTGTGGCACATTATCGTATCGTTTCGATACGAATCGTCTATGTAGGCGTCCGTCTCCGGGTCCCATATGCACCGTTGGGCGCACTTCACGCCTGCGCCTTTCATCTCTATTAGATTAGTCAGCACTATGATTTTGTACCTGTGTGAACAAGAGAAAGGCTGCGTCAGAGTGGTTGAGAATAGGAAAAGGGATTTGGCGAACAAAGACGAACAAAGAAAAAATCAGCACGCATCGGGCATTATTAGCTATTAAAACGTAAGATAATCTTCCCATCACCAACCGACATACCCTTGGTATACAGAGAAAAATCTCTTTATCTCTCGGTCTCTCTATCTTTATAGTGATCTGTGGTAACTACAAACATCATTTATGCAGCGTTGTTAGGGTTCTGTACTTAAAAAAGAAAACACAGTATGAGACATGAGACAACTTTGTTGATTTGTAGTCTCCCCGTCCTTGCGTCTGTGAAGAAGCTGTGAAAAAATTTTACTTCTGTTAACCTAAAAAAACCTTGCCGTATCTTTGCCGCAAAACCTTCTATTTCGACTCGCAAGGGAATCAACTTTTGTTGACCTAGAACTCAGAAAATTTAACAAGTAATATCGTCTACTACAAGTACAGGAAAAACCTGATAACTATACATTTGTAATTAAATCATTAAAAAAATGTCTTTGGGAACATCTGAAAAAAAACTGCGAGTCGAAAACGACTCGCGTCCGGTTTGTTTTAAACATTGACGCTCATGTCAAAAGTCCGATTCTAGAGAGCACGCCACGTCAACAAACTCAGCAAACATAGTCGGCAGGGCTGTGTAGTCGGTGTTCAAAGCCTGTGCAAACCTCTCTACCCAGGTATCATCTAGAGAGCTTTATCAGGCTTCATCATGTGCAGTGCGTCCATAAGTGATGAGCGGAGGCTACTCGCGACATATTGGTTGGTCACAAACTAGTGGCTGAAGTGGCAGTGGGCTGGCCAGTGGCCATATCTCGCGAAGAACCGACAACCGTTGAAGTAAACGTGTTCTTGAGTGGAGACCGCGACTCGGCAAACGTAGTGTAGGACACACTCCGACCAGGTGGGATGACGATCTGCGAAAAGGTATGTTATGGGAGAGGTATGGGAGGGAGTAGACTACATAATATAGCCTGAACAAGAAGAAGAAGAAGAAGAAATACATTTATTTATCGCCACACAGACAAATCGTAATATAGAGACAAAATATTAAAAAAATTAATAAAAACAAACAAATATGACAGAACACAGCAAGCGGATACGGGCCATGTCCATGCGGCTGTAAAACGGCCTCAGGCTCAGTACTTGCTGCAGGTTTTTTGCCCACAGCACTGATTTTCAGCAAGGGCCTGGTGACAGTGACTCACAGAAAGTCGCAACGAGACCCACGACGTACGATACAATACAATACGATACGATACGATACGATACGATACGATACGATACGATACGATACGATACGATACGATACGATACGATACGATACGATACGATACGATACGATACGATACGATACAATACAATATAATGAAGCGATCTCGAGTTATATAATGGAAGGATAGACATAGAAGGAGTAGCATCTTATGCTGGAAAAGAAAGAAAGGTTTAGGTTTCGTGGATACATAACAAATGCCTTTAAGATTTACCTTAAAGGCATATTTGCTTGTAAGGTCTCTAAGAGGAGGAGGAATGTCGTTCCAGCATTTAGACGCCGCGAATCTGAAGCTTCCTCGGAAGGCTGCAGTTCGATGCGCCGGTATTATTGTTCTCGACTTGCAACGGTACTTGTTACGAGACCACTCAATCTTGTTGAACAAGTATTCGGGTGTCTCCGACTTGACGACACCGAACAGCAGGCCGGCAAGATGAAGCATCCGTCGTGCGTCCATCTTGAACAGATTCGCGTCGTTCAAATAGACATGGGATCGGGGGGGAATTTTGAAACAGAACCGAGCACACACATTCTGCACACGCTGTATCAACCTTTCAGACCTGCGTAGCAAACAACCCCCATAGACAACGTCGCAGTAGTTTAGTTTGGATAGCACAAGCGACTCACACAATTTGACTCTCATGTCTACACTGAGGTAGTCCCGTAACTTGTACAGTACTTTTAGCCGATAGAAGCAATTTGCCACAACCTCAACGACATGACCCTCAAAACGGAGCTGACCATCCATCAATAAGCCCAAGTTCCTGGCCTCAGAGACTAGCTCAATCGGCTCACCTCGGATACAGATAGGCCCAGTATGGATTAGCTGGTCTCTAGTTTTGCCGATTTGAGCCGCCGACCCAAGTATCAAGCACTTGGACTTATGGGGATTATAGGACAAGCAATTTTTCTCGGACCAGCTTGCCACTCTCGCAAAATCCTCTTTGAGACTGATTACTGCTGTTACCACTTCTTCAGGCAAACATGAGATGTACAACTGCAGATCATCAGCGTATAAATGGTATTGGCAGTTTTTAACTGATAGAACAAGTGCAAAAACTCCATCTCCAAGAGATAGGTCGTACCTTTTCATACCAAGATCCTGCACCCGTTGCCGGATGCCGTTCGATATGGTCTTCGCCCACCGCGGCGCCTGGTCAGCCCGGTACTGCCGCCCTACGAGCTGCTCCTGCATCGATGTCAGGATGATGTCTTGAACCGCCGCGGCCTGGAATCTGCGGATTGAGTAGGGACATAAAAATTGCTTTGTTCAAATGTAGAGTATCAAACCTCACAAGTTTTTTAAGGTTACCGGAAGGGTGACAATGTATATAGTCTCTGTACGATTTATCGATCTTGTACCGCACGCCGTGTGGTCAGCCTCGTGATAGGCCCCCCAGACTACAGTCGAGTCGCATACGGGTCCTTTTCGCGTGCGCGTTACCCTACCACCGATCTAATGTACTCTCACGGCGATGCGCCCGATTGATATCTGCTTAATATTTTTCACACTACCCTAAAACAAGTTTTATAGTGTATACAAAGTTAATAGACTATTACAATAAATACTTTTGAGTATGTTCTGTCTGTCCCTAGGTTAAATATGTCTAAGACAAAAATGTACCTCGAACAAGAAGCACATAAATACACTTGTTACTAATTCTCATTAATATCCTAGTATCTAAATAGCCCTAACTTTTAAGTAAGTATTATGTTTTTTATAGGTAAGACAGCCTGGTAAAAATGTTATACATTTAAGCTACCAATGTGCACTTGTTTACTGTATCAAGCGTGTACTACAATTGTAAACTTATGAATAAAGAAATCTGAAAATCAATCAAAATCAATCAATCAATGTATATAGTCAGTTAGACCAATAAAGGTCCTGTACCTTTATTGGTCTAAGTACTGGAATAAAGGTACAGGACCTTTATTGGTCTAAGTGCCTATGTACATAAATGAACGTACACATTTTATAACTGATGGGAACTCAATCTGCAGATTTGCTAAAGAACAGTAGTAAGTTGGTACTGTAGGCTCCCGGGGATCCCCTAGCGTGAGGGTTTATAATCGGATCTACTCATAGTATACCTTATTCAACGCTTGTTCCTTTATTTCCTTTCTATCGTATATGTTCAGTAAACCAGATTAACAAAGATTTTTCCAGAGTTCGGCCTAATCGGATAGATTAGCCATAAATTGAGGACCCTACTCGGACAACATTTTCAGTTTAATATCAATATCTTCCGACACCTACAATGTGTAGGGTCTAAACGACCAATCCCACACTAAAGGTGTAGGCGAGAAAAAATTGCATCCCTAATTTAGGTGCAGGGGGTAATCTGTAAAGGTAAAAGTCTTGTCTTTACACTTACTTGTCTCCAAGTGTGGGCCTCACTTCGTACTTGGGCGGGGCAAGGGACTGTTCCTCGACAATTTTCACCACCTCCGGCTCAGCTGTGGGCTCGCCCACTACTTGCTCCTCTTCAACTGCAAATGCAACGGTTGAGGAAATTCAATGTCTGTTGTCAGTTGCATTTTGTGTTCTGATTTTTTTCACATTCAATTTTTTTTTATTCATTATAAAAGCAAAATTCTTATTTATTGAACTTGAAAGATGTTTTACAATAGGCTTGACGACAGTATCAAATAATCAAAGATTTAACGATATTAGGGGAAAAAACATATTTGGTACACTTCACCCTTGCTTTGTCGTGACTACTAGTGATTACGAAGTTTGTGAGTGACGTCAGATTCGACGCCATGACACTCCGAGCTGTTTTTAAATAATTTTAGAAAAATTACTTTCACCAAGTAATTTTACTGAAATAGTTTACTGAAATGTAGTTTTTTTTTAATGTGTCCCCACCTTATGAAAGAGGATTTTAAAATCTTACGTCATGCCTATTGGTAGATTATGTGGAGAGGAAGTTAAAAAAGATACTTCACATTTATCCTTTTAAAAAAGTTGAACTTAATTAACACAGTTTACAGTTCAATAATTATTCATGTGTTTATAAACCTATTTAGAGGCTAAAAATTCCACCCATGCCGGGATTCGAACCCGCGACCTCTGGCTATCCGTGCCAGCGGTCTTTCCAACTGAGCTAGGTTTAAAGGTTTTTAAATTTGTCCTTAGCACGGGTTAGTGCATTAAAAATAATATATTCATGTGTTGTTAGCTCACAGGGTTTGATGGATGCGCGTGATATTCCTATATTACGCACATCAACTACTAAGTTTCTTAGTTTGTCTCAGATGAAAAATTAACTTGTGTTAATATTTTATAAACAAGGATGTGTAGTGCTTACAAAATTGCTAGTGTGAGTTACAGGTTATACATTAACCGCGATAATTTATTAGGTAAACTTAATTACCTTAATTACGGCCAAGCGTAATTAGACCTATTAAAGTCGCATATATACGAGCATCGCGAGCGATTATGTTTGATCAAAGATTGTGATCATCTATCAGGGGCCTGTTTCAAAGAACTTCATGCTTTACTATGATATAAAAATCTCATGACACAGTGTTTATTATCGCATTGCTCCAAAACGACTTCACCGATTTTTATGACACTTCTGGGATACAGGGCGTGAATTTATATTAACTTGTTATGTTAGGTGGATATCTTGACAAAAGAGGAATAAATAAACAATGGTTTAATTACAAAATGTGATATAGATACTAAATTTTTTTTTAGCCTCTAAATAGGTTTTTAAGATATAGATACTTTTATAACACTTTTTCGGTAAATGTCGTAGGTTAGTTAATATGGCGAAACTACGTTTGCGGTAAACAAAGTCTGAAATTATAGCACTTACTTCGTACCTACTTAATAATCGCAATTAAACCTAGAGACGTAGGTAACCTACCTATCTGGGATACAGGCGTGAATTTATGTTAAGTTATGTTATGTTAGGTGGATATCTTGACAAACGACGAATAAATTAACAATGGTTTAATTACAAAATGTGATATAGATACCTACCTACTTCTTCTTCGTCCGCCATAGTTCACGAGACCAATAGAGAGACTTACGCAATAAATCTGTAACATAAAAAATACCTCATCAATGACGAGTAGTGATTGGAATACCCAATTTAACTACAGTGTGTGCAGTATCCTATAAGACCATACCTAACTCAATCTACAATTATCATTAATTTATGTAATTTATTTATTTAGTAGTTGATCCTACAAATGTTATTTTAGCATATTATTCGCAGACCTACTTAACTCTGAAAATTACATTAAATTCTGTGAAGCAATTTCAGAGCAGTTTGCTAACAAAAACTGTTTGTAACACAAGATTTTTACATAGATTAATAGTTAGAGTGCGTTTCACATTATAATTCCTTTCAAGAAATTCTTATCACCATGTAATAGGGACTATATTTGCTAAATCCAAAGGACTTATTTCGTGAAACGCACTTTATATAATTATGTAGGTCCATTATAATTAATTTTATACCTCTACCCCAGCTGTCTTTTTATGAAAAAGAAAATATATCAGTTTTTTTTTTTAATTCTGTACCAACCGTGCGAAATCGGCCGGGGAAGCTGGTGTAAGCCTAAACCTAAATAGGGGACTAAAACGCTCTGACCTCAATGTTCTATCTTTTTCAGGATACAGACATGGCGTACAAACAGGGCTTGGCTGCCATGAATGACGGCCAGTATGGAGAGGCATTCAAGAAGTTTGTGGAAGTCCTGAAACTATATGATGCTACTCTAGCACCTCCTTATAGGTCTTATTACGAATGCGTACAGGAACTCCGCCGCTGCATGCTGGCATTCGGAAATTATAGTATTTATTAGGCGAACGCTACACGTCAATATATATTGTGATAATTATCACGATATTTAATCAAGTATCTTGAGCCGGATGACAGCACACCCTACACCAAAGATACGGATCGCGTCAGTATTGAAGAGTTTTTATATGAAGCAGACGTGATGGACCCTAGACAGAGCAAAATAAGAGCTTGTGTGGCGATAATTATATCTCAATCAATAAAAAAACGCGTAATAAGAAAGCGTTGAATGAAAAATTGGCGACAAAAGAGAGCAATGTTTACACATTTAAATTTATTGGACGAAATTTGCCTTCACAATGAAATGGACGGGATTGTTGGAACTTATGAAAGGGATTCATAACTTATGAAGTTCAGTTTAAGCTTTTTAAGACAATATTGTCGCCTGTCAATGATTCAAAAGCAGTAGCGGTGTCATAGACGTCGTCCATTGCTGCCGTCTCGCTGCGTACTGACGCGATAAATATTGACGCGCAACACTACACACAAGATAAATATAACGATCTAGGATCTTGGATCAGATCACAAGGATTTCCGGAAATCCAGCGATAATTATTGTGATCCCTCAATACACTACCCTACACGTCAATAAATATCGTGATCCAACAGTTTATATGGACGGATCACGATATATATGTTGCGTCTAGCATTCGCCTTAGGTTTTATTGAGTTTTTCAAACCTACCAATTCTATCTAGTCGAAATTGGCGAACCACCAGGTTCTGGGGGGTTCCATATTTCATTCCGAAAATTCTTTGTTCGAAATACGGTTCACCTACGAATGATACTTCGAACGATTGATTGTTCGACGCCTTATTTAATCGAATGTTTATACACCGACTGCTTGTTGGTTCGATGCCTCCTTACATCGAAAACTTTACTGCGATGCTTTTTAATACGACGGTTAATTTTATCGAATGTTAATGCACCGATTGCTGTTAGTTCGATGCCTTGATACATCATTATCATCTTGTGCTGAATTATTGTAAAAGTACCTACATACAAGTTTTAATGCTTAAATCCTTTTAATTTTTCATTGGCATAATCGAGAGTAGTTTACATTTTCTTCGCAATCGGATGTCGTGAAGAATGTTTATTCATTAAGAAATTCAGCGATCATTTAAATTATGTATGTTACTCCACAGAGACGAAAAAATACTATAAATAGGTCTTTAAAGTTATACATTCATTTAGGTATCATCCAATCATACAAGAGAAGTCAACCCTTAAATTTGTAACATTTTTTGAAGCAACGAGGCATTGAAAAAACAAGCATCGATAATATAATGCACCAGTGTAACATTTTTCGAAGCAACAAGGCATCGGCAAAACGTTTTCGAAGTAATAAGGCACCGAACAACAAAAAAATTGGATAGAAAAGGCGTCGAACAATCAATCGTTCGAAGTATCATTCGTAGGTGAACCGTATTTCGAACAAATCATTTTAGGAATGAACTAGGGAAGCCGGTGCTGCATAGGTCATCTAACAAGGCCTATATTATTATTAAGTTTGTTATTGTCATCCGTTTTTTTTTGTTATAAATTGTATTGATGTTTGGTTGTATTTTGGAGTTTTATTCAATTATGCAAGAAAATAAAATACCAGGAACCATTATTATTGTGTTAAAATCCAAGACATGCAAAAAAAACCTCAAGTATAATAAAATAAACTATATACTTACACACATATTAAACGGGTCAAATCGCGATTATCACGTAACCTACCAGAGACCACGGCCAAATCGCTTAATATATATGAGTATGTATCGCGAATCATTAAGAAATACTACAACTACATACATAATTAATTTTTTTGGCTGTGGGTAGCATGTAGGGCATGGAGTGTCTCCTGAGAAACAGGTTTTCTCTCTAGCTGAGACATATGCTTCTTTCAAGGTTTGAATGGTTGTATTTTTGACTGTCAATAAAGTATTATCTAAATTACTAGGTCTGTGGTCTGGGTGGTGACCACAAACAGCAAACGCTGCATAGAACGCCCACAAGCTCACTGGACTAACAATCAGAGGGAGATTGCTGGCAACGGCTGGACGAGGATGGCCGAAGACAGAAGGAAGTGTATCGTACAGGGAGCATTGTCCAGCAGCATACCTACCATTTCAGGCTGAATGATCGACTAGGTCTGGGCAATAGCTAAAGAATAACTTATGTGGACAGTTACAATAGATCGGCCATATGATATTATTACGTAACTTCTCAGTAAGGTAAAAATTTCGTAACAATCTACAAGGCAATATCAAACTACGAATTGGGATGGAAATTACAAATATCTACGAATTGGGATGGAAATTACATAAAGTTCGGTTTTCGTTATAGGTTATGAACAGTTAGCTATGTAACGATCATAAGTAATGATGGAAATTCAACGCACCTCGGTCCTCTGCAAACTGTAATTGCAGCAAGTTCACAAAAAATCTGAGCTTCGTAAATACAAACACAAAAAGTGGTTGAATTTGCTTGTTTGTGCTTGTCTTGTGTTGCTATGACAACAACCACAGATAAAATTAACAACATCAACAACGAAGCTGTCACTGTCAGACTGAATCTGTCCACGATCACTTGCTCTTTACAAAATGGCGCATGGCTCATTGCTGTCTGTATTTTTTTTTTTTTAATAAAGGGTTTTACGGCCCTGGATCCGTGTCCTTTTGAGCCTTGAGTATTGTATTAGTTTTTTATAGTATTAGTTTTCAGATAAGAGCACTTATCACTTCCGTATCACTTCACTATAATGTTCAGTTTTTCCAGTCACTTTAAATTTTTATTCCACTGTTCATAATGAATTTATATAAGGGGGCGAAAAAGGTAGGATTGCTAAGTAGATTTGGAAGAAGAGTTGGTGTAGGGACACCCGTTTCGCAGCTGATTGTGTCAAGTTCCGTGATAAGTATTAATCTGTGCAATTTAAATTCTTGACAGTTGAGCACGAGATGGTTTAGGTCGGCGTTTTCAGTTCCACAGTAAATGCAGTTCGAATCTTGGGCTAGGCTGAGTCTATAAAGGTGAGCTTGGGTTTGGCAGTGGCCGAATCTCATTCTGTTTAGGGTGGTTATGTATTTCCGGCAGTTTATGTCTTTTTTCCGATGGTACCAAGGTTGGGCGGGCGGGCTTCCTTGGATGTCTCTATACCAGCTTCCTTTCTCTTTACTGATCTCATTCCAGTAGTTGCACCATATTGCTTTCAGATTCTCATTCAGATGAACATGGAGATCAGTAAATGGCAATTTGAGGTCTGTAGAGTGATCCTCGTCAGGGTCCAGATTTGCAGCTCGATCGACGACTTCATTTCCAGTGATACCCCGGTGAGCAGGTACCCACATTAACTTAACTACCTTACCACTAACTAACAAACTATATAACAAATTCTTTATATTATAGATGAGATAATTTACATTATAACGAAGGCAGTTACCTTCTAAAGCTAATAATACACTGAGTGAGTCAGTAAATATAATTATATTACAAGTATCAATATTTTGAACGTAAATTAAAGCTTGATGGATAGCATAAGCTTCGGCGGTAAAAATGCTACATCTAGTGTCAATTTTAAAACATTTAGTTTTCTTTAACTGAGGGTCAAAAAATGCTGAGTTTACCCTATCAACTGTTTTAGAGCCATCAGTATAGATGGAATACAGATGATTATTTTCCAGGAAAGCAAGTAAATCTTGTTGGTTCGTAATGCATGGTTTATGTACAAAATTATTTTTCAATAGAATATCGAGATCCATCCTATAGAGGGGCCACAAATTATCCTGATGCAAATTTTTTGTTAAATCATTCAAATGTAAAACTATTCTTAATAAGGTTGGTATGTTACCATTTAATATCTGATTAAAATTTGCATAAGGAGCCACTGAATTGCCCAATTCAGTGGCATGCATTGGTAAAATGTGATCTAAGACAACTCTATTATTTTTAGTTAACATTTTCAAACAGAACCTTTCAGCTAGCTGTAGACGTCTAAGATGTAAAGGGGGAATGCAAGCCTCACATTGCATTGCATTAATTGGAGTAGAGCACATAGCCCCTGTAATAATTCTCAAAGCTTTATTCTGAATAACTTCTAATTTCTTCAGCAAAGCAAGGCTTGCCCCCATATAAGCAATTGAGCTATAATCGAAATGGCTGCGCATAATGCTCTTATATAACATAGATAATATTTTTGGGTCAGACCCCCAATGTACTCCTGCCAGAGACCGAAGTATATTAAGGGCTTTGGAGGCGTTTTTGATGATATAATTTATGTGAGATTCAAATGTTAGCCTATGATCCAGCAATATACCAAGAAACTTCTTTTCTTTCAACCAAGGTATAGGGAGATTATTGTATTCTACCAAACTATTACAAGGAGAAAGCCTTTTGGAGAAAAGCATAGCTCCACTCTTTAATGGATTTATAACCAATTTGAGCTTATTAAAATAATAATTATGCACTTGAGAGAGGGCTAAATTTAAATTATTTACAGCTATATTTACATCCTTATGTACAGAGTATATTAACAAATCATCTGCATACTGCAGGAATTGAACTCCAGTCTGGGTCAGATATTTATTTATCTGAGATGTATAAATATTGTACAATAAAGGGGATATGGTTGCTCCTTGCATAGTACCTTTAAAAACTTGTCCTGGTCCGTGTAGTATGTTGTTAAATTTAACATACATAGTCCTATCATAAAGAAAATGAAATATCCATTTACAGACATGTCCTGGCATACCAATCTCTGATAAAATTCCTGCCAATACAGATGGATCAACATTATCAAAAGCTCCCTGTACATCAAGAAATGCACATACGGTGGCTGATTGGCTGTGAAAGGAATTCCTGATGTCAGAGATGAGTGAAGTAAAGCTCTCTGTAGCACTACGACCCTTCCTGAAGCCGAATTGCTGCTCTGGTAAGATTTTATTCTGCTCTACGTAATGGTCTAATCTGGTTTTAAGCATAAACTCAAACAATTTACCTACACATGAGGATAAAGAAATTGGTCTATATGAATTAAAGTCATCACTAGACTTGTCTGGTTTCAATATAGGAATAACGCATTGTGTTTTCCAAGCTTCAGGAATGGACTGAGTCATCCACAATACATTGTACATTTCCAATAACGATTTTTGGGCATCAACATGCATGTTCCTAATAAGCTTGTAAGGAATGTCATCTAATCCTGGGGTTGTATCTTTTCTATATTTGATAGCAAATGTGAATTCTGCAAAGGAAAATGGTTCTGAAAGATGAGCACAATTACTATTCCCTGTGTTATTAAAGATTTCATTTAATGAGTTTATGTCTATGTTTTTTTCAGGAGGAGACGGTGGAGCATATTTATCAATGAAGGCTGGAATCCATTCGTCGTTTTTGGGCATTTTGGGTAATGTTACACGTTTGAATCTTTTGATGTAATTCCAAATAGTGCTTATAGGTGTATACCTGTTAAAAGATTCAACTAATTTAGTCCATCCGTATTTCTTCTTTTCTTTTAATAATCTTTTTTTAAAAGCATTTAATTTTTTATATTCAATGTAACTCGACATATTACCATTACTTCTATACATATTTAGAGCTTCTTTACTTTTATTAACAGCATCTGAGCATTCATTGTCCCACCAAGGAACAGGCTTTTTAATGACAATGCTATTAGTTTTCCTTAGCTTTGGAATAGTGACATCTTTAATCTGATTAAGTTCTTCGCAAAAATCATTGTAAGTTTTGACTGGGTTACTACTGTCTATATTAAATTGCCCTAATATTCTCTCTGTTTCAGATGCATAAGCCTGCCAATCTGCTTTATTATAAAGATATCGATCAGCGGAATTACCAATATCGTATTTATGAATTGTGGTGTGAATTGTTATAACTGTTGGAAAATGATAGCTGCCCATCGCATCATCATGAACTGTCCACTCGCAAAGAGGAGCAACAGAAGGACTGACAGAAGAAATATCAATTGCAGAAGGCATTTTAGAAGGACTACCTACAGTGGTAGGAAAACCAGTGTTTAATATACATAGATCATACTCATCGAGTGTGTTATAGATCTCATTACCGCGAGAGTTAGACCTCAAACACCCAAAAGCGACGTGATGGGCGTTGAGATCGCCCGAAAAAAGCATTGGTTTCGGTAACATATTCAAAATCTGTTTGAGTCTTCTGCACTGAAATCTACGGTTATCATTAGGAGGCGGTATATAACTACAGAGAATTGATAAATTACCAGCATTGGTTTGTAAGATTATTGCAGCAGAATGCATAAAATTGTAAAAAGGAACAGAGACAGTAGAGAATTTCAAATTGGATTTAACTAAAATTGCTACACCTCCTCGTCCATCTTTCCCGTCTTGTCGAATTATATTGTAATTAGGAATATTAAAAGTGCTATTGTTCCTAAGCCAAGTCTCATTTAAAAGACAAACGTCTACATCATTATTTAATAAAAATGAAATTAATAATGGCTTCTTGTTAATAACTCCTTCTACATTAAACTGTACTATTGTAATAAATGATTTATCCATTATTCTGTAGTGATTTAATCAACACTTCCTGCACAATGGAAGCATTGATTTTGGGCAAATTACCATTCGCCAATGTTACCAAAGCTCCTACCAAACCATTTAAGATGAAGTCGCTCTTGACTATTTCTTTGACTAAATTTGAATTTGAGATCACAAGTTGTGGAGGTTCTGTTACTATGGGTTTTGTGGGAGCCCTAGCAATCATTGGCGAAGGCTTGGCTTTCAGTGGAGGGAAGTTCGAGTTGTAGTTTTTGACAATATTGTCTTGTTTTTTGGCTGAAGCAGCAATTTTTGCATAGTTAGTCCTATTAACATGTTCTTCTAACTTGTTTTTTTTAACTGGACAGTCTCTGGAAATTGCCAAGTGAGGCCCTTGGCAGTTGATACATTTCAATTCATCCTCTTTGTCGCATTTTGTGAAGTGGTGCTCACCAGAGCAGATAGAGCACTTCTGCAGTCCCTTACAGAACTTCGCTCCATGGTTAAATCTGAAGCACTTAAAGCACTGCAGAAGTGGTGCTCTGTACTCATTGACCTTAAATCTATACAGATCTAGGTATACATACTCCGGTAGTGTCTGTGACAAGAAAGTCACAGACACTGAACTGTACGGAACAATTTCTCCGTTGACCTTGCGGGTAAAGCGCCTTACGCCTACAATTTCAAATTCTGCTGCAAGTTTCTTAAACAGTTCTTCATTCGTGATACTTGTTGGAACGAAGCGAAGGACCCCAATAGTCTCTACAGACCTCGCGGGAATATAGGCTCTAAAGCCCTGTTTCTTCAGCAGTTCGTCATTCGTCAGGAAGTTGTTCGCATTGGAAGCTTGTCCAAAGCACACACCAATTTTATTAGCATTGATGCGCTTGATGCCCACCACGCCCTTGACGTCATTTTTGAAGATCGTGTTTAGCTGGTCAGGGTTTTTATTACCAATTCTGCCATTTTCGGATTCAACAAAGACAATGAATTCATCGCTCACCAAATTTTCCGCGTACAGCCGCCTGTAACCTGGTTTCAGATATGGCTTGAATCCATCATCCTGCTGCTGCTCGCCGTGATGTTCGCGTCCATGATCCTCAGTTCGCCCCCTCTTTAATTTGGGAGGAGGTTCATCCTCGGAAAGCCCAGGGGGCTTTGCCCCCGGGCGATCTTTCATCTCGCCGAACCTAACGACGATGTTTTAAATACTTTTAGCGTAAGTTTATCGAGTTTTAACAATTTTCAGAAATATTTTTGAAAAATTTTCAAAAAACGCGCCTATCCTCTTCAAAAGCCCGCCACAAAAAAAAAACTTGCTGTCTGTAGTGGTTATATCACAGAACATTTTTATGTTCTGTGGGTTATATTATACTCAGTGTTGCCAGACAGGCCTTGTGAAAAGTCACCGGAAATAGGCAAAAAAGTAACCTTTTGGTGTAAAAAGTCACCTCACCAATTAAAAAGGTACTAAAACATACTACTTGCCAATTTCAGTATTATAACGTACCTTTTATCTACATGTACCTACCTGCTAAGTCGGTTTACATTTTTTGTTTAAGTTTTTTTTCTATAGCTCCGCTTGCTTTCCCGTGCACCTAAAATATGTCATGTCATACATAAAACTACTTAATTCAGCCGTCAGTTTCAATACTTGCTTTAACCTGTTAGATTACTAATTTATTAACTAAGGCCTTTGCATCTATTCTAGATCATTTATACAGCATCTAGTGGCACTGTCATCTACACTAGATAGATGGGTAAAGTAAGTAACCACTAGACGGTGCAGTGCCCGGGACAATAGAATTTTAATTCGTTCGCGCGACCAGGAAAATAAAATATATACTCGTATATTACATAAACACTAAATGAAATTAAATAAAATAATCAATAAATTATACCTTTGTCTTCATAAAATTTCATCGATATTTAACTTTAGTTTTTAGCATCAATTTTGAAGGCTCAAATGTTATCGCATTCTTGCATTGCTTTTTTTTAGTAGCTATAGGTAAGTGCTGATATTGTGTCAATACCAAGCAGAGTCCTGTGATCTGATTTTAAGACTAAAATCAAAATGACATAATAATACAGCAAAAACACAAAAACGATTAAAATAATTGTATTTTTCCTGTCAAAACCGTGCTCTCGAGGCCTTGTCTTCATATCTCGTATCCAGACATATCTCGGTCTCATATGTCAAATTTAGTGTCTAAATCGGCCGATCATCTCGGCAATGGCGCCATGTTACCCAGTTGTAGAAAAGTTTCGGTCGACTCCATCTCGGTCGCGGTAACCTTGTTATTGTCGAGACATTTCGGGCTCGACAGAGAAATTGACATTTTTGTATAGAGAAGGGCATTTCTCGAGCGTAGCATGCAACGCGGACGGACTGGATGGAGCAAGAAGACCAAAACAAAGAGAGGAAGGGAGTGAAAGAGTGAGTTGTTGAGTATTATGAATGAACGAAGAAACGAAACAATGCTGCCAACAAGCAAAAGATCTTTGCGTTCCGTTTTTCAAAATAAGTAAATTAAAACTTCACAAAAAAGTAACCAAAAGTAACCTTTTGTGTCATGTAACCTCAAAGTAACCTGACTTAGTTAAAATCACCTAAAAGGTAACAAAAGTAACCTTCTGGCAACGCTGATTATACACTTCACAAATACTCTTAGGCTGTCTGGCAAACCACTTGCGATGGGCGTGGAAGTAATTGCGGCCGCAGCTATTTATTTATTTACTATTTATTTATTTTATTTATTTACAAGTATTACAGAAGTATGTACAACAACAAAGTTATAAAAAAAGGCGCAAAATTACGGGCTCAGATTGATATAAATCAATAAACTTGAAGGTCTATTGATTTATCCTCATTGTTCCGCCATACGGTCATTTTGGGCGATTTATAGTAGTTCTACAAAAAATCATCGCAACAAAAAAAGTACTCTATGTCTATCAGGTCAGCGTTCGGTGACGAACTAAAACTAAACGATGGGCCATTGTGTAAACAGGGATGGGCCATGCTACGCCAGGATTCCTTTGAAGTGTGACCAAAAAACCGACAACTGTCCGATTGCGCGCCACGATAGGCAATTGTCCGCCACTACACACCTTTGCCCCATGTACACAATGGCAATGGCGAGCAGTGGACCAGAATGAGCCACTGTGTACTGCGCGCTTTACACTTATCAAATATCTTTGTCCAATGTACAATTTGATATCAAAGAAATTGGAAGCAATTGGGCGACTTCATCAAATGTCTTAGCAACACCGATATTTGATCAAATACTAATGACACTTAAATCGAAATGGCTGCAATCAATCTTAAACTCAAACGCTAAAATGATTGATATTTTTGGTCAAACCCATTTAAATTCTTTAACCCACGCAAAAAAATTGCGACTACAAGAAAAATAAAGATTTAAATTTATGAAAAAAAATTAAGGCACTGTTAAGGCATTAATTAACTTATAGTTTTGTTTTTATTTTTTGTCGGAAAACACAAGATTAAAGACTGTCAACAATTAAAACGTTACTAAACCAGCGAGTCAGTTCAGCGAGTTTGTTCTGATTAAACTTTTGTAAACGTACCATATTTTTGCCAAAAGTACCATAATTTTATGTAGGCACAGGATGCCATAATTGCAGAGTTGTACAAGTCTTCTTTCTGCTGTTACTAAAATTGTTTATTTTATCCAACTACCTACATGCAAATATTGTTGTTTTAACAGCTTTGTACAAATGCTTAGGACAATAAAGTTTATGATTATGATTAGTTGGCAAATAATATCTGTCTTAAATAATTCCTTCTCTGAATCGGCTCATTTGAGTTCATTCGATGTGAGTTTTGGCATGTTTTGTAATTTGTATTTCTATTAGCTTTCTATCCATAAAATGCATTTTTGATAGTTCAAAATAGATTTATTCGTTTCGTATTGAAAAGTATTGGCTATTTAGACACTTCCAAGCAGAAATTATCTATGAACCTATAAGGCGGTGTTCTGTGTTTATCTGTGATAAAAAAAAATACAAAAATAAAAACAAGCGAGACGATGCGCTTTTCGGGTTTTGCGTAAATTTCTCTTGTGAAATCGTTTTTTAGAACACCTGCCTACAATGGCCACTTACGACAACAAACACTGGCTCCTCACCAATATCAGAAACTCATTTATTTCTACAGACGACACGGGAATGTGTGAGATTGTTATGGCGGGTGAAAATTTTCCAAAACTTTTTTATAACAAGGCCGTTGAAGAGAAAAACCGGGTGAGGGACATATCTCCTACTAAATTAAAGGAGCTCGGGCTGACAGAACTATCTGAAGAGCCGTTCAATAAGGAAATAGTCTCTGAGTATGACCCATACCCCGATATGGAGGAAAGTGACGATGAGGATATAAATCATAGTGATATTCGCTACGATGACTTCGGACCTCACAGGTATTTCAACCATGGAAGGTAGATATTTATTTTATAGAATCCCTCGATCTCACTTCATCCATCAACGCTATGGCTTAGCATGAGGACCCACTGCAGCTACCAAGACATCTACCATATTATTATGAATGTGTATCGTCCTATAGATGCCGGCAAACATCGAAAATTATTAACAATTTTGTGGAATAAATTATATAATGTGGTTTACGAGAATGACACCAGTGTCACTGATAAAGTAAAGAGTGACTGAGTGACCTTTACTTTTCACAAAACTATGACTCTTATTAGAATATTCATGCAGATTCAAAATCACTGCATACATTGCTGAAAACTGGTTTCATAATTTCTGGTCAAACTTTTGGTTGAGAAATTGATCCCTGTACTGCATGTTCTTTCTCCCTTTGAGCAACTATTAGCTCAAGATGTTTGCCTGTATCTGTACTAAACATTAGCACTAAAGTTTGCCTCCATTTCTAGACAAAGATCCAATACGGCCCAGTGGTTGGACAAAAAAGAACAAGCAATGAAAAAAGCGGCCAAGATTAAAGTTGTAAAATGGGAAAATCCCCCTGCAGATCTAAATGACACTGAAAGAGCTCAATTATTCAATAGAAAAGAGATCACTAAATCACAGACAGAGAAAAAGTCTTTACTAACCGACCAGTTGGAAAAGTGTCCACACTTACCTCATAGACAATATCTAGAGTATGCAAAGTTTGATGGCACAGCACAGATTGGCTTACCCACAAAATTATTCAAGATATTTATGACAATGCTCTCAGAGAAACACCAGAACTATCCAGTGCTTGTGTGTATCATTGCGAGTGCTAAGATACAGGATTTGATTGGTTTCATTTGCTATAAGTACAGGTAATTTTTTTTCAATACCCACACAAATAACAGTAAATATTGTGTTACTGACAAAACAAGAAAAATTGTTTGTTAAGCTTCATTGCACAAAAATTAAGAAACAGAAAACACTTAAATAACAGGTAAGTGTCGATGTACAAAGGCAGACTTATTTGAAAAGAAATAGTCTCCGAATTAAATAAAATCTTTATTAACAAATTTGTTAATAAAGTTTTTTTTTTTTATTATTTTACTTAATTTTAACTTAATTGTAACTGAGACATCAGCCCTGATCTTATGTGGCTACTCCACATAAGATCAGGGCTGAACATAAACATTATTTTTCTTAGTTTACTTTACTTACACTTAGTGAGATTCTGCTCACATTTGTATTGATTCTTTGAGTTTTACTTTAGGGAATGCACAGTACTCACACCAAGACACTGTATTACTGTTATTAGGAATGATTTCATTTTAAATTTTTGTTCAACACTTCATTTTCTGGGATGTAGCAAGTAGGCCAGCATTATTTCTCTTGCTATTCTCATTTAGATCTTCTCCCATTTATTCTCTAAAACTTGCTCATTTGTCACCATAACAATTATCTAAGAATTATTTAAGAATTAAATAACAAGTTAGAATAGACAGAATCCATAAAAAATCTAATAAGTATATATAAATAAGGATACTAGAACTATCCTTATTTATAAAAATAAGATTCCACTAAAACACTCCTAGACATGTTTTATTTAATCTGTCGTTACATCTTTTCCTTGTCAAATCTCCACCACACACTATTTTAGTGAGCGTGTTTGGAGTGTGTTAAAACATTTTGTTTTTATAAAATGAGGCCTTAAAGCTTTATGGATAAAGAAGTACCAAAGGCATGAACATTCTTAACCCATTCCAGCATAGAACACCCAGACATAACCTTGGGATCAGCACACAGCTACGGTCTCTGTATAGCAGAGGATGATGGCGAAGTGGACTGGGCATTCCCCTGCTTGGATGCTAAAGAACCCTGCTCCAAGTTTGGCTTCACCTGCCTTGGACTCGTTGACCTAAAGTCCAAATACACACCAGAACCAGACTCCCTGCCAGATCACGGTGGAATCATAGAATTCCCAATGGTGTATCCTAAAGCGGTTGAGCAGCAGAGTCACCCAAATACGTCCAGGCAAAACACTGGTGGCAGTGGGACATCTGAAGCAGTCTTTTATGCTATACAGTCCGTTAACAATGGTGAGAATGAATTATATGATGTGTATTGAATTAATTTATTATTATTTAATAGGTACACAA
Organism: Yponomeuta sedellus; assembly: GCA_934045075.1. Classification (NCBI taxonomy): domain Eukaryota; kingdom Metazoa; phylum Arthropoda; class Insecta; order Lepidoptera; family Yponomeutidae; genus Yponomeuta; species Yponomeuta sedellus. The sequence continues at coordinate 4,871,366 of OW203728.1, read as the reverse complement.
GCCGCGTGTATATCACTTTAGTGTGCCAAGGCACTCCACCTCTTTCTTTCCCTGGGCCATGCTCATCCAGCCGCTGCCTCAGATGGTCGGTCCGACGAGCTGGCAGGCGTTCTAAGCTGTGTTTGCCAGTTCGTGGTCTACTAGAGAATCTTTGTAGCAACTAGTGGTTCTTTGGCAGATGTCTCAACCCCAAATACCCCAAATTCCAGACAAGAAAGGCGCACATCGCAACTCAGAGGCCGATAGCCAGCCTCACATCCTGGCTGCAGACACTCCGCAGCACAAGGTGTACCGCATCCATCTGCTGCACCGCATGAGAGCCAATACGCCGGTGCATTTCAACATCACGCTGGACAGGATTGAGGTGGAGCCACTCATCAGTGGTAGCAACAAGTTTTGGGTAAGGTCAATTGGCTGTCGCGAAGTAGGAGCTCTGCGATCTACTCGATTTGTAGATCGCAGAGCTCCTGGCAGCATTTTCTCTCCAAGAAGCCACTTCTCCTTGAGCTATCTATTTACCAGGTGTTAAATACCAACGCCGTTCCCGAAATCCACGTATCCCCTGCATAATTTTTTTTAAGGAACTATGCTTTGTATATAAATATTACATTGATTCTAAGTCTTTTTTTTTTGCAGTTAGGGTCATGTAAGGGACACTTTTCAAGATATGTAATAGTGTCTTTTAGGACTCCTGTCCCCAGCTTTCCGGACCCACCACAGAATCGTTCAGGCCCACTGGCCCACCCACACTCCAGTATCTTGGGTTGGCCCATACACGCAGTAATAGACCACCACTTTTCAGGGGCAGTCCCCCGTCCGGCGGCCCCTCCATCAAAAATTTTGTTACGGCGTTTTTTTATGTAACAAGGAGCGAAGACGGTGTCTAAGATGTTACGTGCTTGACCGGTTGACTCAGTTTTAAAGACAATGTCTCCGGAAAGACGTTCTTATTCTAGAATCCGCGAATCCACACCGAGCGATTCGAATTTCCACGACAAAAGCGTGCATTCGAGCCAATCGTATGGTGGTCCGGTGGAAGAAAGGGGATGGGGGTATAACTTCGTGTAGTCCCTGTGCACACTCTTCTAAACTTCAAAATACATCTTGTAGAAGACGGAAAGGCAAGCGATCTTACGACGGTGCTCTTGTTAAGGTTATCTTGTTATCTTGCCCTCGTTAATTCTTCATCCCCAATCAGCCTGATAGTTCGACGATCAATCGCGTCCAAAGCCGCAAGCTGGTAGTTAGCTCAACCCGATGGCGGCTGCAGTACTCCATACAAGACAGGACCTATGCTTTTGGTGCAGGTCCAAAAGTTGCCTTTGTGTGAAGTACTGTCTAACTTTATTGAGTACCTTACATTTTTGGCAGCAATAATGGCTTTGGACTCGATCGAACAGCCGAAGTTAATATTGAAGAAAAGATTCATACCACAGAACATTATCTGTGATTCATACCCAAGCACTCTAAATAGTCTGAGATCTCTATAGATGTATCCTGAAGAGTTAGAGAGTCAGGGAGGCAGGGTGAAGGGACTCCGCTTAGCGGTAAAGAGACACGATTTTGTTTGGGTGGCGATTAAACAGTTATCGCTAACCCATGTGATTACAGCCTCTAGCATTAAGTCTATGCGCTCCATCATGGCCTCTCTCAAAGCAATGGTGCACACTCCATAGGCCTGCCCATTGAACAGATACCTCACCGTGATGGTGCCGTCGTCAGACTATCCTATTATTTTGCTGCAGGATGTCGTTGATATGCAGCAGAAATAAGGTCGCTAAAAGTGTCGCAAGAGATGTGTCAAAAAAAGGCAGGGTCGTCACGTCGCAACCACGACATGATGCCCCTGCCTCACGGCGTAGGACGTAGGCTTCCCCCAGCCACAGCACTTTTTTTCTGTCTCAACCCTTCCATAATTGTTTGTTGTCACTACATAACTTGTAACTTCATGAGACTTGGCATTCACACCACTCTACGAATAAAATTGCTTGGTACCTAATTAGACTCTGCAATGTGAGACAAGGCAAGGAAGTTCAGGTGAGATGGCAGCTCCGCAGTTTTGCCCCTGTATTACTCACCAAAACCTGAACGATTCCAATCGTTTTAACTGTCAAATTCCATTCAATTTTCTATCGCAAACTTATGCCCGCACGAAGTAGCGATCGCGAGATCCACAGATATAAGCTAGATCTCATTTGCTTCTCTGTTTTTTTCCAGTCTCGCTCCAAGTTCTTTCTGCACAGCATAGACTCGGTGGCGTGGTGTCAAGTTATGGAGTCGAAAGCCAATAAGACGGTCTTTCGAATCGTCTACTCGCGCGAAAGCAGTCCCTCATTCAGTGATCGTACTATGCAAGGTGAGTGTTTTGAGTAAATTCTAATCCAGCGGTCCCGAGTGGGACAAACCAAAGATACAGAGAGTATTGTAAAGAGGTTCGAAATTTCACTGATAGTCGCCCATTAGCTCAGTTGGGAGAGCTCTGGCACGGTTAGCCAGAGGTCGCGGGTTCGAGACCCGGCATGGGTGAAATTTTTAACCTCTAAATTGGTTTTTTAAATTGTCCTTAGCACGGGTTGGTGCATTATAAAGAATTTAAACCAAAGATGTTTCTTGCCAATCTCTTGCTGTGTTATTTATGAACGCAATAAAGTATGACGGTTTGTTGTTACAATTTATTGCATAAAAAAACATAAACAAGATGTTGCAGCTCATAAACATAGTAGTTTAATAATTTACGATCATTAGTTTCAAAAACACGATTCCTTAAAATACTTCTTAGCGGCAGTATAAATAAATACTCTGTGGTAAAGGGGAAAACGTAAACACATATTATGTAAGGTGCCTCTGAAGAGTGTTTTTCGTGTAAGCATAACACTTTTTTTAGTTCTTGCACGCGAAGTACCTATAGCGTTTCTTACTCCTGTGGGTTCGCTGGTAGAAAATATCAGCAATGTCTATTCTGCGATCACTACAAATATTACCTTTCGCCTACTCAGTGTACTTACCTATGTAGCCATCAGTACAACTCCTCTACCTCTAAATCTCTCTCACACAAAACTGTTACTGTACCTTGAGCGAATGCTGTGCAAATGACTTATTCAATGAATTCTAGTGATTGAGCCATAGTTAGTTCGTTCTGTGGTTTCCGCATTTAGCCTCATAATTGTATGTATATAGCAGGGCTGTGAGGTTACTACTGCCATTCAATCTCTTTCCAAAAAGACCGCAGTGCATTAATGTTACTGCCGACCTCCCGAAGGGATCCCAGCTTTCCTGTGGTGGATGTCAGTTGCCCTTCCATACTCAAACAGTGAATGGTCACGTACGCGGTTGTTTCGTCTTCCCTGAGGCGTCCGCGGCATAACGGGCTATCGGTCATTCCCATAGTGGAAGTAGTTATTCAGTGGGCATACGTGCCACAGCTTTGCACAGATCTCCTCAGACGCAGCAGGCTGCGTGTAAGGCGCTTCGACATTTGTTGGCAAAGCTCATCTGGCTTGTCTGCATTTCGTTTCCATTTTCCATTCTTCGGCATGCTGGGTTTGTTTGCAGCCTTAACCATTTCCGAAACTTCGATTGTTTGGTATTATGCGGTATGGCGCTCATTAGGGGAGGGCTATGTCGAGCAGTGGACTACATAATATTGCCTGAAGAAGAAGATTGTATGGTAGTGGGTATCGAGGTTCTGGTCCTTCTACTGTAGTTTCCGAGCCTCCTCTGGCGAGCTCATCCGCAATATCATTGCCTAGGGAGCCTCTATGACCCTTTATCCACTGGTTGTTTATGACTCGATCGTTTATGGACAGTTATTCCAACTCTTGGTAATTTAATTATTCTGTAATTTATTCTACCGATTCCTACAATTATTGCGTCTCATGCAGATCAAAGTGGCTTCTATCTTCCGAACCCGGCTTTCAAACACCACGACTTTGAATGCGACCACGAGACGGCCAGAGAAATCGTCGAGAAAGTCAATAGGATACTGGAGCTCCGGAATAGCCCCTGCAGGCGTGAATATAAAACCGCCAAGGAGAAGAAATTGCAAACCAGGCGGAGCTTCCAACAATCTAAGAATTTGAACATTACTTGCGCTTGAGTTACTTTTAAATTATTGTAGGTATCCTAAGAACATTCTTGAGATTTGAAAGTGGACATTGTTGCAAGAAAAAGATCAGAGAATTTGTGCTTCAAGGTGATAAATAGTAATTTCCCATAATTACCTTTGCGCTTGGCTTATCATGATAAAGGCGGTAAAATAGAAAGGCGGTAGAGGGTGAATTGAAATTGTTGGTAATATTTTCAGGGAGACTTCTTTTGTATTTATAAAACGACGATAATAATTTAAAACTAATATGAGTTTTATACATAATCTCGTTTTTCAATATTGCTAGATGCTGTTTCAGTGTTGTGGCACCGTAAGACATTCTTAAAATAAAAAAAAATTAAGATTTCTAAGATGCCTGAACCCTATTATTCTTAACTATAGGTATCTGCTGAAATAATGTGAAGTATGTCATATTATTATGATATAATATGAATATGCCATGAAAATTTAATCCCGTTAAAAAAATTTTTGGGTTCTAAATTGTGGAAAGATTGCCGTTCAATTTTGCTAATGGTTTTGATGTCACCCTGTACTCCTTGCTTATGTCCTTAAGGATTTGCTAATGTAGTAAGAGAAAGTGACATATTAATAATAATAATAAGTGAATATTAATTTGCTATGTAATAATCAAGTTATTCCGATGATTCAGAAATAAATTTTGCAATGTTTTTAACTAGTCAAATCAGGTTGCCTATGTTCTAATGTAATTTTAATTGAGTTGTTTCATGAAATGATAATTCCTAATTAATTATGTAACCAATGAAATGTAATGATGTTAAAATGTATTGAAATAAATAATAATTAACTAATTGTACTTGGTACTTTTAATTTCTTTCCTAAGGCAGTAGAACCACGGGTAAGTCTAAACAATTTTTATAGTTAGTATTTATTCATATTGATAAAGTTATTTACATAGTTATGTATAAATGCTTATGTACAAATCTTAAATATTTACAACTAAGTTGTTTCTAGCAGGCCTGTAGGTTTATTCTTCAGAGCAAAAACTAACCCAAAATTAGTACCTATTATAGTTCTCAAAGAAAATCTATCAAAAACTCCATTCTATATGCACACAAAACTATCCTGCAATCTCCATTTAAATAGTTGAAGTAAACCACTGCAATCTCATTGTTCTTGTTACTCTTATTACACAAAAAAGAACTACTGAGATCTATGTTTCAACTGGGTTAAAGACTACAATATTAGTGTAAATTGACACATAGGCCGGAAATTGTCACTAAGATTCACGACAGCCTAAACTTGTTGAAGAATTATTTTAAATTGATTTTGTGGCGTAGTTAAAATATTAATGTGACATCATTCGACAGTACTATTTTCAAAGACATACTCTGTAATTTTATTCAGTTGCTGTTCACTGTAACTCAGTATGACATCATCAAGTTCATTGGCCCTCCGGAATAATGCCCGGGTCTCCTTGAGTGATTTGTGAAGCTTTTGCTGACTCTCTATGAGTTTGGAGAGATTTGGCTTGCCTTTGAGAAACTCTATGTCCTCGTTTGATAGTGTGGCGTATGATATTCGTGTCCTGCTGCTAGATTTGCTGGCCAGTTGGTACTGTCTGAAAAATAAAACAATATTGCTATAGACAATGATCAAGTCTTACCTTTTAACTTTTTTTTCATGATCATTCAATTCAATTCTGCTTTATGGACTCACTGCAATGATTGTTCAATACAATTATGCCAATCTAACACGTTAGACAAGGTCGTCTTAACCCGAGTGCAAAATTTTATAAAAATATAACAATTTTGTGAAAGTGTCAGCATGAAAACAGAGAACTTACTGTCTTAGGTCATGGTATCTGTGTCGTCTATCACTAAGTTCCTTTTTCCACTGCTCTTTTTCAGCCAAGAGTTTTTCAGAATAACTGCAACAGAAAACAATGTTTATAAAATATCAATTATTATTATTAGTAAACTTTATTGCACAAACATTGATGACTATGTTGCTGCTGTCCATCTACACGGGCAGATTCCTGACAATTTTTTTTATCTTGACAAAGTACAGCTGAGTGTCTTGGTCATTACTGAAACATTACACACAGGTACTGGCTGACATTCAGAGACGAAAACTAAGCAAAGACTGGTCTTACAAATGTCCAAATCACGTACATTTTGACATTTCTGAGACCGGTCTTAGCTTCAGTTTTCGTCTCTGAATGTCAGCCTAAATATATCATGTTTTCAATATTTTTGCTATATGAAGTAAAAGAAGTTTTCACCTTAGAGTGGTTTGTTGGTGGTCTTTCCTATGCATTCCTTGTTAAGTTAAGCATAAGTAAATCCTAGACCATGTACTCCAAATCAATTAAAAAGAAACAAATATCTTGGCCACAAAAAAGTTATAAATAATCATCATCTATGTATTTACATTGTAATGTAGTGTTGTTACCTGGTCAGTTTCTGAGCATCACTTCCTACAGTATCCTGGGCACATGAAGCATCATCGAATTCAGGTGGTTGAGGCACTGAAATAAAAATTATGTTAAATGGGCGTAAAGATGAACTTTATCTTTAGTGCAATAAAAAATGTATGATAATGACATTAACATTTTACATGAAGATGTACAATTTCCTCTTATAATCGCGCTTCTGAAACAAATAATATGTAATATGTTGGGATCTGTAGGCGAGTCGAGAGATCGATCAAACTATACCTATGGAGTCCCGGCGTATGAAAAACGTTGACCTTCTCCGACGTGGTGGCGACTGAAAAGCCTCGGGTGCTTCAGTTTCATTAGCAGAAGTTTCCATTTTCCACACCGAATTCAAATTAATAATTCGTTACATTACAACATAACAACAGACGCCATATCCATCCATATAATTCCCGCAGACTATACAGAATATTTTCTACGTTTTAGGCTTGTACGAATATCGATATATATAACTATCGATTACTCCAAAAACAGTTTCTAATTTTACTTAGGATTTTTTTCTATGTTCATAACTCTATAATTTTGTTACACTATTTTTATTTTTAATGCACTAACCCGTGCTAAGGAACAAATTTAAAAACCTATTTAGAGGCTAAAAATTTCACCCATGCCGGGATTCGAACCCGCAACCTCTGGCTATCCGTACCAGCGCTCTACCAATTGAGCCAATGGGCGACTCACGGCATCAGTGAAATTTCGAACCTCTTTACAATATTCTCTGTATTACGTACAGGCAGCGACATCTGACTTAAGCAAATTGCATTACTTACAGCCCCGACTACCTACTTTGCAGTTAGGTTTTAACATCGGAACGATATCACTGTACCCACATGATTACACTATTTTTATTTTTAATGCACTAACCCGTGCTAAGGAACAAATTTAAAAACCTATTTAGAGGCTAAAAATTTCACCCATGCCGGGATTCGAACCCGCAACCTCTGGCTATCCTAACTGCAAAGTAGGTAGTCGGGGCTGTAAGTAATGCAATTTGCTTAAGTCAGATGTCGCTGCCTGTACGTAATACAGAGAATATTGTAAAGAGGTTCGAAATTTCACTGATGCCGTGAGTCGCCCATTGGCTCAATTGGTAGAGCGCTGGTACGGATAGCCAGAGGTTGCGGGTTCGAATCCCGGCATGGGTGAAATTTTTAGCCTCTAAATAGGTTTTTAAATTTGTTCCTTAGCACGGGTTAGTGCATTAAAAATAAAAATAGTGTAATCATGTGGGTACAGTGATATCGTTCCGATGTTAAAACCTAACTGCAAAGTAGGTAGTCGGGGCTGTAAGTAATGCAATTTGCTTAAGTCAGATGTCGCTGCCTGTACGTAATACAGAGAATATTGTAAAGAGGTTCGAAATTTCACTGATGCCGTGAGTCGCCCATTGGCTCAATTGGTAGAGCGCTGGTACGGATAGCCAGAGGTTGCGGGTTCGAATCCCGGCATGGGTGAAATTTTTAGCCTCTAAATAGGTTTTTAAATCTATAATTTTGTATTTTTATGATGAAAATAAGTAAGCATTCCAATAATTAAACGTAAAAATTAAATTCTTTTTAATGCACTAACCCGTGCTAAGGACAATTTTAAAAACCTATTTAGAGGCTAAAAATTCCACCCATGCCCTCGAACCCGCGACCTCTGGCTAAGCGTGCCAGCAACAAGGGTTCGAGTCCAGGCATGGGTGGAATTTTTAGGTTCGAGTTCCAGCATGGGTGGAATTTTTAGCCTCTAAATAGGTTTTTAAAATTGTCGTTAGCACGGGTTAGTGCATTAAAAAGAATATAATCATGTGGGTACAGCGATATCATTCCGATGTAAAACCTTACTGCAAAGTAGGTGCTCGGGGCTGTAAGTGATGCAAATTACTTTACCCGGATGTCGCTGCCTGTACGTGATACAGAGAGTATTGTAAAGAGGTTCGAAATTTCACTGATGCTGTTAGTCACCCATTAGCTCAGTTGGAAGAGCGCTGGCACGATTAGCCAGAGGTCGCGGGTTCGAGTCCCGGCATGGGTGGAATTTTCAGCCTCTAAATAGGTTTGTAAAAATTAAGTTTTTGTTTTTTACAAATTCAATTCAATTGATCATCACGTTTTGTTTTAAGATGAAAAAAGTGAAAAAAAAAATGAAAGTTAACTATAGATTCGTATCATCAGCAGAAACGAATAGTATAATATAATGGTACTAAGCCTCGAATAGAATACTTTTCATTTATAAAATTAAATATAACTCTAAATCTTCATACTATAAGGTTTTGCTACTGTGGAGTAGTCCCTGGCAGGAAATGAAAGATGGTTTCACAACTGCAATTATGTAATATAAAATGTAACAAACGTGTTATTACAATCGCGGCACAGGAACTACTGACTAACCTGTCCGTCTATGCCCCACGCGTCCCATGCGCTGCTACATAATTATGCCCCCTTTTACAAAAATCACGTCGGGGTCACCAATAAAGGTTTTGTCACTGCGGAGTAGTCCCTGGCAGGAAATGAAAGATGGTTTCACTACAACTGCAATTATGTAATATAAAATGTGACAAACGTAATGACAAACATAATAACTATTCATTGAAGACATTGCAGGGAGCCAATCCGCTATTTGACTCAACAGCCAAAAACGCGGTCAGCCATTTTTGTCTATGGTTTGAAGTCCAAAAAATTGTAAACAAAGTTTGACATTCAATTTTCTGTAAGTGATCTCTGAGCAGAGTGAAATAAAAGCAACGGAACCATGATTTCATCGAATTTACATCCGAAATATACCAGTTATCATTATTGCATTGTTCGAGAATGAAAAACACGTTAATAAAGACCCCCGGGAAGTTGTGGATTCGTGTACCCAGTGAAATTAAGATTCGAAAAACCTGACTCAAACTTGCCAAAAGAGTCCCCTACTCTTTATCAATTGAAACTCGGGTGTATTTATGTGAAGATCACTTTGATGTAAGTCCTATAATAATCAATGTCCACTGGCTCTGGCTGAAAGATGTTTGTTTACATACTTTAGATGCTTTCAAGATGGCGGAAAGCGTGTTCGCCGTTACGAATTAAACGAGGAAATTTTTATTTTTCTTTGCAAATTTTGCAGCCATCCTGCATACTTACTTAGCAAAATCAATATATTTCGGTTTCTAACGTTAAATACTATAGGAAATATTTATTTATCGCGTCGCATGTCAAATAGCGGATTGGTAATGGCATTGATTTTGAAAATATTTATACGAATTGATCGATAGTTTTAACCGCATCCCTTGAATGTAACCACAGAATAATAGTAAAAAGCTAATTACTGCGTTTAGTTTTATGCTATACTATCTCAGATATAAATATAAAAATAAGCTTCATCGTCACGTGTTTAAAATATTGTAGATGTGTTGTAGGTACCTAGATATAGAATAATTTCGAGACATTTTGTCAATGTTAAGCCATAGACTATTGTAATAACTTATAACTTAAAACAATGTTAAAAAAACCTCAGTACCTACAAACTGGCGAAACGCTCGTGAAATGCATAGACAATTTCCGATTTCCCCACAGAACAAACCAAATCTCTCAAAATTCATAGACTCCTAGCTGTTTCTTTCGTTATTACAGATAATGCTCCTCCTTTCGTGTTTTTTATGTTATATATGGCGTTTGTTTGGAACAAAAGCATAAAATCAACGCAAGCATTTCGACTCTAAATATTTTGAAATAAGTTTGTTAGTTTGCATCCACTGATGTCTTTTTTGGACATCCGTGTTTGCATCCAACAGTTATTTCTTACCCCGGCATCAAAGATACCAGTTAATCTACGAACGTTGCGGCTTGTTTGATTGATTTGACGTTTGTTTGCTGTCGCTCATTTTCGGTAATTTCTTCGTGATTTTTCTCGGTAAATGGAAAACTGAATTTCAAACTGTTCTATTAAATTTGCGCATTAAACACTATGTTCTCGTAAGAGAACTTGAATCTTCAATGGGTAAGATGTAATTTGTCAGTTGATGTGTGTGGAACGTGGTATTTATGTTTTCGTATAGATCGATGGATTTCATTGTGGCCGCGTTGTTTTATTTCGTGTTGTTTCTCGGCAGATAGTGATGGAGTGCCGCCCGTACGCGTTAAATGAGGATAGTCTGAGTCTGCAGTGCGTTGATTTCTTCGCGGACTCCAGGACCCCGAGTCCTGCGCCCGTGCTGACGACTAACGAGTGTTGTGATTTGGAGGACATCTTGAGCGACGTGAGTACCTACCGCTTCGCTGCGTCTGCATTCTTTTCAAGGTTTTACTAGTTGCCCTTGAGTTTTGTCATATACTAAGCTTGGACAATGTGATACTGAACTCTACAAACATATAAGTTAAAAAAAAACCTAGCCACTTGAACTTACAAAGAAATATTTATCAACATTGGCGTCTATAAGGTTATTATCCAGAAGAAGCATAGCCCTTTAAAATGGTGAACTGTCACACCAAATCCTAATGGTTGGTGGGTAAAGTTGTAAATGGATGTGTGTAGTCACCAAACTGCCTGGCATAGGCATTGCCCACCCAGCTCCACCTATCCATATCCATTGAATACCATCAATTCATTCATCTATCTTCTAAATCTTTAATCAGCCTTTAACAGAGCCCATTGTTGAACTTAAAGACTCTTTTCTTCAAATCAACTTATCTGATCTTGTTCTTTGTCAGTCTGATTCCAATGGCTTGGCTACCTTAGCTTCTGTATCGCCTGTTCAAACATTTAATATTTTATCAAGCTAGCACTTAAATCCTTATCAGCATAAAAATGTCTCTACAGGCTATATCTGAGTCTCTGCAAGGTTCCCTTCGAATCACAAGGAGCCAAAGTCAGTTGGTGGCACAAGAGCTGACCGTTAGGCCAGAGGCCAACATCCAGACGAACGTCCCAGAAGGTCTCGACCTCTATAAAGTGATCTACGAGGAGGAAACTGACTCTGACGACGGTATGGATCATGTGGATGCAGGTGCCGTCCAGAACAAGATTTTACCATTGAAAGAGGTCAGTGTATATTTTTTGTTGCTCATATGTGATTGTAAAATATATGTTTTTATCTTTTATGTTACTGACTTCAGTAAAATAAAAGATAAACAAATATATATTTACACCTTATTCACGGAACGAAGTGTAACAAAAAAATTGCCGTTCTCAGACTCTGTTCACTTGAGATATCTATTACAGAGCCACTGCGTCCAGGTTCATCAATAATTTTTTGTCAAGAAAAACAAAACTGCAATAGAAAACATTGTGATAGGGTACCAAACATAATTACAGATAAAGTTCTACAGGTGAAAAATTGTAGTGTGCTAAGCCTAAATAACATACATCCTTTGATGTTGACAATTAATAGTCACTAAAATAATTCAACAAAAAAAAAAAAAATAGAACGCTTTTGTTGTCCATCCATGCATCTATCTTTCCATTTGTTGGTCAAGATCAACAAAGGGGAAGCATGGAGGCATCGAGTTGAAATTAAAACATCATATTCAGGTAGTATGAGGTAGTCTGGAGACCTGAGTCTTCAGTACCTTGAAGTTCTAAAAAAATCGAATTTCTAAGTTAGTGATAAAAAAAGTTACATTTGTCTATGCTGCAAAAACTGGTCATTTATATTTAGACACTCGAGGAAATCAAACAACTACCACACAACACAATCACTTGTCCTGCTGTCAAACTGCAGTGTGCTATAATAACCAGGCAAGGACGCAACAAACAGAAGTACATGAGAACTGAGGCTATTTGTACAAATCAAGTATACCAGCCTCAACTGGGAATCAAAGCAAGAACCTGGTAATCTTTTTAAAAGAAAACTTAAACTGTTTATTTGATAAAAATAATCTACTAAATATTCTAGCTCTGGAAGCTAAGAATCTTCTACATAAGATTGTAGTGCTTCCAGATGTTGCTTATACTATAATATAAAAATGAATCCCCGAATGTGTTGGTAAGCGCAAATCTCTAGAGCAGCTCAACCGATTACGCAATTTTTTTTTATATTCTCGTAAAAAGAAAAATAATTCTGTTTTCGAAACTGGTTTCGAAACTTTGGTATCCAAAGTGGCCGAAGGGTTTCTTGAAGTACGAGGATGGTTCTTACGAAGAGAAAAAAAAAAAAATAAAGAATCGACTGTAAGGCGGTGCGAAGTTCGCGGGGCAGCTAGTCTATAATATAGAAATGAATCGTTGGATGTAAGCGCAAATCTCGAGAGCAGCTGAACCGATTTCGCTAATTCTTTCTTTAGAATATTCCTTGAAGTACGAAGATGGTTCTTACGGAGAGAAAAAAAAATAAAGAATCAACTGTACGACGGTACGAAGTTCGCTGGGTCAGCTAGTCTATAATATAAAAATGAATCGCTGTATGTGTTGGTAAGCGCAAATCTCGAGAGCAGCTGAGCCGATTTCGTAAATTCTTTTTTTAGAATATTCCTTGAAGTACCAGGATGGTTCTCATGGAGAGAAAAAAAAATACAGAATCGATGGTAGGCGATACGAAGTTCGCTGGGTCAGCTAGTCTATCTATCTATAATATAAAAATGAATCGCTGAATGTGTTGGTAAGCACAAATCTCGAGAGCAGCTGAACCGATTTTGCTAATTCTTTTTTTAGAATATTCCTTGAAGTACGAGGATGGTTCTTACGGAGAGAAAGATTTAAAGAATCTATGGTAAGCGGTACGAAGTTCGCTGGGTCAGCTAGTCTATAATATAAAAATAAATCGCTGAATGTGTTGGTAAGCGCAAATCTCGAGAGCAGCTGAGCCGATTTCGTAAATTCTTTTTTTAGAATATTCCTTGAAGTACCAGGATGGTTCTCATGGAGAGAAAAAAAATACAGAATCGATGGTAGGCGATACGAAGTTCGCTGGGTCAGCTAGTCTATCTATCTATAATATAAAAATGAATCGCTGAATGTGTTGGTAAGCACAAATCTCGAGAGCAGCTGAACCGATTTTGCTAATTCTTTTTTTAGAATATTCCTTGAAGTACGAGGATGGTTCTTACGGAGAGAAAGATTTAAAGAATCTATGGTAAGCGGTACGAAGTTCGCTGGGTCAGCTAGTCTATAATATAAAAATAAATCGCTGAATGTGTTGGTAAGCGCAAATCTCGAGAGCAGCTGAGCCGATTTCGTTAATTCTTTTTTTAGAATACTCCTTGAAGTACCAGGATGGTTCTTACGGAGAGAAAAATTAAAAAATAAATCGACTATTAGGCGGTGAGAAGTTCGCTGGGTCAACTAGTTAAAGATACGATTTGACAATTATTCCACTCCGCTTACACGTACTTTTACTTAATCTCTAAACCAATGAGGCAGCCTTCCCAATAGTAAAAGTGGTTTATTAAACCTTCCATTTAAAGATAGCCCATAATGCAGATGATGCCTCAAGGAAGACGAAACACCCGCCCACGCGACCACTCACTGTGAGAGTGTGGAAAAGCAATGGACAACCACCATAGGAAAGCTGGGATATTCGGGAAGCCAGCAGTAACATAGGTGCACTGCTGGCTTTTTGGAACGAGATTGACTGGCTGGAGTGACGTCACAGCCCTGCTACATACGAGTACAATGGCCCAATTATGAGGCTTATGTGCGGGAACCACAGGTCAAACTGAACTAACTAAATGTGGTTAACTAACTAGGTGTTGTGTCCTAGTTTGAAACCTTTTAATTGTGTACATATTTACGGCGGCCTCCAGTGGGAATCGGACCGACGACGTCCGGCGTGGTAATCAGACTTGATACCGATAGACCAGCGAGTCAAATAGTCTCATTGGGCTCTAGCAATTACCACAATCTATGTCAAGTTGTTAAATAACATGTTTTATTACATCCCAATCCATTTCAATGGTTTAGGCAAGCAATAAAAAGAAATAACGAGACCTGATAAGTTACTGCATTCAGAAAACACTTGTTGGCAAACCGTGAAGTGAATACGTGGAGTAAGTTACCGTAGACAGTAATTAGTGCTCCCTCAGTGAACACATTTAAAAACAGACTTGATAAACATTTTACATTACAAGTGAACGAAAGTGATATACATGAATTAACTCTGGCCTTTGCATCTACGTAATGAGATCATTTATACAGCATTCAGTGGCACCTTCTCTCACAGTACATGGGTGTTTAAGTGGGTCCTTGGCAGGAGGCGCCTGCGACATGATTTTTAAATGGAATAGAATAGACTTGCCTTGTACTATCCTGACAGCTTAGTCAACCTAGCCCAAAGGAAAGACGCCTCAATGCGTGTGGAACCAACCAAGTCGCGGGTTTCCTCACGATATTTTCCTTCACAGTTAGCGTGGCGATAAAATAGTGGTAGCTCAGTGGATAGAACACTAGGAGGTGAGAGATCCTCGTTAGATTCCCATTGTACCTATAACTTTTTATATTCATAGTTACATACATCTGCGAATTTATTTTTGATAATGAATAATAATGCAGAGTATTTTTCCTGCAAATTGCAAAACCGGTTTGTCGCTCAGTACAAATAGTTTGACAGGTTTTGGGCGTTAATTAATGTAAGTAAGGAAATGTTTTTCGCGCGATAAGAGTTGTGAACGACTTGTTTGTTGCAGGCAGTAAAATTGTGCTTACTAAAGGAAAAGGCCCAAGCGACTGTGACAGTTAGAATCGGTATCAATAAAGTGGTGACACAATGAAATAGTACCGTAATTTAAAGTACTTTCAAATACATTTGTTAGTATTTAAGTTCGGGACGAGGATTTTATTTATTTGGGAAACAAACAGTTCAATAAAACTTTTACATCGACATTTTTAAATAGGTACATAAACCAGTCAAGTTTCCACTAATAATTTATTAGGATGGAAATAGGTGACAAATAGGTTCTTTTTATATCACTATCATCACTACATAGTAAAACGAAATCGCTGTCTGTCCATCCCTATGTATGTATTAAATCTTTAACACTATACAACGGATTCTAAAGAGGTTTTTTTTAATAGATAGTGATTCAAGAGTAAGGTTTATATGTAATACATGCATATTAAAATATCGTAGAGAAACATCACATAACATTATCACGTCACAGCACGTCACGCTAATATTATAAAGGCGAAAGTTTGGGAGTGCGTATGTTTTATACTTCTTCACGTCTAAACGGCTGGAGCGATTTTAATGTTTGGTATGGAGTTAGCTGACACCCTGCATTAACACATAGGCTACCATTACCATGGGAAAATCGATAAAACGCTGGTAACACCACGGGGCACAGCTAGTAAATAAATATATATTAGAAAACAAAGTCATCGGTACATTCGATTCGGACCCACGACTTCCGAAATGAGAAGTCTTGATTCTACCACCGTTACACGTAATCAAATCAAATTAGTGCTTGTTCACGTTAACGTTTGAGCCTAATTTCGGGTACAGACCAATCGAACGAACTGCCTTCAGTGCAGATGTTCCGGTGAAAGCAAACGAATCTCACTTATACTACACCATTATACTCGTATTACTTTGCTTAGTGCAAAACTTTTTAGTTAAGATTAATAATGATAAATGTTGTGGGCGCCTGTTAAAGGGGTGCATATAAAACCTCGATATCAACCTTTTTATGTCCCCACTGCTAGGGCACGGGTCTCTTCCTGCATGGCAGGAAAGCTAGGCCATACTCCAGAACGGGGGCCAAGTCCGGGTTGGCGGTGGATTGTGAGACAGTAGCGGGCCTTACTGTCAGAAGTTATCAAGCCGCCCTTAACGTCTCTGGCATGGCTTAATGACTGCCAGTACATGACAGCCGACACCATTGGCTTAATTGCCTTGCGAAGCACGGACAGACGATATAAGCCCTATAAATTGTAAATGTTACTGCAAAATTTGTATATGCATTCTTATGGTGCTTCTTAATAATTAAAATAAATAAAAACTCCCTACTTGCTATTCTTTATAAGGCGCCGACGGTAAGTCGTTTGTAAATAAAATACAAAGTACATTTGGGGAATTGCTACTTTAGCCTTAGCCCTAAGAGGGTCCCTCGTGGAGCAATTCCTATACAAATGCAGTTTTATGGTTTTAAATTCGCAATTAAACTCTACCAATGTGTTTAAAAGGGCCCAAATGTAGGTTTGATCGTGCTTACAACTAGAATGAAAGAAAGAAAAACATTTATTATACAACAAGACACGTCACAGAAACAAAGATAAATTGACATGAGCACAACTGGAATAAACGAAATCCTACTAATATTATAAACGAGAAAGTTTTTAAGTATAGATACATGGATGTTTGTTACTCTTTCACGTGAAAACTACTGAATGGATTTTAATGAAACATTACAATAATATAGATTATACAACAGAATAACACATAGGCTACAATTTATAAGGATATTGTGTGGATTATCCAAAATATGACGATAATTATCAAGGAAGTAGGAAAAAAATCTTACATCTGCGAGCTATTCCGGCATGCGCTGCCAAAACCTTTGGTACGCCACGCTAATATGAGCTACTCGAAATACTAATCCTGTGCTGATGAAGTCGCGGGCACCAACTAGTACACAATAAACGAAACAATAACAAAAAGAGTAAATAAAAAGAAAATTACCATCATCAAGAAAATATTCACAAGCCTGTAATTTCTTTTCGCAAGCGCTCGAATGCTCGAAGCAGACCTTGCAGCGCAGGGCCCTAATTATGCGCAATATACCCTGAATTATTCCTAAAGTGTATCTCTCAAATTCCATCTAATTTGCTGTAGCAAACGTCTGAATTCCAACAAGATTTCATACGCGTAACGGTCCATATGTTGTAGCTTGGCTTATCGTAAGCTTAATTGTATTTCCCAGCAAACTAACCATTTCTATAAATAGGAATATGCTAAGGAAAAGGTACAAAAATAAATAGCTACTAAGCTCGGCGAATCAGAGTGAAACCTGGTCAAAAAAATCAAGTAAAAAACAGGATTTGGTACGCATAACGTTCCATTTGTTTTAGCTCGACCTATCGTAAGCCTAATTGTACTTCTTTATTATTTTCTTATTTTTCTCTCCGTAAGAACCATTCTCGTACTGCAAGGAATATTGTAAAAAAAGAATCAGCGAAATCGGTTCAGCTGCTCTCGAGATTTGCGCTTACCAACACTTTCGACGATTCATTTTTATATTATAGAAGATACTATCCTGAGGAAAAGGTACAAAAATAAATAACAACCAACCGACGACGTTACCACAGTCTAAACGTAATTAAGCTCTGCGGATCAAAGTGAAACCTGGTCCAAAATCAAGTAAATAATAAATAACTCCCTTCCATACAACTTGATTAATCCTGTCCCTGTCCCAAACAACGGTACCTACTTCGTCTAGTTATAGAACCAGACGTTATAGAGCCTACTGAATCAAACCCGCGACCTCTGTTTTGGTAGTCAGCTTGTTAATCGACTAGACCAATAGGCGGTCGTTGGTTCAGCTGTTAAAAATCTATATCTTATCAAACATATATCTTAATGTATCTATAGAATATTATATCTATAATAATTAAGCTCAGATTTTCGAATTACTAAATCCAGGTCAAATTCCGGAGCTAGCCATGACAACCATTGTTTGTCACAGCTCTTGACCTTAAAGAGGTATTCCTTGGCCTTACAATGAACTACTTATGCGCCTAGAACGACGCTGACATCCGACAATTTCTTTGGCTATAGGTTAATAATGAGTCACTTGCCAAATAAGCTTGGAGACAAGATTTGTGATTTGGATGACTTTCGTTTGATTAATATTAAACATACATACATACATACATACATACATACATACATACATACATACATACATACATACATACATACATACATACATACATACATACATACATACATACATACATAACCTCACCCCTGTACCCCAGAAGGGTTGGCAGAGACCAGGGACTGCCACTTGCCACGATCCTGACAGATCACCTTCGCTTCATCAACGTTCATAAGTCGTTGCATGCACGCACGCCGGTTCCGGGTACATTTTATCTTCCCCTTTGCTAATACATCCCCTATTTGGTCGATGTATGTATTAATATTAAACATTTTAATAAATGTTTTTTGGGATTACTTGGTCCCTTAGTGTTCGTATAGCGCTGAGTAGGCGTTGGTTTAAGGCCCAGGGACATACAAAGGGTTGATATATAATAATATCGTAACATCGAAGATGTCTTCCGATATAAACAAAATCATAATCCGAATTTCTACTGCACCAAAGAGTTTTTGCCCAATCTGTTATTATCAAATATTTCAACCAATAACAGAGGTCTTCAGTCTATCAGAGTCGGTTGTTATTGGTGTGATTCACACTGTGGTCAGGTCGTCACATGTACCACTTCTGTTGGCCTTCCGTGCTGGTATGGAAGTATTGATTTGGCGACCAACCGTATGGTTTGGCGAGACTACTGAACGTAGGAAGCCGGAATGCTATCAACAGAAGATTCAGATTTTTTATGCAGAAAAATAATTATACCTCGAAAACCTTTCGGCCGTAGTGCATGGCACTTCTGGGTATACCCTATCCTCAGTTTTCTGCAAACTTTTGTGCTTAAGGTACATTTACGAAATCAGAAAATTTCAGTAGTAAATGAACAGTCAATTATTGTAATAAGAGAGTTTAAAAGGCATTTAAAAAGCTATCGGATCTAGTACTATAACATGACTTGCAAAAAAGTGCCGAGCAGAAATTACTAACTTTGGTCGTGGGTCGATCCCACTAGGGGCCGCCGTACATTTGTACAAATAAGGTCATTCTGGGTTTATTCCCATATTGTCTGGTTACCACAGCACAGGGTATCTTAGTTTGGGATCACGACAAATGGTCCTGTGTGGAATTTATTATTATTATAGCCTGTGGATTGCAGCCAAGATTCTAAGACCAGGGGCATTATTACGTACAGTCGTTTGCAATAGAATCCAACAATCATGTAAACAAACCAAATTGTCACGATTACTCCGTAATCACATACATTTGACGATCAATTATGAACATAGTCTGATTTCAACGAACGCACCATTGTTTTCACATTATCTTCAACACGATTTAACTTGTATTTATAAGTTAAATTTGTTAAAACATTTGCAACGTAAAAATTTCGAAGTATTTGACAAGCTGTCATCTTAGTTTTTTACTCATCGAACTCTATGTCATTGAAAAGTTAGTGTTGTTCGTAATCTGAAGTTATCTTTTATTTTTAATTTAATAAATTATTTTAATTTAATATTATTTGAATACAATAAAACTTTTTTTTCAAGAGCTTAATATAATTAACCAAAACGGATTGTATCCTAAGCCATAAAAATAATGGTTAGTTTTTAAAAATTGACAGGTGGCCATTTTGTTAGAATTGTCATTCACAGTCATTCACTGTTCTGTGGGTTCGCTGTGCATTAGTGTTTTCTGTTTCCGTTTTCTGTTTCCGATTTCTACGACTTTGCATTCTCATTTTGGACTTTTGTTTTGCTTTACGATTTGGCTGGACATATTTTTCTTGGAACGACGACCTTTGCACGGCATCACGGACTTTGATATAGCATACGATTGGTATTTTTTCTCAAGGAGTAATCAGGAGGTAAGAATGATTTAGATCTATTACCTACAACGGAAATCTATTAGACGCACTTTAATATTGTATTGCCCTCGTAACTAATTATTTGAATAGATCACAATTACTGAAATGTATGTGTGTAAAATTATATTTGTTTTTAAGGTTATAATGAGCGAGCCGCAGCCAGGTTCGTCGGGGACTGCTCCGCCGCCGCCGGTCAAAAAACCAAAATTGGCTGTTAAAAAACAGTTATCGCAAAGGGAGAAAAAAATTTTGGTGAATATTTATAATCACTTAGAGAAAACCTCTCCTACATACCCATCAAAAATGGAATTATATAAAACCACCTCAAAAATAATGGACGTCTCAGAATATATTGTTCGTGACGTAATGAAACATTACACACAAAATCAAGAAGTACCCCAGCCTAAGGTATTTATAATATTAACTTAGCCAGCCTTTTTTTTACTCTTTTGAGCTTTACTTTATTTGTTTTGTTATGATTTGTGCCATTTAGTATTCTCTGTCTGTTTTTTAGGAGAGACCTGCAAATCGAGCCATAATTGATAAGTTAGATGATTTTATCTTATCTGCAATAAGAAGAAAGGTTCATAAATTTTACTTTGATGGGGAATTGCCAACCATTGCCAAAATTTTGACAGCAGTCAATGAAGATGACAGCCTACCAAATTTTACATTCGGTACAATGTATAGAATATTGAAGAAATTAAACTTCACATACAGCAAGCGATCAAGAAAAAGCATTTTGCTAGATAGACCTGACTTACAAATTTGGAGGGTGAATTATTTGTTGAAAATCAATGAATACAGGAAGCAAAATAAAAAGATTTATTATTTGGATGAAACATGGCTTAATGAGGGTGAGAGCTTTTTATTTATTTAAATGCTTAATTTTTTTTTGTGTTCCGCAGGTTGCTTAAAAACATTTGTTTGAGATAATGGTGATAGATAAGATACTTATTTCACACATTATTTTAAATTTTGATAGGTTACAGGTTTGCTTAATTTTAAATATAAATAATGTTTTTATTGACATAATTATGTATTTAAAACTTTTTTTTTTACTTAGGGCACACCTGCAATTATGTGTGGATGGATAATGACATCAAGAGTAGTAGACAGGCATTCTTGGGAGGCCTTTCAAGTGGCTTAAAAAATCCTCAGAAAGGAAAGAGGCTGATTATCACACATATAGGCAATGAAGATGGTTTTTTAGAAGGCGCAGATTGGGTTTTTGAAGCAAAAAAGTCAGATGGCGATTATCACGGGGAAATGGATGCTCATAATTTTGAGAAATGGTAAGGTTTCATTTGTGTATTTTTGTATATTTATGATAACACTATATAAAATTAATATTATTGAATATAAAATTACATTATGACAGAAAATTATCTTTTTTGTTTCAGGTTTAAGATGGTTTTAGACAAAATTCTGCCGGGATCTGTAATTGTAATGGATAATGCTCCATACCATTCTCGCCAACTCAAACGAGTGCCCAACATGAGCTGGAGGAAGGATGCTATACAAGAATGGTTACGTAGCAAAAATATAGCTTTTGAAACAAGTGAAATAAAAGCACAGTTACTCACAAAATTTGATAAAAAAAATTATGTTACAAAATACGTTGACGAGCTCGCCGCATCGAAAGGAATAACTGTGCTTCGCCTTCCTCCCTACCACTGCGAACTCAACCCAATTGAGCTCATTTGGGCACAGGTTAAGTCGTATGTTGGGAGAAATAACAAATGTTTTAAAATGGCGGTAATAAAAACTTTATTGAACGAAGGGTTGGCGACAATCGGAGCCGAACAATGGTCGAAATGCGTAAGTCACGTCCTAAAGGAAGAGGAAGAAATGAAAAAGCTCGACGGCATTTTAGACACGGCAAGCGATGACACAGTGGTTCCATTTATAATTACGGTCACCGGCGACACTTCTGATAGTGATGATGACGAAGACGAAGATTTAAATTTGTTTTAATAAACACTTTTTTCATATATAATCAGTTTTATTTTATAGTCTATGGCTTATATATTTAATCTATTTAGTCAGTTTTATTTTAGTACCTATCCTACTATGGGCCATAGTCTATGACTTAAAATTAAAATAGTTAGAAAAATAAATTTAATTAAAATTTCATTAGAACACTATGACATCACTATGGGCATAAACAATACGCTGTCAATGTCAGTCCGCCATATTTGTTTACGTGATTGTTGGATTCTATTGCAAACGATTTTAAGTATCCACTGAGTTGAGTGACGTTGATTTTTACTTTTTTTAAGCTACTCCGGCTGTCAGATGCATACATTTTTTGACACTTACTAGTCGCCTAAATGCTTCACTCGATAGAGTGGAGTGCTACGTAATAGGAGGGCAGGTTATTGGTCTACAATAACCTAGTACAGATTTTGGTATGAACTGGTACAATTTTGTGCCATGCCTGACACTTTGTGTGACACTGACCTAACCAATAAAATCCTTTTTGTCGATTTAAAAACTAAACTGGTTGAGACTTCTGCCTGATTGATTATATTTATGTAGTTATGTTATGTTTGACTTTATGAGTTACAAACGGCCGCGCCGGCCAGTGCGATACGCTCGCTCGCGTTGCTCTGAACCCGCAGTGTGTGAGAAATCAGGTTTGAAGCATATTTGTTTGAAGGCAGGCTTTTTGTATTTCAACTATGGTGATAACGACCTGCGGATGGTCGTCGCAGGTGGTGTATAAGGTAACTTGTGTTTTGCTCGGATCTACAAAACCTCCGTTTTATAAATGTAAATTATGTACAATTGCAAGCCACCAGGTAAATAGAGACGGGACGTCACTTGCCGGGTAAGTAGCAACACCTAAATTAGGGATGGATTTTTTCTCGTTTATCCCAAAGTGTAGGATGTCCTTGGATTGGTAATTTGAAATAATATTGTACCATTTTTCGATTCAAGAATCTGTTCGCGAAATATTTAAACGGCTTTATTAATTAAAAACACTCGAAAAACGCTGCCTCAAATAGTCTACGGTGGAGATTTTATAAGGAAGAACACAACCACAGATTAAATAAATTCCCTCTAGAGAGTTCTTTACTGGAATCGTGTTTTTATAAATAAGACCGTTAATATTTAAACCGCATTGTTTAAGTCGAGCGCTTTATCGTGGAAATGACTGTTTGTTGAAACGTGAAAAATTTTAGGGCTCATATAATAGTAGAACATATATTGTTGTTAAAGCGTAACAGTCACGGCTAAGTAAGGTTTCCAAGTTAACAAGTTATTTAAATTCTTTCAGTATTTTTTTTGTGTACAATTAAACATTTCACATCTATATCTTTTTAGTTGACCGACTTGAAATTCTAATAAAAAAAATTATAACTTCTAAATAACACAATAACTTGCCCAGATCCCTCACAACAAGCGGCACCTTACCCAAAACCTACACACATACATGATCACACTCACTCACACAGCTACACACCCTCTGCTCAGTGACTGAAACGCGAACCAAGATCCCGGTCGTAGGGCTGCAACACTCCAAAACATAAACACACACATAAGAATTCACCCTCACACCCACACATACACACGCACGCACATATTTGGCATTATCCTTTGTTTTTGTTATTCTTATAGCGTAGGCCGGCACGCACTTGGCCGGTTTTGTGAATGTCTTATAGGAAGTCGTCGCACACAACTGTGCAATTTGTAAAGATAGCCATTCTGATCAGGATTAGATAACAAACATTTCGTGGCCATATAATCGTGGTATCAATTATGCTATAAACATGTTGGATTTATAGTAAAGGCTGTAATTTTATTATTTATCAAACCCTCAGACATATTTTTTTTATTGAGTATTTTTATTTCAGACTAGATGATCCCGGTGTACTTCGATATATTCCATAGACACGAAAACTCTCCCTTCCCTATTTATATATCAAACGGGTCTAATCGCGATTATTTATTAGGTAAAACGTCGGGATGTCAAATTTTTGACAGGAAAGCAGTTAGAACAGTTTATATGGGAGAATTAAATTGTTGTTTTTACTATTCCCGCAATTTTTCCATACTTTCTTACCGTTTAAACCTTCCCTAGACCTCCAAGAAAATTTCAAGACCGAGATAAGATAAATCCGTTCAGCCATTCTCGACTTTTAGCGGGACTAACGAACAGCAATAAATTATATATATACATAGCATCCATATTGTGTTTGTGTGTATGGACATTGTGTAGTAGTAAATTTATATTTTATTGTTACTTCATACTAACACTGGGCGGTAGCCAAGTGGGTAGAACAAAAGACACGGGAGAGACCCAGGTTCGATTCCCAGCGCAGGCATGTACAAATGACTTTGTTTTCTAAGTTATGTACTTTGGTGCACTCGCTAAATGTGAAGAAAAAAATCGTGAAGAAACCTGAATTTCTGACGTGTTTAAATACCTCGGCGCTTAAAAGTGCCTTATCCGCCATCATGCTTAGAATGCTGTTGGCGCTGCGAGGAACCCTAAAATATAAAAATAGTTGTCTGAGTTGTTAAGATTTCTCATGTTCACTTTTTGATAAAAATGTATTATAAAACAATTTGTGATTTTTTTTCCACTTCTGTCGCTAGTTAGCGCCCCGAAGCGCCTTAAGCCTTAATTTCCAGCGTATTTTCGCGGTGGTATATAGATAGATAGACAGATAACACTTTATTGCACAACCAGAAAAATATTACAACCATGATTTCTTAAATGTAAGTAATGTTATACAATATTATAACGTTATACTTCTGTTATATATATTACATTATACTTGCACGGATAGCCAGAGGTTGCGGGTTCGAATCCCGGCATGGGTGAAATTTTTAGCCTCTAAATAGGTTTTTAAATTTGTTCCTTAGCACGGGTTAGTGCATTAAAAATAAAAATAGTATAATTATCTTATCATTGTTGGTGTGACTTTAATAAGACAGAAAGTGAAGTGACACCGATACCCTATTGCCCCTAGAAACGAACTATTTCTACTATCTTTGATAAATTGGCGATACTTTGTTGCGACCCTTTTAAAGTGCGACAGATAATGATATCGTCGTGTCGTCCACGATACGGCGGCGTTGCGTAGTATGGGGTAATAATAAAATTATGTGTCAACGCTATTGACACATAATTTTATTTTTACATTATAATCACTGTATAAACGTTACTATCTGGCAATGTGTATTATTCGTTTCGATAGAGTGACCAGTGCTTAAGAATTTGGCTGTCCACCCTGTTCTGATAGTGTTCTTCTGGGTGACAACGTTGAAATGTTCGGAGTTAGCCATGCAAATACCTCCTACAGGACAACACAGACAACACTTGCTGTGTGGTGTCGGCCTAGAGAATAGCACCAGCCCAATTCTTCCCGCGGGTGTCGTAAACGGCGACTAAGGGACACAAATCGGGGGGTGGGCAGCAGCGCCCCCTGCAGTACAAATGCACCGAACTGCGATCCCAACCCGCATGCCTAGCGTGGGGATTATGGGCACTACCCCCCTATGATAGCACAACGTGGCGCTCTTTAGGTGAGGGCTATGTCCAGCAGTGGACTAGTATGCACACATGGACGAAGTGACCAATGCTTAAGAATTGTGTTATCCACTCAGTTCTTATACTTACTGTTCTTCTAGGTAACTCCGCTCCTTTGCCTCCTATTAGGACAACACACGTGAACGGATGGCCAATGCTTCAGAATTGTGCTATCTGACCTGTTCTGATACAGTTCTTCTGGCTAACTCCTTCACTTTGTCTCCTACAGGATAGCTGTCGTCTGGTCGGCGGGTCCCGCTTCTACGAGGCCATGGAGGGTGGGGCCTCCACGGCTGACTCCACCCCATCGCCCATCGAAAAGCACGATCACATGAAGCCCACTGAAAGTGACGACGAAGGTGAGCCTGGCATGATGGTGACGGTTCGATTTCGGTCACGGTGACTACTTAAACTCCCGTATTGGTGGCGTTGGTGCGCACGCATAAGCGAGCTTGTTCTTAAAAGTTCTGGCATATTGCAGGCATGCGACCACACCATCTCTATGTAGTTATAATTGTTCGCAACAAATGGAGAGCTTTCAAGGCGTCTCTCTTCATTTTTACGTAGGCTTCTCTCTTACTAGATGTACTCCCTGTTTCTAGTACGCTAACGATACATTAATCTATTGATGACAGCTGTCTCTTGGCCAGACCAAAAAAAAACCAGACAGGTTTTGACAGTAAATTAACAGACTAGTTAATTTACTGCTAGTGTACGAAAAAGTGGGCTTAGTGCTGCATTTTTAGTGCTGCATTCTTAATGACGTCGGAGTTCCTTCTTGCACATTTTAATATGTTTGTGGGACCAGACACTAGACGTTGACGAAGAATTCTGGTTAACAAGAGAAAATAAAATCACAGACGTTTATATAATTTAAAATCACATATTTAAAAATATACTTTAGATCGGGAGACGGAAATGAGAGAAAAAGTCGAAACACTGGTTTCAAATAAAAAATTGCCAATTTAGATCGAATAACATAAGAATATTCTTTATTGTGTGCCAGAGCACATGCCATAGAAATTGCAAAGATAGAGTACAATGGATCTATTTTCAGTCGACTGTGGAGCCACTAATCATAATTTCATACAAGCAATATACAAAGGACACAAACCGTGGGGTGGGCAGCAGCGCCCCCTACAGTGCAATTCCACCAAACTGCGATCCCCAACCCGCATACCCAGCGTGGGGAATATGGGCATCACCCCCCAATGATGGCACAACCTTGCGCTATGGAGCTCATTAGGGGAGGGCTATGCCAAGCAGTGGACTAATATAGCCTGAAGAAGAAGAATATACATAGTTCACCTACCAATGAAGAGTTTTTAATCTGTTTTCCCCAAATCGTCAATATAATAATACGCATCCCCAAATTTCATTTTTGCTATTTTTCATGAGTTCCTGATATACTTAAAGCTCTGCGGCAAGCGTGGACAAACTTTCCGTGTTAGGCCGTCTGGGGTGATATTTGAAATTCCATCTTTTTCATTCGCCCTCTCTTTTACTTACTGTTGTCTATTTGCATACTTGATCATCCAAACTTACCTCACTGAAGGATGACGTCTTATAACACGATTGCAACAACAAACGCCAATTGAAGCTAATAGGTTCTTGGGAATCGCATTGTGGTGGTCAGTGTGCCAGTGGTAAACATCTAGATTTACATAATACGCACATTCTCTGAGAATCTGTCTGGAAGGTATTCGGTTTCAGCAATGAAGCTGTTAGGGCATAACTCTATGGAGTTATGTATTAAAATGTATTTCAACGAAAAGTAAATAAATTAAGTCAGTTGAATATAAAGTTTCTACGTTCTTAGATGCTGTTCGTTGAATATCAAATTATTGAGTAATTTCAAAATGACACGAAAAACAGTAACTATGATTTGTTTGTTTACACCCAGACGTAAATAAAACGAAGAGTATGTAGATTTAATTTATGTTTTCTTAGGTGTAAACATTTTTTTAAATACTATCACAATTTAGTAATCGATAAAAGCGGCTGTTATTTATTGCATTAATGAAATTATCGAATGACATAAGTCGCACAAATTAAGTACTTCATATTATTGCTTTCAGTACCTATTTAACAATTTCTATGAACGGTTTGTTCACATTTATTTTTAGGGAAAATGTAAATGAAATAAACTATACAAGTGTTAATGTGCTATGACAATCAATCAGGCTGTATTCATACACCGCTGTACATAGGCCTATCCCAGGGCACACTTCTTTCCTCCGTCCTCGGCCATCTTGTCAGTGATCATCCAGCCATCTGCCTCAGGCCCTCGAGTCTAACACTTACATAGTTTTTCCATAGAATGATATAAACACAACAATGGTTGTAATTTAGCTCAATTTGGTAGTCTACAAAGCAAAAGCAGTACAATGTCATTCTAAGGGTATAACCCGCGCAAATTAAATAGGAATCTCACGCGAAGAATATCGAATCGCGCGAGGCGCCGTGTTAAGTACCACGGGTGACACCTTTGCGATTGGTTACTAGACTACCGATAGTGTGAATGACTAACGACCATTACCGGTCTAATATGACTATTGAAGAACTATGCATTTTATATACTCGCCCCCCCCCGGATCGCCGGTACAGCGAGCCGTGTGTGCCAGTGTTGCCAATTTAGTGACTTTGTACTAGAAATAACGACTTTTGCGAGAGCCTTAGCGACAAGAAAAAAGATTTGACGACAATAATAATTTAGCGACTTAGCTGACGGCTTTTTAACCTGAAGATTTCGTTGAGTACAAGATAACAAAATATGCCCAACACCATTTTTTACTTACTCAAACGTCTACTTCAACTGAGCCATATGAGAATGAGGACGAAGAAGTGTTTAATTTATCTAGTGATTATACTATTTTTATTTTGATGCACTAACCCGTGCTAAAGAATTTTTTAAATTTTAATTTTTAAAGTTTTTAAATATGTTCCTTAGCACGGGTTAGTGCGTCAAAATAAAAATAGTATAATCACTAGATAAATTAAACACTTCTTCGTCCTCGACAGTGATATCGTTCCGATGTTAAACCTAACTGCAAAGTAGGTAGTCGGGGCTGTAAGTAATGCAATTTGCTTAAGTCAGATGTCGCTGCCTGTACGTAATACAGAGAATAGTGTAAAGAGGTTCGAAATTTCACTGATGCCGTGAGTCGCCCATTGGCTCAATTGGTAGAGCGCTGGCACGGATAGCCAGAGGTTGCGGGTTCGAATCCCGGCATGGGTGAAATTTTTAGCCTCTAAATAGGTTTTTAAATTATCTAGTGATGGCGAAGAATAATTTTTAATTATTAAATATCGTATTTCTTAAGTAGTACATTCATATTCACGTGCCTCCCCCCCCTTTATTTTTAGCTGCTAATGGTCTCCGGGGCCTATTTCATAGAACTTCAATTCATGGTTTACTATGACAAGTCGACATACATTGCGAAGTTGATTACACTACAGATTAACAAGTAGACTCTGCTACGCAATGTACGTCGAATTGTTACAATAAACTACGAATTGCAGCTTTATGAAACGCGGCTCAGAAGGAAATCCGGGATCCGACTTTAGTTCAATCAGTTTTAGCGACTTATGATAATAAATCTACCGAGACGAATTTACTGGAGTTGGCAACACTGGTGGATGCCCTTCGTTGCGTACTATGCGCGCTGTACTATGACAATGGCGCAAGATTGGCGTCATCTCGATCTCCCTGTCCAACTGGAGCATATTGATAAGTACAAGGATATTCGTCATTAGTCACTCGAATGGGATTGCGCATCTAATTGTAACATAAATATTGGCCTCGTACAGAACTCCCTTAAGGGTTAAGCGGCAGCTTCGGGTGCAAAAGTGAGGGTGCGATTCCCCGCACGTAAATGTTGAATCAGCGATTGGTCAAGCAGAATGCTCCCTGAGCGTTTTATAAACAAAACTAACTCTGGCCACTGCATCTATGTACAGTCTGTACATAGATGCATTAGTCTGCTTTTAGAATATACCTCGGCTACTATCGGATAGAATTGGATATATTTGTGTAATAGAAATATCGGAACTAATATGACATTTAATTTACATAACTTTTTAATTAAAATAGTGAAGTAAAGTTTTATACACAGCAGGAAGTAGTATTACACTCGTGTGCTTTCGGCGAAAACCGAAGCTTACTCTAGAGCCCGAAGTATGTAGTGAGATGATTTTAAATGCAATCTCCAGTGGCACCTTGGTTATGCTCACTCGAACGCTGCAGTGCCTGAGATATTGTTTTAGGGAACATGAACCCAGATTCGATTTCTAGTCTAAACTTGTACCTACGACTTTACTTTCTGCGAATTTGTAGCAACAATACCACACGCTAATGGTCAAAAAAATTACTGAAACGAAAAAACCAAACCTAAGTAAATGTCAATTGCTTATTCAGAGAAAGAAATGTATTGCAGGGAGCCAATCCGCTATTTGACTCTCTTTTCAAGTAAGTCTTAAACGGTAAATAACTCTTTCAATTAGACCAAAAAATATTTTAGTATACTTTTTGAGGACCTAAAAGCAACATAAAAATATATTTTAAAACTTTATTTTCCTAAACAGCCAAAAACGCGGTCAGCCATTTTTGTCTATGGTTTGAAGTCCAAAAAATTGTAAACAAAGTTTGACATTCAATTTTCTGTAAGTGATCTCTGAGCATGGTGAAATAAACGCAACGGAACCATGATTTCATCGAATTTACATCCGAAATATACCAGTTATCATTATTGCATTGTTCGAGAATGAAAAACACGTCATTAAAGACCCCCGGGAAGTTGTGGATTCGTGTACCCAGTGAAATTAACATTCGAAAAACTTGGCTCAAACTTGCCGAAAGAGACCCCGACACTTTATCAATTGAAACTCGGGTGTATTTATGTGAAGATCACTTTGATGTAAGTCCTATAATAATAAATGTCCACTGGCTCTGGCTGAAAGATGTTTGTTTACATACTTTAGATGCTTTCAAGATGGCGGATAGCGTTTTCGCCGTTACAATTAAACGATGAAAAACATTTTTTACTTTGCAAATTTTGCAGCCATCCTGCATACTTACTTAGCAAAATCAATATATTTCAGTTTCTTACGTTAAATACTATAGGAAATATTCATTTATCGCGTCAAATTTGATATGTGTCAAATAGCGGATACTCACTTCATTCGCATATAGTTAGTATTCGACTCTAAAGGCTGACTTGAATTCTACATAAAAAAACTGAACTACATTCGCATGGGCTAGAATCATTTCCCAGGTTAAATACGGAGTTAGGACGCGATGAATTGAAATAAAATGCCCTACTTTGGAATTAATTTCGGTCCAAAAAAATATTAGTGCGTCGCAATTCCATTTAATGTCAAGTTCTATAGGTAATATGAGACAATCTTATGTCTTACCTTTATAAACGTTATATTAAATGATTGAGACCGGTTTGATTCCCTGTTCACTTCGCCCTGT
This sequence comes from Yponomeuta sedellus, assembly GCA_934045075.1. Lineage (NCBI taxonomy): Eukaryota > Metazoa > Arthropoda > Insecta > Lepidoptera > Yponomeutidae > Yponomeuta > Yponomeuta sedellus. The sequence goes on along the minus strand of OW203728.1, from coordinate 4,840,213 downwards.
ACCAAGTACTCAGTATCATTATACTATTTTTATTTTTAATGCACTAACCCGTGCTAAGGACAATTTTAAAAACCTATTTAGAGGCTAAAAATTCCACCCAGAACCCGCGACCTCTGGCTATCCGTGCCAGCGCTCTATCCAACTGAGCTAATGGGCGACTCACCGGCATCAGTGAAATTTCGAACCTCTTTACACTATTCTCTGTATTACGTACAGGTAGCGGCATCTGGCTGAAGTCGATTGCATCACTTACAACCCCGACTACTTTGCAGTTAGGTTATTTTTAGCCTCTAAATAGGTTTTTAAAACTCGGTATCTATTCGTTAAGGATAACAGAGGCTAAGTACAGTTACTGTTGTATGGAAGAACTATCGAACCTTAACTGCCAATGAGTTAGTTATACATTATTTACTGGGTGAAACGTGATGAACATGATCATCGCGAGTCATAAAGAAAATTGAGACTAAACTTAACAATCCGCGGATTGTTCATAGGAATTACTGCATTGGACCCGTTTTTCAATCGTTATCAACCCTTTTTGTCCCCACTGCTGGGGCACGGGTATCTTCCTGCATCGCAGGAAGGTTAGGCCATACTCCACCACGGGGGCCAAGTCCGGGTTGGTGGAGGATTGTAAGACAGTGACGGGCCTTACTGTCAGAAGTTATCAAGCCGCCCATAAGGCCTCTGACATGGCTTAACGATTGCCATGACAGCCGGCACCAACGGCTTAACGTGCCTTGCGAAGCACGGCAGCGCTCGGAAAAATGCCACTGGCGGTAGTCATGGGACGCTCACCCATCCCGTACCTGACCGCGCCTGTTGTTGCTTAACCAAGTGATTGATTCCAATCACTCGGTTCGCCTAAGCCACGAGCGCTTTTCAATATGGTTCTTAAAATAATAAGTGGTTAATATTAGTTCTATTAGACCTTAGACAGCCATTGAATTATTCAAACTTAAATTTTAAATTAGGCTTTTCATGAACAGATTTAACGCTGGCGCCCAAGATGTTCTTCATATAACCTCTGTCGTGATATCACAAATTCTTCTAAACTAACACTAGGGGCTGGAGCATAACTGTCGGACAGGGGAAAACCGATAAATAAATCTTGATAGTGGACCACAAGGTCTCTGTGTATATTGCTTGTATAAAGTTGTGACTAGAGGCGCCCTCCTCAACTAAAATTGAGTTGGTCCGGTGTTTTAACTCACAAACTGTAAAATTTTTATTGAGAATTTTCTCCTAATGAGGTTAAAAACTGTAAGCTCATTGCAGTTGGCAGTACTGTGAGTGTTCCTAAGAACCGCCATATTGTACAAATTTTGTTGTTTGGTCTCGCTTTAGAAAATGAAAATATAGAGACTACACCTGTTTTCTTCAATACTTTGTGTAGAGATTCGTCACCTGTATATCCATAGCAATCTTCAGGTTGAAAATGGGCAGCACATACGTCTTGACAAAGGACTAGCCTTCCAATTCTTTCTACGAAGAGCTTTCTCCCAGTTTTCCTCTTTTAGGTTTCTTGGAAAATAAATGAAATTCCGTATTTTTGCTATCAACGGCTGCACAAAGAGTCATTGTATGATATTATTCACACAACAATTTGTTTACAAAAATACTACGGAGAACTGTCAAATCAATGGTACACACAACAGTGGTGACATCTGTAGTGAGCAGTTTTAAGCCCATTACTTTTGACATATGAGTCTGACCAGACTGGCCTTCATGACGTCAGTAAGATCAGTTAAAAAATAAAAGTGACAATATTGCTTTCGTTTTACTATAATGTGTGACGTCACGACGGTGGTAAATAGCGTTTTACGCGTATTAAATGAAAGTCTTAAAATTACTTCCTATGGCTAATATTACTACTAATATTACTTATAATACGGCTTCCATATTCTATATAATAAAATATTTAACTTTGGTTCGTTAGGCCTAATACTGTAGGAGATTATATATTTTTTAAGGAATTTTGATACGAATCAAGTAGCGTATTCGTCAGTCAGTCGCCATCTTGACCAAGCAGCTTTCTAAATGGTTGAAATCGCACAGGTTACATATATTGAGAAATTAAAGTATCCTATCAAAGCTATTTTAGTTATCTTCCCTGTAGCTTAAAATTGGTTAAAATTAAAATTACTCAAAGGCGGAAAGAGATCAGCCGAGTTCGCTATTTATCTACCTACCCATCTACGTATCTTGCATACCCTTGTACCATAATAGCCTTTATTTCAACTCACTACGCTGCCTCCTCTGCAGTGTCGGACGTGGACCAAGAATGCACGGTGTTCAGCGGCGTCAGCTACCTAGGTGCGCAGAACATCGGCGATCCGAAGTCCGAGAGCGAAATCCAGCGCATCATGAAGGAACTAAGCGCTATGCCCGAGAGCCAAGATGGGATCGCTGTGTCGATATCCGTCCCCGTATGCTCGCAAGGACTCGTCGTGTGAGTATTGACCTTATTACTTTCGCCAAGAGAATGAAATTGCCAGTGGTTAGTTAGTTAGACCGGAGATTTCCGCACTTAGCCTCATAGTTGGGCCATTGTACGTAGCAAGCGCTGAGGTACGTTAACACTTCAGACACTAGGGTTTCCTTACGATGTTTTCCTTCACCGTCGGCGAGTGGTATTGCTACTATAATTTCACAAATGTACGTAACTTAGAAAACAAAGTCATTGGTACATGCCGGGGTTTGAACCCACGACCTCCCGATTGAGAGGCCGGCGTTTTACACCGCTCCGCTACCACCGCCCCTATTGCCAGTGGTATCTAGGCCTTTCTCGGCCGTTTCTCTGAAAGATAGGATTCGTAACGAATGCATCCGGCAGAGAAGCAAAGTTATCGACATCGCTTAGAGATTCAGCAAGCTGAAGTGGCAGTGGGCTGGCCATATCTCGCGAAGAACCAACAACCGTTTTAGTAAACGTGTCCTTGAATGGAGACAGCGACTCGGCAAACGTAGTGTAGGACGCCCTCCGACTAGGTGGGATGACGATCTGCGAAGAACTGCAGGCAGATGCTTGATGCGGCAAGCTGAAGAAAGGGCGCTATGGCGCTCATTAAGGGAGGGCTATGTCCAGCAGTGGACTAGTATAGCCTGACGACATCTAGGCCTTTGGAAAACGCCTTCACAAACGCACCGATCTTGAAAGCGCTTAAAATCCAAGCCATCATGAAGGATTGTAATCCTTGAGCATAGACCTGTAGGTCTATGCCCTTAAACCAAGATGGAATCGCTCTGTCGATCTCCGTCAGTGTTTGAAGCTCCATCGCGTGTCAGGAATAAATTAGTGCTATGCCTGAGTTTTTTTTTGCTATTTTAAAGTGGATAGTGTAGTTGTTTCTATTAACCAAGAGACTTATGACTTAACTTTCCCTTTTTATGGATGGCTATGGAGATTTTGTTACCTCCTGGCGAAGGAGCAAAATGTAATCAAAATACTTGACGAAGACTGTATCAAGACTCTCTTAATTGTTAAATAATTACCCTCTTAATCTGTGTCTGCACTACATACAAGAAACAATAGTAATAATATTATTATTGTGGAAGGCTCTATGAGTTAATAATGTTGTCATACTTGTCAGTGTGGGAGTCCCGACGTGATTCATATCGTATGAAACAATTTTATATGCAAGGTGCATTGGCGAACGTTGTCCTTACGACAACAACCGTATATGTACTTACATGCTTGTAGCATATGTATGATAAATGTGTGGGCATGTTAAGAGCAATAATTTATAAATGGATATGTTCCTAGCGTGTCGATGGAAAACATCGTCCGGGGAACTAGTTGATGCGATGAATTGCATAGATTGACAATGTATAGTTAGGTATGCTTTGCTTTACATGCTAGTACTGTACTCAGGTATAAAATGGAAACGCTGATCAGTTTTCGTGTATGTGACGCATTTTGCCCTAATTCTACGTTGAGTATAGTTATAGTATTTGTAAATAATCGCGATTAGACCCGTTTAATATATGACTGAGTATAGTGTTTAGTAATCGTATAGTCATAGTGTATAGTGTGTAGGCGCCGGGTAATTTATTCAGTGCGGGCTAGCTCTATTGTTCTTTAAAAATGTTTGGCTGTCTTGACTGGATGTTTGAATTTGTGCGAATATAATATGTTGTTTCAAGCTATGTACATACATAGGCTGCTACTTATGTATGCGGAATCTGGGATTCCAATAATTTTAAACGCAATGTCTGACCTCCATGGTCAAATTCGTTTTTTTTTTAAATACTAGCCGCTAATATTTTTCTCTTATATACGTTAGTGTTTTGTTTTTGTTGGGTTTAAAATGTCATATCGCTGAAAAAATGTAACTCACTCGTGAAAATATTCGTGCTATGATTTATTACGATTTTCGACGTGGTTTAACGCAACAACAGTGCGTAGATCAATTAACTTCCACTTTTGGTGGTGAAGCTCCATCAAAAACGACTGTGTATCACTGGTTTAGTGAGTTTAATCGCGGGTGCAGTAAGCTCACGGACGAAGTTAAAGAAGGTCGCCCGAAATCGGTGGTTGTGAGCATTCCGCAGCATTCATAGGATATTACATGAACATTTGTCTGTAAAAAAAATTTGTTCGCGTTGGATCCCGCACAAGTGAACTCAGGATCAAAAAGATGCTCGCGTCGAATGGTGCAAGAAAACCTTAAAAAAAATTAACGGAGGCGACTCAAAATCTGTTATAATATCTACACAGGTGACGAATCCTGGATCTACGCGTACGATCCCGAAACTAAACAACAATCTGAGTGTTTCACACAACAGTTTGAGTGTTTCAAAATGAGCCGAACTCTACGAAAGTGGCTCGTGCAAAAAGCACTGTTAAGCAAATGGTGGCCTGCTTTTTTGGTATTGAAGGCCATGTGGCTACAATACCTATGGAGAATCGCAGAACGGTTAATTCGGAGTGTTACACGACCATTTGTTTGCCGGAAGTATTCGAAGAAATACGCCAAAACAACCAGCGACGCAGAATCATACTTCACCATGACAATGCCAGCTGTCATACATCTCAGGAAACAACTACATTTTTGGATGGTCAAAAAATAGAATTGATGGGTCATCCACCGTACAGCCCTGATTTGGCTCCCAATGATTTCTATTTATTCCCAAATGTAAAGAATAAATTACGTGATTAAGCTCTGCGAATCGGAGCGAAACCTGGTCGGACTTTTCCGATATAACAACACCCGTATGTAAATCCGGACTAAAAGTGTACAATAAATTACGTGGTCAACGATTTTCGACCCGTGAAGATGCCGTAGATGCCTTCAAACAGCACGTTTTGGAGATACCTCAATCAGAGTGGAAAAAGTGTTTTACAAATTGGTTTCATCGAATGCAAAAGTGCATCGATCGTAGTGGGGAATACTTTGAAAAACAATAAAAGCATATTTAGCCTTTTGTTTACTTTTTTATTTTTTTCAACATTTGTTTATTTTTTCTATTCCGCATACATAAGTAGCAGCCCTCGTAATGATAGATTAGAAAAACTAAGTGTAATAAGTATTTAGCACAGCAAATAGTTTATCCCATTTTTAGACCAGCAAACCCCGAAAAAGTGTTTTTAAATTAGTTTCTTCTTCATATTTTTGTTTTTTTTTTCTTGTAATTTTCGCTAAAAAATACAATGTCACTTCAACCCGAATTTTGACGCATGTTGCCCACAAGAGTAACGTGAAGTTTCTGATTTAATGAGAACTGTAAACATCGATGATAAAAAAGTTACCCGAAAAAAACTTATACTCTTTTTACAACCCCCCAGGCTGTACCAAGCGGATACGAACAGCGTGATGACGCGCTACGCGGTCAACCGGATCTCGTTTTACGCGCGCGGCGCGGCCGGCTCACCAGTCGCGGCGTGCTTCGCGTTCACGTGGTCGCACGGCGAGACCCGCGAGTCCGCCGTCTACCGTTGCCACGTTTTCCGCTGCCACATCGCTGAGGCCGTCACCCAAGTTTCTAGTGAGTCTATCTATCTATAATCAGCCAACATCAACCCACTGCTGGGCATAGGCCTCCTTTTTATTGCGCCATTCCTCACGGTCCTGTGCTAATCTGATCCATCTCTGACCCGCAACCCTCACGATGTCATCTGACCATCGTGTCGGTGGTCTGCCTACCAACCTTCTTCCCTCCCTTGGCCACCACTCCGATACTGCCCTGGTCCACCGGCCGTCTTCCCTTCTAGCCAAGTGTCCCGCCCATCTCCACTTTAACTCTGTGATCCGCTTACCAACGTCTTCGACCTTGGTTCTTCGACGAATTTCTACGTTGGGTGCGCGGTCCACAAGCGATATGCCCAGCATGGCACGCTTCTAGTGAGTATTGTAAGATAAATTGGCAAACTAAAATACACGAACCAGCTCAGTGTTCGCTTTAGAGGGGCGCCACTAGGCACTAAAATAGGAAAACGTCGTCAAGGGCTTCGCCTTTACGTGGTTGCACGGCGACAGGCGTCCGTAGTCCGTCGTCTGCCGCTGCGACGTGTTCTGCTGCCACATTGCTGAGACTGTCACCCAAGTTTCTAGTAAGTAGTTAGACCTAAGATTTCCGCACTTATTAGCCTCAAGGTTGGACCGGTTGACCAGGCCAGCCTTAGTTGTACGTAGTAAGTAATGATATGAGGTGATTTATTCAGCGCCCAGTGGCACCTTCACTCACACTAGATGTGTAAAGGGATGCTGGACCGCTGGCAGTGCCTGGAACATTGTTTTAAACGGAATAGGCTTCCTCAGCACCTATACCATCCTGATAGCTTAGTCGGCCTAGCCCACAGCAAAGATAAGTCAATACGTGCAGAGCCAACCCTTTACGAGTTTCCTCACCTTAGCGTTCACAGAACTTCTTCTAATAAGCATTGTATGATAAATTCTTCTTCTTCTTGCTATATTAGTCCACTGCTGGACATAGCCCTCCCCTAATGAGCGCCATAGCGCCCTGTCTTGAGCTTGACGCGTCCAGCATCTGCCGGCAGTTTTGATAAATTCGCAAGTTACATGAAGCAGCTTATTATTAATTTTAGAGAGTGCCACGAGGCACTACAATAAGGCACTAAAATAGGGAAACGTCGTCGCGGGCTTTTTCTTTACGTGGTTGCACGGCGGTCTGCGAGACCGCCGTCTACCGCTGACACGTATTTTGCTGGCACGTCGCTGTGGCTGTCATCCAAGATGATAGTGAGTGTTGTTGCTACGGACTTTCGTCTACTCCGTCTACCACATCACTGTGGCCGTCACAAAAGTTTCTAGTTACTCACATTCATCTACCGCTGCCACGTACCTACTCCGCTGCCACATCGCTGAGGCCGTCACCAACACTAGTGAGTATTGTTGATACTTACATTCGTACACCGCTGCCACGTTTTCCAATGCCACATCGCTTTCTACTTTGTAGTGACTATTGTTGCTACGGAGATTAGTGTCTCCAGCTTTTCGTCAGGGGCGCATTTACAGATGTGCTGAATGAAGTGCACATTTATATTTAACTAGCTTTAAGATGTGGAAAATTATGAATTAAAGCCAGTACAGTGTATAAGTTCTATGTTTTATAATAATTATGTAAACTAAGGACTTTGAAAAGACTAAGTTTGGAGTTTTTGTCCATTTTTTCTCCAAAATGATCTAGATTATGGACACCTAGTTTGAGTTGTAACGTTCATTAAGCCGCAGTTTCTGTGCTACTGGCAACGCAAAACCAGGATATCAAATATCCTAAGTCTCAATTCAGATCTTTGTATGTCGGTCAAGCCAAGTTTTATGTAGAACCGTTCAGACTTTATTGTGTAATTGAGTATCGAACAACCAAGCATCCTCACTAACTTTCACTTTTATATTAGTAGATGGTAGGATTTCACTTAATTTTTGTCTGAGTGCTTAGTGCGAGTTTGACAGATCCAATCGAATAACTTTACTACCGCGTTAATCGAGCATCGAGTAGTGAGTATGAGTAAGTTAACCGTTCGAACTGGCAAAACGCGGTCACAGTACAACTCGTACTCGCGTTTATTCGTGTTTTGGCTGCTAAACGTGTTCACTTCTCAACGTAAACCATTACAACTCGCACTCAGCAATTTTAATTTCCATACTTGTCGCTAGGTGGCGCTTCCTCGATGCCATAGAAATATGAGTTTACGTTAACGCGATCGAGTAGTTAAAAAACTCGCACTAAGCACTCTGGATATAAATCGAATATTTTTTTGAAATTTTATTTATTTTGAAATTTAAATAGGCACTAGTATTAATTTCTTAAATTATTGTTTTTCTTTTCTTCTTCGAATTAATGAATTATTAATAAACGACCTAGAACTAGTAAATAATGTGATATGTATTGGTTTCCGTACACCTATTTTTATAACCATTTTGCCTGCATGTAAATGTAGATAAATAAAATACTATACAAATAAAATGTGCTCTGCGACCAGTACTGACGCCGTGACAATAAACTAAATAGATTGATCTAAATTGTTACATCAATGTTTGCGACCATCTGTTATGATTTAGCGATCATGGATGGTAGAATTATTAGTTCAAATAATGTCGGTCAGTACTTGCTTAGACCGCCTCGCCAGATCAGTTCGTTCTGTGTTTCCGTAGAGAGCATTGGTACATGGTTTTGTGAAGTGAAAATATGTGAAATATATTAGATAAAAGAATTGTAAAATTGTGCGAAATAGCTTATGAATATCTTGTTAAAGTTCTCACTTTCGATTGAGTTATCATTTTGACTTTAATTACGAAGTAATTAACTTTTTCTTGTAGCATCATTGCATAAAATTACTGAGGTCGTTCAACTATCATTGCGGTGAAAAGATCGAGATTCCGCAAAATTTTACATCGTCACGGTTTATTTCCATAAAACACATCTTGAAAGGGTGACGACCATATGTTAACTGAAACGCGAGAGCGATCAGTCACCTCCAGGCCTGACATTGTTTTGTCCACTGATAAAATCAGCTAGGTGTAAATACAGGGTGTTATTGTTAAAACTAGCCATTATTACAATCGCGGAGAAGTTATACGTAACATACTAAACTTAAGCTGCATATATACACGTCCCTTTGTAGGGCAGAGCTTTTTTCTCGGAGAGCCCTTTTCATGCCCAGAGCGATTGCTGTAAAATATTCCTGTTTCCTTAAACTGTTTCTTGATATAATGAAATATACCAAGTATTTGTTATTTCAGTCAGGTGTTGTGTATTTTAATTATGGCAATCCTGAATCTTTATTCGGTTTTGACTCAATTCATTGACCATAGCAGGATTATCTATAAAGTTGTCACCTTCATTCCGCTCTCATTGCGCTCAGTGTCTTCTCGTTAGCGCTATAAAACGGCTGATAAATAGTAATTACACGTGCGAGATACCATGACTTAAGTAGTTTAACAACCCAAATATTCATTCTGTTAAACACGCTGTGCATAGTATTACTCGACACATTATCTCGCGGCGAGTAGTTTGTTTGGTTTTTAACGACTAGGCGGACGTTTTCGTACATTTTTAGCTGAAGTAAAAGTGTTTTTTGTGGACTCAGTTCGCGCTGTGATGTTGTGAGATTATGCCAAAGTAAACATTCGCGGGAAAGGTGCGTTCGACGCGTCAGATGTGGCAGTTTTATCAGCCGTGTAGCCTCAAGATAGACCAAAGTATTTCCTGTGTTAGCAAAGTTGGATTCTTGTTTTTTTTTATCATATCAGTACCTGACCTTCACCTTTTTTTATTCGTAAGTAAACATACAATTTCGTAAAGTTTAAGGACATACCTGAATATTTGATATTTGCCTTTCGTGTGCGATTACATGTATCGTGGTGTTCTATGAAGCAACGCCCACTATGCAAAAATGTTGTAAAGTTATTTCATAACGCCCACTTTTTACTTCAAGTTTACTTACAAACTAAATCCCATTTATCTACAACCTCCGCTATCTGTTCGTCACTCCTTCATACATAGTATGAATCAATCAGAATCTCTATTAAAACCACATTAAAACTAATGAAATTTGCATTCCGTTATCAAATAAAAAATACAGAGAATAGTGTAAAGAGGTTCGAAATTTCACTGATGCCGGTGAGTCGCCCATTAGCTCAGTTGGATAGAGCGCTGGTACGGATAGCCAGAGGTCGCGGGTTTGAATCCCGGCATGGGTGGAATTTTTAGCCTCTAAATAGGTTTTTAAAATATCAAATAAAAAAGTTGTCGATTATGGTCGACTTTACAACTAAATTGTATGGTTGCTGTCAATTGTACTGCAATGACGAATGGTCGGTATAAGATGAATATTATAAAGATCTACAGTTGGAGAGGTGGTGCTGCTAAAACTAACATAATTCCTTCCTATATTGATCGTGAAATAAATATCGGCTATGCAATAAAGCGAATTCCCGGATATCGGGATGCAACAAGAAACTCCATACCAACTGTAGTAATTTAAGTCAGCTTAATTTCGATCCCTCATCATTGTGTATGATAAATTATAATATGTATAATATTCTTTATTGTACACTAGAAAACACAACAATGGCCATGTGACCATAAATAAATTATACCTACGACTATGGACTATGTATAAATAATTAAATAGTAGTAAATAACTTCCACGCAACACAATCACTGGTCCTGGTCTCGAGATAAGATACCCCGTGCTATGGCAGACAGGCAAGGACATCACAAACATGGAAATACAGACACAGGCTATTTGTACAAATGTACGCGGCCCCCAATGGGAATCGGACCCATGACTTCCGGCATGGTAATCAGACGTGACACCGCTAGACCAGCGAGGCCGTCAAAAATAACAGCTGACATAATTTGGTTGCAAAGGCGACCGTAATGCGCAACAACAGATCGCGAAATAATTACTCTAATACCAGGGCCGAGTTTCATAAAACTACAATTCGTAGTTTATTATGACAATTCGAGGTACGTTGTGTCGCAGGCTCTACTTGTTAATCTGTGGGTTAATCGAATTTGCAATGTATATCGAATTATTGCAGTTACTATATTGCAGTATGAATTGAGGTCCGTTTCTGCATGAGAAACTGGCCTTCGGCATAGCCAGCCTAATTGAGCTGTATCCTTCAGATGACTGTCCTAATAGGCAACGTTTGTGTAAAATAACTATGCAAGAAATCATGAATTGCAGTTCTATGAAACAGGCAGTGAAATAAAAAAATTAACTGATTCTGACCGGTTCCAATGACTCAACTAACATCACCTAATCTTTGTACCTACAGGCTGCTTCGCCAAGGCGTTCGAGCGCATCCCGCGGTCTATGGCCTCGTCTATCGTGGGCGACCTTAGCGCTGCGCCGTCAATGACCGGCTCCCTGATAGAGCCAACTGGGCCTGCGGCCCCCACGATGCAGCTGATGCACGTACTCGAGTGCACCGTCGATATTAAGGAGGTCGATGCCAAGGTATTGTATCGATTATAGTCCATTGTCTAATAGTTAGAATATTTTCGGGGCTTAATCGCGTAGTAATTTATTGCTATTTTACCTCGACGTTTCGACGACGTTACAGTCATCGTGGTCACGAGAAGACTGATGGCTGGCATCCGTTCGCATCTTCAGCTGATGAGGTTGCAAACTACCCTCGATACAAAGAACTATGTGTTCAAGTCGCAAAAGTTTAAAAAATCCATTGGCTAATATGAGTGAACTTAGCTCTGTGCCATCGATGACTGGCTTCCTGATAGAGCCAACGGGGTTCGCGGAGCAGTAATGTAGGTGAAGACATTTCAAACTTAGAAATAATAAAGTATGGCACAGTAGGCAATCTTATTACTAAGAATAATTTGTTACAGACAACTGTTGTGAACCAATATAAAATCTGAGAGCCAAGTAACATGTGGTGTTTACCTTTAATTGGCTTTTGTATCAAGATACAACTTAGACTTAAGTTACTTGTTACGCATGTTAATAAGATACAAAAAGTGTTGGTAGACCTAATAAAATAAATAAACAGTACTAACTCAAGTTGTACATATAAATCTGTTTCAAGACAAAGTTGTTAGAGTGACGAATCAACATTACAAAACTCACAATCCGCTATTTGACTCTCTTTTCAAGTAAGTCTTAAAAGGTAAATAACTCTTTCAATTAGACCAAAAAATATTTTAGTATATTTTTTGAGGACCTAAAAGCAACATAAAAATATATTTTAAAGCTTTATTTTCCTAAACAGCTAAAAACGCGGTCAGCCATTTTTGTCTATGATTTGAAGTATTTTCTAAGGTTTTCATGTGGTTTCGATGATAATTCAATTTTTTTCCACGTCACGTCATTTGATTGGTTGGCGAAAGTAATCCTTACTAACCATTGGCCAATAAAACAACAGATATTGTCCATAGAGAATGCACAGAGCATAGATAAAAAGAGTCCAATCTGAGCGTTGCATAGTGTACATACGTCTGTACACTAAGCGCTTGGGGGATTGCGCGCGGCCGGGCTGATTAGTGTACAGACGTATGTACACTAAACGCGAGAAGGGTTAACACGAGCTGTAGACATAATTAAAACTGTTTTTATACGGATTTATGCTCGTTTATTACATTTTTACAATTTTGTCAATGTCATCCGGGACCACGGCACCTGAAAAAGTGCCGAAACGTTGGAAAATTGTAAAAATGTAATAAACGAGCATAAATCCGTATAAAAACAGTTTTAATTATGATTTGAAGTCCAAAAATTGTACACAAAGACGAAAGAAAGAAAATTGAATGTCGAAGTTGTGGATTCGTGTACCCAGTGAAATTAACATTCGAAAAACTTGGCTCAAACTTGCCAAAAGAGACCCCGACTCTTCCAATTGAAACTCGGGTGTATTATGTGAAGATCACTTTGATGTTAGTCCTATAATAATCAATGTCCACTGGCTCTGGCTGAAAGATGTTTGTTTACATACTTCTGATGGTTTCAAGATGGCGGATAGCGTTTTTGCCGTTACGAATTAAACAAGGAAAAAAATTTTTTACTTTGAAAATTTTGCAGCCATCCTACATACTTACTTAGCAAAATCAATATATTTCGGTTTCTTACGTTAAATACTATAGGAAATATTCATTTATCGCGTCAAATTTGATACGTGTCAAATAGCCGATTAGACTTTTATTTTTCTTGAAATGAAAGTAAACTTATGCCTTATATTTTAATAATATACTCTTCCTGTGAGACTGTAGTACCTAACTAATCCATTTCACTATTCGCAACTCTCAGGGCACGTTCAGTCACGTCCCCAAGGAGCGCCTGGGCTACAAGCTGCGCGGCGGCATTGACAAACAAGTGACGATCAACGTGCAGCAAGTCACCAATAACGCCTTTCAAGACGCCGAGGATCCACAGGTTCGTCAGCCCTATCCTTATTGCAATAAGAACTGCTATTCTATGAAAACCGATTGGTATGGAAATTTTATCCAAAAAAGTACTAGCCACTTTGATATTTAAATAAATCTGTATATTTGATTTTGTAAAAGATCTTGTAAAAAAAGAACTCAAGACGAAACAAACGTAAGATATATGTAGTAAGAGCATTTATTTTATTCTGTGTTGGATCATTCATTTTCCTCTCGATCTTTAGTCCATCGATGTGTTAGGCGTCGTGAGTAATATTTTAGTGTGTTACCCGACTGCGAAAGCTAAGTGGAGTTATGTTTTTCACTCGTATGTATGTATGTATGTTCTTAGATTCTACATTGTAACATTTAAGAAATTATAATACTTTTTTCTTGTTGTGCAATAAATGGTTCTTGGTCGATCTATCTATCTATATTTCCTCACCGATTGACCAATGACGAATTAAATGATATATCAAAGAAAAGCAAAATGGCGGCTACCACCTGTCATACCGTTGGTAAAATGTTAAAAACAAAAAATACCTGTTTCATAAGAAAGTTGTTCAAGCTAGAAAAAGCTTATGGCATTAAGTTCGCCGCATTGTACGATTTTATGGTGCAATAAAGTATTAATAATAATAATAAAAAGCCACTTCAGCTTGCTAAGGATGGTAATATATTGAACGGGTCTAATCGTGATTATTTATTAGGTAAAACGTAATTACCTTAATTCTCGACGTTTCAACGGGTCTACTCGCGACTATTTATTAGGTAATAGTACTATTTATTTATTACTATTTATTAGGTGGTAATACAAAGAAAGGCCGAGATCGCAGAAGTTTGCGGCCCGAGCTGCAAGCGAGGGACGTAAATATGCGATCGAGAGCTTTCTATATTACCTCCCGTGTTGTGTACATCTTTTTATGTCTACACTTGGCCAGAAAGCGGCTTTTTCCGTACGCGCAGCGTGCGGAAAAAGCCACTTTATTGCCAGGTGTGGCATAAAACGTAATTACCTTACGTATCGACGAAATACTTCGAAATAATCGAAATACTTTTGCTAAGGATGACCGAAAGGATAAATATAAACGTACGGTATTGTTCACAGGCGTCCTACACTGGTGGTCTTTACATCGAGCGCTGTTTCGGCATCCTTTTGGCCCCAGGCCGCAGCGTTAAGCACTCAGACATGAGGCTACTCGAAATGGTAAATATTATGTCACCTGCTTTCATTTGTTTTGTTTTCGAATATACTTCTTCCTGCATAAATTTCGTTTTACACGGGAATGGTACATAATTAATAAAAGATATGTAAATTTTACTTTGGTTTGGGTTAAATATAGGCCATCTCTTACTCGATAAAAACACAAACAAGCTCGGTATTACATACATACATTACAATGACTCTATCTGGTCCCAAACTGGGATACCCTGTGATGTGACGAGTGATGCAAATACATTACAAACAGAAAAAAACAAGACACTTACGCTTGGCACTTCCAATTCGCGCAATCTCTTCATTAATTGCCATTCATAATTTTTTTGCACTTACTCTGTGACTATACAGTTCTTCCTTATTCCTGCTTACGCTGTGAAAGAATAGACTATTTTACTGCAAAATCTAACAAAATTCTATGGTGGGCCATATTAACTTTTCAGGTTAAAGTATAGTTTTTATAGTGTAAAAAGAACAATATACTGTGAAACCTTAAGCGCAAGCTAGGTAAATATTCCTACAACTGTAGTATTATAAGGCAGGTACCCAACCCATGTGAAACGATGGCCAAAGCTACAGTTCGCTCGCCCATCATTAAAATCGGGTTCAAAATTCATGTACAGCTTTATACATTTACCAAACATAACAGCTTTTACCGCTTTTGTACTTTAATTTCCTCCTTCAAATTATAAACGCGCCTGGCACAGACAAATGTTTCGCAGGTGAGCGGCTCGTCGGGCGGGTCGCAGTGCTCCGTCTGTGCCCTTTGGAACGCCGGCGAGAGTGCCTTGGCTGCCTTCAACGTGGCTAGCGGGGACGGAGCCCCCGCCTACATGTCTCTGGCTTTGGACCTAGTGATTAGAGGCATCCCGGACCCGTTGCGGTGAGTGCAAAGCATTTTGAGCTCTGAGAGTCTATAAGAATGGTGGAGGATTTAATTACGTACGTAAGTACTCTTGGGAACGCCCGCGAGAGTGTTTTGGCTGCCTTCAACGTGGCTAGCGGGGACGAAGCCCCCGCCTACATGTCTGGCTCCGGACCTGGTGATTAGAGGCATCCCGGACCCGTTGCGGTGAGTGCGAAGCGTTTTGAGCTCTGAGAGTCTTTAAAAATAGTGAAGGGTTGAATTACGTATGTAAGTACTCTTTATAACGCCGGCGAGAGTGCTTGGATTGCCTTCAACGTGGCTTTGGACCTGGTGACTAGAGGCATCCATGACTACAAGCGGCGAACGTGAGGCCTTTTCAGCCCTATATTCGTGTCTATAAGAGTTTTCGTACGTAAGCACTGTTACGAACGCCGGGAAGAGTGCCGTGTCTGCCTTCAACGTGGCTAGCGGGGACGTAGCTCCGGTCTATATATTTCTAGCTTTGGGCTAAGAGGCATTTCGGACCCGTTGGTGAAGGTTTGAATTGAGTACGTAAGCGCTCCTCAGCGTGACTAGGTTTTCAACTGGTGATTAGAGGCATTTGTACCCATTACGGTCAGTGCGAGGTACCCTTTACGGTGAGGTGCGGCTCGCTCTACTTTTTAGATGTAACATCGTTTCTGATATCTATATCGATGTTTTGGCTATTGTTGCCAATTTTAGGGACTTTATTTGATTCTATGGTAATTGATTAATATATCCTAGTTCGAGCGAACTGAGGGATAGGTATGAGATTGTCTGGTGTACAACCTTAGTTGTTCTATAAAGGTTTGTCAATAAAGGTTTATTTTGTTTTTCTTATACGCAGGTTGGTCATCGAAACGCCAGTGAAGATTTTCCCGCCAACTGAGCGGTTCTGGTACTACTCGAAGCGTCCTCTGGTGCAGCAGTTCTACATCAATCTGAAAGAGGTGAGACATATTCAACAAACCGGTTGTAAATTATTTCAGTCAATCAGACCCTATTGTACACTGCTGGAGATAGGCCCCCCTCGAAGTAAAAATGCTTTTGTAAATGTTTTGAGTTAAAATACATTTCTAAATACAGTTGTGATTAGGCGCCAAACTAGTAGGCTATAAAATGCTCATATTCCACGGTGATCTGATAAAACAACTAAAAATACATGGTATTAGTACCAGAACAAAGAATTACGTCTTTAAAAAAGTGATGTACTTTATACATTTCGTGTCCCTTATAGATAAAATAAAAATATGTTGATTAACTTGGACCTTTGGTTCCAAACTTGGAGTTGTACTGCGTACTTTAAGTACTCAGTCTGCGTAGAACAAAAAGTTCACTGGATGCAATTCAAATTATTTTCTCAAATTTTTAATAAAGTTTAAAGAATTCGCCTGAGTATATGTACGTCATGTTCAATTTAATTACATAAAGACCTAAGGCCATTCAAATATGTATTCGTTCACAGAGCACCTACTAACCTAACCTGTCGCTCCACAGAGCATAGACTCGGCCGGTCAGCTGCAGTACGAAGTGGCCAGCACGGAGACTTCGGGCGAGCTCGACCGCTCTCGGCTGAACCTGCCGCTGTCTCTCTCTAGCCTGCTGCCATCGCCGCTGTCCAGTGCGCCAGCGCCGCCATCGCCTTCCGAACCGGACTCAGGTATCTGTCAACTCGACAAAAACAAGCGTTTTGCGTTTTTAATGATAAAATAAATATATAAAATTAATTATTAGCTTCGCTTTCCTGCTTCGCAAGGCACGTTAAGCCGTTGGTGCCGGTTGTCATTTAACCGGCAGTCGTTAAGCCTCGTCAGAAGCCTTATGGGCGGCTTGATAACTTCAGTAAGGCCTGCCACTGTCTTACAATCCTCCACCAACCCGGACTTGACCCTTGTGGTGGAGTATGGCCTAACCTTCCTGCAATGCAGGAAGGTTAGGCCTGTATAACTGTATCCCAGCAGTGGGCACATAGAAGGGTTGATATCGATCGTTTGCCTCATCAAAATACCACTTAAAACAAAATATGAGTAGGTCGTCATATTATATCTTCTTCTTCAGGCTATATTATGTAGTCCACTGCTGGACATAGATATTACATCTAGGTTGGGACATTATAAAATAACTCAAAAAGATAGTGGTTCAGTTAATGCTGACCCGGGTCAATACCAGACAGCGCTAGTTTTCTGCCACTACCTTCTCCCTTAAATTTTGTAGGGGAGTAATGTTAAGAGGGCTAAAACAGTTAACTAAGTAACTAATAGCGCTCTAAACATCCATTAAAAACGAAACGAAACAAAAATGAACTAGGTCTTTCTAGCCATAGTTAATCCATGTTGAAAGTTTAGCACTAGCGAAGATCGTGGCATCGTGGTCCACACGATTTGGTGCTGGTAACCTATACGAAGAAGCTGGTCTTGGACGCCTTCCCAGCCAGATTCATGTATAGCGTCCATCGGAAGTACACCAGCGATATTGCGGTGCTTTTCCGTGTTAGTATAGTGGACATTTAAAATAGCCTCTATCCTGTTAATGGGGCATGCTTTGTGTCTCCAGCGCATTAATCAAAGATTCCATTTTTTCGCAGATGGCGATGAGCCTTTGCTAAGTGGGACTGGAGAAGTTTCCAAGGACTGCGGCGTGGACGTTCTTGAGAATTGGGCTCAGGTATTGAGAAGGTAGGTTAACTGAAGTCATCCGTTGGAATGTGTAAAGAATTCAATCTTTCGCTTCATACGGGCGGGTACCTACTTCTGCCATGTTGTTAGGACATTATTATGATAAAATATCAGGTGTAGGTGTCAGGTTGTACGGTACATTTATGGTATTTTGAAATAGTTGTCTTATCCTTCGCATAAGGTTTAAGCCCGTTATGATTGAACTAAACATGTCAAAATTATACTATTTTTATTTTTAATGCACTAACCCGTGCTAAGGACAATTTTAAAAACCTATTTAGATGCTAAAAATTCCACCCATGCCGGGATTCGAACCCGCGACCTCTGGCTATCCGTGCCAGCGCTCTTTCCAACTAAGCTAATGGGTGACTCACCGGCATCAGTGAAATTTCGAACCTCTTTACACTATCCTCTGTATTACGTATAGGCAGCGACATCTGGCTTAAGTAAATTGCATCACTTACAGTCCCGACTACCTACTTTGCAGCTAGGTTTTTACGTCGGAATGATAAATAAATGTCAAAATTATAAATAATTATAAAAAATATTGGTTAGGAACGTGAAAATGTTATTATTCAGAATATTTATTTTCAAATTCTTTTTTACCTCATTAAGGTGTTTATTCCTACAACAGTTGAACCGCTAATGATCTTTCGCAGCTGGACCGGTCTGCGTCCGCGCGCCTTGAACCACTTAGTGCGTGTGGGCGTGCCAGAGGCTTTGCGCGGCGAGGTGTGGCCGCGTCTCGCCGGCGTCGACCAGAACGACCGGCTTATGGAGACCTACAGGACCCTCATTAGCAAGGTAAATGGGGTGTTTTTTTTATTGGGAGCGTTGACACGGTAACCTTCATTGGTGTAATGAACGTGACCACTCGGTCTGAACCACTGGTTCTGGTCAAATTACTTATCACTGCAAAAAAAGTAAAAGAATCACTTTCTAGTATAGTCTGTTAGCTTTTAGAATATACCTCGGCTACTATCGGATAGAATCGAATATATTCGTGTAATATGACACTTAATTTCGAAATCGGAACTAACATGACACTTTTAATTACATTTATACAGAACAGGAAGTAGTATTACACACGTGTGCTTTCGGCGAAAACCGAAGCCTCCTCTAGAGCCTGAGGTATGTTCTAAATGCTAATAGTCTATACGGGAATGGTGTCTTATTTTTCTCTTTTATAATATTTTTTCTACGGTGTATTGAAATTGATAAATGGTTTATTTATCGCAAAAAAGCAATATTTTAGTTTAAAGTGAATTTACATGCAATAAAAAGGATATCACAGGATTCATTGTGCAATTCGCCTTAAGGACAAATGAAAATTCCAAACGGCTTCTTGTTACGGTTCTAGTCATAGAGTCATCTTTGGCTTAGAAAGACAGACGGACACCTCGTAATTTATTACTATAATAGGTTGTGACGTGCACATGTCAACTCCACACGCACTACATTTTCCTACATTCCCGTATCGAGTGTGCAGTGTTTCAAAAGACTTACCGTAAGAACAACATGCGAACAACATACAATGTGTGCAGGAAAATTTCCCTTTGGAAGAGTAACATCGCCCGCTCGTCCCTACATGGGTCCTTGTGCCCCCTCTCAATACGAAAACACTAAAAAGTAATGTCAATTTATCTTTACGCTATACCTCTAATCCCGTGGCTCTTAACCGGACCCTGCAAACAATCGGCCAATTTCGGGCCACTGTCCGCAAAATAGTAATCAAATGAGTGTATGTATAGATAGATCAAACTATCCTTTATTTATATACATTTAGGTGGTGCATTTAACAGTTTTTTTTTAAATGTGCCCTCATGACTAAACGGTTAAGAGCCACTGCTCTAATCTAACCAGACTGTAAGGTACGCCCAAATATATTTTTGACACCCAGGACTGCCCCTTCGAGGCCGTGATTCAGCGGGACATAGCGCGCACGTTTCCCGCGCATGATTTCTTCCGCGAGGCCGGCGGGCTGGGGCAGGACTCACTGCTCCGCATGGCGCGAGCCTACGCCGTCTACGACCACGAGGTCGGCTACTGCCAGGGGCTGAGCTTCCTCGCTGCCACACTGCTGTTGCACGTGAGTGTATTCCGATGTAAATGAACTCGCAGAACAATCGTACGTGTGATTGTCGTGTTAATGAAGCGAAGGAGGCTTCTTGATCGTGGCAAGTTACAATCGCTGCTCCGCGTGGCTCGAGCCTACGCCGTCTACGACCATGAGGTCGGCTACGGCCAGCGACGCAGTTTCCTCGCTGCCACACTGCTGTTGCACTTAAGTGTATGCCGTTCTAGATGTAAATGCACTCGCGGAACCGGCGTACGTGTGATTGTCGTGTTGATGAAGCGAAGGAGGCTTTTTGGTCGTGGCAAGTTACACTCGCTGCTCCGCATGGCGCGAGCCTACGCCGTCTACGACCACGAGGTCGGCTTCTGCCAGGTGCTGATCTTCCACGTTGCGACACTGCTTTTGCAAGTGAGTTCATATATTCTTACTTATATATTAAACGAGTCTAACCGTGATTATTCAATAAGTAAAACGTAATTTCCCGACGTTTCGACAGCGTTACAGTTGTCGTGGTCTCGGGTAGACTAAAGTGGCGAGTACAGTCAATTATTGAGGGTAGTCACTCTTAATTTTACCTAATAAATAATCGCGATTAGACCAGTTTAATATATAGGTACCTAAGAATATAATTATGCACTCACTTGCAAAAGTATCGCGAATCATTAAGAAATATTATTCTATATATTCTGTTTTGCTAAACTTCCAAAAACGGCGTGAACGATTTTTGACGCAAGCCTAATTGACACAATTTCTGCTTTTCCCCTAGATGCCTGAGGAGCAGGCATTCTGTCTCCTTGTGCGCCTCATGTATGGCTACGGGCTACGCGAACTGTACAAAGACGGCTTCGAGGCGCTGCACATGCGACTCTACCAGCTGGACAGGCTTATGGAGGTAAATAGTACATTGTATGGAATGAGGCGTTACTTTGCGGAAATCCATAATAGCATTGGGATTGGTATCTGGGAATACACGATTGGGATCGCTCTGCATTTGGTGCGCGTAATGTGCGAGCAGATTACTGTTAGTGAAAAAAGAAAAGAAAGTAGTTTTTATCTAGATTTGCTGTATTTAAACTTAAATTTGACTTAATGATAACCAAAGGGGGGCGTTAGAAACCATAACACAGGATCTACCTAGCTTAGTTTCTTATGTGACAGAATATTACGTATACTTATAAGTCAACATGTAAACTAGCATAACTTTACACGTATACCGATGTCAGTTGCGAAATAAATATCTATATAAATATCTTATTAAAATGTGAAATTACTTTGCTAAATTCCGCCAAAAATCCCACAAGCACCATGCGGTTAGTTAATGCACCGCCCTCCCTCCCACTTTTTCAAGCAGAGGCAAGACACGAACACACCAACACCGACATCAATACTTGTGTGAGAAAATACGCGACGCGTTTCGCCTCTGACACGAGGCATCATCAGGCTGACAAGTGCAACATAGTACATTTTTATACCATTCATCCTCTAACGTAAACTTCACTCAAAACTGTGAATGAAATGCACTGTTAATCACTATTTTGGTGTTTGGTAAATTTGGTACATACCAATATATTGGACCTCCATCTCAATGCTAAACAACACTTTTGCCAAAAAACTCCTTATGCCAAGAATACTCTTCATACACACTCCTTGTGCAAATAACTCCTCGAGATTTGATATTCGCCAAGAAGTTTAGAATTAGATTAAAAACTGTTTTGTTTTGTTGTTATTAGTAAATAAGTTAACCATTCTAATAGCTATTGATCCATCGTACGTAGCAAGCGCTGAGGCATGTTAACACTTCAGACACTAGGGTTTCCTCACGATGTTTTGCTTCACAATTATCCACCGAGTGCTATTGCTCCTACTATAGTGCCATCAAGTGCTTCAATAACGTCACAAATGTACATAACTTTGAAAACAAAGTCATTGGTACATGCCGGGATTCGAATCGGACGGCCTCCCGGTGAAGATGCCGACGTTCTACCTCTGCTACCACCGATCCTGTTGCAACAAATGATCACGTGTATTCGGCACAGCGAAGTAGTCGACAAATAATAACGACGATTCGACGGTTTGGAACACTCTATCTTGATGACTTCCGCATTAGCCCTTGCATAATTATTTATGTCTGGAAAAAACATCCTTTATGTGTAAACGAGCCTGACTAGTGCTAATCTGTGGCTCAAACTTCTTCTTCTTCTTCAGGCTATATTAGTTCACTGCTGGACATAGCCCACACCTAATGAGCGCTAGGTTGTCCCATCATTGGTAATGCCCATAACCCCCACGCCGGACATGCGGGTTGGGGATCGCAGTTTGGTGGAATTGTACTGCAGGGGGCTCAGACTATACTCTGTGAATGTCAAGTCAGTAATACGATAGGCTCAAAAAGGACTAGTTTCCGGGGCCTTTAAATCTTATAAAAAAACAGTAGTACGATTTTCCTGCCATTATAAGTGGGTTATCGTCCGCGCCGTTAAGCAGTCTAACATATAAAAATATCTTGTCGTAGTGATGGTTACCGAACTCCTCAGAAAGTGTTTCACCGATTTTTATGATCTTTTATCGTAGTTGGTAGGTCTGAGAATAGGGCGTGGATTAAATACGACAAAATAACGTTGAACGAACGAACGCTGGGTTAGCTCCCTACTGAAATGAATAAATTTTAAATATGATTGAAGAGACGCTCTCGGCGCTCGAACTTTATCTTTATGGATTCTAAAAAACCTATTTAGAGGCTAAAAATTCTACCCATGCCGGGATTCGAACCCGCGACCTCTGGCTATCCGTGCCAGCGCTCTTTCTAACTGAGCTAATGGGCGACACACCGGCATCAGTGAAATTTCGAACCTCTTTACAATATTCTCTGTATTACGTACACGGGTCCTTAGCACGGGTTAGTGCATTAAAAAAAAATAGTATAGTTTATGGATTCTGTGGAAATATATATTTATTTGTAACTTTTCTTGCAGGAGCAACTAACAGACTTGAGGGCGCACTTCCAAAAACTGGGAGTGGAGTCACACATGTTTGCTTCACAATGGTTCCTCACAGTCTTCACAGCGCGCTTCCCTCTGCAGCTGGTATGTGTTTTTTGGTTTATCCATTTTTATATCACAACTGGGCATGTTGTGTTATAAATTATATTCATTGGTAGGATTTGTGCTTCATTGCATATTCTTCAACTTAAACATTATAGATAGGTATCTATCTATCCATCTATATATTCAACAGCAACATTCAAATCTCATTCGGACCCTGCCACGATGAGGTTTGCAACGCAAATATAGAACAGATTGGAGGCAGTGCCTAAACGTCAGCATCCAGAAGATTAGCTTTTCAATTTTGAAAACACTTTTTGGTAACATTTTCCTTCATGAAGTACGTTAAAAAATCGAATTTAATAATAAAGTGAGTAAAAAGTTATACAGCAGTTACGAATGTATAATCGTGCTGAATATAGATCACATCAAATTCTAAAGTTTCAAAAATTGTCGACCATTTTGAACGAAGGAATGCTTAAGCTGCGTCCTATCCAACTTTGTAGAGCAAATAAGAGATTATGCGAAACATAACCTCACGCGTGTATCCCAGAGGGGTAGGCAGAGATCAGAGACTGCCACTTGCCGCGATCCTAACAGATCACCTTCGTTTCATCAATATCATTACTAGAGAGATTATGATCATCAGAAAACTCTTCCAACCCCCAGGTGTACCACATTCTGGACGTATTCCTGCTGCAAGGTGTGGACACTCTGTTCCAAGTGGCGATAGCGCTGCTCTCGCGCTCACGCAAGGATCTTCTGCAGCACGACATGGAGGGAGTGCTCAAATACTTTAGGTTAGTGTCTAAATTAGCAATATTTGTTTTATTCATTGTGTTGTGTATGTGTTATATTCTTTTTAATGCACTAACCCGTGCTGAGGACAATTTTAAAAACGTTACAGAGTGTATTGTAAAGTGGTTCGAAATTTCACTGATGCCGGTGAGTCGCCCATTAGCTCAGTTGGAAGAGCGCTGGCATGGATAGCCAGAGGTCGCGGGTTCGAATCCCGGCATGGGTAGAATTTTTAGCCTCTAAATAGGTTTTTAAAATTATTATTGTGTATGTGTTGTTTATTTTTTTTTTACTGCTGTTTAGTCTGCTTAGTATTGTTTTTATCATGTGCGTGTTCGGGCGTGCGTGCGTGCGTGATTGTGTGTGAGGGTGTGTATGTGTGTGTGTGTGTGTGTGTGTGTGTGTGTGTGTGTGTGTATGTATGTGCATATTTCAGAACGAATATTTAAGGTTATAGGCTGAAACAGAATGTATTGAAAAATATATGTTGCGTTGCTCTAGGCATATGGAGAGGATTAAAAAAGAAAAATTATGGATGGGAGGGACAGCTAGGGATAGAACAGTCTTAAGTTGATTTATAAACATGAATCAGCTCGCTCACTTGAACAGGCTTTGCCATGCCCCCAATCCCTCAAAGCTGAGGATGGTCGCACGGCTGTCGCTGGAAAGGGTGTGTGCGTTCCATCTGGACCTGACGCTCGCCTAGTAAACCGCCTTGGTGGTTATCGTTCAAATAACCTCCTAATACTTGACAGACACGTTTTGTTGTTCTGAAGCTTAAGCCTTACATTGTGTCTTCCACAGGGTGACCCTACCAAAGAAGTGTCGTGCGGAGGAGTCGTCGCGGCAGATCATGAAGCTCGCGTGCAGCATCAAAGTCAAACGGCTGCAGAAGTATCAACTTGAGTATGAGAAGTTTATCAAAGGTATGTTATTATTATATGCTCTCGCATTCAGACACTCAAGTATTGTGGTTTCCTCTATAAAACGGTTTGTTCGGCCATGTACCTATGACTCGAATTTGTAATACTAAGACCACACGCTAATCGTGAAGGAAAACATCGTGAAATAACCCGTGACTTGGTTGCCCCCGCACTTATTAATTTGTCTTTCCTGTGGGCTAGGCCGACTAAGCTGTCAGGATGGTATAGGTGCTGGGCAAGCCTACTCCATTTAAAAAAACGCATGACCATGCATCGTCTGAGTGGTTCCTTCCTCATTACGGAGATGCAAAGGCCGAAGTTTTAAAAAGACATGATGATCACTCCTCAAATGCAGTTAAATAGTCACTAAGGGCTGATTTTTCAATCCTCGAATAACATTTCTATCAAATTATGTCTTACACAATAATATAAAAATGTCACCGTGAAACAACAAAAGAAATGCAATTACAACACATTTTTGAATTGGTTGTTTAATATAATATTCGACGAATAAGCTTTATCCGAAGATTGGAAAATCAGCCCTTAAGGAATCATGTTTTTATAAAGTGTCTGACAGCAAGGGCTTATCATATGGTCTATCTAAAATAGACCATGTGAACGATCGAGATAAAATGCATAGGAGAAAATAATATGGATAAGTCCATTATTTTCTCTCAACTTTTCTGTTCAAATTGTGCAGCGTACGAGGGGCGGCTGAAAAGTTTTGAGCCTAAGGTATTGAAAATGCTGATAGAAATGTATAAAAAAATTATTTTTCAATGTAATCTCCCTCTATTTCAATACACTTCTTACATTTGTTTAAAAGAGCTTTTAACCCGGTAAAAAAATATTCGCCGTCTTTGCCTTCAAAATGCTCGTTTACGGCCGCCTTCATTTTTTCGTCACTGGAAAATCTTCGTCCTCGGAGGTCCTTTTTCAAATTTGAAAAAAGGAATTAATCACTAGGAGCCAGGTCTGGACTGTAGGGTGGGTGGTTGATTTCTTCAAATCCTGTTTCGGCGAGGGCACGTCTCTCAACTCGGGCAGTGTGCACGGGCGCATTGTCCTGCAAAAACAGGACTCCTTTCGCCAGTTTGCCTCTCCTTTTCTCGACAACCACTTGACGGACTTTTGTCAACAATACGGTGTAATAGTCTCCGTTCATTGTAGTATTTTTGGGAAGGTAGTCTATGAACAAAATTCCTTCGCAATCCCAAAAAACAGTAGCCATGAGCTTGGAAGCCGATCTTTCCACTTTGAATTTCCGTGGCGGCTTTTCTCCCTTTGCTATCCATTGCATTGACTCTTGTTTTGACTTCGGATCGTACTGCCGGATCCATGTTTCATCGACAGTGACGAGGCGAGAAAAAACATCGTCAGGATTATCGCCACAGATGTCCAAAAACTCCTTCGAAGTTGTGACTCGACGCTGCCTGTCCATTGGCGTGAGCATTTTTGGCACCCATCGCGCGCACACCTTTTTCATGTGCAAATGATTGTGCAAAATGTCACCAATTCGCTCCTTGCTGATGCCTATGGATTCAGCTATCTGCCACATCTTGATTCGCCGATCTTCGAGAACAAGGTTTTTCACTTTTTCAATATTTTCTTCGGTAACGGCGGTGTTTGGACGTCCTGACCTGGGATCATCTTCGAGCGACTCCCTGCCGTGTTTGAATTCACGTGTCCAACGTTTTACGGTGGCAAATGAAGGTGCAGAATCCCCATAAACTACAGACATTTCTTCAAATATTTTTGTCGGCGTTTTGTTCTCCTTGGTGAGGAATTTTATGACAGCTCTGTACTCCAATTTCGTGCAAAGCGCGGATGACTCAGACATGGTGTTGTTTAATGTTCAATTACTAGAAGCGTAATGATGATAATGACATGAAACTTGGTATTTATACTACTTAGAATACGCGCAATTAGTGATGCACATTGCGAGTCATTAGTGATTCTTAGAAGTACTTAGGCTCAAAATTTTTCAGCCGCCCCTCGTAGGTTTGTGCCTTTCAAATTCATATTGACATACATTACATTCGTAAATAAAGTTATTATGTATTTGGCTAATGTTCGTAGAAACGACTGAGAAGGAGGAGCTGGACAACGTAAAGAGTATCAACGCAAAACTCCAGGCCGAGAAGGATATCCTCGAGAACCAGCTGCTAGAGGTAAATAACAAAATTTTTATGTGAGTAAAAAAATATTGTCTCGGAATTCTCAGTAAAAGTGACAGTTGAAACGACGGAAAGAACAATGTTGTCGATGAGAAGTTATCTGATTGTGAAGTATACTTGGTTGTAGTGCTTAGCACTATTTTTGAAATCTAGTTTATGAACGAATACGGGAACTTGTATATAGCGGCTATGCGCAAATTGTTTGAAGCAAACGAGCTCTTAACTGCATTAGGTATTTGTGCTGTATTAATTTTATCCTCTTCATCTGTCAGCAAAAGTATAAGATATAGATAGACATACGGTAAAATTATTAAAACACTATTCCTTAAAACCCTGTTCAAATTCCGCTTACATCTTCTTCTTAAAGTGCCTCTCCATCACAGGAGGTTTGCAGTCAGCTCTTTACAGCGGTCTCTGTTCAGTGCAATTCTGTACAACCGCTTACTATTTAACTTAACGACGATTATTGCATTTCAAGACGGTCTTAGAGGAATCGTGTTTTTACAAATAGCACCGACAAACTGTGTTTCTTGCATTCACGGTTATTAAAAAACGGCGTCGTTCCCAGATAACCGAGGCTACGAAGGAAGCGCTAAAGGAGAGTGCACACCACGCGGCCGTCGCGCGCGACTACCGCGAAATCTGCGCGCGTCTCGACCGGCAACTGCACACTTTACAGGTTACATTACTGGCTATTTCACGAGCGGTGGCAGCACGGTAGAATATATAGAATATATTTATAGGTTACGGATATTCACTGGCTGTCACCTTTACGGCATCCGAACAAGACGGTAGTGCCGACACTTTATACAGGCTACATTATTGGCTAGTTCTGCTTACATTTAGCAGCAGAAGAAGTCCAGGCCTAACATAATAATTGCTTTGTCTCTGTCCCCTCTATATGGTCGGTGTTCAGTATCCAGGTTGTAAGTTTGATGCACAAAGATTATTCATTTAAAGAAATACCTTTAAATCAGTAATTTGTCTGATAAGCATTCAGTTTTAGATGAGTATTAATCCACATCTGTATACACACAAATTTAAAGAAACTTTGCATTCGCAGGATGCCATGAAAGGATGCACAGCCTGCAGCATAAAGCTGGCACAGAAAGACAACAAAGGTAAGGCTCTTTGATAAGCTAAATTCAACTTTATTCCTTTGCAAAAAGAACTGTCCAACTGAGTTATGAGATCTACGCAACGCAATCACTCCTGGTCCCTAACTGGGGATACTATATTATAATACATTAACCAAACAAGGTCATCAAAAACAGAACACTCAGGCTGAGGCCATTTGTATACCTAATAGAATAGTGGCGAAAACATGTCAACCCTACTGTTCCTAAGTCTCTTATACAAAAATATTAGAAGTTTGTGTAAATGCGACGTCCGACGAACAACAGTTTAGCCAGATGCCAGAACTGCCTGGTTGGCAATTCCCCTGTTTAGTAAAGACCACGATCAACCGATCTTTATAGTATTCACCCTCGATCAAACATTCTCGACCTTCCCTCGCTCTCGCAGCGCCCCACATACGAGAGAATGTCAAGTCCCAAAGTAAGGATGCAGAGGGAATTTCAAATTCTCCTCTTCGTTCCTTACTCGTGGAGAATAAAATCCCTTGTGAACGTTCACAGAAGTGGAGCCCAAGGCTAAGGAGGGCAGTGTCCCCGGCGACACGGAGTCGCAGCTGCGGCAGCGCGTGCGCGATCTGGAGTTAGACCTGGCGCAGGTCAAACTGCAGAATGTGCAGGCTCAGTGCAGTAATCAGGTTAGACCAGCTAGTACAGTCTGTAGGGGTTTTTGTTCTGCATATTGTGGAAAATTAACACTTAGTTCCTTGTCTGCCATCTGTTCACTCCTACTTTGTCTATTTTTAAGCTGTTTGTATGTGGCTATCAATAAAGATGTATTATTATGATTACGTTACGTTATCAACCCTTGTATGTCCCCACTGTTGGGGCACGGGTCTCTTCTTGCATCGCAGGAAAGTTAGGCCATACTCCACCACGGGGGCCAAGTCCGGGTTGGTGGACGATTGTAAGACAGTGGCAGGCCTTACTGTCAGAAGTTATCAAGCCGCCCATAAGGCCTCTGACATGGCTTAACGACTGCCATTATATGACAGCCGGCACCAACGGCTTAACGTGCCTTGCGAAGCACGGAAGCGCTCGGAAAAATGCCACTAGGGGTAGTCACGGGACGGTCACCCATCCTGTACCTGTCCGCGCCTGTTGTTGCTTAACTCAAGCGATTGATTCCAATCACTCGGTTCACCTAGGCCACGAGCGCTTCTTTTAATATAATATATTATTGCTTAATGAATTGCGATACACATACATAGTTGTATATTACACGGGTCTAATCGCGATTATTTATTACGTAAAACGTAATTACCTTTCAGCAGCGTTGCAGTTGCCGTGGTCTCGGTAGACTGATTTCGGGATTACGTTTTACCTAATAAATAATCGCGAGTAGGCCCGTTTGATGTATAATATATTATATTGCAACATATCGCACTGTTATTTCCATAACGTCACTAAACGAAAATCATCAAAATGGAGATAAGTAACGCCATCTAACTTACGTTTTTTGACAATTTTTTTTGTAAAAGACACTGGTTCAAATAGTCAATTCAAACTGCACTAGATGGCTTTGTGACGTCACGTTGTTTCGTCCAAAACGCTTGAGTTGTGAGCGCATAGCGACACTTTCGCCATTATGCAACGGGACGTTAACGAGTATTGTTAATTCAGTGCAAGAAATTATGACAATTTATGTTTAGATACATTGTTGCGGTTATAAAACTGCTAAGTTTTAAATAATTTGTGACACCGTAACGACATTATTTTGTTAGTGTCGTTAAGTCAGTTAAATGGACCGCGTTATTTTATCTAGAATAATTGACTTGGTGACACTAAACTTAAAATGTCGTTAAGACTAGTGCAAAGTATCTTTACTTTTTGATGAATATTGACATTAAAGCAATAACAGATAAAAACATCAAACAAAATATAGAGGGAGAAAAGATAAAACTTACTGATATTAATATTATCAAAGTCGTGAAAAATGAAGAAGAAGCAAATAAAATACAGTTTTTTTATAAAACGTCTTACGCTGACAATGATTTCAAGGAGATCAAGCTAGAGCCAGCCAAAGTTGGAACGAAAAGACAAGGAACAACATCAGCTGCTGTGGCCACTGAACTAAAACAGTTATAAACCTATTTAGAGGCTAAAAATTCCACCCATGCCGGGACTCGAACCCGCGACCTCTGGCAATCCGTGCCAGCGCTCTTTCCAACTGAGCTAATGGGCGACCCAACGGCATCAGTGAAATTTTGAACCCCTTTACAACATTCTCTGTATTATGTACATGCAGCGACTGAACCAAAACAGTTATACACTTAAAAAATACCTTTAGCTGAAAGGAAATTGCTATGTGGTGTCGGCTCAGAGAATAGCACCAACCCAATTCTTCCCGCGGGTGTCGTAAAAGGCGACTAAGGGACACAAACCGGGGGGGTGGGCAGCAGCGCCCCCTGTACAATTCCACCAAACTGCGGTCCCCAACACGCATGCCCAGCGTGGGGATTATGGGCACTATCCCCCAATGATAGCACAACGTGGCGCTCTTTAGGGGAGGGCTATGTCCAGCAGTGGACTAGTATAGCCTGGCGACGAAAGGAAAAAGGTGGGATGACGATCTGCGAAAAACAGCCGGCAGATGCTGGATGCGGCAAGCTGAAGACAGGGCGCTATGGCGCTCATTAGGGGAGGGCTATGTCCAGCAGTGGACTGCATAATATAGCCTGAAGAAGAAGAAGAAAGGAAAAAAGAAGATTTTAAGTCGCTTTTTGACCACAATCTTGTTCCTAGATACGACGCCTCATTTTATTTCGATCATATTCTTTTTTAGTATAGATAAATAGATAGAATATTTTTTATTGCATGTACACCAGGAATTACATAAATAAAAAAGTAAAAATAATAAGTAGTATAAATGAGTGCACCTACAGTGAGAAAAGTATTACATAACAATTTCATACTAAGTCGATTTGATCTCAAATGATGTGATATCAGTAAGAAATATGCTGCTCAAAGCTTACCAAAGTGTTATTCTAATTGTAAGTCTAGAAATTAAGATTAAAAGAACTGATTTTTGACTAGTTTTAACGATTATTTTTATATAATTGTTGCTATTGGAGCCGTTAATACTTTAAGGATACTTATGAAACCGCTAGTGTGTTGCGCGGAAAAACGACACTAAAAAAGTTTTTGATTTTTTAATATACTGAAATAGGGTATTTTTTTATTTTTGTTTTTTGTAACAAGTACTGCTATTGTCATTCTTTGGTAAATATAAAACATTTAATTGCAAAAACGCTTTTTCTTTTATTTATAGCATTTACAAAAAAAACAAAACTAAACGCTTCTTCTGAAAATTTATATATTTTGTTTAGTGACGTTAAGGAAATAACAGTGCGATATTATGTTGTTCAGGTGGTTTCACATACGGGGTAACAAATTTTCGGCGCGTTGGGGCACCTTAAATTCAAGATGGCGGCTCGCAATTTTTTTTTATTGCGACAGCTGGGCTATATAATGTCAATATCGTTTGTTTTTCACCTTTGCAAAGTAAAGGCCTTTATTTGTTTACACATACTCGACTAATCAAGATTCTGAAGCCTTTTATTTAAAGATATATATTAGGGGTGAATTCTACGAGTGATTCTGGGTAGAACCGCAGTTGTTATCAGAACATAATCGTTCCCATTATGTGTCAAGAATGACCGTTTATCACTTTTGTAACGCTGTTTTACGATTTATATACCTACCTAACTTTACGGGCAAAATAACTTTCTGGGCAACATAACTTTTTACTGAGACGATTTTTTAAATTTTTTCAATAGGCTATTTGACAGGTTTTTAAAACGAACTCTGATTTTTCGTTGGTGTTTAATAAATGCTCAGAATGTGATGATTTTTAAATCTTTCGAGTATCTTTTCGAAAAAAAGCAAATAAAAATTCACTTTTAAAGTTAGCTGCCAAAACGCTATCTGGAGCAATATGGCGTCGGTCGCATAGTAATTATACGTCTCAGGTCGGTAAACAAACTTCAAGTAAGCTCTCGGGTTCTCGGATCGCTATATTTACCAAGCTGTGACGTCATTATAGATTTGACCAATCCAGGCCGTTTTTGCTACAGATACAAAGTTATCAATTAGTGTTATCCTGTTTTTTCGCATACTTTTTTTTAGTTAAAATGCCTTAAATCGATTTTAAAACTCACAATTGATACAAACTTATATTATTAATACTTTTTTTTTCACTCTGTCAAATGGCCTACTACAGCCCAAAAGCAGATAATAACATTTTGTTGATCACTGCGTCTGTATAACCTATCTGTACGTTTGAACTGTTTAACCAGGAGCTGAGCCACCAACTGAACGCAGCTCTGAACGAAGTGCAAGCAGCTATGAACCAGTCACGCCAGTCCGTCACGCCGTGGCTCGTCCGCACTCTCGGTAAGTCAAAGTGCACCTTAATGTCCCTAGTTTTAAGTCGGGATTTTCATTGCCATTAATTTTCTTACAAGTCTCTTGTTATTCCTATTTTCCTTTTTGTAACTGTCTGATTTTTATATAACATTTACGGACAGCCACATACATTGTTTCTGGCACCACACTAGGATACCCTGTAACAATTTTGCGGCTAAAATGGCTGCTGGTGCGTTTTTCCTGCCAAATTAGTTTCCGTTAGGAGTGTTCAACACGCATCCTGGAGCTTTTTTGTCCATATTTTCTCCAAAATGATCTGAATTTTGAAAGGACAGCTAGTTGTAACGTTCATTAAGCCGCAGTTTCTGTGCTACTTTGAATAGAACCTTTTTATTTCTAGATTCGACGGATATTTTTTTGGCAGCAAAAATGTTCGCTCCAATTCAACTTGCCCAGTATCCTTCCGTAGAATTGTCTGATTAATCCGTGGGACACTCAGAAAGTTTTGCGAAAATATAATAGTGCTCTATATGTGAATATTTCACATTCACATATAGAACACTATTATATTAGTTATATTAGTCGAACCAGTTTTCGAACGATACCCAGTTGATTTATATGGCTTTCGAAATAGATTTAACTGGCCAGTCTCTCATGTATAAAAACTTTTATTCGCAATACTTTCCGAGTGTACCAATACCTACCTGTCTTTACACCACACGCACTATATCATGTGAATGACGTCATTCATCACCATTTCACTCTTTTTATTGTGCTTAAGTATCATGAAAGCGACTATTTAAACTGAATAGAATGCCGTCCTTTAATTTAAATACGCACATCACATGCAAACCTATGCACGCTTGCGTCTTCCTTTAAATTACTACCACAATAACAATAAAATAACAATTAGTTTTTAAGCACTCAGATTTTACTTTGCGATGTCCGAATGGGAAGCCATAATAGACCTTGTAACAATTCGTGATTTCAGAATCGATTCGGCAGAGATCCCGCGACGCTGACCTCTCCCAGAGTAAAAAGAGCCGAGCTAGACTGTCGCGAAAGTGACTATGACGTTTGAAGTCTTTACTCCGTCCAATACTTAGTTCTGATCGCGTAAAATATACATTCGTCCCACCGGAATATGTCATACACCACTGATATCTGATATAATTAGGTTAAGCTAGCCAGGTGTGCAGTCACGAATTTCACAGTTTTTACTCCGTCCAATACTTAGTTCTGATCGCGTAAAATATATTTTCGTCCGACCGAAATATGTCATACACGACTGATATGTGATATAGTTAGGTTAAGCTAGCCCAAATGCCATTGTGACATTTTAAGTCTTTACTCCTTCCAGTACTTAGTTCTGTGGCCTATTTATGCGCACCGAATCCTGAGCGAATCCAATCATCTTCAAGCTCCACACTAATTTGACAGGTAGACGATTGGTGTCACTCAGGATTTGGTCCCCGTGAACGTGTAAAATATTCTTTCGTGCCATCGTAATGTGTCATATACGACTCATATGTGCCCTAGTTAGGTTAGCGGGAGTGATCAGAGAGTGTAAACCTACCCACCCTTGGTCTGCCCGTCTATCACATAACTGTCCGCACAACCGGATTAAACTATTTGACGATTCCAAAGACCCAAAGTCTGTTATATATTAAGTATTTTATTCTTATACACAAAAAAATATTAGAAAATGCAAGCGGGAGGGATGCTAAATGTAACATCATCCTTAGGGATCATCCAAAAGTACGACACATATTCTGTGATTTTTTCATGGGGTAACCCTGCCAGGGTTGGTTACATTTACGGGGCGCCCCACCCTACAAATTATTAATTTATTTTCAATTTAATGTCACTTATATTTTTCTATTATCACCATCATGTCAAACATTAGGAAAAAATAACAAAGGTTAATATTTTGAAGTTACATAAATATTTTTTTATTATACTGTTGAAATGTGACGTTACGAAACTTAGGACTCCTTCTACGCCTTTTCACAATGTTACACTTTGTCAGCCTTACCTCTCAAAGCTTGTGACGTATTTTACGGATGGTCCCCGATCCCCTGTTTCTTCTACAGTAACAATTTGCTAATCTAATGCTCTCAACTATAATAATAACGACTTCTAACAACATCCGGACCCCTCTGTCTGATCTTCGATTTTCCAAAGTTATAGAATATTTCCTGTGACTGCTAGTACAATAGGGTTTATTTAATTGTAGGTTACAAGCCCAAGTCGTCAGTGTAGTGTCAAGGTGAAAACTTCTTTCTCTGGCTCTGGTAGCATGTTAATGGACGTTTTTCTGGCTATGGGGACGGTAACTCAAAGCTTAATCATTGCGCTCATATTGGACTGAAAGGAAGGATTCAAATATAGCACGTTGTCTTTGACGATAGCTGTGACATCGTACAAACCGGTCTTCCAGCGTGAACTCTGCAATTTAAGGTGCTTGAGAGCGCCGCCAATGGAAAAAAAATCATAAATTTAAAAACCTATTTAGAGACCTATTTTAACCGTGCCGTGGCACGGTTAGCCAGAGGTCGCGGGTTCGAGTCCCGGGCGACTCACCAGCATCAGTGAAATTTCGAACCTCTTTACAATATTCTCTGTATTACGGCATGGGTGGAATTTTCAGCCTCTAAATAGGTTTTTAAAATTGTCCTTAGCACGGGTTAGTGCATTAAAAAGAATATAAATCATAACTTGTGTTATCATACGTTATTATTTAAAAGTGAACATGAGAAATCTTAACACCTGTGGCAACAATTTTTAGAACCGCCTAGAACCTAGAATCAACAACGAAGGAGTTTAATCACTCTCCGCCAGAAACGGCCATTTTTAGAGGAATCGATTTAAAACCTATTTAGAGGCTAAAAATCAATTACAGTTCTAATCTATTGATCATTCATAGGTTCTAGACTAAGTTCATAAAAATCAATTGGTGGAGCGCTGGCACGGATAGCCAGAGGTTGCGGGTTCGAATCCCGGCATGGGTGAAATTTTTAGCCTCTAAATAGGTTTTTAAATTCATAAAAATAGTTATCACGGTTGTTAAGATTTCTCATGTTCACTTTTAGATAAAAACGCATTTTTTTTTTTATTTAGACAACTCAGGTCCAATAGTGTTAGTAAAACAGTTGTTTAAAATCTATGTTAATACACGTACAATTCATTCTTCAATTTATTTTTTGATACTTTAAATACACTTAAAATTCGATTAATACATAAAAAAAAACAAAACAAAATCACATAACATGATAGGTATTTAGTCTGCCTATAGTACGAAATTAAGTCTGAATCTATTCATTTCATAGTAGATTGGATCCTACCTAATTAATTAAAATCATAAATTCATGAAAACAATTTATGTTTTTTAATGATTGACGACGCTACTTAGCGCCCCGAAACACCTTAATAGTTCTTGTTGTTCTTTAATACGGATAAGTGAATGGTCAGAGTAGATAGATAGAATATTCTTTATTGTATGTACACCAGGAATTACATAACAGAATATTGTCTTATACAAGCTAATCTTCCACTTACCCAGAACCAAAATTATATCTTTTCCTTTCTTTCCATTTGGTCTTTGCTTATTCGCTTTTCCATGCAAATGCTTATTAATGTATCGTTTGTGTGTTAACAATGAATGACCGTGTGTGTTATTGATGAAAATGTTTGTAACAACTAACCCCTAAATCTTGTCAGTTATACCCATACAAAAAATATTTACAAAAAGAGGCCCTTAAATGAACAACTAATTGATTAAGAACGTTGTTGTATCTTAAAAACCTATTCAGAGGCTAAAAATTTCACCCATGCCGGGATTCTAACTCGCGACTTCTGGCTATCCGTGCCAGCGCTCTTTCCAACTGAGTTAATGGGCGACTCACCGACATCAGTGAAATTTCGAACCTCTTTACAATATTCTCTGTATTACGTACAGGCAGCGACATCTGGCTGATCATTTGTTGTATCTGTTTACAAAGCAATTCATTATTTTGAAAAAAAAAAGACAAAATCACCGCTCGCCTCTTCGCCCTAACAGGAAACAAGCTACAGTTTATACAGTTCTAGCCCCAACCGATCCGCCTATTTTTAACATTGCCTGTAAATAATTAAATCGTCTGGCCGCATATCTATTAGTATAGCATATTAACAAAACAGCCTTGCATCTGACGAGTATTAAAAACGGTCCAATTTCAACCCCCATAGGTTCTATAATGGAGGCGGCACAGAACCGGCCGACGTTCCAGACCTACCTTCCGAACCTGAGCACCGAACCACCGACCCCAACTCCGCTGAGACGCCACGGCTCGTTCTCCGGAAGTCAGAACAACCTGGAGCGCCGGGTCAGCGAGCCCTACAGCCCAGACGTCCGCCGTAAACGCGAACAGAACACCAAGCGACATTCCCTTCTTGTTGAAGCTACTCAGACTAAAGACGCCAAGGAGAACCGCCGGAGCCATGACGTCACGAACATGGTGAAGAACCTCTCGCTGGGTTGACAACAGCGTTCTTTTTTCGAATTTTGTTTGGCCTAAACACCGTGGCGCCATCTAGGATAAGTTGGCGTGTGGACTGTTTCTTTCGAGTCGTGAGAACGATGTTGCGTTTGGTGACCAATGCACTAAAGGCCTTGGCTATTATTTTGTATAGAGCGGTCTAACTAAACTGTCCAGGTCATGGAATAGAGTCGGGCTAATGTTGCATTTGAACTGAAATGCCTAGAAGTTTCAACGAAAATCTGTTATGACTAATGTGCTAATACGGCGGAATGCTCGCTTTACCTACTTTTTAACTAGACTGATCCTAGACGTAATAAGAATCAGGATTATTTGTGATTTTCCGATATTTTGGCTTTGTTGCAGGCACCACGGCCGCAGATCGAATGGTCTTGTGATTTTTATTAAGGAAATCAGGATTCTTTAGTTTCCAAGCAATTTTAATTAATGTGTGGAATTTGCGTCCGGTTTGGTTTTAGAGTAGGCGGACGGGTACTATGGCAACGCAAACTTTCGTTGAACAACGTTAAAAGTACCGCAGTTTTCAGCACGGACGATTTGTAATTATCGCCGATTCGTACAAGGCGCCCCACGTCGCTTTAGGCAGTTATAAATCACGTCGTGTACTACACCCGTACAGGTTTGTTTTTGCGTTGCAATTTGCAATCCGTCCCGATACAGCGCCTAAGGCAGGGCGCATGGTGAGGCGCAGGCGACGCAGCACAGCGCAGCACAGTTCAGTACAGGGCAGCGCAGTTAAGACAGACATAGCATGCTGCGACGCAACTATTCGCTCCCATTCCTTGGCATTTCTCACACATAATAACTCTTTCAATGTCTTTTTGCATAGTCTGGTTGATTTGTATTAAAAAATTAAGGTTCACAGTGAACTAACTCAATTAAATGTTCCGTCATTGCAACAAAATGGTTCGTAAACACGCATCGACGTCCACGCGTCGCGCAGAAGTCTGCCGGCACTTCAACGAGACGCAGAGCAGGGCAGACACATGTCTGCGTCACACGTGCCTGCGCCGCAGCGTACGTAGCTCAATGATGTTCCATGTTTTACAAAATCTGCGGTGCGCTGTGCTGCGCTGCGTGCGCCCAGCCTTATAGATGCGCAAGCGCAAGTCACAAAGTAAAGGGCCTGATTGTGTACATCGGTGTTTAGTTTCGAGGTCTGGACTGATGTTTTTCTCTGTCTCTAACAAGTGGAAGTGCACATAACTGTTACACTAGTCATTCATAAACATAATAGTATTTGTACCTTGCTTAGTTATAAAGAGAGCGTTTAAATCTTTTATTACAATGTCTACAGCTGGAATTTGCGTAAAGCTTTACCGTTTCTATTAGTCTGCTACTTGGTTACCTATTAAGCCAGTGAACCTACGGAATTATTTGTCTTTCTGCTGTTAATTATAAATATAATTTAAATTCTAATATATCGTGTAGGACGTAAAGATTACCCTCATTTATATTACGTACGTCTCCTGGGTACAAGATTATGCGAAGGGCCCTCCGATTCGGATGCCATTAAGTGAGTGCCTTCAAATCGGTTAGGTTAAGATGTTTAGACAGTTGGACCTATTACCTTTCGGCCGCGATGAAAGATGGAAACGTATAGAGCAACTACTACGCAAAGCAGGGCGAAAAATAATGTGTCTAACTGTACCGTAGTAAGCTCTGAACGCGAGAAAGTCATTGTGGGTTTTGCAAATTCCTCCCGTAGTTGATTATTACTCGCGAGATCTGAGAGTGATTGCGGTGTTAGAAACGGTGGACTTAAGGGGGCCTTGCTCTGATTTATCATTGTCCTTGACCCTATCAGAGTCGGAAACTGGTCCCATTTGAAACTCTAAAACGTATACTCTATTAATATTGGGGGTTTAAAATAATTTTACTGAAAATGCGTCTAACACTTTTTTTTCGTGGGACGAGGTACTGACTCGTAATTAATATTAAATATATATTTAATTATTACCTATCAAAAACTTTCTGGGACTGATATTTATTATTGTTCGTTTTCAACTAGATTTTATGTGTGTAATTAGAAATATTCATGTTTATAGTACATACAATTATTATGAAAATATTTAACTTGTGCACTTTGGCAAGTATATCTATTTCCAAAACATGTTAGGTACTTATTGGTTTACTAGTCCTTGGGGAAGTTATGTGCTTAGTTGGTCGGATAATAAGGATGCTTCTGGTCCAGTAATTCCGGTTTAGTAACGAAATGTGTGTGATAGAACCAGTAATAAAGAATGAGGCTCGTGTTTTCTTTCACTGATGGATTTTAGTACTGCGTATTTACCTAATGGCGGTGGGACCTAATTAAAAATACGTGAATATTATTATTGAAAAAAATATTGTGTATTAATTGACATAGACCGTAGGAGCAAAGGTAAAAGAAGAAATTCGTAGTATTACAATATGCTTTAGATTCTAGCTGGTAAGTTAATCTCAAATAATGACTAAATTTATGACGAATGTTTTACCATTGAACTGTATTTGATATTATGTCACAGTTTAACGTATGTCTATATTAATATTGGAAATTGATATTTGTAGTTAATAGTGGAACAATGAAAATTAATGTGATTTTTAATATGTTTTGTGTTGAATCTATAGAACTTCTGAGATATTATGTTTGCCAGACTAACACTGAATTGTTTTGGGTCTTGCCATTCACGCTGTTTGCGGACATCACTTAATATCACAAATATTATAGAAAAAACTAACAAAAACAATGCCACAGGCACTGCAACGTTCAAGTGGTCCTTTCACCCATCCAGTGTGAGTGGAGATACCACTGGACGCTGTATTATATATCATCTCGTTACATAGATGCAAAGGCCGAATTCTCTGGTAAAACTGTATAGATACTGACTGCATTTTCTTAAAATCGATTTGGTTCATAAATATAAATGCACAAGAGCTTACAATCATGTAAATATAATGCTATTTAAATAGAGTAGTCAGTTGATGTGTATATTACAGCCATGTTCCAAGTATTTAATGTTTCATGTTTAACATTCCTCGACCATAATCGTTTAAATAACAAGAATTGTGAACGGATGTTGCTGAACGTGTTTAATTCTGTAGCAAGAGAAACTACAATTAATATTTTCACGATTTAGAGTTGGTTAAATATAAATTATCATGTCTCGAGATCTTTTATAATGTTTGGCAATAGATCATCATATCATTTTGTAGAAAATGCCTTCTGTGTGTATGTAATGATTATTACGAGTGTTTTAAAGGATAAAAATATTATTACAAAAATATGTATTGTACTCTCAAGATAATGACTTTGTGATCTCCTTTAATTATATTCAACTTATATTTATTGTTACTATTTTAATAAAAATATTTAATATTGTTCATATTCTCATCTACCAGATTGGCTCTCTGTTTCTCGTACGCTAACGATTTTACTGACTGTTAGGCGTAGCACGCATTACGATTATCCTCCCCCCGTTTTTCCGAAAAAAATCTGAGGTACCTATGGTAAATGTATGAAGGTCCACGCTCTTGCGAAATAAATTGCAAATATTTCCCCAACCAAATCAATAGGTATGCGATTTAAAATCGTTAGAAAAAAAAACCCGGCTATATTCGCAATGCGTGCTAAAGGTGTAACGTAATCGAAGGAGTAATGCAACGGGAATCGTGTGTGCAGACGGTACCACGAGCGTTACATATAATGCTTCTAGTGCGTCCACACGCAGGATTCGCGATACATTACACGGTACACGTGTCTGGACCCGGCTTAAGCCTAACATGTCGGTTAGTCAAAGCGCACAGAAGGAAAGTAACTGACAGTTGACAACAGGAGATTGACAGGTGGTTAGTGTACGAGAAATAGGGGGTAACTAATTGAAAGTTTAGTCGACTTATGATTTTATTAATACCAACATTAGGCTGACTTTAGTTCTATGCTCATATGTATTATCCATCGTCTGCATACTTCCCTAAACCCTCGTCCTTGTTAGATTGAGCCGATTCAAACAATAAAAATGTTTCGTTTGCATGTCAAAAATAATGCTTGGCTGAAGAGAAGATGTTATGAGCAGGAACTGTAATTTATTTGCATTGTGTAGTAGTATTGTAGTGGAATAAGTAATGACTAGTTAATTTGCTGTCTAACTGCTTTATAAATATGCTTAGATGGTTGGTAGCGAGCAAGCTGAGTGAACTGTGTACTCACTGAAAATCTTGTTTTGTCTATCATGTACGGAAATAAACATTTTCCATTATTATTTATGGTTTTATTTGTTAAAATAACGACCCCTATAAAAAGTAACGGCTTGGTTTTTAAAAAAAACTTAGAACACTCCATAAACGCTGACTAG
This sequence comes from Yponomeuta sedellus, assembly GCA_934045075.1. Classification (NCBI taxonomy): domain Eukaryota; kingdom Metazoa; phylum Arthropoda; class Insecta; order Lepidoptera; family Yponomeutidae; genus Yponomeuta; species Yponomeuta sedellus. The sequence goes on along the minus strand of OW203728.1, from coordinate 4,798,694 downwards.
ATAGTCTGTGGTAGATTTTACTAGGAATAGGTTCGGAAAACGCATAATCGCAGATTAAATAAACAAACCCTAAGGAGTGGTTTAAAGTTTTATAAATAAGGCCGAAAGATGTACTCCAAAATGTTAACAAATGCGACCTAAGGGCGAATGATTTCACTGTCCAATCTATTAACTTAGTGTATGATTTCTATGTCTATTAATGAACTTTTAAGTCTTCTAACAACTTTCATTAGGGCTATTTATTTGCGTGGATGTTCGATAGATTCGGTAAATGAGTAGGTACATCTGATGTAATTATATTCAAATCGAGATATTCTTCCCAGTAAACAATATTGTACCCATACTCTTTCTCTTTGAGAGAAATTGTAATGAGACATGGATACAGGCCACTTATTTGATAGTGGTAAATAACTAGCTGATTCTGTAACTTTTCACGTGTCCCATTAAATGAAGGATACAAAATGAGAAGAATGATAGGAGGACAAAGATACGTGAGAAAAAATACCTAAAACCACTAATAGTATACCTAAACCTTTATTCGTAGCCTGATTCAAACTTGAAAGGAACTAACTAAAGTATACTTTTTTTAGCTTTCCGCGCTACGAGAAAATGTGAAGAAAATATTAGAAAGTGCTGCCATCTAGCGTTGAGTAGCAAAGCTTATTAGTTATACTGACCTCCACTAGATGACGTTACTAGTAAATGTAAAGTTTCGACCTCCTTAGGCATATCTCATTGAGAGCTCTGCATTAGTACAGTCAACAGCACAAAACCTTCACACGCGTGCACTCTACTCACGTACTACTTGTGTACTATAGACTTTGCAACAAATTGTAAACGTTGACTTGTTGACTGCACCTAATTACTGCAAATGTAATAAATGTAAAAATGATTCCTGATACTTTTATTTTTCAATAATATGCTTTTTGGAATGAATGTGCCCTACATTCTATGCATACAAGTGAAAGCCTCACATTTTGGAGAGAAAATAATTTTAGAATTATCTGTATAGAGAGTCACGATAAAGTTTCAATAAATATCTACCAGGAAAAGGCTGAAATAAGTATGTTCTAAGCAGTAAAATATTATGAATTTTTCAAATTCAAAACATGTTCAACTCCAAAAGTCGTGACAAGGTTGAGTGCCAGAAGCTAACACCTGCTTGCTATCTATCGGCATATGTTGTGACGTAATCGCTAGGCACCCTTCCCGTGTGAAGGGAAACACTACATCCGCCCCAGATATTGCCAAAAAAATTACTTACAAACTTATCCTTCCTATTTCATGAGTAAGTTGGCGTGGAGCATGGGACTTGTTAATCTTGAGTCCAAATAGAAAGGGTGCGATACGCAAAATTATTAACCCTCAATTGGGCGTGTATCATATGAATTTTTCATTGCTTTCGGACTTCATTTCAAGTTAATAAGGTGTATAGTTATATATTAAACGGGTCAAATCGCGATTATTTATTAGGTAAAACGTAGTTACCTTATTTTCCGACGTTTCGGCAGCGTTACAGTCGCCGTGGTCTCGGGTAGACTGAAGTGGCGAGTACAGTCAATTATTGTGTGCAGTCACTAGCAACTGTAACGCTGCCGAAACGTCGGGAAATAAGGTTTTACCTAATAAATAATCTCGCGATTATGACCCGTTTGACCCGTTTAATATATAACTATGTATGAGTATCGCGAATCATTAAGAAATACTATTTAATAAGGTGTAATTTAATGTGGGGACTATTTTGTCGTTGCCCTATTAAGGGATTCCCACCCCCATGAGTAGGTACCTAACATTTTAATTTTTGTTATTTTTTATTTCAAGATGGTGCGGCGTTACATTAAATAAATAATTAAAATATAGATAAAAACTTTTTTTTATCAGATACGAGGTCAATTACAGATTTCTACTTTTATACTATAAAAAAGAACAAGTTGGACATATAAAATATTTTTTCTTTAGTTACTTGCATTCCATTTGTTGTGTGTTGTTTCTTTATTTATATAAAACGCTAATGCAAAAAATAATGATGATATTCTACGTACGTGTGTGTGTGATGACCTGCTGTAAGACGAATATGGTTAAGATAAAAAAAAAGGTTCTATAAGTAAATAAACAGATTGTTAGGATACGAAAAAACCTGAAGTAAGTCTGCAGCCTAGTATAAGAACTTTGATGAATCAAATAAATGAAATAAGGTCAATTGAAAGCTTCGCTGGAAATTTTGTAGAGCTCGTTATTAACTTTCATTATCGGATTCTTACGTCAGATTTTTCTATAGGTATTATGATTATGACTATCCGTTACATAAAAGAAATGCTTTTTGTTCAAAGACTTCAACTTACGTAAGTGAATGGACTTCAACATAGATTTATGGGCACGGGCAGTCTTATTTCTTTTATGTTATTCATTGGCTGTACGTACATTTTGCTCTTTCAAAGTTCGTATAGGAAATAATTATATAGAGCCCAGTATTGCCAAACGCTGACCGACTTATGTCGCCGAAATTTGCTAAAACTATAGTCCAAAAAGACCATTTGTACAACCATAACCTCCGACATGGTAGTCAGATGTGATACCTCTAGACTCCAGACCAACGAGGCATTAAACTATAGAGCATAGGCCTTCTTTCAGAGACAGATCTAGCTTAGTCACCACGCTTGTCTCACCACTGATTGATGATTTCAAGCGCTAAGGTATGGGAATACTTCAGGCAGTCAGGTTTCCTCACGATGGTGTTGCTACTACAAATTAACGAACGTACGTAACTTACAAAACAAAGTCATTGGTACCTCTGTCGGGGTTGAAATCCACGACCTCCTGAATGTGAAGCAAGGCGACCAGTTAACTAGGTACCCTTATTTACCAGTAGGTATCCGTTCACTTTGTGGGATCGATATTATCCCTTGGTATGTCTTCAATGCAGAGGCACGCGGGTCTCTTCCTGCCTCGCAGAAATGTTAGACCATACTCCACCACGGGGGCCAAGTCCGGGTTGCTGGAGGATTGTAAGACAGTGACAGGCCTTACTGCCAGAAGTTATCAAGTCGCCCATAAGACCTCTTACATGGCAAAAGTTACAAAAATATATTTCTTACAAAAGTTCTTACTGTCAGAAGTTGTTAATCCGCCCATAAGGCCTCTGAAAGATAAGGTTTAACGACTGCCAGTACATGACAGCCGGTACCAACAGCTTAACGTGACATGCGACGCATGGAAGTGGTCGGAAAAAATGCCACTAGCGGTAGTCACCTGACTTCGCCTGTTGTTGCTTAACCCTAGTGATTACTTCCTATCACTAGGTTTCACTAGGCCACGAGCGCTTCTTCTTGGTAGATTGAGTGTGTTTGAAATACACTGCACCTAGATCTACCTTGTAGTATTGTCATATACAATACACCTGTAAACGGCTTACACGATCACCTTTAGAAAGCGACCTCATAGAGACGAGATCACATCATCTCGTGACTAAGTTTGGTAAAAAATATCGACAGTTTATCGATGTGTCAAAAATTTTATTTTTTCGCGAACCAAATTAGGTATCAAATTCGGTATTTTGTTAACGCATTAACACGTTGCCCAACCAAAAGAGTTCTTTTGAAGTTTGTATCGATGTTTACTGGTTTAATTGAGTACCTACTTACCAATAACATTCGATTTGTTTCTTAAATTTCCGAATTTTACTTTAATGTATAATTTACATATTCTTTTAATACTTTATTATAATTTCCAGCTGGGCCAATATATTGACATATCGATGTTTTATCGTCTATAAAATACCAATGCTCTTCGATATTGTTTGTGATTATCGATAGTTTTTCTCCTGCTCCCCCATCCCTACTCGCGACTTCGTCAATGACAACCGTTTTCACCTCACACATTCAAGCACCGTGGAACCCGCGAACACATCGTATTGTTCGTGAAAACTGACAAAACGAGGAGTTTTATTCTTTCTCCAATCTGCAATTTGCGCGTCTGCAATTTGCTTTCCCAACATCTAGGCGACAGCTTTTAAGCTTTCACATATTTCGTTGCAAATAGTAAAGGGCGGGCGATATATGTGTGTCAGACAGTAACATCATGACTGCCTTGGTGACGCTGCGGTTTGGCACGCTGACTGTAAAACCGAAGGTGTCGGGTTCGATCCCGGCCGGAACAAACTAGGAAACGAACTTTTCTAGTTTGTCTCGGGCCTATGTATTTATTGTATTAAATCTATCGTACAGTTAGCACCTAGAACACAAGTCATTTAATTGTACTTAGTATAGAGCTAATGAGATCTGTGTAATACGTCCATGAATATTAATTTATATATTTATTTATTATTATAATTCCAATATATCAAATTACGTTTTACCTAATAAATAATCGCGATTAGACCAGTATAATTGTAGCGTCTTTACAGAAGCAGATCCTTTATAATCACCTCACACTCTCACCATGCTATAAGGAAATACAAGACGGGCTGCAGCCACACCGGTGTCTCTTTGATCCCCCTTTCAACCCGGAACGACTGCACTGCAAATAACCCAGACGGCGGGATCGCGTTTGTTTGTGACCCGACTAAGTGGGGCACAATAGACGTGACGACAGTATCAAATAATCAAAGATTTATCGGAAAGTACATACTTATAAAACATACTCATTCCTGTAAATGATCTGCGGAAAAATTGCAGGCAGATGCCGGATGCGGCAGGCTGAAGACAGGGCGCTATGGCGCTCATTAAGGGAGGGCTAGGTATGTTCAGCAGTGGACTAGTATAGCCTGACGACGACGACATAATTATAAAAAGGATTTAAGACACTGATTTCGCTTTATAAAAAAAGAGATTACCAATATTTTCAATAAAATAAAAGTTTATAATACTGCTTTCAGCCATTTTGACTGAAACCCATCACACCGAGCTACGTCACGCTTATGTTAACGTTGGTAGACTCCACCCGGCTTTGTTGTGATTATTAGTGATAACGGTTGTTTACCTGGGCGTGACGTCATATTCGACGCCATGACACTGCGAGCGGTTTTCCCAAAAATTTAAAATAATTTTAGAAAAATGGCTTTAACCTCCATTAAACTTTAGTTTAGTACTGAAATATAGCTTTTTTGTAAATAATAGATGTGTGTCCACATTATGGAAGAGGATTTAAAAATCTTTTGTCATGCTTACTATGCGGTGGCCAAAAATAAGACGAGAAAACCAGCAGGCAGTAAAGCTAAGGCTATAAAGTTCCTTTGGTGAGTTTTTTGGGATACACTGCTTTGGGCAAATGAAACAACGGTGCCAAGATCACGCTGCGTTGACTTAGTCGTATTATGGTTAGCCTCAACCCTTTGTCTTAGAGTGCTTTCACATATAGGCGTTTTTGTTGCGCGACTGCAGCGCTTCTAAGTCGGGTTGCAGTAGCGCGACTCCTAATCCATACATATTTATGCATCGCGGCAGCCGCACGGCGGTCGCGCGTCAGAAGCGCGACTGCAGCGCGCGGTGGCATGTACTCGTAAGACGCGTAGTCGCGTGCACAGCCGGCGTTAGATCAGTTTTGCAAGCACATGGGTATTGTAAAGCAAGTTGCAAATAACATAACTACGACATTATATTTGATACCTACTGAAATATGTATCATGAAAAGATGAAACACATACATTCGGATGGTTAAAAAAATCGTTTATTGTTTTGTATCGCTTTGGACACTGTTGTGTCACCATTTACAGATAGATTTTTAAGTTATGGATCTAACCAATAACTACCTACTTCCTTTTTCGACTTTGTATTCGACTACGATGGTGTCGGAGAAGTAAAAAAAGGAGCAGCAATAACAATGTGTCTCCGTTAGAATATTGGAAATGAGCTAGTCACCCCAAGTTCAACGCGCGTCTGCAGCGTGGCTGTGAAGCGCGACTGTCGCTAGCGACGGCGCCGCGACTTAGCCGCGCTACAACCGCTGCATTGTGAAGGGATTCGGTGTGCAGCGCTTTAGTCCCCTTAATCGCCTATATGTGAAAGCGCTCTTAATCCTACTAATATTATAAATGTGAAAGTTTGTGAAGATGTTTGTTACTCAATCACGCAATAACGGCTGAACGGAATTACATGAAACTTATTGGCATACAGGTAAACAAATATCTGAATTGAGAAATGGTTTACCGACTTGTTTCCGTGGGATAATATTTTATTGCTAACGTAACTTTCTTTCAAGTCAACTCTAAGATATTTGTTTATGCGTTGCCATGGTAACGAGAAACGTTTAAACGGATTCTGTGGGTGCGGCTGTAGTATAATAAATGCTTTTTTCTTCTATTTCTTTGGTAAATGAAGACGAAGGCTAATCTCAGATGTTACTTGATCCCATTCCGTTAAACGACCCACCTACCTACTTGTGTATTTCTTGGGTATGGGCTGTGGGTTTTAAAATAGCTATTCTATTACTTAGTACATTTCTAGATTTCTCCCGGTAACTCTTTTTTACAAAATCCGTTCATAAAGAGGATAGATTTTTGTTAGTAACGCTAGCTACTCTGTTTGATGGTATGTCCCCACTGCTGGGGCACAGGTCGCATCGCAGGAAGGTCTAGGCCATACGCCACCACACGGGGCCAAGTCCGGGTTGGTGGAGGACAGTGGCGGTAATGTCAGAAGTTATCAAGCCGTCCTCTGACATGGCTTAACGACTGCCATTACATGACAGCCGGCACCAACGCCTTAACGTGCCTTGCGAAGCACGGAAGCGCTGGGAAAAATACCCCTAGCGGCAGTCGCGGGATGGTCACCCATCTAGCATCCGCGCCTGCTGTTGCTAATCCCATGATGGATTCCAATCACTCCGTTCCACTAGACCACGAGCGGTTCATCTAGGCTACTGCTTCACAGCTAGGCAGTTTTCTGGATGAAGCCATAAGAAAAGAAAGGTTGGCTTCTATAGTGCATTAATAGGAGGGCATTACATATATGTTTTAAGCATGCATGCGTTGCAAGCAAAATATAGGTACAGACCTACTATTTCCACGTATTGGTTTGTACCGAGACTAGATATTGGATACGAATTTGAACACGATCACGTATACTCTACGTGATCGGAGCTTCGTACAGTCGACAGCTTATCCACTTTTTTATATTCGTTGCGAAGTCGCCCTTATTCATAACTGAGTAGAGTGCACACGTATAACGTTCCAAGTGATGTCGACTGTACAAAATTCGCTATGTAAAAGTAAATAAAAAATGTGAAAACATTTATTTGCAGATAATGAGTGTAGGAGGTGTACAAATGCAACAGCTTCAAATTACCAGTCCGCGGTGGGCACGCGTGGTAATTAAGCCCATACTGTCTGTGCCCTGAAGGCCTGTGCCCTGCAGTGGGACGTTTATAGGCAAATAAAAAAAATTTGTTCCTTAGCACGGGTTAGTGCATTAAAAATAAAAATAGTGTAATCATGTGGGTACAGTGATATCGTTCCGATGTTAAACCTAACTGCAAAGTAGGTGGTCGGGGCTGTAAGTAATGCAATTTGCTTAAGTCAGATGTCGCTGCCTGTACGTAATACAGAGAATATTGTAAAGAGGTTCGAAATTTCACTGATGCCGTGAGTCGCCCATTGGCTCAATTGGTAGAGCGCTGGTACGGATAGCCAGAGGTTGCGGGTTCGAATCCCGGCATGGGTGAAATTTTTAGCCTCTAAATAGGTTTTTAAATTTGTTCCTTAGCACGGGTTAGTGCATTAAAAAATAAAAATAGTGTAATCATGTGGGTACAGTGATATCGTTCCGATGTTAAACCTAACTGCAAAGTAGGTAGTCGGGGCTGTAAGTAATGCAATTTGCTTAAGTCAGATGTCGCTGCCTGTACGTAATACAGAAAATATTGTAAAGAGGTTCGAAATTTCACTGATGCCGTGAGTCGCCCATTGGCTCAATTGGTAGAGCGCTGGTACGGATAGCCAGAGGTTGCGGGTTCGAATCCCGGCATGGGTGAAATTTTTAGCCTCTAAATAGGTTTTTAAATAAAAAAAATGTTAGTACCTACAACTGCAAATTAATAAATAACTAATAAAAGAGAAAAGACGAATTTCAGGTAATTTTGGGTAAAATATGGATTTAAACCCACTCTCTTTGAAGTTCTACCTCACTCATCGCTCCAATAACCAAAGCTTTTGTACTTTGGGCAATTTTTATGTCTAGATCATAAAGTCGAATTAAGATTACCTGACTGTACCTACTCAAAATCAGCTCACAAGGTGACAGACTCGCACAGTTACATCGTATACACCTTTCTCTTTCAAGCCAATACAGGTGCCCAAAGACTGAAAAGGACGGCAAAGTAATTTGATGCAAAGCTCGAAATTATTCTAAACTAACGGTAGTCAGAATTATGCATTCCGCCGCAACTGCATAGGTCAGATTATTTTGGATTACAATCTAGTACTGTGTGATTTCCTTTTTAGTCCAAACTCAGTATACTGCTTAACTAGGTAAAAATAATAACCTCCACGGCCACAAACTAATCAATTATCCTGCTTCTTGATAATGTAACTTTCCACCGATATATCTCTGTGCAAAACACATCTACAACACTTTGTCGTACAGTTATGTTTCTAAATATTACTGTCACATCTTAAATGCATGAGACGTGATAGCCTGAAATGGGATATCCACTATGTGTGCTAAATATCACGCCTCTTTTCTAATATGGTAGAGCTAAGTAAACATTGCGCTTTCTCACACATAAATATGTGAACGTTAAAAGATACATAAACGAGGCACTAGTCCCAAACTACTCGTATGCTGCTCTGTGCTTAAGTATCCAGGCATGTTCAGACATATCTTTTATAACATAACATTTACATACATGCACATACATTGCTTTTGGCCCCACACTAGGATACCCTGTGTCGCGGGAACCAGAAACAGCGACATCACAAACATGTAAACATCCAAGACCTGGGTTTTTTTGTCCCAGCCAGTGTTCGAGCCCGGGACTTCTCGCATGGTAGGCAGATTCGTCAAATCATTTGCATAAATCAAATACGGCGGCTATCAGCGAGAATCAAGCTAATGCCCTCTGTTTTGGTAATATGTTCTAAACTTTTGGATAACATACGGATAACGGATGCCTTGTAACAGCGGCGAAGAAATGACAAACAATAAATATTACTCTTGATTCTGATTGTTTTGGTAATCAAGCTTGCTACCGCTCGGCCGCCGCGGCAGAAGACTGGCAAGAATCAACTGAGGTTTTGTTAAAAAAGGTGATCATTTCGACTGGAGGAGAGAAAAGAGACGAGAGACAAGGAGGACAAGAGAAGATGACAACTGTTTAACAAGCTATCAAAAGTAATTAAAGATTCGGATTCACTAACAAAATTTAAGTTCCTATTAAAAGGCTACATTAAAGGAATATATAAAATCTAAGTAGTTGCCATATAATATAAGTGAAATTGATATGAAACGTTGCATGTTTATTTTTATTATGTTACTTAGATAACGATGAGAAAAACAGTCTCATTTTAAGTGAACGAAATATAAATTCGTTCTTATGAGAAATAAAGGACTGAAAACAAGGCATAGCGTACCTAATACCATAGTAGGGATAGCGGGACTAAGCAAACGGCCTCACTATAGAGCACGATGGAAATCTTCACGCTGTAGGCACGCAGGATTTTCAGATAACAGACACCTCAGAACGCTCTGATTCCGTCGCCCTCACTATTGCCTCATAATCATACAGCGCGGAATAAGGTTCAAACCTCCTCGAGCATAACGAAAAGTGCCGAAGACCCTATTGGGTATAAAAATAAAATGGAATAAGTGGAACAGGAAGTAGCGACATAAATAACTCTCCCTCTCCGATTTGATGTTAATGTGTAGTGTAGATACTTAAGCCCGGTCTACACTTTCTGGAGGAAAAAATGGCCTTTGCTGCGTAATGCGATGTTTTATACAGCGTCCAGTAGCACTTTCACTCACTCTGGGGTGAAGGAACCACTCGGACCGTGCAGGACGGTGCAGGACGTTGATTTTTTCAGATGGTGTATGGTTGCTCAGCACCTGCCGGAGTAATATATAAGCATGATATTGTAGAAGCTAAATGTGAAGGAAAACATTGTGAGAATACATAAGATAACATAACATTTACATACAGGCACATACATTGCTTCTGGCCCCACACTAGGATACCCTGTGTAACCAGAAACAACGACATCACAAACATGTAAACATCCAAGACCTGGTGGGTTTTTTTGGCCCCAGCCGGGGTTTGAACCCGGGACCTCTTGCATGGTAGGCAGATGCGCTACCGCTACTCCACAGAGGTCGCCCAAGTGTCTGAAGTATTTACATAATATCTTAGCGCTTGAAATCGCTAATCTTTGTAGGCACTCTTTATTCCCGCACGATGTTGTTGAATATTGAAATCTCAGATCATGATCTGAGATTGAAATAAACTCAACAAAGCGTTGGTTAATATAAGGGAATACCATAAAAATTACGCCTTACACTTTGGAAACAATATAAATAAAAAAATGTAGATTATGTTGAATTTCCCATAATATTATCAGTTACATTACTATATTGGTATATTATTGATAGACGGCCCTAGAACTTTTTCCAAGAAGGCAATTAAATATTTTCGGAAATATTCACAATAGCAGAAGCGGATAAATTTTTGCTAAGATTTTGTTCATCAAAACCTAGCAATTTCGTTTACGTAAGTCTTAATTAGCCGTTATTAGCGCCTTGAATTTCTCACTATTTATGAGAGCAATGAAGGCAACGCGAGGGCGCTGTTCACACTCTCGCACTCGCGCCCGCTCGTAGTAGTGTGGAAGCGTAGGTGTTATGAATGAGATACATGCACGTTTGGTTGAGTAAGCACGCCCAGAGAGAAAGAACCGGTCAGGGGACTATTATCAGAAGCCAAGTTTTGACAAAAAAATAATTAACGCTATGATTGTGTGCACGGCCAATGAAGACTGTGTCAATCCGGAAAGTTCTAATTAGTGCAATCGACAGTATATCGCAATTTTATCTGGCAATCAGAATTCGGCAGTACCGGAAACCGGTATGCGAGGAAAAAAGAATGTTGATGAAGTGAAAAAGATCTGCCGGGATCGTCGTATACTTGCCGCAGACCTGGCGATACTAGTATAGACCGTGGTCCCTAGAACCTGTCCTGGAGGGGTAGACCCACCAGAATATAAGCGTGAGTTTATCTTATGTTTTGTAATGACGACTTTCACTGTTTCATTCTACATTGTAATTTCTAAGTTGGGTGGGTCCACCCAACAAAGATAATTCTGATTGAACTTTTTGAATAACTCGTGATACTTACACATTGTTTTATATAATGACTAGATATCGGATGCATATTGGCCTAAGGTTGAGGTGTTGGCTAACACGGATAGCACTTTCGTATCGAAAAAAACCCCGGGAGCTATATTTACTTAGGTATTTTAAGGTACTAATATGGAGTACACTTTTCTATCAAAAAAATTGGGGCTTTTGGAATAGACAAATTCAGTGTTTTATAACAGAAATAACAAATGCCTCATATTTTTTCTTCAATTTTCAAAACATTTATTTCAAACGAATTACAACGAAAAACCAATTAACGTCAAATAGACGGCTCGTATACAACGTTATTAGATGTCCACAGCACGGCTTGTACATACCGACACAAACTTCTAAAAAATGGGACGCGCTGCATCACACGATGATCTTTAAGTTTGTGTCGGTCTGTACAATAGAGAAGGCTATGATATTTCATTATGAGTGCTTATGTGTCGTGCTGGTACAATAGAGAATGCTATTTCACAATGGGTGCGAGTGAGGCGGCACATTATATCCCTGAAGAAGCCGCTTCCATAATATTGTAGCCAAAAATAATTTTAGGTTACATGTTCTATTTAATGTTTTGCACTTTTAGAGCTGAGGCCGACTTGACGGTTTTCTTTTCTCTTAGCTCTCTATCGAACTCTACTGGCGCCGAGAATCAGGCACCCGCTACTACATCGCGCATGGTGTAATTACCAGTGAAATGGTAACAGACTGAGCCACACAATGCCCATTGTTCCAGCTCAACACAGGAAGGTTGCCACTGCAGCTGTTAAGTACAGCTAGGTACAGTCGTTGGCTCGTCAAGCTTCACCTTTTTGCCGCAAAGCTACGGGCGGACGTAACTGAGTAGAGTCCTAACGATACGTGTGTAATTTATGACGGGAATTTTTCTTGATGTAAAGGCAGGTTTGCATTATTATCAGATTTATCAGGGTAAATGAAATATTTTTATATGGATTTATACATTACATCAATAATAATAATTATTAATCTTTATTGATAGCCACATACTTAAGCTTAAACACATACACAGCTTAAATATAGAACAAGTAGGAGTGAACAGATGGCAGACAAGGAACTAAGTTGGTGAGTCTTCAGACTCCCAAGCTAGAATGATCTATAACATATTTTAAACTTTCGCGACTTAAACATAAAGTAACAATATGACTGTAACGTCGTCGAAACGTCGAGGTAAAATATCAATAATATTATAGGAGCCAGAGATCCTATGTACAACAGTACCTCACCAAAAACCCGTGTAGAGAGTCTGAAATCTTCATACATCATGTGATGTTTTTTATGATTCTGATTTCGCTAACTGTGAAGGAAAAAATTGTGGGGAACCTGATGTTTGCGGTGTTCAAGTATCTCAGCGCTTACAATTGACAATCCGAGGTTGGCACGAGTGGTCGTGGTGCACGCCCTGCATGGTGATGATCATCTATAGTATAAGGTGATAATAAAGATATTCTTTCAGTATATTACGAGCAACGCAAAAAAAACTCGAGCTAACAGTATATCACTTCGAGTTCGTGTTTTAAAACGAAACTAAAAAAATGGCTTATCGAAAAGTGTAATACGTAAATTCAAAATAAATACGTACATAATTTAATACGTACCTATGACGAGTTCCTCGCTAATAAAATTGAATAAATAAAGTACGTAAGCTACATAATATGAAAACATTAATATATAATATTTTGATAATTTTTTTATACGCTATTACATAAGTTTTATTTGTTTTACACGTTATATCGACTAAGTAACTTTTCTAGCTTGTCTCGGGTCTTGGATGTTATCTATGTATTTATTGTATTAAATCTATCGTCGAGTTAGCACCTGTAACACAAGTCATTTAGTTGTACTTAGTATAGGGCTAACGAGATCTGTGTACTTAATTAATATGTCCATGAATATTTATTTATTTAAGAATTTTAGTCTTATGAAGCGCGGCGCTCAATGCTTCTGATGAATAGACCATCCCTTTACCAAGAGCTTATCTGGCCGACTCTAATGTGCTAATCCTATTTAAACGCACCGCAATGAACCGTTTTAACCAGCTCCTAGTTTAATTAACTTAACCAAGGTAATCGTCGCTCTCTGCATCAAGGTTTATGTTGAGAATAGATTGCTGCGATAGCGGAATCCGTAGGTGCAGCTGCCGAGATTAAATTCTAAAACTGCTACAATGCGCCGTCTCGATTTTAATTTACAATGCAGTTTTTCAGTTCTATAAACAACTCAAATCGACGGCCTCGGTGGCGCAGCGGTGTGGCACGCTGACTGTAAAACCGAAGGTCTCGGGTTCGATCCCCGGCCGGGTCAAACTAGGAAACAAACTTTTCTAGTTTGTCCCGGGTCTTTGATGTTATCTCTGTATTTATTGTATTAAATCTATCATCGACTTAGCAACTATAACACAAGTCATTTAGTTGTACTTAGTATAGGGCTAACGAGATCTGTGTAATATGTCCATGAATATTTATTATTATTTATTTATTATTATATAAGTGAAAACCTTTTAATGACTCTCTGCTTCTATATTGTACCTTGTATTTTGTACTGTTTGTCGATGGTTTTCCTAAAACCCATGAATAAATAAAATAATAACATCCCTTAACGGCCTCGCTGGCGCAGCAGTTTGGAAGGTCTCGGGTTCGATCCCAGGCCGGGTCAAACTAGGAAACAAACTTTTCTAGTTTGTATCGGGTCTTGGATGTTATATATGTACGAGTATGTATTAACTGTATTAAATCTATGGTCGAGTGTGACACAAGTCATTTAGTTGTACCTAGTAAAGGGTTAACGAGATTTGTGAATATTTATTTATTTTTTATTTATAAAACAGCCTCACTTGTCCGGGTCCCTGTCTAAAGTGATATCAGTTCGACAATGGATCTTATTTGACGCTATTTCTCCTAAGCAATAGTATTACAATGTCAATTCGATGAATGCTATTGGATTGACATTGTATGACACCCGCGCAAATCCTGTGGGAATCACATCCACGATCTCTGTTTTGGAACGTGTTATCGCTGGATCTATGGTGCAGGCGGAACTACTGCTGTATCACTAAGAAATCAGTAAATTGACCGAATTATATGCAGCATAAAATGCCCAAAATATGCATGAACAATACCTAAATTATACACGAGGTAAAAGGAGTCATAATTTTAAACGTGTGTTTAAAAAGACACGATCAAATGTATTTACTATAATATCAAAACATGTTTAGAAAATATATATCACAACTAGCGGACCCGACAGACGTTAGCTGCATGATACTGCAGCGCCATCTGCCGAGCTGATTTATGAATCTAAACCATCCAGGGCACCACCCAAACGCATACAAAAAAAATCATTTACCTATATCTGTCCAGCCGTTTAGAATACACACGTACAGTAGAATTATAATATAAACTGGCTGGCCCAGCGAACTTCGTACCGCCTACCATCGATTCTTTAATTTTTATTTTCTCTCCGTAAGAACCACCCTCGTTCTTCAAGGAATAATCTAAAAAAAGATTTAGCGAAATGGGTTCAGCTGCTCTCGAGATTTTTGCTTACAAACACATTCAGCGATTTAATTTTATATTATAGCAGACTAGCTGACCCAGCGAACTACGTACCGCCTGACAGTCGATTCTTTATTTTTTTTTATTTTCCCCTCCGTAAGAACCATCCTCGTACTTCAAGGAATATATAAAAAAAAGAATTAGCGAAATGGGTTCAGCTGCTCTCGAGATTTTCTCATACAAATACATTCAGCGATTCATTTTTATATTATAGACTGATAGAAGATAAGATAAATAAATAATGACAAAATGTATTAATACATTTATCTGTACGTAATACAGAGAATGTTGTAAAGAGGTTAGAAATTTCACTGATGACGGTGAGTCGCTCATTAGCTCAGTTGGTAAGAGCGCTGGCACGGATAGCCAGAGGTCGCGGGTTCGAATCCCGGCATGGGTGGAATTTTTAGCCTCTAAATAGGTTTTTAAAATGTGTTTGTCAATGAAATTTGTAATTTACCTTTACTAATGTATACGACTACTGTTCAAAATGTAGACTAATAATGAAACCTAATATTGTGTCTACGATCATACCTACTTATTTGAAAGTTGCAAACGACGTTTTTTACCTGTACAATGTACAGCACACCAATATGCAAACGAATGTATTTTCCTCAGTCATATTACGGCTACATTGACCACGATAACTGTAACTTCGTCGAAACGTCGAGGTAAATAAAATAGCAATAAATTACTACGCGATTAAGCCCCGAAAATATTCTAACTATGTGTACAAGTCGCGAAAGTTTAAAATATGTTACGGCTACATTTTAAACTAAAATGTCAAAGTAAAATGTAATCTGATGTCAATTGTATGTTATTATGAACTGTGGTGGTTTGCGCAATATTTAGATCGAATTCGATTGCATCAAATTGTGTTTCAGATCCAATTCGGGAAAGCGTCAATTTCCACCTCGGCTGCTATAAACAAAACAAATATTACAGACCAATATGGATTCATTTGCTCAGCAAATTGAGTCGAGTTTCCCTTGCAAGGAAAGTTTATATGTAGATATAGTTAGGTATCGAGGCTTCCGCGTGAAATTTTATTTAGAACACAACGGTGGATCCTGTTTCAACATAGAATATAAAGAACTATGTACTCACAACACTGATTAGAACATAGATCTGGATTTATGAGAGGTGGGGTAGGTTTAAGAAATAAATTGTTGAACTATAACTACTATAAGTGTACAATGAGACCAGAGTGCTTAGTGCGAGTTTTTTAACTACTCGATCGCGTTAACATAAACTCATATTTCTATGGCATCGAGAAAGCGCCACCTAGCGACAAGTATGGAAATTAAAATTGCTGAGTGCGAGTTGTAATGGTTTACGTTGAGAAGTGAACACGTTTACCAGCCAAAACACGAATAAACGCGAGTGCGAGTTTAGCCGTGACAGCGTTTTGCCAGTTCAAACGGTTAACTTACTCATACTCACTACTCAATGCTCGATTAACGCGGTAGTAAAGTTATTCGATTGGATCTGTCAAACTCGCACTAAGCACTCAGTGACATAAATTGTTAAACTAAAAGTTTACAGTGAAATTAGTGACATAAATTGTTGAACTAAATGTTTTGTGGTGTCGGCCTAGAGAATAGCTCCAACCCAAATTCTTCCTGCGGGTGTCGTAAAAGGCGACTAAGGGACACAAACCGGGGGGTGGGCAGCAGCGCCCCCTGCAGTACAATTCCACCGAACTGCGATCCCCAACCCGCATGCCCAGCGTGGGGATTATGGGCATTACCCCCCAATGATGGCACAACCTTGCGTTATGGCGCTTATTAGGGGAGGGATATGTCCACCAGTGGACTAATAAGCCCGATGAAGATGAAGTTGAACTAAAAGTGTTTACAACAAAATTAGTGACATATTTTTTTCAACTAAAAGTTTCGTAGGTAACTTACGCTTGAATATGAATAATTACACTATTATTACATAATATTAATTTCTACAAATATTATAAATGTGAAAGTCTGTGAAGATATTTGCACGTTTTTTATCCATCATACAATAATGGCTGAATTTAGTTACATGAAACTAATAAACCTATTTAGAGGCTAAAAATCCCACCCATGCCGGGACTCGAACCCGCGACCTCTGGCTATCCGTGCCGGCGCTCTCCCAATTGAGCTAATGGGTGACTACCCAGAATCAGTGAAATTTCGAACCACTTTACAATACCCTCTGTATTACGCACAGGCAGCGACATCTGGCTGAAGTAATTTCCATTACTTCACTTGCAGCGCCGAGTACCTACTTTACAGTTAGGTTTTTACATCGGAATGATATCGCTGTTCGCACATGATTATATTATTTTTAATGCACTAACCCTAAAAACCTATTTAGAGGCAATTTCTAGGATCTTCATGCTGTTACGCAAGCCTTGAAGCTATTGTAGGTACAGTCGACAGAAGGTCAATCTTTACATTTTTGTTGCAATGTCACTCTAAACGTAACTGATTAGAGTGCACATATCTGAATATTGACGTGCAGTGTTTGTACACGCAGATAGAGTGGCGAGACGATCATCCCGCGCACGACATGGGGACATATCACGAACCAATCGTATTAATAAGCAAAACATAATCAATATTTTAATCGGCAAAGATTTACACATTGCCATTTTGTAACTTTGATCACAAATTTTATAACTTTTAAACCCCCTTTGTAACTTTTTGTAACAAGGATTAATTTTTAACTGTTTTGTGACTTTTTGGGGTATGGGCCTGTCTGTAACAGATTGCAGAAAAAAAATTCATTTATTTTCTTAATAATTAATTAATTCATTCAGATATTTACATTTTCCATTTTCAAGTTCCAATCAAAACTCCTCGCATGGTATTGTAACACCCCCCCCCCCCCCCCCCCCGAGTAAAATAGGACTTTAACCCACTTAAGAAGAAAATACGTGCAATAATAAATTAACCTACTAAAAGAAGCTACGATGCAAAATATTCTAATGGCCAAATGTGATCGTCTAGTCTAATGAGAACCCTTCGTTGTGAACGTTTTAGTAACCCGAGCTCTTTTAGGATATGAGATTGAGTAACGTGGGCGTGTAGGAGATTCGTGGGCGTGTAGGAGATTATCTTAAATACAATACATTTGTATTTAAGATACATTAAATACAAATGTAGAATTTATGAATGAACAGAAACCAAGGCTAGCATTAAAAGATATGGATGAAATTAAATGACAACAGCAAAAAAAGAAATTAAATAAGCGAAGCATGCTATGATTTAGAGTAAATGTAATAGATAAAAGATTAAGCTGAAGATAAGATAAAAGAAATAAACTCGGATGAAATATGTCACTTAAATAAAATACTTCTAAATAAATAAAATATAAAAGTACCAAATAAACCAAATGTCATACTGCAAACATGCGAGTGTTACAGTATAACGTCCCCTACCAGAAGGCCGGTTAAGACAGACATTATTAGCCAACTAGGTAGATAGGAATTCATTAATATGAAGTGAGTACAATAGTCGGTTATCTACTAGTCGATAGTGCTAATTATATCCACCCTGGATGGGGTATGGCCACCACTACGTTTTACTGTTAATATATACTTACAAATAATAAACTATTACTAACTAAACCAAATGTCATACTGCAAACACGTGAGTGCTACAGTATAACGTCCCCTACCAGAAGGCCGGTTAAGACAGACATTATTAGCCAACTAGGTAGATAAGAATTCATTAATATGAAGAGAGTACAATACTCGGTTATCTACTAGTCGATAGTGCTAATTATATCCATCCTGGATGGAGTGTGGCCACCACTACGTTTTACTGTTAATATATACTTATAAATAATAAAATATTACTAAATTTACTAGAAATAAGAATAAGTACAGTGATTCCTTATCCCGAGTCTAGTCCCCAAGTAGACATACATAATTACGCAAGAATTGGCAAAGCGACGTTCAGCGGTACAATGCATTGGCAGACGAAAGTGAGAGAGGTAGGTAGGTAACCAAATGCACAAAGTACGTTGGAAAAGACTTCACCGAAGCTTACCAACACTGAAACAATCTGGCCAAACTCACGCAACCATGAAATGCCACTAAAGGAAAAATCAATCAACTAAAGAAAATACTAACGATAAAATCTGTACGTATTCCCAAAATAAATATAATAACCTAACTAGGTCTATGCCTTAAGCATCACACACAATTAACGCTGGAATTGGCAAAGAGACGTTCAGCAGTACAATGCATTGGCAGAAGATGTTGAAAGAGAGGTAGGTAACCAAATGCACAGTACGTTGGGAAAGACTTCATCGAAGCCTACCAACACTGAAACAGTCCGGCCAAACTAACGCAACTATGAAATGATACCAAAGCACAAGTCGTCAGAAGGAAATAAATATAATAAACGCACAATCAGCATAATTAGGTGTAAAAGTCTTAAGACCCAAGTCATTACACACAATTAACGTAAGAAACGGCAAAGGGATGTTCAGTAGTACAATGCATTGGCCGAAGAGTGTGAGAGAGGTAGAAAAATGCACAAAGTACTTTGGAACAACTTCATCGAAGCTTACCAAACTGAAACATCTCAGCCGAACCCACGCAACCATGAGATAATGCCAAGAATTAAGCCAATACAACTACTACAAATATAAGCTTTACTATTAAAAAGCCTATAGTGGCTTCTAACTACTCGCTAACGTCCCATAACGTCTTTCCATTGAGAATAAAAATTCGTAATTTGATCGCCCCGATGGGCATCCTATTTAGACCCTATTTTCCGTACGCTCCTATTCTATTGCATATTATGATTTAACATACAACATAGTTCCGTATTTTATCAACCTTTATTTTAGACACCCCATATTAACTAAGTTCAGCCCATGCGTTCCTATTCAATAGTATAATATCTAATAATATAACATGACTTCGGTCAGGAGAAAAGTACGTAGGTACCTAACTACACGAACGTTTCTACTTCTTTGCAGTAGTTTAATGAGCTGAACAACAAGAGTTAAATACTTATATGTTTATTTACCGTAACGTTTTAAGCCTATTCCTTAGTTTGTTTGAAATGACATTGTTAGGTTACACTCTTACTTTTACGATAATAATATTAACTAATAACCAGAGACGAAGAATATTGACAGATATTGCAACCAATAAGTTTAGTAGATCTTGAATAATGTTGGTCCCGTAGGTGGTGAACAAAGACCTTGAGTTTTATTACATTGACAGTAATTTCAACATGAATGTACAATACTTAAACGGGATATCATCCCGCCTGCCTTCCAAAAGAGACAATCAGAGACCTATTTACCCGACTGCAGCGAAGCCCAAAAGGAGGGTAATGTGTTTAGTTCGTATGTATGTATGTATGTATGTATGTATGTATGTAAGTATGTCCGATTCTATGTTCCCTCATAACTCCTTAACCAATGGTCAGATTTTGTTAAACAAGGTGTCATTCGATTCGGCATCCTTGCGCGGGTGTCATAGGCTATATAAAATCATAATTATGCGATCAGAACCGTGACGAAAAATAAAATTCGTTAAGAAGCTTCGTTAAAGTACAGCTAGGAGCCACTAGATGGCGCTGTTATATTTAGTTTATTGAATTCGAATACTAATTTTATTGAACTACCCCTAACAGGTTTGAAATATTTAAAACAGAATTTTGCGGATGACGTAGGTTACATAAAATCAGCATTAATAGAGAACCAACGAAACAAAAAATAACATTTACTTCTAAGTAATTAAAGTACCACCTTTAGCTACTAGATGGCGCTGCTATATTTTATTTATTCTAATACATGTGTATACATAATTTCGGCTTTGGTCTACATGTAAACAAACCATTTATAGAATCGGTACAAATACGGAAAGAAATAATTCCTACTAAGTGGTTTGATCCTTCTAGATCATTCATTTAATTAAAAAATATAATTTTGTTTAACTACGCCTAACACGTGTAAAGTATTTAAAAGATAATTTTGCGGGTGTCGTAGATTACATAAAATCAGCATTAATAGAGAACAAACGCAACACAAATAATATTCACTTCTAAGTAATTAAAGTACTGTAGCAGTACTGTAAAGTACTGTATTAGTTCCTCTACCCAACCACAGATGGCGCTGTTTGTGTTCTAAATTGCGGTATGGTTTTGTCCGAAGGCCCTAGATAATATTATTAAACAAACACCATTTTTATGATTAATTAGAAATTGGTTAGTATTTGACCGCTTGCGAATCACTTCGACCAATACTGACTGTCCAGTGGACAGTCAGTCCACCAATATTGGGACGACTGGTGACGTAGGTAATATTCCGCGCTGTGGTACGATACTCTTACTACGTACGTAGTATTGTACTACTCGTACTACGAGTAGTACAGTTACTGTAATCCTTAGTTTCACATTGCTTCAATAAATAGATCCCTAAGTACGTGCTGTCGTGCTGAAACAACGTTTCTCTTCTTGTCTGCTGAAACCCTGTCCTACAGTACCACTTTTAGCCACTAGATGGCGCTGGCATATATTTATTCTATTACATGTATAAATTTACATAATATAAGCTTTGCTCTACATGTAAACAAACCGTTTATAGAAACGGTATAAGTGCTGAAAGAAATAATGCCTATAAAGTGTTTATTTCTTTCTACACCATTCGTTTATCTCATTAATTTAAGAAATATCAACCTCATAGGGGGTCAAAATAATTAATTTCTTAACTCTGATATTAATTTCCTACTGACACTTAGACCAAAACTAACTAAACAAAATATATAAAGTGTAGCATGTAACTCCTTTTCCCCTGTGCGGTCATAGTCAGACAAGCTGGGTTCAAAGAAAAAACAATAAATGATAAAAAAAAATATTTGAACGCTCTCACTGGTAACCGAAGACGGATACTCCGTGACCTCGTATCGTAGGACCCATGAAAATTAAAAAAAAATCTAGCTCTATTCATCTTAACGAATTTTATCTCGTTTCCTCCGAAAATAAGATTATGATTTTGTGTTAGGTTTCCTGTTCACTTGTGAGACCAAAGATGGCTTATCTATACCTACCTAAATATTCAGTAAAATTTTTCAATGCTTTAGGGGGCCACCTCAAGATGAATTTGTTATAGTTTCATTTTAATTCCGGTAATATTTTGGCATTCAGAAAACCAAGATTTTGTATGTCTCCACGCCCATGCCACA
Source organism: Yponomeuta sedellus (assembly GCA_934045075.1). Classification (NCBI taxonomy): domain Eukaryota; kingdom Metazoa; phylum Arthropoda; class Insecta; order Lepidoptera; family Yponomeutidae; genus Yponomeuta; species Yponomeuta sedellus. Next base: position 4,776,609 of record OW203728.1, on the reverse strand, counting down.
ACTCTAAGTAACTGGCGCCAGGCCGAAGGCCGAGCCCCATCATGCGGGTGCGAGGAAACTTGCCGCGACGAGGTTGAAGGCCGAGCTCAGCTCAATACAGGTCGCGGCACGGCCGAAGGCTGTGAAGCGGGCTAGAGGAATACTCCCACGGCGATTCCAAATGCTGAGCTCTATTTACGCTGATGCCAAATGGAGAGAATAGTCTCGGAATAGTCGGCCGAAAGCCGCGACAGTTACTTAAATTTGCTGTTAGGAGGAAACCTGTCGCGCCTTTGTACAGGCCGCGGCTGAAGGCTCAGACCATTTATGTTCCCATTTACAAGTCCTTATTCTAAGTAATTAGCGAGACCGAAGACTGGGCCCAGCAATGCAAGCACGAAGAATTCTACTCGGAGATGTCGAAAGCTGAGCGCCGTTCAGGTCGAGGACATAATTCGTGACTATTCCAGTCCCCACCTACAATCGTTAACATTAAATAACTAGGTGCAGTGGAGCGTTTTTAGGCTACATAAAAAACAGACAATTTATGTAAGGATAATAAAGAAAAAAATCTGTCGTTTCCTTTGCAAATATTCTAGATCGTTTAACACCATTAGACCATATTCATTATACTAGCTAAAAAATACGACATACATTTTTAATGCAGGCAGGTGGTACCTATGACTATATCAAACAAGTATATCAGTAAAAATATTTATGATTTGCCGCGACATGTCCATTGTCGAACAAAAGAAAATAAAGCAATAAACTAAAATTCATTTAGGAAATAAAATAATATAACGATTTGAAGCATGTAAGCAGAACAGATGGACCTTTAAATTTTATCGTTTTACTGAGTCACTAAAAGGTCAAAAATAAAAAAAATATTTAAAAAAATAAAAGAACCCGACTGCAGTGATAAATCAACTGAAAGGGAAAAAATAAGATAATTTTATTTTCAAATGCTAATGTCGAATCAGAAGAGTTCATGCTGCTTTACTTGAGGGACCAAATAATATAACTTTATAAGCATTATTTGCTCAAACTGTTGCATTTATTATTTTATATAAAATGATGCAGTCGGGACCCATTAGAGGACTTTAAACAAACAGTAATGGGTCCCGACTGCATCATTTTATATAAAATAATAAATGCAACAGTTTGAGCAAATAATGCTTATAAAGTTATATTATTTGGTCCCTCAAGTAAAGCAGCATGAACTCTTCTGATTCGACATTAGCATTTGAAAATAAAATTATCTTATTTTTTCCCTTTCAGTTGATTTATCACTGCAGTCGGGTTCTTTTATTTTTTTAAATATTTTTTTTTTACTTTTATGATTTAGTTACGGAAATTTACCTTTTTACTGCAAATATTTTACATTTACGTTCCTTGGAGTAAACAGAGCTCAGAGATAATTTTCGAAGGTCTACCTACGTAACCCTAAGTGAAACGAGACGTAAACGTAACGCTTTTATCAACAAAATTTAAACGCTTCACTAGAAAACATTGTTGAAACAACAATTCACTTATTTCTCAATTTTAAATGATCCTAATGGACGCATAATGACCGCATAGGTAGGGAGTCGGGGAAATACTTACTCATCATACAACTCTGGATACCCTGAAAGAAAAGGGGAAGCCTTCCTAATATTCCCAAACCAGTAAGCTAATAAATTTAACCACCCATCAAATTGTTTCAACAAAGCAAACCCCATTTACATTTAATTGTGTATGTGTGAGTGCCTGTGGTGTTTCCCTATTCACAGCTATTACCTATCGCTATCCTCCCTATTTCCGGAAAACCAGACTTTTTCAAATCACTTGGTGACTTGACACAGTTAGCTTTCAGACTTTCTGGCCGGCCAGAGCGTGTAGCCTAGGATGTGTATGCGTAAGTGGTTTATGGGTTCGGTACCACTTACAAGGTAAGAATATTCGGAATATAATACATATATATTTTATGGGTGCAAAGTGCCAGAGGGCTGGAGTCGTCTGTCACACAGGGAAATAGCAGGGGGAAAATTGCTATACCACAAATGCTAGTGGAAGGAGATCTAACACCACATTCACAAGAAGCATTAAATCCCAATTTTCAAATAAGATAATTAATATTAAATTATCTCAATTAGATAATTAGTTATGAAATTACACAGGAAAATTATTTCACAAAGTAACTTAAATTGGGAGCGCCTCCGGTGAAGGGATTCTTTAAACCTTTTAACCAAAGCAGACTCAGATTCAGCCGTAACATAGTAAGCAGAGCTAGATGTTGGGTTTCTTAGTCCATTAATTTAAACTTTTTAAGCCACCCAAGTGAATTCGCTCTAAATTCACACGTTTGTATACTAAAACTCAATTATCACTAGCTAGTGAAATTAAGCGAAAGTAATAAGCGGAATTAAATATGATGCAAAACCTCTGAAAGTTATGACGCAAGCATGCTATTGATAACCTCGTATGCCCACGCCGAGCCATAGTAATTTGACAAAGGCTAGCCACACGGATTATCACTAACATACCTTTGCCACCGAGAGTATTCTCTTGCACACATTTATTTCCCCATAAACGTAGTACTGTGGAGAAAAAGGATTAGTTCACAATTTATTTCGCGGAAGCTAACCTAATCACTAAGGCCCTATTTTACGCGGAAACTTTCTAGCTAAATTATAAGGAAATACTTTATCATTTTTACTTTTGAAACTATTTTTTTTAGCATCGAAGGCAACTCCAATACAGAGCTCGCTCGCGCGCAAGCAACACTGTTTTATTTTGCTCCTAGTTTTAATTCGATGTTTCTTGCTAAAACTATCGTTACTTCATGAAACTTATAAAGATATTGACCTAAAGTGCTGTGGAAACCGATAGTGAAAGCAGATTTAAGCAACGCTTCTTTAATTGTGAGTTTTGACGATTTTAGAAACTGCAAAATCATTTCAACAGTCGTCCGACGAGCGTCGATCACTCGCACATCGAAGCGCGGTTGCCGAAAACAGCCGACTTTTTCCGGGCGCCGCCGAGTCGATGCACGTGACGACACGCTTCGTCGCCGCATTTCACCCCTGCCCAGCGCTGCAGCGCTTGATCGCTTACAGTAACTTTAGACGCACACTTAATATTTTCATTAAGTAAAAATGGATTGTGACGATTCTAATAATATGTCCTGTGCTGGATGCGCTACATCTATTAAAGGAAAGGAACATCTTGCTTGCGTTATCTGCTGTATGAAGTATGATCTCGAATGCGCAAAAATGTCTCCTCAACGCTTTTATAGCTTTTATGGGGCTGGATCCGATAAAAGACGTAACTGGAAATGTATAGAGTGCGGAAAAAGCGACCTCGTAACGGGTGATGGCAGTGTTCGCTCTGGGCTATTGGAATATCGCGACGTTGCAGCTACTCCTGTAAATCCAATCGTCTCCAAGACCACACCGAACGTTGAATCCAAGGCTAATCCTCACCAAGCTTCCTCACTCAATAACCCTGGATCTTTAGCCAATGTTAAGACCCGTTCCCAGCGCAAACTGAATAGTGCACCAGCTCAACCAAGCCCGAAGACGTCCACCTGTCAAATCCACGATGAATTACCAAAAATGCTGAAGGAACTTTTAGCTGCTGAACTAGCACCTCTTAAACAACAATTCTCAGGATTTATCGAGTCTATGACCTTCTTCAACGAGCAATTTGAGTCAATGAGGTTAAGCCTTGAAGAAAAGTGTGCGACAATCAAGCAGTTAGAGACTGACAATCAGGAACTTAAGGCAACGGTGAGCAACCTTTCAGGACGACTTCAACAGGTGGAGCAACACATGCGTGAAAGCAATGTTGAGATTAACGGTATTCCCGAGAGCAAGACAGAAAATCTTACCAACATTCTTCTCAAACTGGCGGACTCTATAGCCTGTCCATTAAAGGAAGACGACATCCTGCAGGCCACAAGGGTAGCCAAAATTAATAAAGATAATGCCCGCCCCCGCACGGTAATTGCTAAACTTCGCAGTCCTCGTCACCGAGACACTTTGTTGGCCGCTACCGCAACATACAATAAAAAGTACCCGCAAAATAAAACCAGCACTCGCCATTTAGGACTGGAAGGTCCAAGTACTCCTGTGTATGTAGCTGAGCATCTGTCTTCCGCCAATAAGTCCTTACATGCTGAGGCTCGAAAGAAAGCTAGAGAAGTTGGTTACAAGTTCGTGTGGGTACGCAACGGCCGAATTAGTGTGCGTAAGGATGAGTTTGCTCAGTCAATTCCAATCCGTAATGCTGACTCGATCAAACTTATAGTATAAGTTTTAAGCATTACCTAACATACTCTAATATATCGACATTTTAAAAGCTAGTTATGGATATATATTATCAAAACGTCAGAGGCATTAGAACGAAAACAAATGATATTTACAACAACATCTTACTAAGCAACTACAAGGTAATTGTACTAACGGAGACTTGGTTAAACTCTAGCATATGTAATAGTGAATTTATCGACGATAGATACATCGTTTATCGAAGGGATCGTGATAGTACTCAAAATACGAAAAAAGATGGAGGTGGTGTATTAATAGCTGTATCTCGCAATATAGAGTCTTATCGTATTCAGAACTGGGAAACAGAATGTGAAGACCTTTGGGTTAAGCTGTCTTTCAACATTGATAACTTTGTACACCACTTCTTTATATGCGCTGTGTATCTTCCACCTCCTGTTAATTTAGATACACTTACGAAATTTTTAGATAATGTTAACGACAACGTAATGAACGGTGATAATAATGTGATAATGTTGGGTGATTTTAATTTGAATTTTATTACGTGGGAAGAAACACAAAATGAGACATATACAGTTCCTACTAATTATAATAATAACCTGGGTTATGCTCTTGTAGATTTTATAAGTGTTAATAATTTGTACCAATTTAACAATATTAATAACTGTGATCGTAAAAAATTAGATCTTATTTTAAGTAATGTAGTGAATGCTTGCGTAACGCAACCCCTAGATCTTCTCAGCAAACTTGACCAAAAGCACCCTAATCTCCTGCTACACTTATCGTTAAACAACGTAAAGCACTTACACACCAAACCGCGTACTGATCATAATTTCTATAAAGCGGATTATAGCAGTATTATAGCTGAACTTAACGCGATAGACTGGCATACTTCATTAAGCAAGTACGATGATGTGGATCAGATGGTGTCATTTTTTTATGATAAATTGAAAACGTTTATAGACAAATTTGTTCCTAAGAGGAAAAAAAGAAATTCAAAATATCCACAATGGTACAGTGTCGCACTTATTAAGCTAATTAAAGAACAAGACAAGTTAAGAATCAGATTTTATAGATATAATAATCCAAGAGATAAATTAGAGTATGACTTACTGCGCAGCCGTTGCCACAAGTTAACAAATATATGCCTTAGCGAGTACAAACGCAAAATAGAATCTAACCTCAAGACGAATCATAAAATATTTTGGAGTTACATAAAAAATAAGAGGAAGACCGAATCATCTTTTCCTACCCACATGCATCTTAATAACTCAACTGGCGAGACTGGACCAGAAGTAGCCAATCTATTTGCCACTCACTTCTCCTCCACATTCTCATCGAGTTCAATCCATCTCCCCACAGACATATCTGCCCGAATAAACAGTTCTCTTGGCCATTTAGTAATTTCCGAAAAAGACATACAGTTAAAAATTAAAAAAATAGATATCTTTAAGGGTCCCGGTCCTGATGGCATTCCACCGCTTTTTATAAAAAGATGTGTACTATCCTTGACTTATCCATTGTGTATTATTTTCAATAAATCATTAAGCGAAGGCAAATTTCCCGAAGCATGGAAAAAGGCAAGAATATTACCACTACACAAAAAAGGCGATAACTGCAATATACAGAATTATAGACCTATATCTATCCTCTGCTGCTTTTCCAAACTCTTTGAATCAGTAATTTGCCCTACAATCACCAGTCACATTGATCAAAGCATCAGTGACTATCAACATGGATTTAGAATGGGCCGATCCGCTGAAACCAACCTGGTATCATTTATTTCGGATGTGTCACAGCATGTTGATGCCGGACTCCAAGTGGATACCATTTATACTGACTTCTCTAGCGCATTTGATAAAGTCAATCACTCACTTCTTATCGCTAAACTTGAAGCCAATGGTATTCATGGATCACTGCTGAACTGGTTCAAGTCATATCTTGAAAGGCGCACCCAGCTGGTATTGGTTAATGGCTATGAATCTCGATTGTACTATGCTGACTCTGGAGTACCTCAAGTTCTCACCTGGGGCCGGTTCTTTTCTCACTTTTCATAAATGACATTGTATCACAACTTGTACATTCCAAATGCTCTTTATTTGCCGATGACCTAAAATTGTTCAAACCTATAAACTGTCCCGCCGACGCTTACCTCCTTCAAAGCGATCTCAGCAAACTTCAGTTGTGGTGTACAAACAATGGCATGACTTTAAATGCTCAAAAATGCTACCATATTAAATTTACTAAAAAGAAAATGCCCCTAGCCTCTTCCTACAAAATTGGTGATGACACTCTGGTTGAGGTCACCGAAATAAAAGACCTAGGTGTCACCATGGACTCCAAATTAACTTTTATTCCTCATGTCAACAACATTACTAAAAAAGCAGCTCAGATGCTGGGTTTTATTAAAAGAAATTCTAACGGTTTCAGTGTTCGCTCTAAAATACTTTTGTATAATGCTTTAGTTCGCAGCCATCTTGAATATTCATCTACAGCTTGGAATCCATCATACACTGTGCACTCCCAACGTCTTGAAGGTATTCAAAGATCATTCACAAGACATTTAGCTTTCGTTTCATCAGGCATATCTTGTAGATGCCCTTATGCACAACGACTACAATTTTTCAATATGCGATCTCTTAAAAGTCGTCGCACTAAGCGTGACCTTACTTTTCTTCACAAATTAATAAATGGTAACATATCCTGCGGTAACATCTTAGAACACGTATCTCTTACAGTGCCTTACAAATACCCTCGTCAAGCTATCAGTAAAATACTATGTGGTCCCTATAGTAAAACTAACACCGGTGCTGGCGCACCTATAAACAGAATGTGTCAAAGCTACAACTATATAATTTCTAAAGATCCCAGCATAGATATTTTTTGTGATAAAATTAACATATTTAAGTCAAAAATAAGTAAAGTTATTTAAAATTTAGATTGTTTAACATTTAGATTGTCTACGTTCCAGAAGTTGATTTTTGTTTTTAATTATTTTTTGATTAAGTTTTAAGGTTTTTAGTTTGTGTTCCTTACTTTTAAGTAATTTTCCAGTGTTGCTATATTTAATGTCGAACGCTGTATACATTCCATTGGGTGCACAACAGACTTGTTATGTCAAATTTCAATTTCGTATTCTATTTGTGTAGCCCTGCCTATGTATCTTAATAAATAAATAAATAAATAAACTCCAAACCTGAGACTTCACACCAGAGCTGATAGACTGGGACGCAATGCCCACAGGTGATGTTAGGTCACAAATCCAAAGCCACTTTCCTATTTACGAATTTAAACACAAACGAAACTCCCTAGCTCTGAAGGCAACTCTAAACCTGAGACTTCACACCAGAGCTGATAGACTGGGACGCAATGCCCACAGGTGATGTTAGGTCACAAATCCAAAGCCACTTTCCTATTTTCGAATTTAAACGCAAACAAAACTCCCTAAATCTAATAAATTCGAACAAAATGCCGAATTTGCCTACGAGCGTATTAGACGTGATTACTATTCAATTTTTAGTGCAAAAATGTTCCAGAGTCCCGTGCCTACAGCCTTTTTATAAACTCCTACCCCCATACTTTCCATAACTCGACCAATGAATTTTGAACTCTAAATTCGTGTGTTTAGCGCCCTAATTGGCAAAATTTGCCGGAATAGAAAATTATGGTCTCGCTCTTGCCCCTTTCTATCGACCAGTGACTGACACGTAAAACAATAGTTCGGCTTCCTAAACGAATGTCATCGTTTTTTGGTTTTTACTCAGCAGTTACTTACGCACGGTTGGGTGGTGTGATCTTTCATTGGCGCCAGAATGACGCGAACAACAAAGCTGCGCGCACACACCGCGCAAACGAATTGTTTTACAGGGTTTATATACATAAGCGAAAACTATTTCTTGTAGGTAAACCTCGCACATATCACAATTTAGAATTATATCAACGATCGTGAGCACTTGTACGGAGCTTGGTCCGTTACAGTATGCATATGCGCTACCGCGGCGCCACAGAGGTCGTCAAATCGTTATTGAATTTGGGCGTCGATTATTATTATTATTAATACTTTTAATGCATTTAAATTTTAAAAATAATATTGTACAATGCGGCGCACTTAATGCTGGAAGCATTTTCACCATTTGGAAGCACCATTCAAAGATTAGGTCTCGATTCGCTGACTCGTTCGGTTCGTGATGGGCCTGCGCAGCTCGTGATAACGCGATCGGCGCACGGGCACGATACACGACCACCTAAGTAAAGCTTTTGAATTGTGACAAATCGCAAGAGAGTGGAATGCACTTGGGATAATGTCAATGACAGAAGGTAACGTCACAATCACCTGTGCCAAATGTCATCGTATACTTATGTCTACATCCGAAGACAATAGCTTTGGTTCGATAACCGCACTTATGTCGTATGCAATAGAATTCCTTGCCATTTACAACGTGATACTCATTAGGTTTCTTAAAAACAAAACTTCGCATGGAAAGAGCAATTTCAGGTGGCTTCTTGTGACGTTCGAGTGGCAAATATATAGGGATTCGAACCCGCGACCTCTGGCTATCCGTGCCAGCGCTCTTTCCGACTGAGCTAATGGGCGACTTAGCGGCATCAGTGAAATTTCGAACCTCTTTACAATATTCTCTGTATTGTCCTTAGGATGGGTTAGTGCATTAAAAAAATAATATAACCACGCAGTTTGTTAAACAAAGCCAATCCTCCGAAGATCTAGTCGCTTTTGAGAGTTGTTTTTAACAAGCTGTGTAACTTACACCCCTGTTCTAAGCTGCCAGTCGAACTTTGTAAGTTGTTAAATATTTTTTTATGATTTCTTTGGTCGAGAAAAAGGGTGTGTAATTATTATTATGACCAAACGACAGAACTGAAAACTTATATCATTTTCGAAACTCGATGGCGTCTGAGTGCTTAGTGCGAGTTTTTTAACTACTCGATCGCGTTAACGTAAACTCATATTTCTATGGCATCGAGGAAGCGCCACCTAGCGACAAGTATGGAAATTAAAATTGTTGAGTGCGAGTTGTAATGGTTTACGTTGAGAAGTGAACACGTTTACGAGCCAAAACACGAATGAACGCGAGTGCGAGTTGTACTGTGACAGCGTTTTTCCAGTTCGAACGGTTAACTTACTCATACTCACTATTCAATGCTCGATTAACGCGGTAGTAAAGTTATTCGATTGGATCTGTCAAACTCGCACTAGCACTCTGGAGCAGATTCTACGCGATTCAGCGTTTCTGACCGATTGAGGCCGAATACATCGGCATATCGTTAACTGCGGGACTTACTATGCACAAATCTTGTCGAAACTGTGACGGTTTGCCATACCAATCAGTATGGAATTTGACAGTTAGGCAGAATCGTTCACGATTTAGTGCGCGTAATACAAGGGTTTGAGCTGTTCTATTTCGTCCAATGTTCATACAAAGTGCGTCTATAAAACACTTTAAAGTGTTTCAGGGTGCTAACTAGCGCTAATAATGGAAAAACATCATAAATTGTGTTATAATACGTTTTTATTAATACGTTTAGAAGTCTTAAAAACTGTGACACCTATATTTAGAACTATATTTATTTTTAAATTTTTCGTCTAGAACCTAGAATCAACAACCAAGAACTTTAATCACTTTCCGCCAAAAACGGCCGTTTTAGCGGAAATCGCTTAAAGGTCTAATCTATTGATCATAGGTTCGGGACTGTAAGTTCTAAATTTTTTTTTTTTAGTATAATAAATAATAATAAATATTCATGGACATATTACACAGATCTCGTTAGCCCTATACTAAGTACAACTAAATGACTTGTGTTATAGGTGCTAAGTCGACGATAGATTTAATACAATAAATAAAGAGATAACATCCAAGACCTGAGACAAACTAGAAAAGTTTATTTCCTAGTTTGACCGGGCCGGGGATCGAACCCCAGACCTACGGTTTTACAGCAGCGTGCCAAACCGCTGCGCCACCGAGGCCGTCACAGTTGTTAAGATGGCTCATGTTTACTTTTAGATAAAAACATGTTACAAAACAATTTATGATGTTTTTCCATTGGTGACGCTAGTTAGCGCCCCGAAATGGCTTAAGACCACCAATAACTCGAAATATTTTCTACCCTTTGCAAAATGCGATGAAAATTTCACGACACGACTTTAAAACGATAATAATACATTGCTTTGCTTAACTTCTTCCAAGACCAAGGCATCCGTTTGATTTTAGCCATTATTCCCAGATCAATAAGGGCTTAGCTTAGAGCAATTCTTTTACAATCGTGCTGATGCGATGTCGCTATTCTAAGAGACAATGAGAGAAAACTCTTAAAGCTATCAATGGCAGAGAGCTCATTTCGTAGTGCTGCGATTCACACACTAACTGTACTCTAATTACTTTCCCCATTCTCTCAATTAATAGTTTTGATTGTCTCTACATTATTGCTAGCGCAGCACAATCTCGGAAGCGTTCAGCATCGGAAATGAAATGGGCGATTCGTGAAACATATCGAATATAGTTAGATAGAGAAACACTTTATTGCACAGCCAGAAAATAGTAGATTGTTAAACGAAGGTAGGTAGAAAGAATGAATTCCCGAGGTATTTAGACACTGCTTGTTTAGAAACACACATGGCCGCTGCATTTTTTTAATTAGTTTTTTTTAAAAGTCTATTTATTACATAAAACTCTTCACAGCTGACAGTAGTTCCATTTTTAAAGTTCATTCCCGCCGGCCCTTAGGTGGGAAGTAATTTGTATGAGTTTTTCCCTCCCTATAGAGGGAATCAATATTTTCAGATAATCAGATCAAAACAACACTACTTTCCGAGTATAAGAAATGAAAAAAGAATTACAACCATGATTTCTTAAATCTAAGTAATGTTATACCATTATAATAACAAAACATAACATTTACATACAAGCATACATTGCCTTAGGCCTCACACTAGGTTACCCTGAGTCGTGGGAACCAGAACGACATCACAAACATGTAAACATCCAAGACTGGGGGTTTGTTTTATTATGTCTCCAGCCGGGTTTCGAACCCGGGACCCCTCGCAGGATAGGCAGATGCGCTACTGCTGCGCCACGGAGGTCGTCGTCGGCGGTCTTATGGCTTAGAGCAGTCTCTTCCAAACAAACTTTGGATGGAGTGGATTGCATGAATAATGTAGTCGCTAGTTATACATGTACAAATAATAAAATCGATAATACCAACATCGAAACATTGCAAAAATGGAAGTATGTACTTATAATTACATAATATAGTTTAGATGAAGAAGAATAACAATACGTAAAATTTATTTGACTACATTACAGAGGATTACACTCCGTAGGTACATAATCAAGTTAATAAGCTTTACAGATAATTACTCAAATCAGTAAACCACAGAAAATATACAGCCAATTTTTTTAGTAATCTACGACTTTTATGTATTGGGTTATTTATCAAATTGAAAAGTTTTTTCTAGTGTACGTCTGAACCGTTTTTGTGTGTGTGATGTGAGGGTATAGTGTACATTTTACACTATACCCTCTACACTGTAGATACATATATTTCATTGAACTCCATCAGTATTGCAGCCCAGGATAAGCGTTTTTATGTTAATTTGTGTAAAATAACGCCCAGCCAGAGGCCTTATGGGCGGCTTGATAACTTCTGACAGTAAGGCCCGCCACTGTCTTACAACCCTCCACCAATCCGGACTTGGCCCCCGTGGTTTATAATGGCCTAACCTTCCTGCGATGCAGGAAGAGACCCGTGCCTCAGAGTCGGGACATACATGTTGCCGGCTGCCGTCGATAGATGGCAGTCGTTAAGCCCAGTCATAGGCCTTAGGGCGGCTTGAAAACTTCTGACAGTAAGGCCAGCCACTAGTCTTTCACACGTCCACCAATCCGGACTTTGGCCCTCTAGTGGAATATGGGCCTATACCTTACTTAGGGAAGAGGCCCTTGCCCCGCGGTGGGGACATAATGGGTTGATGATGATGGTGATGACTCCCGTACAAAGACACTGAAGACCTATTGAAGGAAATCACATTCATGCTATTTTACTACAATGTATTAGCAGAATCTAAGCCATGAAGTTTTAAAAAATGTGTCCGCGCCTTTGAATGCAAGCTCACTCTTCCGACCGCCGTGCCAGCGGTAACCGAGTCGGCGCCCGCGCAACGGTCCGCCACTTTCTCGCTTAGCATTCTACAACGGTATTATTTATTGGCTGTAAACCAGCCGAGTACATTTCGTTTCGCAACACCTTGAGACCAGGGTGTGAGGTTGTCTGAGTGAAATATGGGCTAATTGGTAAGGAAGGGCCTTCCTTTGTGGCCTGAAAGAGGATGTAGTGACTAGAATTGCGAAAGGAATGTTGCGTTGGTTTGGACATGTGGAGAGGATGAAGGAAGAAAGATTGACGAAACAAATATATATTGCGAATGTGAGTGGAAGGGCTGGTAAGGGACGTCCCAGACGGAATTACATCGACCAAATAGGGGATGTATTAGCAAAGGGAAAGATAAAAAGTACCCGGAACCGGCGTGCGTGCATGCAACGACTTATGAACGTTGATGAAGCGAAGGTGATCTGTCAGGATCGTGGCAAGTGGCAGTTCCTGGTCTCTGACTACCCCTCTGGGATACAGGCGTGAGGTTATGTATGTATGTATGTATGTATGTATGTATGTATGTATGTATGTATGTATGGTAAGGAATGGTGCTCACAGTCGACAGCCAATCGATTTGGTAATCCAAAACCCTTATTACAGTTGCTCTAAAAATTTTAGGAACCCGAAGTGAAATTTAATTAGTATAATACCCGCTACCTTTGATTAAACACAATACTTACATGTTTTTAATGAAATGACTGTAGTTTTATCTATCTGGCGTCTTTCTAATTTTCTTCAACAACTTTCCATCGCGAGGTTGTCTGGAAGAAATTTCTTTAAGCAATAAGGCCGCCAATTGTACTATGTACATCTGTAATCATTTTGTATTTTTTCGTTTTTCCAGTGTACAATAAAGAATATCCTTCTTCTTACTCTTTCATTTATACACTTTTTGGACAAAGCAAAGTCACGCTGCCGAAACGTCGGGAAATAAGGTAATTATTACGTTTTACCTATAAATAATCCTTTAATATATAACTACTTCATTTGACCCGTTTAATATATAACTACTTTAGTAACGTTCTGTCACGCTCTATTCTGGGAAATTCGAAGAGATATCACTACAGAGATATCTTTACTTAATCAATTTCTCGATTCAGACACTGACCCCCTTATTCATAATAGTCCGCTAGCTTAAAACAGCTGCTAAAGAGTGCTCTCTTTCATTCTGACTTAGGTCAATAGAAGAGGACAGAGTGAGAATAAGCATTGCTTAAAGTTAACAGACTATTATGAATAAGGGGGTGAGTGCTTAGTGCGAGTTTAACAGATCGAGCATTGAGTAGTGAGTATGAGTAAGTTAACCGTTCGAACTGGCAAAACGCTGTCACAGTACAACTCGCACTTGCGTTTATTCGTGTTTTGGCTGGTAAACGTGTTCACTTCTCAACGTAAACCATTACAACTCGCACTCAGCAATTTTAATTTCCATACTTGTCGCTAGGTGGCGCTTCCTCGATGCCATATAAATATGAGTTTACGTTAACGCGATCGAGTAGTTAAAAAACTCGCACTAAGCACTCTGGCCCAAAGACTTTCGTTGATAGACGCCGATCTCTGTGGCGCGGCGGTAGCGCATCTGCCTATGATGCGAGAGGTAACGGGTTCGAACCCCGGCTTGATAGAAAAACAACCCCAGGTCTTGGATGATTATATGTCTGTTTCTGGTTCCCACGACACGGGGTACCCCAGTGTGGGGCTAGATGCAGTGTATGTGCCTGTAAGTAAATGTTATGTTATGTGATGCCGCAGATGAACTCGCTAAAAGAGACTTAGAAACTACAGTGGAAGGACCCGAACCTCTGCTCCCAACTTCCATACAACAGGTTTAGGAAATGGTTGAGGTCGCGAACAGAAAGCCAGCATGCTGAACTTTTGAGAACAGAAACTAATAATAATAATAAATTTGTTTATTCAACGTAAAGGTTACTTAGTGATACATCTACATTAAGTTATTCTAAGAAGAAAAAACATAACATAAAATGTACTTGGGTACATGTCTGCTGCCATAGCTAGGCTCACATGTAGCCTGTGTTTATGGCGAGCAGGCCCGTGCCTCTGGCGAGGTATATGGTAAGATATAAATTGTCATGCTTAGGATAATTACAGTGGAGATATGACAGTAGAAGGTAATGTATAAATTTGAGAGACTAAACAGGATGTTAACCAAAACTAAAACTAAATTGTTTACTACAGAATAACATGCTGTTGTACGTGTGTTTATGTTTGTGTGTGTATGTGTGTGTGTATTTTTGTGCGTGTGTATGTGTGTGTGTGTGTTATTGTATGTGTGTGTTTATGTAGGTGTGGGCAATTCATTGAGTGTAACTATTGACTAATCAGCTGGAGAACGGGTTGGAGGATATTAGAATGTTTTCGGTTTGTTCGTAAGAAAAAAATTTTAAAATTGAGTTTACTTTCTTTTTACATTCATGTGACGTAAGCGTGAAAATGGGATGTATGCGGTTAAATTTATTATATAGAGAGGGCCCAAGGTACAAATTGTGTCGTTTTGTGAAGGAAAGTCTCGGAAAAGGTGTTTGATAAATTAAGTCTTTACGGCGTTTTGGGACTTGAAGCAGTGGTGTGTTGTTGTGTTGGAGCATTAGGGTGTTTGAGACAAAAAGCTGTCTGACAGTTAAAACGTCACACAATGAGTAGAGTTTAGAAGTAGGGAACAATATAGGGCGATTCGTGGCAACTTTAAGTACACCGCGTTGAGCGATCTCTAATGGTTTTAAGTGAGTTTTTGCAGCTCCACCCCAACATGGAATGCAGTAGACGAGAATTGATTGGACGAGTGCCAAGTAAGCTGTTTTGACTATATTAGGGGGTGCGGCATTTCTGATGGATTTGAAAACGTACATTAATTTACGAAGTCTACAAGTCAGATGGTCGATATGTGGTTTGAAATTTAGGTATTTATCGACGGTAATTCCTAGATATTTGATGGTATCGGTTTGGGTAATGAAAGGACATTGACACAGCGAAAGGTTGGAGCAGGAATGAGCTTGGAGAATTAAGGGTTTTTTTGGTTGATTAGCGGAAGTCGCTGAGAAAGGGATGAATTTAATTTTTGAAGTATTTAAGGTAAGGGAATTTGTGGAAAGCCAGTTGAAAACTGTGTTGAAACCAAATTGAGTAATATTTTGGAGGTCTGTCCAAGTGTCGGCATTGAAGAGTAGAACCGTGTCGTCTGCGTAAGTTGTAATAGAGCAGTTATCAAGAGAAATGTTGCACATGTCATTAATAAATATGCTAAAACTAAATGTAGACAAGCCAGTGAGGCTTCACCAACCATCACTAAGCGTCTTTTGACAGCCCGCTTTGCCGGGGATGCCTCAAAGAAGAGGAAACACCTGGACACGCGACCATTCACTGTGGAAAAGGCGTGAAAAGGTAACGGACGGCCATCATTAGGAAGCTGGGATCACTTCAGGAGGCCCGCAGTGACACCAAAGCATTGCTGGCTTTCTGGAAGAGATAGGCTGGATGGACTAAAATACTACTCCACTACGTACAATGGCCCCATCATTAGCCTAAGAGCGGAAATCTTAGGTCTAGCTAACTATGTTATGTTATGTATGACGTTACACTATGTATGTACCAGGTTTTATCACTAATCCATCTAATCCAAAACGATAATATTATGAAGAAGACTAATCGGAATTTATTATCTTAATCAAGTAGGGTATCCATATAAGGTTATGTGATAAACCACATTCAAATTAATCGGTAGGTTGAGTCAAAAGTAGTTATAATGACCAATAATATGAAGATTTTTTTTTAATTTTTTTTATTAATAGCAAAAAATAACCTTTATATTTTTGGTTTTACAAATTTCACCAAACTGCAGTGCAGTTAGTGGGCGTTGAGCTCTTATAACTTAAGGTTTAATTTAATTATTTTACAGCTACATATACTTAGTAATGTAAGTACCTATTTATTTTCTTACACAAAATAAGTTTCTATAACTATTTTGAACTAACATAACATATTATTATCATATATTGGCTAAACGAGCCTTGAACACAGTCGTTATGTTATGTTTCGTACCGTTTAAACTTTCATATGTTGTATTATTATTAGTTTACAGAGGCGGGCGCAGTATTACTTTTAGGTATACTTTAAAATAATTTAATTTATAAATATACTAAGATAAGGTTGTTTTTTTATATATTAGATATAGTATTTAAACTATGTACTCATATAAAATGATGTAAACCTTAATATTTCGAAAAATATACACAATACACAAGCGGTTAAATTTTTATAAAGCCTTATTTTTAATGTGTCCACAGAAAGAGTATTAGTGAAGGAGAATTATTGTCTCTGGTAGTTTATAAAAAAACAATTATTTCAGCGAGGTGCACAGATATTGTAACCTTGTTATAAATGTTCATCACCTACCGACTGTATCAAATAGGGTCGTCACTTCTGTCCACCACTGGTGTCAAGTCTCAGAATCAAGTTGTATTGTGTAACTTGTTATGATTTCGAGAAGGCTTTTGTTACATTTCGTCACACTGGCCACAATTGTCTCTTGGCCATGGGAAAATGAAAATGTAGACATAATCACAAAATGGAGACATCATTGCTGTTATAATGAAAAGGTGTACCTACTATGATTGTTTAATGATTATACGAACACTGGAACTTTTGTGCATAACTTTTTTTCGTCGCCTCTTCTGTGTGTCCCCCACTGTTGAGCAAAGGTATCCCTCAACTAGGACCAGTCGCTATGTTATCAAATCCTAAGAAATTCCAATTGTCTTATAGTCAAATTCAATACTCATTGATATCGGAAACGTTAGGGATCCGACAGGATTAATTAGGACTTCGCAAGACGTGTCACGTGACGAATTTTTTATACCATTGGCGACTAGAAGGTTTGATACGTTTGTGGTCTATGATTTAAAGCAGCAATTGTAATTGTACCACAATGCATTAACAGAATCTAGGGACAGATCTTTCTATTTTGGACCACCACACCACTCCAGCTTAGGTACGCGAGTAATGCGTTGTGTGGCAATAAAATGAAAGAACTTGACGATTTATGTACTGGACATTCGTGATTTTTGACGTTAAAAGTGGCACCCACTCAGTGGCGAGTCTTGCCTACCTATCCAGGTGATTCTAGACAACTCTTTGGCAATCAGTAAAGCTTGATAGCAGTGAAGCAAGCAGTAAAGCTTGAGAGCAGGCAATAAACCCTTGTATATATACTCATTTTAGTATTCAAGCTTTCTCTCGCAGGAAAAGAGAGAGATTTTTTGCTAAATCACCTGAACTAAGAATGTGGGTTAATACGAATGTGTCAATTTCATATTGTGACCAATGCAGTATGCGACTACATGATAATGTGACGAATAACGAAAGTCACCTATATCTCTTGTGGCTTCTCGCTATGTCTCACGTGACGAAACGTGAAAGTGACGTCCATCTCACAAATCCATTCAACTTTTATAAGCTAGTATTTCTTAATGATTCGCGACACTCAAACATAGTTATATAAGAGGTAAGCCTATTTACCTCTTATTTTTTATTTTTAGGAATTTTTAGCCTCTAAATACGTTTTTGAAACTCACCTCTGTGTAATATTAGTGTAACTTATAATAATATAATAACTATATATTTATATAATGATATAACTATGTTTGAGTGTCGCGAATCATTCCCGTTCTGAAAGCGTGTTGTTCCTAAACAACACGCTTTCAGAACGGGAATCAATGCAATTTTCACTTCACTTGTTTTTCAGAAAATGCTGTTTTGTATTTTTTTTAAATGGCCTATAACTATCCCAGTGCAGGGCACAGGCGTTCTCTCAGAGAGAGAGTGTATGGGCTTAATTACTACGCGGGCCCACCGCGGATTGGCTATTCCTAGCGCTGAGTTATTTGAACACTCCAGACTCAGGTTTCCTCAAGGAGGTTTTCTTTACCATTAGCATTGCTAGCTATAACTTCACACATGTACTTAGGAAACATGTCCCGACTGGGAAACAAACCTGGGTCCCTCGCTTCCGAGTCCACTGTTCTACCCACTGGGCTACTGCCGGTGTTTTTTATAAGCCTCTTTATTAATCTACGACCGATTTCCATTTTTTATCGTTTTATCTTTTGGAACAAAACGAAAAGCCCTACATAGAGTCGTCAATCTACACTTTATAACTTTATCATGATAAACGCTGTTTTACTTTCATTGTTTCCTACGTGTTATCGAGACAGCTGTCATCGAACAGAGACGAGATAAGAGGAATCACAATTTATTTTGACGTTTTGGAAGTGCACTTGATAGCAAGAATACTGCTTAAAGTATTTTTACATAGCCTACTTAATTTTAGGTCCCACTGCAGTGGACAGGCCATTTCTCAGAGAGTAAGTATGGGCTTAATTACAGTGGGTGCCCACCGCGGATCAGTAATCCCGAGCACTGAAGTACGTGAACGATGTTGCTTCAAATTAACGTGAGTGTAGTAGATGCCATCTGCACTCTAGTCGATTTTTATGGCTCTATTGTACAAAAAAAATCTGAGTAGGTGTGGGGCGGAAAAGGCTCGGCCGCGCAATTGGTTAATTAGTCAGCTCTTGCACCTGGCAGCACTGCAATTACTTTTTCTCTTTTGCGTAGCTTTCCTCAAGATTTGCCGCTGTCTATACTTACATCAATCTATATTTTAAATAGTATGGCCCGAAGGCAGCGGCTTATATTTTACATTAACATTCCGCAAAAAGAATGTGAATTATTTAAGTTAAAATAAATTCGATTTTGATTTTAAATTGCATTTCTACTTTTTCTCGTGTTTTTGAACCAAAAGTTTCGTAAACACAACACATTTCTCGTGTTCTTTTTTTCCACCCCTAACAGTTGCCTCTTTCCCCTCCTGCGGTTGACTAGTAGAAACAGCTTAAGGCATTAAGTCCAGCGTATTGTAAACTTGATTAAATGCAATAAAAGGAATAATAATTATATATCTCTATAACAATACATTAAGTCCACAAGTAACTTCATACTAACGGTGCATGTTGTGACTGCCTGTGAGTTTATTTCTAGTTATGGTCTATTTTAAATGTATTGGTTGGTAAATATCTTGTTGGTAGTACTAATACATAAAATAAAAAAATAAAATAAAAAAACAGTAGTGATCGATATTTTTGCACGCAACTGTATACAAGGCCTTTCTATTTTCACAGATGACATTTTCGAGATAAATACGCAACTATAACTTACAGAATGCTTCAGATAGTGGATCTAAAAGGAATTACGGCGTCATGGATTCTAATGAGTGATAGGTTGGTAAAATTCTCGTCAGTGGAGTTGTGTAATTGTTGCAAAAGGTATTCGCTTTCGTTTTGGCAGAAAAGGATTAGGTACAGTCGACTGAGTTCGTTTCAGTTGCCAAGTAAAAGTTGACAATATAATGGCTCCAGTGCGCTCTTGCATTGAGATTAATTATAAAAAGCTATTTAGAGGCTAAAAATTCCACCCATGCCGGGATTCGAACCCGCGACCTCTGGCTATCCGTGCCAGCGCTCTTTCCAACTGAGCTAATGGGCGACTCACCGGCATCATTGAAATTTCGAACCTCTTTACACTATTCTCTGTATTACGTACAGGCAGCGACATCTGGCTGAAGTAAATTGCATCACTTACAGCCCCGAGTACCTACTTTGCAGTTAGGTTTTTACATCGGAATGATATCGCTGTACCCACATGATTATACTATTTTTATTTTTAATGCACTAACCCGTGCTATGGACAATTTTAAAAACCTATTTAGAGGCTAAAAATTCCACCTCAGTTAGCTCAGTTGGAAAGAGCGCTGTCACGGATAGCCAGAGGTCGCGGGTTCGAATCCCGGCATGGGTGGAATTTTTAGCCTCTAATTAGGTTTTTAAAATTGTCCTTAGCACGGGTTAGTGCATTAAAAATAAAAATAGTATAATTGAGATTAATTAGCAAGCTAAAGTGGCTCTGGGCTGGTCACATATGCCGAAGAACCGATGATCGATAGGGTGCAAAGGGTCTCAGGTAGAGACCACGAACGCAGCGTAAGACGCCCACCAGCCTTCTATAACGACGATCTGAGGAAGATTGCTTGCGGCTGGATTAGGATGGCCGAGGATGGAAGGAAGTGGCGTGACTTGGGAGGCTAATGTAAAGCAGTGGCCGAGGGCGGAGTGATTGATTCACGGATTTGCCTAATGCTTTATGCAATAGCAGATATTTTATTGCGATTCTACGTTTTTACCTTTATAAAGTTATTTGTATTGACAAGAACAGCATTGTATTTGTGTTTTTATATTTATGTAGGCGTCTTCCTACATATTGAAACTCAATAAGACGAAGTTCTATAGAACTTCTTTTTATTTCTCTCGCACCTTATTATTGTTGACAACTGTCTTAATTCTTGCTTATTGTTCCGTGTATTTTTTCGATGCAAACACGAAATAAAATAATAACGAAAATCCAAGTTATCGCGTTTAATTGATGACGCCTAAATGTTCAGATTTTTGGTCACACCCTGTCTGTAGACAACCTGTCGCATTAAGATAGCCGATTTTAATCTGTTTAACAATGAACGAGGGAAAAATATTATATGAAAAATAAAATTGTAAGTGGATTGACAGATTTTGACTAACCATTTTTCTTTTGAATCGTTTGCGAAACCTGTGGTGGTTTGACGTTCGTCGGGCCAGCTAATTACGACATTCGTAAAAAGAATTTCAGATGAACAATCCCATTTTCGGTTCAACGAAATGCAATTTCATAATAGTCTTCCTACTGTCCATCATAAAGTACTATAAAATTTCAACGTAATGAATTTACATTATGGTTGCTCAATGTCAATGTACAATGTAAAATGTAAGCCGCTGCATTCGAGCCGTAGTTTAGTGTAACACTTACAATAAATTCATTATTTCAGGTCCTCGATTCTGTTTGTGCAAATGACAGATACAGAGGCGGGTCACGTGGGGTGTTTTTCCATACCATTGACGCCTAGAAGGTTCGATGTATATGCGCGCGTAGACTTGAAGCAGCAACAAAATTAAATCGCAATTTTCAAGCAATTGTTTATTGTAAGAGTGCTAATCATGTGGGTACAGCGATATCAGTCCGATGAAAAACCTAACTGCAAAGTAGGTACTCGGAGCTGTAAGTGATGCAAATTACTTCAGCCAGATGTCGCTGCCTGTACGTAATACAGAGAATATTGTAAAGAGGTTCGAAATTTCACTGATGACGGTGAGTCGCCCATTACAGTAGGTAAGAGCGCTGGCACGGGTAACCAGAAGTCGCGGTTTCGAATCCCGGTAGGTGGAATTTTTAGCCTCTAAATAGGTTTTTAAAAAGAGTGCTAATCCTCTACTTTTCTCCGATTTTCACGTTATCGTGGAACGTTGGGTAACTTTAATAATAATAAATAAACTCTGGAACGACTTCAGGTGTGATTTTATTTGTAGATTTATAGTTACTTTAAAACAGAAAACTGGATAAAAACGGAGAAGCAGGTAAAAAGTCAGATCTGGTCAAAGGGTAAAGTAGTAGTGGATGAAAAATGAGGGAAATCGAAGAATGAGTGACAAAATTTAAATATTTGAAAATGATAGATAGAAAAAGCAATAAAAATGGTGTAAAGAGGTTTGCACCGTTACACTCGTGCTCCACCTCCCTACTCGTAAGCCCATTAAAGTGACACACACTCGGTAGGCATTTCCCACGCTCACACAAAGTCTCTAGGCCATTTGTTTGAAACAAAGCGCCGAAACGAACTCAACGTCAACGGATGCGCATAATTTGAACGCGCTTTATTTATTGTTGTGGGCATGTTTCAATAAGAAAGTTGACTCGCTAATTCAGCGGACGCACGTCAATATGATAACTGACATGTCTGGAGCTGTGCCAATGTCGGATTGCATAAAAAGCGTTACTTTTCAGCCGACTTCGGTAAATGACTTGCTAGATTTATTTAATTATGGATAAGAGAATTATGATGATGTAGAATTATTTATATAGACATTAAAAAAAATCATTACAAACATAATCAAAATTCACCTAAAGCTTCGTCAAAAAAAAAATGAAATTAAAAGAATGTTAAGGCAATAACAACAATAATAAAATAATAATTTAAAATAAAAAAACTCTATACAAATAAATCGCTCCGAGCCACATCCGAACCAAAACTCTCCATAATGGCCGCGTTATCGCGCTGCACAGCAAGGGAAATCCTTTGCCTCAGATCGTCCTCAGAACGTCCATGCCACGGTCCCTCAATCGGCGTCCCAGCTCCCAAATAAAAAAAAAGGAAAAAGAAAAGGAAGGAAGATTTCGGTATTTTTCGAATTTCTTCATAAACTTCTGCCAGGATCGTTACAAGTGGCGAACCTTCCCTGCGTATATAGTTGCTAAGACATATCATAGTTTAATGTAATGAATAAAGGTAATTCGCAGCTTTCTCATTCCAACCGCTTTCGCACAGAAATGTATACGTGGAAAGTTACATAATCAAGGCGCATGCCCTCTGTGAAAACTTACACAATGACGTTACACTTTTTTTGACGATAATAAACAGCTCATAACAAAACACTAAGGTTTCTTTACGAAGCGATTATAGAAACCAGGGTCGTAAATATCAAATAATCGCTAAATAAAACTTTTTGGTCTAGATACAAAAGAAACAGGCGTGAGTCCGCAATTTTCCTGGCTTTCGTCCAAAGCTCTTCGTAGGAAAGTCTGCTTCGGCGATAGTTAATTTTATTCAACTTTTTTCTTCACGTAAACTAATTGATAGAAATGGTTAAAATGCGGATATCAATCATGTCTATAAAGTTGTTTTGGTAATTTAACATCGGATCAATTCAAGATGTTTGTTAGACTATTTTAGTATTGAAAAAAAAATTGTTTGCACTCAGACAAAAGCTGGAAGTAACTTATCATTACATGACAGTCGCCACCAACGGCTTAACGTGCCTTGCGAAGTACGGAAGCGTTCGGAAAAATGCCACTAGCGGTAGTCACGGGACAGTCGCCCATCCTGCACCACAGCGCCTGTGGTTTGACTAGACCACGAGCGCTTTGTTCACATGTGTGGCGCAAAAACTATTTTCTTAGGAATACATAATTAGTCTATGACGGCAACTATACTGTATCTGTAATTTCATATTGCTATGCAATAAACTTTTATGAAATAAAATTCTGAATGAAATAGGAATATTCCTATTTCATTCTATGAAAAATGAGCAGGACCTTAAAGACTTTTGCGCGACTGTCCCGCCATCAGGCGCGGGATAGGTGACCGTTCTGTGACTAACGCTAGTGGCATTTTTCCGAGCGCTTCCGTGCTTCGCAAGGTACGTTAAGCCGTTGGTGCCGGCTGTCATGTAGTGGCAGTCGTTAAGCCATGTCAGAGGCCTTATGGGCGGCTTGATAGCTTCTGACAGTAAGGCCCGCCACTGTCTTACAATCCTCCACCAACCCGGACTAGGCCCCCGTGGTGGAGTATGACCTAACCTTCCTGCGATGCAGGAAGAGACCCGTGCCCCAGCAGTGGGGACATACAAGAGTTGATAACGATGTGAACAAAAAGGAAGATTAAAAGTACCGGCGTGCGTGCATGCAATCAGTTGATGAAGCGAAGGTGATCTGTAGATTGAACTCAAGTGGCAGTCCCTGGTGTCTGCCTAACCTGCTTACCGTATCTGGAATACAGGCGTGAATATACGTTATATTGTGTTACATGGTTACAATTGTAGTTTGTGTGTATTTCCATGTTTGTGATTTTTTGGCTAGTTACCATAAAACATAAAGCAGCAGGGTATCCTAGTTTTCGACCAGGTCAAGTGAGTATGTTGTGGAGATGTTCTTATATTATAGACTAGCTCCTAACAGTCGATTCTTAATTTTTTTTTATTTTGTCTCCGTAAGAACCATCCTCGTACTTTAAGGAATATTCTAAAAAAAGAGTTAGCGTAATCGGTTCAGCTACTCTCGAGATTACGCGATAAACACATTCAGCGATTCATTTTTATATTATAGATTATTTATTCGCTCAGTAAAATCTTTGTGCATAAGTAGTTATATTAATCTAGCCATACAAAAATGTCTCCAGACCGCTGCCGTTAAAAAGAGTTCTCGCAAGATGCTTGCAGCATTTCCCTCTCTGAATGGGAAACTGGTCCGTTGGCCGCGGCAGTTAATAGCCCAAATAATTCTGAAATCTGAATTTGAATTCAGAAATGTGAAAGGACAGACTGATACCGAAGTATTTAGTGAAATTCTCAATTCAGATACCAGTGATGACTTCGTTTCGTAATTGAGAATTTCACAAACGACATCAGGATTCTCAATAAACCGGTTTAAGTTTAAGTACTTTAGTATTACTTAACCTGACATTTTTAGGCTGACATTCAGAGACGAAAACTAAGCTAAGACCAGTCTCAGAAATGTCAAAATCACGTACTTAGAAATATTTCGTATTCAGAATAGAATCTTATCAAGTTGAGTATGAAATGGTACTTAGCTAAGTGTAAGTAGCCAATATTGGTGACTTTACGTGAACTTAGAATTGTCATCTGTCATATGGTTCTCTTCACTTTGAGGTTACCTACCTTTTTGTCGTATTGTTTTGGTTTGAGTTTGTGATTAGCATTGTGTTTACTACATCACTAAAAAATAATAGACAATATACTAGATCACTTTCTTAAGACAGGTCTTCTCTTAGCTCATGCTTAACTCCGGCTCCCGATCGAATGTGAATACGAAAATTTCGGCGCTTTACTAAGTATGACTTTAGTTTACTTTGCTAAGACTGCTCTAAGCGTGAACTTGGGATTCGTCTCTGAATGGCAGCCTTAAATTCCGGAAGATAGTCAACTAATTCATTTCACCGTAATTTCTCACTCCTGACTTACATTACAGCTCAATCATTTTTATGGACCTTTTTTCGTTAGGCTGACAGTTCGTTAGTTAGCTACTTATAGTTAGACCCGAGATTTCCGTACTTAGAGTCATAGTTGGCCATTTTACGCGCTATTTTCTGTGCTGAGTAAAAGTGTTGTGCTATTTTCACTTTAGGCACCAGGGTATCCTTACGAAGTTTTAATTGACAGTTAGCGAGTGGCGTTGCAAAGTGATTTGCACATGCCGGGATTCGAACCCACACCTCACGATTGAGGAGCCGGCGTTCTACTGCACCGCTACCACCACCGCTCTCAGGCCGACAGTGAAGTACATCAATAATGATAACATAAAGTAAGTCACGAGTAGATAGTCACGACTTAGCAGCTCTTATGAGTACAAACTTGGTTGTTATTCAAGCTATAAGCTGGCATTGCACACCTTTCTATAAAGGTAGAGGACAGTTTGGCGAGCACATGTCAACTCTGCGCGCGCACTACAAACTCCAACATTCCTGCATCGCGCAATCAAATTGTTTCAATGACATACCATAAATACAACGTCCGACTAACAGCAGTTAGACCGGCCGTCCCCAGGCATACGATCTGCCTGGCGGGAAGTTTCCCTTCATAGTGGAAGAGCAAGATTACCCGCTCTTCCCTATATACACACGCGGGGTACAGTCTGCACGGTCGCCACTGTTTTACAATCCTCGAAATCCGGGTTATTTCACCCCCGAGGTGGAGTATGGCCTAACTTTTCTGCGATGCAGGAAGAGACGTGCCCCAGCAGCACATACATATCAACAACAACACGCGAGGTAACACCGACGCAAGGTGTAACAAACTTGGCATTAAGGCCGCCGCATTGTACGATTTTACTATTCAAATTGAAAGCACTTCCCATTCAGACGTAGTTTGGTTTTTTTATACAAACGATTTGCCGGATGGAAATGAAACTTTGCCAATACATTCAGAGGTCATGAATCGAGGTTTGATCGTGCTTGGACTTTCAAATAAAATTATCAAAGCCAACTTTGCTAGCTATTCAAAGCCAACTATTCAAAAGTTCGCTTAAACTATGTCATGGAATCTCAGGCAGCAACTTAATTCTATATATCTCACGGAAAACTCCTTTACAGTTAAATCTGTGAACAAGAGTCTGCGTCTGCCTTATTTCTTAGAAAAAATCCGAGTACTTACTTCCAAACAACTTTAAAATTACTTGAGGCCAATTGCCCAAGTAACTTAAAATTTTCTCCTCATAATCGCTCTTTTAAGTAGCTTTTAAGCGGTTAAGCAGTACTTTCTCTTGCTTGAACTACAAAATAAAAATACCAAAAGCACAGCTCAATCTCTGCCACAGCTAGCCTCGAGCAACTTATTTCTCAATATGAATTGAAAATGCTTCTTCTTAGCGTGTCGATGGCAAGTCATCGTGGTGAAAGAATGTTCCAATCAGCAGTACGGACTGCGAGCTGATTGGGAAAAATATGCTTCAGCGATTGGATAGATAATTGTATATAAATAAGTCCAGTGATAAACCCTCAATTCATATTTTAAAAACCTATTTAGAGGCTAAAAATTCCACCCATGCCGGGATTCGAACCCGCGACCTCTGGCTATCCGTGCCAGCGCTCTTTCCAGCTGAGCTAATGGGCGACTCACCGGCATCTTTGAAATTTCGAATCTCTTTACAATATTCTCTGTATTACGTACAGGCAGCGACATCTGGCTGAAGTAATTTGCATCACTTGCAGCCCCGGGGACCTACTTTGCAGTTAGGTTTTACACCGTAATGATATCGGTGTACCCACATGATTATATTATTTTTAATGCACTGACCCGTGCTAGCACTAACCCGCAAGCCAGAGGTCGCGCGTTTGAATCCCGGCATGGGCAAATTTTTAGCCCCTAAGTAGGTTTTTAAAATTGTCCTTAGCACGGGTTACTGAATTAAAAATAATATAACCTCAATTCATAGTTTACTCGTGTTATGGCAGAAGATACAATGGGTAGCCGATTGGTACAATTCGTTTTTACCCGACTGCGGCGAAGCCCAAAAGGAGGGTAATGTGTTTAGTTCGTATGTATGTATGTATGTATGTATGTATGTATGTATGTATGTATGTATGTATGTATGTATGTATGTATGTATGTATGTATGTATGTATGTATGTATGTATGTATGTATGTATGTATGTATGTATGTATGTATGTATGTATGTATGTATGTATGTATGTATGTATGTATGTATGTATGTATGTATGTATGTATGTATGTATGTATGTATGTATGTATGTATGTATGTATGTATGTATGTATGTATGTATGTATGTAAGTATGTCCGATTCTATGTTCCCTCATAACTCCTTAACCAATGGTCAGATTTTGTTAAACAAGGTGTCATTCGATTCGGCATCCTTGCGCGGGTGTCATAGGCTATATAAAATCATAATTATGCGATCAGAACCGTGACGAAAAATTAAATTCGTTAAGAAGCTTCGTTAAAGTACAGCTAGGAGCCACTACATGGCGCTGTTATATTTAGTTTATTGAATTCGAATGCTAATTTTATTGAACTACCCCTAACAGGTGTGAAATATTTAAAACAGAATTTTGCGGATGACGTAGGTTACATTAAATCAGCATTAATAGAGAACCAACGGAACAAAAAATAACATTTACTTCTACGCAATTAAAGTACCACTTTTAGCCACTAGATGGCGCTGCTATATTTTATTTATTCTAATACATGTGTATACATAATTTCGGCTTTGGTCTACATGTAAACAAACCATTTATAGAATCGGTGCAAATACGGAAAGAAATAATTCCTATAAAGTGGTTTGATCCTTCTAGATCATTTATTTAATTAAAAAATATAATTTTGTTTAACTACGCCTAACACGTGTAAAGTATTTAAAAGAGAATTTTGTGGGTGTCGTAGATTACATAAAGTCAGCATTAATAATAGAGAACAAACGCAACACAAATAATATTCACTTCTAAGTAATTAAAGTCCTCTACCCAACCACAGATGACGCTGTTTGTGTTCTAAATTGCGGTATGGTTTTGGCCGAAGGCCCTACATAATATTAAACAAACACCATAATACTGACTGTCCACCAATAATGGGACGACTAGTGACGTATAGTATACCTCGCTTCCGCGCTGTGGTACGAGTAGTACAGTTACTGTAATCCTTAGTCTCATATTGCTTCAATAAATAGATCCCTAAGTACGTGCTGTCATGCTGAAACAACGTTTCTCTTCTTGTCTGCAGAAACCCTCTCCTACAGTACTACTTTTAGCCACTAGATGGCGCTGGCATATATTTATTCTATTACATGTATAAATTTACATAATATCAGCTTTGCTCTACATGTAAACAAACCGTTTATAGAAACGGTATAAGTGCTGAAAGAAATAATGTTTATTTCTTTCTACGCCATTCGTTTATCTCATTAATTTAAGAAATATCAACCTCTTAGGTCAAAATAATTAATTTCATAACTCTGATATTAATTTCCTACTGACACTTAGACCAAAACTAACTAAACAAAATATATAAAGTGTAGCATGTAACTCCTTTTCCCCTGTGCGGTCATAGTCAGACAAGCAGAGTTCAAAGAAGAAACAATAAATGATAAAAAAATATTTGAACGCTCTCACTGGTAACCGAAGACGGATCCTCCGTGACCTCGTATCGTAGGACCCATGAAATTTTAAAAAAATCTAGCTCTATTCATCTTAACGAATTTTATCTCGTTTCCTCCGAAAATAAGATTATGATTTTGTGTTAGGTTTCCTGTTCACTTGTGAGACCAAAGATTGCTTATCTATACCTAAATATTCAGTAAAAAAAATCAATGCTTTAGGGGGCCATCTCAAGATGAATTTGTTATACTTAGTTTCATTTTAATTCCGGTAATATTTTGGCATTCAGAAAACCAAGATTTTGTATGTCTCCACGCCCATGCCACAACTCTGAGTAACTACGCCAGGCCGAAGGCCGAGCCCCATCATGCGGGTGCGAGGAAACTTGCCGCGACGAGGTTGAAGGCCGAGCTCAATAGAGGTTGCGGCACGGCCGAAGGCTGTGAAGCGGGCTAGAGGAATACTCCGATTCCAAATGCTGAGCTCTATTTACGCTGATGCCAAATGGAGAGACTATTAGCGCGGCCGAAGGCCGCGACAGTTAATTAAAGTTGCTGTTAGGAGGAAACCTGTCGCGCCTTTGTACAGGCCGCGGCTGAAGGCTCAAACCATTTATGTTCCCATTTACAAGTCCTTATTCTAAGTAATTAGCGAGACCGAAGACTGGGCCCAGCAATGCAAGCACGAAGAATTCTACTCTGGAGATGTCGAAAGCTGAGCGCCGTTCAGGTCGAGGACATAATTCGTGACTATTCCAGTCCCCACCTACAATCGTTAACATTAAATAACTAGGTGCAGTGGAGCGTTTTTAGGCTACATAAAAAAGAGACAATTTATGTAAGGATAATAAAGAAAAAAATCTGTCGTTTCCTTTGCAAATATTCTAGATCGTTTAACACCATTAGACCATATTCATTATACTTGTCCAAAATAAAACAATAAACTAAAACTCATTTAGGAAATAAAATAATATAACGATTTAAAGCATGTAAGCAGAACAGATGGACCTTAAAATTTTATCGTTTTACTGAGTCACTAAAAGATCAAAAATAAAAAAAATATTTAAAAAAATAAAAGAACCCGACTGCAGTGATAAATCAACTGAAAGGGAAAAAATAAGATAATTTTATTTTCAAATGCTAATGTCAAATCAGAAGAGTTCATGCTGCTTTACTTGAGGGACCAAATAATATAACTTTATAAGCATTATTTGCTCAAACTGTTGCATTTATTATTTTATATAATAAATAAAATTATCTTATTTTTTCCCTTTCAGTTGATTTATCACTGCAGTCGAGTTCTTTTATTTTTTTAAATATTTTTTTTATAGTTGTATGTTCATTGCGTGCATTGCACAACGAATTGACTTAACCAACATAGATAGTATAATAAAATAATGTTGCCTGCAGGCAACTTTGTTCCGTTGAATTGGGCTTATCCAATAAGGAGCTTCTGTTTCTACCACAAAGTTGTTAAAGAACCTCTGGCTTAGTTGTCTGCTTTGTGCCATACCCGGCAGAAACTAAAGCTCTCAGGAACCGTAGTGGTGCTTAAGAACATTAATACGTTGAAATATATATTACAATCTTACTTGCAGACTCCATCACAAACTGTAATTTATGATAGCAGACAGTCCCGACATTCATTGTTCAGCACGTATTACAAAAGTAAGATTTTTTTTATTTCAGAGCGCCACCTTATATTTAATTTTGTACTCAAAAATCTCTGATTTGCCGTTTTCAGGATTACCACACAGACTCTATCTAGTGTGAAATCCGATGTTATTTTCCTCGTTGTAATATCATTACGTGACCATGATTGTTATCATACTCGTAGGTCTGCACCATGTGAATACAATATTTGTTGTTAAATAAATACTTTTACTAAAAAAATATATAATTATTTCATGAAACTATGTTTGGCGAGAATTTAACATAATAAAACACCAAAAAAATACTTTGTAGACTTTTAGTCCGGATCTACTTACGGGTGTTGGTATATGTAAGTGGGTAAGAAATGTTTATTCATAAACCATAACACCAAAAAGACCATACAATATGAATGGCAACATAGAACGGAAGATTTAAATACTTACACTTAACTAACATAGACTGTAATAATATACTGGTATTGGTCCTAAGGACCCCTAAAGCCACATCGGGAGTGACCCCTCCGGAGGCCGAAGCCCACCAATTTATTGCTTGCACTGTTTTCTTTGTGACAGTTTTTTCCTATGACGCCCCAAAACTATAAAACGCTAACTCCGCAAAAAATATCCTGTTCGTTACTCAAATGCACTACCGCTCCGGGGTGGTACGAATTGTAGGCAAAAAATTCTCAAAATTTGTCTCGGATGTTATTTGGATTTGATTTCGACTAAAGGCCAGTAATAATACAGCTGCGTAACCTATCACGACCGTGTTGTGTGTATACTAAGTATTAGGAGAATGTTATGTATACAAATCTAGTTTGCCGGCCGTCTGCCAC
The DNA here is from genome assembly GCA_934045075.1 of Yponomeuta sedellus. Classification (NCBI taxonomy): domain Eukaryota; kingdom Metazoa; phylum Arthropoda; class Insecta; order Lepidoptera; family Yponomeutidae; genus Yponomeuta; species Yponomeuta sedellus. The sequence goes on along the minus strand of OW203728.1, from coordinate 4,745,155 downwards.
TTTGATTTCCGTTCAAAGACTCTACGTGGAGAGCCGGTCGGTGTGGTGTAGTGACTGGATTTTTTGCCGCCGCTATCTCGCACGGGAGATCGGTGCGCGCGCGCCGATGCCCGCGCCCCACCACCAGCAGCAGCCAGTCAGCGGGCGATCCCCGTCGCGCGCGCGCGTTTACCACACGAACGTGTGTCTGGTTCGAAACGTTACCGTCCTAAATGACAACGACCGATGAACGCGCGCACCAGTCGAGGTAGTCTGCATGTTTGTGCTAACCCAGTGTGCGCTTGAACCACGCTTCTTCACGGAGTGCAGTGACAGTGGATATGGAAGAGGTTCGCCTCTCCGACTGGCCTGAACCGCCCGGCTCCCATGCATGGCTGCCCGCGTATGGCTTCCAGCATGATATAATGGATAAGGACGACTATTTCGGATCGACCGGTGAGTTCGTGTTATAAGCCGAATGATCTGTGGGCTTATTACAGGCTATTGATGTTACGATCATGCTACAAATTGCAGTACTTTAAGTACCTGCAGTAGCGTACATTGTGTAAACATCATCGTATTAATAATTGTCTTCGTATCACTGCAAGGTCTAGCTTTTTGTAGGCCCACTAAAGTTATAACTGAACTAATACTATGTCTACTCTGTCTGTGCTTTTAACTTTGTTTATGTTGGATGACCAAGCATGCTAAGAATGCTTTCGTTGTTCTGTATAACATTGTAAGTCTATGTTAACAATAACCAAAGTCTGCCGTGTAAGTAACACGTTTGGAATGTAACTTAGTTAATATTCTGTTTAATCGTTCATGTTCTTTTTGTTTGACAATCCATTTGCTGTGTCTGCAAAGAGTTTGAAAGAAAATGTATATTATTCTTGTACAGATTCCTTGCACAATCGCTCGCAGACTGCGCAAAAATAGTTTAACAAAGCGATAAGAAATTTAATCTCGAAGGCAGTTGTTGCCTTAACTAATTTGCGTGAAAATTCAGACAATACGTGCAGGGAATACTCGCGATCACTCGTTTTAATAGGATAAGCTAACAAAGAAACTCAGAACGAACGGCATTCGGAGTGAAAGCGTTAGTTTCTACTCCAAATGATATCGGATCTCTGCGTTTAAGCTTAAAAAATATTCACTGGGGCCTCATCACTTGCGCGTTTGAGCGGAAACAGAGCGGGATTTGGTATGGAATAAACCGTTTGCTTTGGTTTATGTCTACTTTCATAAGTGCAGTTACACATATTGGTTGTTATTGAAGTCAATTAATTTATGTAAGACGGGTACCGTTTCTCTCATCTAAAAACATCTGAAGCATCTCGTGTGGGGATCTGTGTATCTGTTTAGAATCGAGAATAGCAAGTTTCAGCTTGGAGTATATTTCATAGAACTAAGTTCTTGTACATTTGCAATACATTGAATTGTAATAATAAGCTGTGACTGTAGTTTTATGACACCAGGCCCAGTGCTGCTTTTAGATTACTTTCGAAAGTAATAAACCTAAATATGTTACGAAATAAAAGTTAAAATCTTAGCATTTCAAAACCATTTTGAATTTGTTTGTATTTTGAACTATTTTTTTCTAAATATGACATAAAAAATTAAGATAAACGTCACACAACGGAATCACCTGTTTAAATACTGTTCTTTGTTGACTTTAGTTAAAGGTTTAAGCGAGCTGTCAACAGTTTGATAAACACACTATTGACTACTAATCAGTGGACAAATAAACTTATGTGTGGCAATTAAATTCATATTAGCGATAGGCATTTGGTTTGTGGTTGACAGGGAAGGGAACCAGAAAATGGGTCAGATTGGAAGCCGAGCTCGTGTCTAATAAATAAAGGTGTCAACTTGACATTAAAATACACATATTTAAAAAAATTTAGCTTATAAATGTCCATGCCCTTTCAGAGATAGACTATGGGCTTAATTACAACGCGTGCCCACCGCGGATTGACAATTTGAAGCGCTGAGGTACAAGACAAGAGGGCTATTTTCTCGTAAACAAATTGTCATTGAGATAGATACAGTTATTTTTACTGTGCACAAGAAATTATATAAGTACAAACTTACTATTTTGAAGTTTGACCCGCGGTATCCTACTTCTAAACCAGGCTCTCTTGGAACTCTTTATAAGAACTCCTGGATCTCAAACACTGGTGCCACTAGAAACACAATTTGAGCGAAACAAATCTGGTTTATTTGTCTACACACGAATACTTGAGAGCCTGATGATGTCCAGCTCAAGACCTGGAGAGCCAGGTTGAACTAAGAACTTAGATGATATTGTATAAGCCCGGGAACACAATCTGATTGAAAAGCTCATAATATAAAGGTAAATTGATTGATTGAAGACCCCCCTCAAAATTCCGAGAATACCATTTCTCAGTGGTAAAGTATACTATTTCCAACAGCATGTTGAGTTAGTGACTACTAAAAACCCAATCCACAGATAAACCTTGTCGGTTACGGCGGATGGGAGGTAGATGTTCGGTGGGAGGTAGAGGTATTATATTGTATGTTTTTTTTATTTTAAAAATAAAAAAGCTTCCGTCAGAACTATACAGGGCATCCCAAAGATATGGGCCATGAAGGGAACGTACCTTAAATATCGTAGATAGGGTATTTTGCTGAAAGGAGACTTTATGTTATTTTTAAAAGTTAGTAATTCTGCATTCAAAGATTTTCTAAAAATTACTTGCCTTATCTGGGAATCGAACCGACTTAAATTAAAAAAAAAAAAATACCAGAACTTTTATGATGCCAATCGAAATAATGGCCAAAAACTAATAAGTAATAACTCTTCTTAAGTAACACAGTATTTTAAAAGAAAGGAACAGCGTTAAATTAATCATTTTAACCAAATTAAAAACATACATGAAACTGCCGTAGTCAATTCGCCGAGCTGTATTTTTTTTTATGTAGCCTCGATTGTGTCCCACTGCTGGGCAAAGGCCTCCCCTTTTGTCTTCCATTCCTCCCTGTTCATGGCCACTTTCTGCCAGTCCGGCAGAAAGGTTGTAAGGTCGTCCCGCCATCTCCGCTTGGGTCGGCCACGTTTGCGATATCCGTCGCGCGAAACCCAGTCAGTGACGATTTTTGCGCTGTATATATAAAATCGAAAATATCAGTGACACTAGACGTGCTGGTAGAGTTTGTGGTAAGAGCAGGGTTTCGTAGACTTCTCGAGAGCCTCGAGATGTAGTTTGGAGCTACTTCCACTTGGAGACATGGCGCTTAGGGTAGAGTCACACATGACAGAATGAAGCGCGAAGTACTTGGACAACTTTAGAAGATAAATACGTACGACACGCACTCTGTACTACAATTATAAGTTCACGCGCTGGCGTTGTGCTGAGGACTCACTCCCTGTGGATTTTTTTACAATTTAGGCACACCATAATCTAAATCTGTTTCTTTTCTTTTGTCTGTTAAGTCTTTCGTTTTCTTTCTGTTGTTTCAATTATATGTTTATTTTGTTTCTTGATGTGTCATGTTGATAAATGAATTTTCTTTCCTTCTTCTTTCTTTACATGGATTAGAGGTTACATTAGACAGGCCTGGGATACCGATAAATAAACAAGGTAGAACACATGAGAAAACAGTATAATGTCAGAAAGGTTCTCAGGATCTTTAATATCGGCAAGTATGTTAAGTATATTAATCAGTGCTCACAGCACTGATTTTCAGCAAGGGCAAGGAAACATTGAGACCGACACAAAGTAATAATTTACATTTGTTACAGTATATGATATTTTTATGTAGGTTTTTAAGAAAAAGTTATAAGAAATCTTGCACTTTGCGACTTTTGATGTAACGGGTGAAGGTGCTGGGAATATTGCTAATATGCCCGTCCTGGGCCATTGTCCCGGGTAGGAGCAGGCGCAACGCGACGACAACAAAAGCGCGTTATGTGCTATTGTCGTAGAATAGACAAAGTACGTTAAGCCGTTGGTGCCGGCTGTCATATAATGGCAGTCGTTAAGCCATGTCAGAGGCCTGATGGGCGGCTTGATAACTTCTGACAGTAAGGCCCGCCACTGTCTTACAATACTCCACCAACCCGGACTTGGCCCCCGTGGTGGAGTATGGCCTAACCTTCCTGCGATGCAGGAAGGGACCCGTGCCCCAGCAGTGGGGACATACAAGGGTTGATAACGAGACAAAGTAGATCCTATCAAAACAGTATACTACGTGTAACGTTACATGTTCGGGCATATTGGCAATATTGATGTTTCTAGTACAATTGATTGTTCACAATGACAATTCGACGACTTACATCGATGCACTGCAAAGTCGATTAACGAAAGTAGAGTCTGCTACGCAACATACATTGTCATTATAATAATAAACTACGAGTTGTAGTCTTACGATTCGAAGCCTCGTCTATTTGTCGAGCGAGTGTGGCTCCGTCCTTAGCCTGGTGCATTCCACCGCACTCACACAGACAAGCGGACACAGTCGCAGAACATTGAGTTGAGAAATATGCCGTCGGACGGGTCCTCGGCCCTAAAGGTCACCGCTTACGAGTATATTCGTGCGGCTGAGTCGGGCATCCATCGCTTTACGTGCAAGTACGTGTACAATAAGGGGTGATGCCGTGTATTTATTTCTTACTGAGACCTGAGATTTTCGCACTTAGCCTCATAGTTGGGCCATTTTACGTAGTATACGATGTCAATGTTGAGAGCTTGTACGGTGTCAACAACGTTCATATTCCTATAACTGTATATTCTAGCAAATTTGCCGCGCAGTTAAAATTTCAAAATGCTTGCAATCCTATTTTATTGCGAGTATCCAGAAAACAACCTTTTTATTTCACACCCACAATTATAAATCCCGTGGTAAGGTTAACCTGCCCTCGAGAAATGTCTGGACTATTTTGCTGACGGTACAAAATCTATCTACGTTCTCTCAACAAGTCGGGACTCAAGATTAGAACGTCCTTGAGGTGTCTTGACATTTAGGAGATAAATAGCAGGCGTGAGATAACGCAGATAACCTTACAGAGCGAACAGTCCTTGCGGTTCCAGTTTAGTACTTATAACTAACGCAGAAAAGACCACAATCGTGCGGCAAGACAGCTGTTTTTCTCGGGCATGAATAAGCAGTAGGGAAAAATGCACTCGGTATATTTCCAATTAAGTACCTACGTTTTCCGTCACCGCTAGCGAGTGGTACTGCAACTATGACTTCACAAATGTATATAACTTAGAAAACTAGTCAAACTCAAATCCAAATGTACGAAACTGTCTGTCCAATGATGTAGTCCGCTGCAATCAGCGGACTACATCATTATGCAGCATATCGTTCATCTGAATTAGTTCAGCCGTTTATGTCGCAAACATTTAAATATCAGCGATTGCAAATATTAATAACGATGGGTAGCTCCAAAAACTAGAGCCTTTATTTTCATCCAAAACAATGTCCTAAGCACTGCTGCGTCCGAGTGGTCCCTTCACCCATATAGTGTGCGTGAAGGTGCCACTGGACGCTGTATAAATCATCTCACTACGTAGATGCAAAGGACAATGTTATTACATCTTATCCGAAAGACGACTTACCAAAGAACAGCGAAGGCTGTAAGCTGGTGAGAACACTTAACTCCCACTTTATTGTCCCAAACTCGTTTAGTGTCCCCAAAAACGATTCACAGTGAAGGTACCGTAATGATGGGCGCTGCCGGAACCAATCGAGGTTCAAGGTCTTCCAAACAGATCGACGTTTACTTTCGAAAGTGTCTTTTTGTGACCTGCTTGGTCAGCTGAGCTAACAAAGTAGTTTGCAAACCATACTTTTGATAATAACACCTGTTTCTCATGTTAGCTACAACCTCATGACGAGGTTTCATGGTCGAAGCTAATTGGGGAAATCCATACATACCTTCGTCATTTAATTGCCACCACTTTTCGCTTATTGTCTCAATATAAAATGAAGACAGAATAAGACGAAGATAAGAATATTCTTTATTGTACACCAGGAAAAAACAAACAAAACATAATTACAAAGATACAGTACAATCACATTACATTTATCACTTTCTTTTTATTTCTTATCATTTGTAACCTTAACTGTCGATTATTATAACATTAAGGCCTATTATAACATTAAGAAGCGCTCGCTCCCTAGTCGAACTGAGTGATTAGAATCAATAACTTGAGTAAAGCAACCACAGGCGTACTTTGTCACTTTTCATAGACGCTTTTCTTTCACAGATCAAGCAACGACAAACCTTTGCTATAAAGGTCCCCTTTTAAAGTCACTCAGCGGCGAAAAAGTAGCACGAAGCATAACCTTTTTAGCGGGCCAACTATGTCATTTAGAGGACTGGTAAAATTTACCCATGGGGATTTTGTCACACTGTATATAGAGCCCATTGACGGCCATAGGCCACTTCTCTTTCACGCCAGTCCGTTGCTTGGTCCACTTTAAAAGCGCTCAGCGGCGAAAAAGTAACACGGAGCATGACCTTTTCAGCTGGCCCAGTTGTTGATGACTTGCATCACCGATTCTCAGTACAATGCAATGGGGGAAATAAAACCGACTTGGCACTATGTCGCAACGGTTCGAGTCTCGAATCAGCACTTTCGGGTCATTGTTTGGTTTGAGTCAATATGATTTGATTATGCTTGCCCTGATGGTTAGATGTAATTTCTTTATTTTACTTTATTAGGAACTACATCAGTCATCACGGCAGTCGTTAAGCCATGTCAGAGGCCTTATAGGCGGCTTGATAACTTCTGACAGTAAGGCCCGCCACTATATTACAATCCTCCACCAAGACGGACTTGGCCCTTGTGGTGGAGTATGGCCTAACCCTCCTGCAATGCAGGTAGAGACCCGTGCCCCAGTGGTGGGGACATATACAGCGTAGATAGCTTTTAATATAATTACTTTACATAGGGAGTTTAGCGAAATCATGCGGCGTAAAGCAAGTTAAAGTTATGGATTTCCAAACTGATTGTTTGGAAATCCATAACTTTCGTGCAAGGAGAGATGATTTACTATACTAGAAGAGCTTTGGACAGTGGACATTTGCTTAAGTTACGCATCACACTAAATAGAGTTATATTGTGTTTTTATATGATTACGATTGTAATGAAATGGAAAGGTTTAGTTCAATGAACGTTATAAGTCAAACTAGGTGTCCATTTCAAAATCTAGATCATTTTGGAGAGAAAATCGACAAAAAAACTCCAAAAAGTCTTTTCAAAGTCCTTAATTAACAGAGTTTACATAATTATTATAAAACATAGAACTCATGCATTGTACTGGCTTTAATTCTAGACGTCATCGTCATCTAAATCATTCTTTATATTAAAGTAGCCCTTTTGGCACAATGAACCGCGTTTTAGACTAGCTTTATATATTTTCAGGGATTTTATTATAAAAACATGTAATTGAGTCTAAGATCACACTGTTCCTTGTGGCATCTTTACCAGGGAAAAGTACGGAGTTTCCAGGATTTGTAGGACAACCGCCTGGTTGAGACTCTCTATTCTCCCTGGGAATAAGGCCCGCCGTGTGATAAGGCTCTCACGATACGGGGTTTCCTAGTGTGGGCGCCACCAGAAAATGTAAACTTGGATTAAGTTACTATGTAAAGTAAAATGAGTACCTATTTTAATAAATAGAATACCCGCCTGCGTAAAAAATGTAAAATAGTTTTATGTTTTATCTACCTAGTGCCCTTATCTTACATTTAACATGAATTTTAATTCGTCAAAACGACACCTCTTCGACACCTCTCAAGCCCAAATCCATCAAACCGTTTAGGCTACAGAGTAATACATCACATCACATTTCACACTAATATTATAATGGCGAAAGTTTATGATGTGTATGTCTGTTACTTCTTCACGTCTACGTTTAGATGTGAAGAAGAACAAGTTTCATTGCGATCTGAGTGCTTAGTGCGAGTTTTTTAACTACTCGATCGCGTTAACGTAAACTCATATTTCTATGGCATCGAGGAAGCGCCACCTAGCGACAAGTATGGAAATTAAAATTGCTGAGTGCGAGTTGTAATGTTTTACGTTGAGAAGTGAACACGTTTACCAGTCAAAACACGAATAAACGCGAATGCGAGTTGTACTGTGACAGCGTTGTGCCAGTTCGAACGGTTAACTTACTCATACTCACTACTCAATGCTCGATTAACGCGGTAGTAAAGTTATTCGATTGGATCTGTCAAACTCGCACTAGCAAAGCAAACAAAGCACTCTGGCATGTTAGCATCATCACTATTCATCACACTATAATAATAATCACACTAATATTATAAAGGCGAAAGTTTGTGAGTGTGTATGTTTGTTACTTTTTTACGTCTAAACGTGATTTTAATAAAATTTGGTATGTCGTTGGCTGACACTCTGGATTAACACATGGGCTACGTTTTACTGCGGGAAAATATCTTTTACTGTTAATTCACAATTTATTTTCCCTAATAAACCGCGGGGACCTCCGGGGGGCACAGCTGGTAACAAAATAATAGTAGATTGTAAGAATCAATTCCCAAGGTAACTTTAGTGCGAGTAGGAATTAATTTGTTTACTCGTGTTTAACACTCTATTTTTAATTTCGAATTAGGAAAATAAAAACTCATTTCATCTCATTCACTCATTCAAATCTTAGCATATTATTACCTATTTTTTTTAAATTCCTTCACAGATACATTATAACAGATTAGTATCCCGCCAATTTATGGTGACTTTTTAAATTTTAAATATGGACCTCACCGCGTAATTGTTGCGGCTTACTCCGCTCAAAGAACTTTGCGCTAAGTTCACATTGGCTCTTTTAGAAACTCACATGGCCGCAGCATTTTTTTTAATTACTTTTTTTTACATAAAACTCTTCACAGCTGATAGTAGTTCTATTTTTAAAGTTCATTCCGGCCCTTAGGTGGGAAGTAATTTGAATGAGTTTTTCCCTCTCTTTGGAGGGAAGCAGCATTTTCAGCACCCAATAATCAGATCAAAACCATACTACTTTCCGAGTACAAGAAATGAAAAAATACATACCATAACACCACAAACATATTCTGAGTACATTCCCACTCTCGCTGAGACACCGTTGGGTAAAGAAACCGGTAGTGATTTGGCGCGATCGGTTACAAATAGCCGAAGGTCTGCCGAGCAACATTTCAACGTCAGCGGACAATGCGGTTACTGTTGCATGGAAATGGAGCGGACATTAGGCAGTTTACCTGTTCCGAATTGGCTTTCCGCGATCACTTGCGTAAAAACACTTTTCATTTTAAACTTTTCGGTATTCTTTACTGTTATATCTGAATTTGAACAATGTTTATTTATCACACACAGAGTCGAGAAAATGTGAATACTACGACGCAAATTTGAGATCGATATGTGATTAAACGAACCTACCAATCCGGACTTGGCCCCCGTGGTGGAGTATGGCCTAACCTTCCCGCGGCGCAGGAAGAGACCCGTGCCGTGCCCCAGCAGTGGGGACATCGTCGTCAGGCTAAACTAGTCCACTGCTGAACATAGCTCTCCCCTAATGAGCGCCATAGCACACTGTCTTCAGCTTGCCGCATCCAGCATCTGCCTGCAGTTTTTCGCAGATCGTCATCCCACCTAGTCGGAGGGCGTCCTACACTACGTTTGCCGAGTCGCGGTCTCCACTCAAGGACACGTTTGCTCCAACGGTTGTCGGTTCTTCGCGAGTTTGTGGCCAGCCCACTGCCACTTCTGCTTGCTGATTCTCTGAGCTATGTCGATAACTTTGGTTCTCTGTCGGATGCATTCGTTGCGAATCCAAGGGACATACCTACAAGGGTTGATATCGAATGTTAATAGAATAGGGCAGTGCTGCAAACCCCACCAGCAAGAAAAAAAGGAGATTTTGAAGAAAAAATCAGGAGACGCCAAAAAAAATCGGGAGAAAACAAAAAAATACCTTTTTGATCAATTAAGAGCTTAGAGTCACTAACTTAATTTACTATAGATTAAGTAAATTAAGTTAGTGAAGCAGAAAAATACAAACACAAAAAACTCCGAGAAAAAACACAATGCTTTTTTATTCAATAAAGATATGACTTAAAGATTGTGTTACCAGACCACAAAATAACAAAAAAAAACCTTTTGACACGCAATGCTTTTGACAGTTGACAGATAGATTGTTTTTTTTTTTTTAAATGATTTTGGCCTGGATACTCAGATAGATTGAAGTTAGTAATTTGAGTTGCCATTAACTAAAAAAAACGGTTCTATTTTGTCCAGAGTATCAAAAGAAAATCTCCAATGGCTATGCACACTTCCAACAAGTACACCAAAAACATGTTGCGTTACTTCTTTTTTTCGTAGAACTAGCTAGTTAGTTAACAAAGGTGGAATATGCAGAAATGTAGTGGCTACTTGTCAAAATTCAGGAGATTTTACTCAATTCTACAAATAAAACGGTAGATCAGGAGACAGTGCCTAAAATCAGGAGATCTCCTGATAAATCAGTAGAGTTTGCAGCACTGGAATAGGGTTCAGCTTAGTGCTATGAGTGCAAGCTTCATCACAGCGCTGATTTTCAGTCCATGCCAATACTAACTGAATAAAAAAAAATTTTTGCATTGGTATTTTAATGTATCTTTAACCATGTATTAATGGCGGTAATCATATTTTATTATCCAGTAAATAAATTAAGTGTATTGTGATTACATACTAGATACTCAGATAAAATAAAACCGTAAAATTATATTTTGATCCCAAAAAAGCGAAATATCAAGTTACATACTTTATTAATAAAAAACTTAAAAATTTTGATGTTTTCATCGATTTCTAAAAGTTTTCTAATAAAGGGCGTACAGACATAAAAACATTATTTGATGCAATAACTCAAATATTGATACACGTTGATATTTATAGTACCTACTCTGTTTAAAAATTTTCCGCATACCGCACCTAGCATCCTATACCTACTGTTTAATTTCTTATTAGGAATTACTTTAGGAAACGAACTTTTCTTGTTTGTCTCGGGTCTTGGGTGTTATCTATGTATTTATTGTATTAAATCTATCGTCGAGTTAGCACCTATAGCACAAGTCATTTAGTTGCACTAAGTATAGGGCTAACGAGATCTGTGTAATATGTCCATGATTTTTTTTCATACTCTTTTTACGCTGTTTCGCTTTGTAAATTTTTAAATGTGTGGGTGTGTGTGTGCGTGTGTGTAAGAGTGTGTAAGTACATTATTTATTTATCTGTCTATCTTAATATCTTACACAAACATACACATACATAACCTCACGCCTGTATCCCAGAGGGGTAGACAGAGACCAGGGACTGTCACTTGCCACGATCCTGACAGATCACCTTCGCTTCATCAACGTTCATAAGTCGTTGCATGCACGCACGCCGGTTCCGGGTACTTTTTATCTTTTCCTTTGCTAATACATCCCCTATTTGGTCGATGTAAGTCCGTCTGGGACGTCCCTTACCAGCCCTTCCGCTCACATTCGCAATATATATTTGTTTCGTCAATCTTTCATCCTTCATCCTCTCCACATGTCCAAACCAACGTCTTAATATCTTCTAGCTTCTAAAAGCACTAGCAAGCCAAGTAGAAATCTAAGCTTTCACCCAACCCGATAGGAAAGCGCTCGTGGCCTAGGCGAACCGAGTGATTGGAATCAATCACTTGGTTAAGCAACAACAGGCGCGGTCAGGAACAGGATGGGTGAGCGTCCCGTGACTACCGCTAGTGGCATTTTTCCTAGCGCTTCCGTGCTTCGCAAGGCACGTTAAGCCGTTGGTGCCGGCTGTCATATAATGACAGTCGTTAAGCCATGTCAGAGGCCTTTTCAACATCAAGATCGTTTTTGTGATATATGGGGTAGTAGACGACGGACAAAATAAGAATTATTGTGCGGTAGATTAATATCTTCCTTTTTTGTAATAAACGTTGTATCGAATATAGTCTATTTATTTTTACTTGTCCAATGTAGTAAACAAGATTCTACCCTTAAACTGTGACTTTTTAGTCCAAAACTGCCATATTTCCATAAATGAAGTAACCTGCAACACTCTTTTAGATAACACGCTGCCAATTTTATAAACATAGATCATGATAGTTCATGAATTTGCGAGAAAATGTCTAGTTTAGGCATCTAATCTTAATTTTAAGGTTAGAATCTTGTTTACTAAATTGGACAAGTAAGAATAAATAGACTGTAGACGTGTTTCTCTTGTACGTTCCTGTAAGCTAGATAGCACAGTGTCTAACCCGAGTCTAGTATCTATTCCTCAGTTTTAGAGTAAATATTGATTAAAAAAATTCAAACTCAGTCTAACTAAAACAAAGAACTCGATTTAATTCCAGAGAAATTAGGTTTAATTCCACAGAAATTGTGCATTGTACTGGCTTTAATAACAGAGAACCCAGGTTCTGGTTATAATTCTAGACAACTCATAGATTGAACTGGCTTTACAGATATCTTTGTCATCAAAATCATCTTTATTGTTATACTATCTCTTATTTAACACTTACAACCAATGGGAGTCACCCATAACGTAACTGAGTAGAGAGCCCGCATGTAAAGGTTGATGTGCTGTCGACTATACAGTGAGTGACACATACTTACGTTACCTACGTAGAGTGAGTGACTGATGTGATGGCCATTGACGGTAATGGATGGACAAACGATCGCATTGTAGTACAAATGACTTGACTTTGTGCCTCGCACAAGGACAGGTGCTCGACTGATTACTTGGCTTGACAACAACATTCATTCGTACTTATTAAATACGTGGTTGGGTAGATACCGCACGTTATACAGAATATTGCAGAAAGGTGGGAAAGGGAAATAGTGTACTTAACCAATCATGAGCCCTTATAATAAGTTTTTCAATGAAATAGATTTATGTTACCTTACGTTAGTTGTTTCACTGACCCTATTTAAGTACAAGCAAGAGTATTATCTCGTCGTGTTTTGATTTTTTATAAGTAGGTATTTTGATGTTAACCTATAATTGGATGTTATCTATGTACTTATCGTACGTATTAAATCTATCGTCGAGTTAGCACCTATAACACAAGTCATTTAGTTGTACTTAGTATAGGGCTATCGAGATATGTCCATTAATATTTATTTATTTATTTATAATAATTGGACTCGTAATATCTCGTATATTGTAATATTTTCATGTACTGTTTTGTTTTGTAACGTGTCTGTTGGTTTCCTAATAAATAAAATAAAAGTAAACATCAACACAAAGCACTATGTAATCGCTTAAGGCGCTCCCTCGAGGAGCAAGTATCGCCGCCGGCTATTTCTAGACCCATAATGACCTAGATCGGACAAAATAGGGTCTGGGTCTTTGTCAATAAAATAGGTCAGCCTATTCGCCTGCATAAAATGTTCTTGACACGATAACGAGGATTTGGATCGTTAAAAGTTGCTTCGTTATCAACCCTTGTATATCCCCACTGCTGGGGTCACGGGTCTCTTCCTGCCGCAGGAAGGTTAGGTCATACTCCACCACGAGGGCCAAGTCCGGGTCGGTGTAGGATTGTAAGACAGTGGCGGGCCTTACTGTCAGAAGTTATGAAGCCGCCCATACGGCCTCGGACATGGCTTGACGACTGTCATTACATGACAGCCGGCACCAACGGCTTAACGTGCCTTGCGAAGCACGGAAGCGCTCGGAAAAATGCCGCTAGCGGTATTCACGGGAGGGTCACTCATCCTGCACCTGACCGCGCCAGTTGTTTCTTAACTCACGTGAATGATTCCAATCACTCGGTTTGCCTAGGCCACGAGCGCTTCAGCGATAGCTTCTTATTAGCTGCTATTGATGCTGCACTGCAGATTTAGTGCCTGTACTACTTACTAAATTTACACACAGTTACACAAAACATTAGACATACTGACAACCTAATACATTGAGACACTACAAAACTGAATACTTAACAAAACCAATAGTCGCCTCCTTCTTCTTATTCTTATAATGATTTGAAAAGAAAGAACAATTGTTACAAATCATTATAATGATTTGTAACAATTGTTCTTTGCTTTGAATGTAAAAGAATACATAAAATGCATGTTGTGTTAGTTTAAGTAACTCGTCAAAATTTCATATTATTGTAACCATGCTGTGTACACATGTTTTGGAGATTAGTCTGGATCTTACATATTAATTAATGTTATCTTGATGATGTGCTGGCTAATATCTGTTTTGTGTGCCTAATAAATAAAATAAATAAAAACCTTTATAAACAATGGTCGAGGTGTATCTCTGCTGCTGCAATAGGCGCACGCACCTGACTCAACATGCTACTGAATTTCGATGATTTTATAGATGTATAGTGTGTGCTTTGAAGCTTGATACAGGTAGTGCGCAACTATTAAGATAAGATAATTTATTCAAGCAAAAAATTTACAATAATGTTTACAAAATAGTGTTTCTTACATATTTACATGTTAAGGGTTTGCTCAATTGTGTATATGTGTGTGTGTGTGTGTTTGTGTGTTTATGTTAGTGTGTGAGCGTTGAATATTCATTCCTACATAGGTACTTATGAGCAGCACCTGACATAACTGGTCATACAATATTCTTATTGAGCATAGCAACTAATCATCATTGAAGGGCTGGTAAGATTAGAAGGATGTATTAGCAAAGGCCATGATAAAAATACCTGAAATCCGTGCGCGATCAGCGTCTAATGAACGTTGATGAAGGGACAGAAATTTGTTTTGATCGTGGCAAGTGGCAATCCCTGGTCTCTGTCTACGTCTCCGAGACACAGGCGTGAGTTTATGTATGTATGTGTGTGAGTATGTAAGCTACAATCATATGGAAGTCACGACTGCAGTGCGTATAAATGGAGCTAAAATAACGTATGCCGTGTTTTTATTATTACAACAACGCTGCACGTTTTAAATCATAGCATGATCTATGCTCACTTGATAAACGCTCAATGAATCATTACCGGATAGTTTACATAATGAGGGATTTTCCTAGAGCAAATTAAAAACAAAAAATAGTTCTCTAAACTCCGACAGATGGCTCTGATAAAACTTGACTTGATTTTTTTTTCACAATATATCTGTAATCTGTGAACTTCTGTCATTCCGTCTCATATAGTAATATACTCTGTGTTCCGTCTAGACCACAGAACAATTTAACCAACTCTAGTAATTTCTTTTACAAAAAAAACCGGTTGTTGGTGATTTGTTTTTTTTTTCTTTTGTATCAAAGAAGTCAATCGACAAATCATCAATTTATGCAAAGTCATGAAAATGCACTGTTAAAAACCTAAAATTAAGTAGTTTTAATGACGTCTGTTTTGTAATAAAATCTTCGACAGTGTTATCAAAACTTCAACTTTGACGACGACAGTGATATACAAACACAGACTAATAAAGGTCTCTCAGCGGTATTAAAAAAAAAACTACGTACGTAGACAGCATCGCCATCTAGTAGCGAGACTGGAACTATTTTTAGGAGCTGTCAGAAAATCGCTCATTTGTGGAACTCGCTACGAGCAGGTGAGAGGAATATGTGACGTATGACGCACAAGTGGTGACTCCACCAAGTAAACCTAAGCTCAGCATTAACGCTGTACATGCTAAGAGACACGGAAAAGTTTTCCAGGGAGCCTATTCTCGCCTATGCGAATTGAAAGCGTAGACAAAGGATTAGACATTTGTCGCATAACAATAAGATAATAATAATCGACAGAGTCATTAGAGTCATTCAATGTAGCATGGCGTTTAGAATACAGATGTTGGGTGCCGCTCGACCTTTTCCGTATAATTCAAATCATAAGGCACAAGAGTCGTGTACGAATTATTTGCTAATGAAAGAATTGGTCCCAAGTAGTTGACAAACCACTTTTAATGAAAATATCATCTATTTCATCTAACGCCTGAAGTCGGTATTTTTTCTGATTTTCTGCATCGGTAGTATGACGTCGTGACTCATGATATTTGTGGCGCAAAAATGTCAGAATTTGATAATTAAGTTTAAGTTTACTGAAAAGTCACGACTTCTGACGTTAAAATTCGCGTTGTTTCATTATCTACGCAAGATCCGTAGTTTGAAAAGTAGTTTGTTCCCATTTTAAGCACGATGAAACCTCGATTAGTGCCCTCTCAATGTATTAGCAAAGTTTCATTGCGATCCGACATCACCTTTGTACATTTTTATACAAACTACGTTTGTATGGACCTTGCTCCTCGAGGGAGCGCCTTAAGCGATTACATAGTGCTTTGTGTTGATGTTTACTTTTATTTTATTTATTAGGAAACCAACAGACACGTTACAAAACAAAACAGTATATGAAAATATTACAATATACGAGATATTACGAGTCCAATTATTATAAATAAATAAATATTAATGGACATATCTCGATAGCCCTATACTAAACACCTATAACACAAGTCATTTAGTTGTACTTAGTATAGGGCTATCGAGATATGTCCATTAATATTTATTTATTTATAATAATTGGACTCGTAATATCTCGTATATTGTAATATTTTCATGTACTGTTTTGTTTTGTAACGTGTCTGTTGGTTTCCTAATAAATAAAATAAAGTAAACATCAACACAAAGCACTATGTAATCGCTTAAGGCGCTCCCTCGAGGAGCAAGGTCCATACAAACGTAGTTTGTATAAAAATGTACAAAGGTGATGTCGGATCGCAATGAAACTTTGCTAATACATTGAGAGGGCACTAATCGAGGTTTCATCGTGCTTAAAATGGGAACAAACTACTTTTCAAACTACGGATCTTGCGTAGATAATAAAACAACGTGAATTTTAACGTCAGAAGTCGTGACTTTTCAGTAAACTTACTTATCAAATTCTGACATTTTTGCGCCACAAATATCATGAGTCACGACGTCATACTACCGATGCAGAAAATCAGAAAAAATACCGACTTCAGGCGTTAGATGAAATAGATGATATTTTCATTAAAAGTGGTTTGTCAACTACTTGGGACCAATTCTTTCATTAGCAAATAATTCGTACACGACTCTTGTGCCTTATGATTTGAATTATACGGAAAAGGTCGAGCGGCACCCAACATCTGTATTCTAAACGCCATGCTACATTGAATGACTCTAATGACTCTGTCGATTATTATTATCTTATTGTTATGCGACAAATGTCTAATCCTTTGTCTACGTTTTCAATTCGCATAGGCGAGAATAGGCTCCCTGGAAAACTTTTCCGTGTCTCTTAGCATGTACAGCGTTAATGCTGAGCTTAGGTTTACTTGGTGGAGTCACCACTTGTGCGTCATACGTCACATATTCCTCTCACCTGCTCGTAGCGAGTTCCACAAATTATGTAAACTATCCGGTAATGATTCATTGAGCGTTTATCAAGTGAGCATAGATCATGCTATGATTTAAAACGTGCAGCGTTGTTGTAATAATAAAAACACGGCATACGTTATTTTAGCTCCATTTATACGCACTGCAGTCGTGACTTCCATATGATTGTAGCTTACATACTCACACACATACATACATAAACTCACGCCTGTGTCTCGGAGACGTAGACAGAGACCAGGGATTGCCACTTGCCACAATCAAAACAAATTTCTGTACCTTCATCAACGTTCATTAGACGCTGATCGCGCACGGATTTCGGGTATTTTTATCATGGCCTTTGCTAATACATCCTTCTAATCTTACCAGCCCTTCAATGATGATTAGTTGCTATGCTCAATAAGAATATTGTATGACCAGTTATGTCAGGTGTTGCTCATAAGTACCTATGTAGAAATGAATATTCAACGCTCATACACTAACATAAACACACAAACAAACACACACACACAATTTACACTATTATGCAAACCCTTAAGATGTAAATATGTAAGAAACACTATTAAGTAAACATTATTGTAAACCTTTTGCTTGAATAAATTATCTTATTTTATCTTATCTTAATATTTACGCAATATCATGCTTCATAGCATATAATACACTATACAGCTATAAAACATCGAAATTCAGTAGCATGTTGAGTCAGGTGCGCCTATTGCAGCAGCAGAGATACACCACGACCATCTATAATATAAAAATGAATCGCTAAATGTTGGTAAGCGCAAATCTCGTGAGCAACTGAACCGATTTCGCTAATTCTTGTTTTAGAATATTCCTTGACGTACTAGGATGGTTGTTACGGAAGTAAAAATAAAAAAAAAATAAAAGAACCCGACTGCAGTGATAAATCAACTGAAAGGGAAAAAATAAGATAATTTTATTTTCAAATGCTAATGTCGAATCAGAAGAGTTCATGCTGCTTTACTTGAGGGACCAAATAATATAACTTTATAAGCATTATTTGCTCAAACTGTTGCATTTATTATTTTATATAAAATGATGCAGTCGGGACCCATTACTGTTTGTTTAAAGTCCTCTAATGGGTCCCGGCTGCATCATTTTATATAAAATAATAAATGCAAAAGTTTGAGCAAATAATGCTTATAAAGTTATATTATTTGGTCCCTCAAGTAAAGCAGCATGAACTCTTCTGATTCGACATTAGCATTTGAAAATAAAATTATCTTATTTTTTCCCTTTCAGTTGATTTATCACTGCAGTCGGGTTCTTTTATTTTTTTAAATATTTTTTTTATTTTTGACCTTTTAGTGACTCAGTAAAACGATAAAATTTAAAGGTCCATCTGTTCTGCTTACATGCTTTAAATCGTTATATTATTTTATTTCCTAAATGAATTTTAGTTTATTGCTTTATTTTCTTTTGTTCGACAATGGACATGTCGAGGCAAATCATAAATATTTTTACTGATATACTTGTTTAATATAGTCATAGGTACCACCTGCCTGCATTAAAAATTTATGTCGTACGATATTTTTTAGCTAGTATAATGAATATGGTCTAATGGTGTTAAACGATCTAGAATATTTGCAAAGGAAACGACAGACTTTTTTCTTTATTATCCTTACATAAATTGTCTGTTTTTTATGTAGCCTAAAAACGCTCCACTGCACCTAGTTATTTAATGTTAACGATTATAGGTGGGGACTGGAATAGTCACGAATTATGTCCTCGACCTGAACGGCGCTCAGCTTTCGACATCTCCAGAGTAGAATTCTTCGTGCTTGCATTGCTGGGCCCAGTCTTCGGTCTCGCTAATTACTTAGAATAAGGACTTGTAAATGGGAACATAAATGGTCTGAGCCTTCAGCCGCGGCCTGTACAAAGGCGCGACAGGTTTCCTCCTAACAGCAACTTTAAGTAACAGTCGCGGCTTTTGGCAGACTATTCCGAGACTATTCTCTCTATTTGGCATCAGCGTAAATAGAGCTCAGCATTTAAGAGTTGTGGCATGGGCGTGGAGACATACAAAATCTTGGTTTTCTGAATGCCAAAATATTACCGGAATTAAAATGAAACTATAACAAATTCATCTTGAGGTGGCCCCCTAAAGCATTGAAAAATTTTACTGAATATTTAGGTAGGTATAGATAAGCAATCTTTGGTCTCACAAGTGAACAGGAAACCTAAAACAAAATCATAATGTTATTTTCGGAGGAAACGAGATAAAATTCGTTAAGATGAATAGACCTAGATTTTTTTTACATTTCATGGGTCCTACGATACGAGGTCACGGAGGATCCGTCTTCGGTTACCAGTGAGAGCGATCAAATATTTTTTTTTATCATTTATTGTTTCTTCTTTGAACCCAGCTTGTCTGACTATGACCGCACAGGGGAAAAGGAGTTACATGCTACACTTTATATATTTTGTTTAGTTAGTTTTGGTCTAAGTGTCAGTAGGAAATTAATATCAGAGTTAAGAAATTAATTATTTTGACCCCCTATGAGGTTGATATTTCTTAAATTAATGAGATAAACGAATGGTGTAGAAAGAAATAAACACTTTATAGGCATTATTTCTTTCAGCACTTATACCGTTTCTATAAACGGTTTGTTTACATGTAGAGCAAAGCTTATATTATGTAAATTTATACATGTAATAGAATAAATATATGCCAGCGCCATCTAGTGGCTAAAAGTGGTACTGTAGGACAGGGTTTCAGCAGACAAGAAGAGAAACGTTGTTTCAGCACGACAGTACGTACTTAGGGATCTATTTATTGAAGCAATATGAAACTAAGGATTACAGTAACTGTACTACTCGTAGGTACAATACTACGTACGTAGTAAGAGTCTCGTACCACAGCACGGAATATTACCTACGTCACCAGTTGTCCCAATATTGGTGGACAGTCAGTATTGGTCGAAGTGATCGCAAGCGGTCAAATACTAACCAATTTCTAATTAATCATAAAAATGGTGTTTGTTTAATAATATTATCTAGGGCCTTCGGACAAAACCATACCGCAATTTAGAACACAAACAGCGCCATCTGTGGTTGGGTAGAGGAACTAATACAGTACTTTACAGTACTGCTACAGTACTTTAATTACTTAGAAGTGAATATTATTTGTGTTGCGTTTGTTCTCTATTAATGCTGATTTTATGTAATCTACGACACCCGCAAAATTCTCTTTTAAATACTTTACACGTGTTAGGCGTAGTTAAACTAAATTATATTTTTTAATTAAATGAATGATCTAGAAGGATCAAACCACTTTATAGGAATTATTTCTTTCCGTATTTGTACCGATTCTATAAATGGTTTGTTTACATGTAGACCAAAGCCGAAATTATGTATACACATGTATTAGAATAAATAAAATATAGCAGCGCCATCTAGTAGCTAAAGGTGGTACTTTAATTACTTAGAAGTAAATGTTATTTTTTGTTCCGTTGGTTCTCTATTAATGCTGATTTTATGTAACCTACGTCATCCGCAAAATTCTGTTTTAAATATTTCACACCTGTTAGGGGTAGTTCAATAAAATTAGTATTCGAATTCAATAAACTAAATATAACAGCGCCATCTAGTGGCTCCTAGCTGTACTTTAACGAAGCTTCTTAACAAATTTTATTTTTCGTCACGGTTCTGATCGCATAATTATGATTTTATATAGCCTATGACACCCGCGCAAGGATGCCGAATCGAATGACACCTTGTTTAACAAAATCTGACCATTGGTTAAGGAGTTATGAGGGAACATAGAATCGGACATACTTACATACATACATACATACATACATACATACGAACTAAACACATTACCCTCCTTTTGGGCTTCGCCGCAGTCGGGTAAATATAACAGCGCCATCTAGTGGCTCCTAGCTGTACTTTAACGAAGCTTCTTAACAAATTTTATTTTTCGTCACGGTTCTGATCGCATAATTATGATTTTATATAGCCTATGACACCCGCGCAAGGATGCCAAATCGAATGACACCTTGTTTAACAAAATCTGACCATTGGTTAAGGAGTTATGAGGGAACATAGAATCGGACATACTTACATACATACATACATACATACATACGAACTAAACACATTACCCTCCTTTTGGGCTTCGCCGCAGTCGGGTAAAAAAACAGAAGCGACTGTTAGGCGGTACGAAGTTCGCTGGGTCAGCTAGTCTATAATATAAAAATGAATCGCTGAATGTGTTGGTAAGCGCAAATCTCGAGAGCTGCTGAACCGATTTCGATAATTCTTTTTTTTTTAATATTCCTTGAAGGACGAGGATGGTTCTTACGGAGAGTAATATAATAAAAAATTAAAGAATCGCCTGTTAGGCGGTACGAAGTTCGTTGGGTCAGCTAGTTGTTTATAAAGGTTTTGTTAAGTATTCAGTTTTGTAGTGTCTCAATGTATTAGGTTGTCAGTATTTCTAATGTTTTGTGTAACAGCTTTAAAAAATATGTTTTCTTGTTCTTTCTTAAATTTAGTAAGTAGTACAGGCACTAAATCTGCAGTGCAGCATCAATAGCAGCTAATAAGAAGCTATCGCTGAAGCGCTCGTGGCCTAGGCAAACCGAGTGATTGGAATCAATCACTTGAGTTAAGAAACAACTGGCGCGGTCAGGTGCAGGATGGGTGACCCTCCCGTAACTACCGCTAGCGGCATTTTTCCGAGCGCTTCCGTGCTTCGCAAGGCACGTTAAGCCATTGGTGCCGGCTGTCATGTAATGACAGTCGTCAAGCCATGTCCGAGGCCGTATGGGCGGCTTCATAACTTCTGATAGTAAGGCCCGCCACTGTCTTACAATCCTACACCGACCCGGACTTGGCCCTCGTGGTGGAGTATGACCTAACCTTCCTGCGGCAGGAAGAGACCCGTGGCCCCAGCAGTGGGTACATACAAGGGTTGATAACGAAGCAACTTTCAACGATCCAAATCGTCGTTATCGTGTCAAGAAAATTTTATGCAGGCAAATAGGCTGACCTATTTTATTGACAAAGACCCAGACCCTATTTTGTCCGATCTAGGTCATTATGGGTCTAGAAATAGCCGGCGGCGATACTTGCCCTATTGATAACAATTGGTGGTCACGGCGCTGGAGTAGTTTCGATCCAATGTTGCTACATATAGGTCTAAAACATACGTGAAGTAATATTGTTTTTTAACATATTTTAAACTTTCGCGACTTGTACACATAGTTAGAATATTTTCGGGGCTTAATCGCGTAGTAATTTATTGCTATTTTACCTCTATTTTACTACGCGATTAAGCCCCGAAAATATTCTAACTATATTGTTTTTTATTATACAACGGTCTAGCTCTATAAGTCAATTTATCTGTCGATTTGGCAGTATGTCCACCGACCTATAATCTTAATTTTCGATTTGGCTCCATTAAAAGGTGCTTTTCAAAGTTCATTCCTCAAGAATATTGCAGTGATTAAAGATTTGGTAAGCTTGAAAACAAAACCAGGATAGTTCTTCTACATATTATTATCCCTGAAGGTGTGGAAAAAATCAAAGATTATATTTTTTTGAAAGCTTTGCCACTTTTAAAACACTTTTAGTTTCTTTTTCTGACTCAAAAACTGTCATCTACATCAGGTACTTTTGTGGAAGACAAAAACTATCGTCTTTTTGAGAAATTGGAGTCATGCCATAAATAAATAAATGTTCTTGGGAAGCATCGTATCGTTTTTTTTTATTTAGGATAGCTAGCTTCATGAAAAATATTTCTACTTATATTATACTCTTGTTTGTAGAAAATGCCTGTTAAGAATAATTAGCAACTTCTCAATAACCTCACACTAACTAGGTACCGCAGAATTCATGGATAAAAGTATACAAAGTCACATTTTTACATCCGATACATAAATAAATAGGCATCTTAATACACTTTCAGGAATCTGATCAACACAATCGTATCGAGGCCCCCTTGCGGACAATCGTTTGTAGAAGACTCGTGCGTAGGATATTTTTGTAACCCGGCAAGTCATAACAAACAAGAAAACACACCCAAATCTACCGTATATAACCTCGAGGTGTCTTAGGACAAGGCGGCTTTGTCCCTATACCGGGCGATCAGATGTAGCATGAAGCCTAGATCCAAATCAAGACAAGCATGCAAGCAACATCAAATGCATTTCATAACGACGGCCGGCCGCTCGACCCACTTTTAGAGCAATTAGGCACAAATATAGCCGTGGATAGCTGTTGTAGGGTCCCGTCGCTTATAGATGACGTCCGCCTTTCACCGAAAAGGCACAAAATAGTATGGACAGAAGGGGCAGGCATATGGGTAGAGGCTGAAACCATACTCACGTTTGTATGCAGGGCTGAGTTTCATAAAACTACATTCATAGTTTATTAGAACAATAAGAGGTGCATTGCGTAGCAGAATCTACTTTTTATCTAGCATCGAACTAACAATTCCGGAACCGGCGTGCGTGCATGCAACGACTTATGAACGTTGATGAAGCGAAGGTGATCTGTCAGGATCGTGGCAAGTGGCAGTCCCTGGTCTCTGCCTACCCCTCTGGGATACAGGCGTGAGGTTATGTATGTATGTATGAACTAACAATTCGATGAAATTTGCTATGTACATGGAATTGTCGTGAACCATGAATAGCATTATATAAAACGGGCCCCTTTAGGGCTGCTTATTCCTAAAGGGGCCTAATTCATACTAGCTTTTACCCGCGAAACCCGTTCACTCCCTTGAGAGTTTAATTTAGAAAAACGGCGAAACAAGTGTTCAATCGATTATGTTGAAGAGTACATTTATTTTAAACAAGAAAATTAGACAACATTCTTTATACCTCCCATACAAATTTTGGCAACCCTTTTCGCCCCCTTAGGGGCTGAATTAATAAAAAAACGGTTTTATTCCTTGCCTACATTATATATAGACCCTCTGTGCAAAATTTCAGCTTCCTAGGTAGCTTGATCTGGGCGTTGATGAGTGAGTCAGTCAATCAGGACTTTGAATTTTATTTATATAGATAAAATAAAAACGGGCCCCTTTAGGGGTGCTTATCACTAAAGGGGCCTGTTTCAGTACTTTTTATCTGGTATACAATATTCTTTATTGTATACCGGATAAAAAGTACAACCATTTTGTTTTTTATTACATAGTACAGTTAACAGTACCATAAACCTTTACATACGTGCACTGAAATCAGTTACGTTATGGTCAACTTTGCATTAAAAATATAAAGGTTGGTATTACGTCCATTTACTCAAATCCAAATTTTATTGAAATATATTTACATATTTCCTATAATACTTTACTTAATATGTCTATTTATATTTATAAAAGTAGAAGAACTGTAGAAATTCAATTATCAAAAATTCTGTCTTCGATGCCTTTGTTTCGATGCCGAGGAAAGTTTTATGGAATTTTAGAACTACAATTAATAACTTCAGACCTTTAAAAAAATCGGCTAAGTGCGATTAGGTCTCGCGCATGAATGGTTCCGTACAATTGTCGTTGTATAGATAACCACAGAACATATTATGTTCTGTGTAGATAACGGTGCGGAACGCTTCGTGCGCGATTTGCATATTTCTAGCGTCTACCTGTTGCCGCTATTACTATCGAGCAAAAAACGGCAAAAAAATCACGTTTGTTGTATGGGAGTCCCACTGAAATATTTATTTTACTCTGTTTTTAGTACATTATCTGCAAAATAATCAACTGTCTATCTATCACGGTTCATGAGATAAGCCTGGTGAAAAACAGCCGGATATGGAGTCTTAGTACTATTACTATTAGAAAACAGGACCCTATGGTTCCGTTTTTATACTTTGAGTAAGGAACCCTAAAAAACCCTTCTAAATTTTTTTTTAAAAGAGTTTTTCGGGCATTTATTCCTTCCCTGTCAAAACCTCTTAAACCATGTTAAGAACATGGTTCTCCAAGTGACGTTGATTGTCCTCAGATTTTTAATTTCATTATTCATTCTCTCATGGTTTTTTTCGCGGACATTCTAGATATTTTGTTTGTGGTGGGAATTGTGAAGATTGAACTTTTGAGAGTGAGGTTAATGGTTAGTGGCATATGTGGAACGCCTTCGCTTCTGCCATAGAGTGAAAGGTACGTTGAGGGTTAAGGCGCTTTGGAGTGCTAACCAGCGCCATCAATGGAATAAAAATCAGATCTGGTTTTCAAAAAATAGCCGCCAAAAATGTTAATATCTTCGATAACTATTTTTAGAACATACAGCCTAGGACTTAGTGTCATAATCCTAGGACGTCAATTGATTTCCACTAAAAACGGGTCTCTTTGGCGGAAATTAATTAAGGTCCTATGTTTTCGATTCAAACAAGTTATAATTTTTTAATATGATTCCATTGCTGGCACTAGTCAGCATCTCAATATCATCTATATCAACCCTTGTATTTGTATGTCCCCACTGCTGGGGCACGGGTCTCTTCCTGCATCGCTGGAAGGTTAGGCCATACTCCACCGCGGGGGTCAAGTCCAGGTTGGGTAGCACCTCAAATACGTGGCTGGGCTGGGAAGTTCACACAATAGAGTACCTATACAAAAACTATTAATGTATCCGAGTACATACACTCACAATCCTTCACTCAACACACATTTTGCTATTATCAATAATCTTTTATCTTTGTTGTAATTTTAATTCCTAATAAATAAATGACACTCCTGCAACCAAAAAAAAAAACCGCAACAATGTACCCAAACATAGGCCACCACGATTCAGGCCCGACCTTGTGTGGTGGCTACTGCAAATGTCTTAGTTATAGCTAAACGTGTGTGTTAATAAATTTATTTTCAGTTTTTTTTTTTTTATTATCTTTATTTATTTGGAAGCTTTGTTCACATAGGTGAGCATGTCAGCTCCATCTAAATCTACTAACAAATTACTACCACATAGTTACACTAAGTTCTTACACCTATTACAGTTCTTATTGTTATTATTATTATCGAGGTGGTGCCCTCAAGGACAAACTTTGTTTGACAAAATGATATATATACAATGCGGACACCATGGTTCTGATAAAATTGTTTGGATATAACCCAAATCTAGTGAGTTTAATCTAAGTTTTTGCATTAAAGTTATTCTTTGTTGTGCGTTTATGGCACACTCACATAATAGGTGATAGAGATCTTCTTTATAATTTTATTTTCAGTTCGTTGTAGGTTTTTGGGTTTCGTGTATCGTACTGTATTAATTAATTGAATTAGGTCTGAAATAGAGTATTATTTGTTATAATGACGCTGTACCATTTTGGAAATTGTCTTGCTCTTGTATATGCGCCGTATCATATTGCTTATAAATACTCGGGAATTTCAGAATACGGGTCATTCTCTAAATGCGTCCATGCAGGAGGGCTCTACATTTTCATCTACTGATTTGATTCTGCCGGAAGTGTTATGAATTGACTTACGAAACGACATATTAATTTCAACTTTTCAAACTGCGACTGCCTTCTTGCTAGTTGAAACTTCTTCTTTTTCTGTAGACCGTCTTTTGTATCTTTGTTAAAAAAAAATTTTGGTCACGCTCATGGCCTAGGCGAACCGAGTCATTGGAATCAATCACTTGAGTTAAGCAACAACAGGCGCGGTCAGGTGCAGGTGGCATTTTTCCGAGCGCTTCCGTGCTTCGCAAGGCGCGTTAAGCCGTTGGTCCCGGCTGTCATGTAATGG
Source organism: Yponomeuta sedellus (assembly GCA_934045075.1). Classification (NCBI taxonomy): domain Eukaryota; kingdom Metazoa; phylum Arthropoda; class Insecta; order Lepidoptera; family Yponomeutidae; genus Yponomeuta; species Yponomeuta sedellus. Next base: position 4,718,143 of record OW203728.1, on the reverse strand, counting down.
CAGTCGTTAAGCCATGTCAGAGGCCTTACGGGCGGCTTGATAACTTCTGACGCTAAGGCCCGCCACTGTCTTACAATCCTCCACCAACCCAGACTTGGCCCCCGTGGTGGAGTATGGCCTAACCTTCCTGCGATGCAGGTAGAGACCCGTGCCCCAGCAGTGGGACATACAAGGGTTGATAAGGGTAACGAACATTTTATTATAAAAAGTGCATTATGATAGTCTACATCACTGGATAACTCAAATTATATCGTACTTGTCAGTCTATATTTAGGATCTAGTTTGTAGTTAGTTTATTAAGCAGGTGAGTGCTGTAAAACAGCTTCGTCAACAGCCAAGTCTTGTCTCTGGCAGCACATGCTGAGCACACACCTTTTGTTGCCAATTTATATTTAAATTCTTTATTTGTAAACCTTAACCCCCAGGTTCGATCCCGAGTGCGGGCATGTACCAATGACTTTGTTTAATTTCAAAGTTACGTACATTTGCGAATTTGCAGTCGCAATACCACACGCTAACGGTGAAGGAAAACATCGTGAGGAAACCCGCGGCTTGGTTGGCTCTGCACGTATTGACTAGTCTTTCCTGTGGGCTAGGCCGACTAAGCTGTCAGGATGGTATAGGTGCTGGGCAAGCCTACACCATCTATAAAACCATGACCCAGGCACTACAGCGTCGGAGTGGTCCCTTCACCCATCTAGTGTGAGTGAAGATACCACTGGACGCTGTATAAATCATCTCATTAAGCAGATGCAAAAAGGCCAATATTATTATAAACCTTAAATTTTTTTGTCAAACTTGCTGATTGTTTCTATTGAAAAGTCATAGATTTTTTTCCGACGAGGATTTTCAAAAGATATTATTATTAATCTTTCACAGACAAGAAAAGAGAGGGCTGGAGTCCTGCACCCAGGATTCCGTGCCGTCGCATATTTGTGTTACATATTGGGCCAAAATGTATTTTCATACACAGATCGGAACACTATCCCAATCAAGTTAATTGTGCTTTTTATAAACCTAAGGCTAAAAGCCAGTCCCAGGTCCGTGCCCGGTCGTGGGCCTTAAACGTCACTGTCATACTCGTAGTCTGGGTGTATTTCCCTGTTTTTGATATCCTTGCCTCCTTCACCTAGCACTGCATATCCGGTGATTGTATTGTGATAGAAGTTATTATTGTCCTGTCCTTCCAAAGGTTGGCAGAAAAAGAGATCATTTTTAGTGATAACGCCGCGTCCTGTATTCTTAGGTTAAGAAATATCTGTGTAATTATCATTTTTATCTACAACTAGCTGTGTCCCGCGGTGTTACCCGCAATTTTCCCATGGCAATAAATTATCTTCCCGCAGTAAAACGTAGCCTATGTATTAATCCAGGATGTGAGCTAACTCCATACCAAATTTTATTAAAATCGCTCCAGCGGCTTAGACGTGAAGAAGTAACAAACATACACACTCACAAACTTTTGCCTTTATAATATTAGTGCGATGTGATTAAGTGTTCTTTATCTATTTAACATTATTTAGCTCTAAACAGTATTAAGTTAGTGATCTCGTGATTAGTACGCCTCGTACTGGAACGGGGCCTAATTAATAGCACCATGGTATAAACAATCGCATGAATATGAATCTGAGGAGGAATCAGTAAACTGGTACAAGGCTCATTGGTATATTAAAACACCTACAACAATATCATTGTTTTGTAGAACTGATTTCCATTAAACGGCAAAACGTAAATTCCGAAGAGGTAGGCAGTAACTGCGATTCATTTATCCACATGTTACCGTGATTTATCGGACGTAAAACGAGGCGGGACCTTCAAAATATATTTCTTTCAGAAAACCGGCATCAACAAAAAAATTACACCATTTATATATTGATAGATAGAGATAGAGAATACTTTATCTATATGTGTTGGTAAGCGCAAATCTCGAGAACAGCTGAACCGATTTCGCTAATTCTTTTTTTAGAATATTCCTTGAAGTACGAGGATGGTTCTTATGGAGAGAAAAATAAAACAAAAATTTAAGAATCGATTGTTAGGCGGTACGAAGTTCGCTGGGTCAGTTAGTTGTACATAAAAATGGAAATTACACAGATACTGATACTAAAATATCTGGCGCGAAGGACCAATGTTTGGTTAGCTAATTAAGTACTAAATAATGGCGGACTAATGCAAATATGTCTGTCATGGCAGTCGTTAAGCCATGCCAGATGCCTTATGGCTAGATAACTTCTGGCAGTAAGGCCCGCCACTGTCTTACAATCCTCCACCAACCCGGACATGGCCTCCGTGGTGGAGTATGACCTAACCTTCCCGCAATGGAGGGAGAGACCTGAGCCCCAGTAGTGGGAACGTATCACAAATCACACCGATGGTACCACAAATACCACGTACCACAGATCACAGATTGGGGGCGAACTGTGTAACGTACAAAGGGTTGGTATCAATGTAAATATTAATATTAGTCGCTCAGATTTTTTATGTAGCCTCGATTATGTCCCACTGCTGGGCAAAGGCCTCCCCTTTCGCTTTCCTTTTTCTACCCTGTTCATCTCCTGCCACCCCCATAAAAAGGTCTCCAGGGCGACCGGCTTTATCTGCTTGGAGCCGGCAATAGACATATTTTCTTATGTAGCCTATAAACGTACCGGTACAGACACAGGCCTTCTTTCTGGGAGAGGATTAACACGCGTGCCCACCGCGAATTGGCAATTTCAAGCGTGGAGGTATTTGACCACCTCAGACACTGAGGTTTCGTCACGATATTTTCTTTCACAGTTAGCGAGTAGTACTGCTACTGTAACTTCACAAATCCACGTCACTTAGAAAACAAAGTCATTGGAACATGCCCGCACTGTGAATAGTTTTTTAGGACACAAAATAGCAAAGTTCTCGTGTAAAACGTATCAAAACTCGTTAAAAATCCAAAATAAACATGTTTGAACTAAACAAGCAGCGGCGCACCAATTATAATGTACTAGCTGGTGCCCGCGACTTCGTCTGCGCAGGATTAGTATTTAGAGCTGCTTATATTAGCGTGGCGTAGAAAAGAACTAACATGATGTCATTAAAATTATCACATAAATAATTAAATGTGTTGGGTATGGGACCCACTTAAATACTAATAAGTCCTCGTCCTCGTCACGCTATACTAGTCCACTGCTGGACATAGCCGTCCCCTAAAGAGCGCCACGTTATGCTATCATAGGGGGTAATGCCCATAATCCCCACGCTGGGCATGCGGGTTGGGGATCGCAGTTCGGTGGAATTGTACTGCAGGGGGCGCTGCTGCCCAACCCCCGGTTTGTGTCTCTTAGTCGCCTTTTACGACACCCACGGGAAGAATTGGGCTGGTGCTATTCTCTAGGCCGACACCACACAGCTTCTACTAATAAGTACTTAAAACTAATCAGAAAACAAGACACTTACAAAGTCTGTCTGCGTTGACGCCTCTCGACTTGGCAGGCGGCGCCGTTCGGGATGGGTGAACTGACAGGTTTGGGGATCCCTAGACTTCCCCGTCTATCCCCAAGTGCTCTTTCCCCAGAAAGCTACCTACCTTCAGTGCACTTTCACGGCACCACGTTCGCATCAAAATATATGTCTACTATTTTGGGCGATCCGTCGCCAAACAACCAAAACACTGTATTGGGATCCGTCCCTGAACTTATTTCGCACTTCACACGAAGATATAAGCCCGGCAATCTAATTGCCACATAATTTTTAGAAATCACACGTTTCACAAGCAATACAACAAATATTTAATTCTATTCCCTAAGATACAGGTTTTGCCTAGTTTAGGGGATAGAAGACCGACACTATGTTTGAAGTCATGTTGTACAGCCTCTGCCTATTTTAAGTGTGTGCGTACCTATACTTTAGTCACTGTCTCTGTCATTTGATTGTATTTGTGTTTTTGCTATATGTTCAATAAATAAATTATTATTATTAATAATCAACTCATCTGACAGCTGTCAAGTAGTTACGCCCGTCATGGGTGCGTTCCACAAACAAACTTCTATTCTAAACAAAATGTTTGGGTTGCGTTTGAAAAATATGACACAATATGTTTATAAATTGTGTTATTCTGATGTATGAGCAATATTATTGTAAAGTTTCATTAAAATCCATTCAGTATTTCTTACGTGAAAGAGTAACGAACATCCATACATCCATACTTACAAACTTTCGCGTTTATAATATTAGTAGGAAGTAGGATTCACGTAAAATTTTTATGAGAAGAAACTGTTAATTATAAATTCCAGTGGAGCTCCTAGACTGTTGTGTTTGGACTTGCCTTTTATAGAAGCTGTGGATCGCTCAGTGGGCGGACGGGTACCCACTGGGGCCTGAGGTTGTGCTACCTATGACATCATGCCGACTAACAAATCGGAAAGTATGTATGATTCGATGTTTAGACGTTTTAATTACTTCGCTCGTACTCGTCCCGTCCCGTCGCCCGTAGATTCTGTTAATGGATTGTAGTACAATGACAAATTGCACGAACGTGGCGATTTCATGTCATTGATCATTGCTTAAAGACGCCGCTTTTTTACGTAGCCTCTATGTTTGTTTCCCACTGTTGGGCAAAGGCCTCCACCTCTTTGGTCCAGTGTTTTCCATCCTGGGCCACCTCAGACCACTCCGGCAACTCCGCTGCGCCGCGTTTTATTGATGCTTAAAGTCCGCACACGTAGCAGAGTGTTCTTACATCTTAGTCTAATTAATCTGACTTAGCAATCAATGTACAATGTACATTGACTTGTCACAGTGAAACACGGTCTTAATTCCGTCATAAGATTGTCTGGAAGCAATTGCTTTTGGCAATAAGGCCGCCAATTGCACTCTGCATCTTTATTGCACAATAAAAAATATTATTTTCCATCTAATCTAACGGAAGCGCTCGTGGCCTAGCGGAACCGAGGGATTGGAATCAATCACTTGAGTTAAGCAACAACAGGCGCAGTCAGGTGCAGGATGGGTGACCGTCCCGTGACTACCGCTAGTGGCATTTTTCCGAGCAAGGCACTTTAAGCCGTTGGTGCCGGCTGTCATGTAATGAGAGTCGTTAAGCCATGTCAGACGCCCTTATGGGCGGCTTGATAACTTCTGACAGTAAGACCTGCTACTGTCTTACAATCCTCCACCAACCCGGACTCAGCCCCCGTGGTGGAGTATGGCCTATGCTTTCTGCGATGCAGGAAGAGACCCGTGCCCGAGCAGTGGGAACATACAAGGGTTGATATTGATCTTATCTAATAGGGACCAGAGCCTTTGCCTCATGTTACGCCCCGAAGCGGTATTCGAACCTCGAGCGACTCGCCAACTCCCGATGAAAAACCTGTTCTGTAAGTAATCGTGTAGTTATTATCGATTGCTAACGATAACGACGTCATTGCATATAAAGTTTAGTCGTGAGCCGATTTCGTCGGGCTCGAACGGAGTGTAGGTTCATGGTATCTAGACGCGCGCTAAAGATTTCGGGGCTTTAATTCTGTTACTGTTAGAGAGATTTCTGTAAAGAAACTAACATTCTGACAGTTGCCAGTCAGTGATAACTATAGAAATATAATCTACGACAGGAAAAATATCGGTCACTTTAAAACTTTGGGTAGCCAAACACAAAGTAAATTCTAGAAATAAACATATACTCTTGTACCCACTATTTAGGCTGGCAAAGGTTAATACACCCTTCATGAGGCATTGTATACGCTTCTTAATAAAATAATAAAATCCCTGAAGATATATTAAGCTTTCCTGAAACGCGGTTCAAAAAATGTGTTAAGTATACTTTGTGCCAAAAGGGCTACTATAACGTAAAGCATTATTTAGATCACAACGATGTCTGAAATTAAAGCCAGAATAATGCATGACTTCTATGTTTTATAATAATTAAGTAAACTCTCTTAATTAAGGACTTTGAAAAGACAGAATTTGGACTTTTTTTGTCAATTTTTATCTCCAAAATGATCTACATTTTGAAATAGACACCTAGTTTGAATTGTAACGTTCATTAAGCCGCAGTTTCTGCGCTAGTTTGAATAAAAAGTTTTCATTTCAGTGCATTACACGACAATGACAGGTTAATGAAAGAGCCACGTGGGGTTTTATTTCATATCATTGACGCCTAAAAGGCTCGATTTATGTGCGCGCGTAGACTTGAAGCAGCAACGAAATTGAATCGACACGTTCATGCAATTGTCATTGTACCACAATGCAATAGCAGAATCAATTCCCAGGGAGTCAATTCTCACCTCATTACCAAATAAGTCGTATAAGGCTTATGACTTGGAATTCGACGTAATAAGTCGTGCGACCGCCAACATTTTTATTCTGAACCCCATGTTAGATTGAACTTGAATCAGAAAATAAATGTCTAATGGGCGAGAATCGGCCCCCAGATCATCTAGCCAAACTCGTCTAGCTTTGTCCACTTTCATTAGACGTACTACTCGTACGTCTCATGCGCATGCGCATTCTCCGGTTTCGACGTTTTAGAAGCCTTTCGCTGCCGATTCCCCTATTTGGTCGACGTAATATGTCCACCTAGGACGTGCCTTACCGGCCCTACCACTTTCGCTTGAGATAATTTAATTTATCATTTTCTCGTTTTCTGTTTCGTTTACTCTCATGCGAGTACTAATTTATCTATTAAAGAACGTTTAGGGTTAAAGCAGCTAATTCTGAAGTTTTATGTAAGTGACTTACCGCCGGTTACTGAACTGAGAATTTCACTATCTAATAAAAATAAAATAAAATATTCATGGACATATTACACAGATCTCGTTAGCCATATACTAAGTACAACTAAATGACTTGTGCTATAGGTGCTAACTCGACATAGACATCGATAGATTTGATACAATAAAAACACAAGTCATTTAGATGTACTTATAGTATAGGGCTAACGAGATCGGTGGGACACGTCCATGAATATTTATTTATTAAGTATTTATATTTTTGTTTTTGCAATAAATAAATACGTACATATCCATGGACATATTACACAAATCTCGCTAACTCTATACTAAGTACAACTAAATGACTTGTGTTATAGGTGCTAACTCGACAATTGATTTAGTACAATAAACACTTAGATAAAATCCAAGACCCGAGACAAACTAGAGAAATACTAATCCACCGGGCACAGGAAAACTAAATTATTAATTACCTAAGCCTCGATTCTCCCACGCCAACGATATTTTGAGAAGAGTTCCTCAATGGGAGTTCGACTCAGTATTCGCGGCGAGAACAATGGATCGATGAATAACTTACATACAGGGTCAATTTCTCATTGTGTATCACTTTCAAACGAGTTGTATGTGACAGAGACGGCTCTGTTGCGTAAAGTTTTGAGAAACACTCTAGAAAGAGGTATACACTTTGGTTTACACTTTGAATCCTGTTTGGTATATTCGCCGAATTGGACAAGTACAGCCTTGCACGTGAAAAGGAAGAGTTTCTCTATTTGTCTGGATCTTTTTATACGTATACGCAACCAACCCTTGTATGTCCCCACTGCCGGGGCAAGGCAGATTGTAAGACAGTGGCGGGCCTTAGGTACTCTCAGAAGTTATCCAGCTGCCCATTGGCCTCTGACGTGGCTTAGCGACTGCGATTACATGACAACCGGCACCAACGGTATGTTTCCCGATTACTCGAAGACGCGTTGACGGTTTTGGAAATTGAAAGGGTTCACAGATGATCCAATAGCCACCAAGTTGGTCTTATGATGGGATCATGTAGAAATCAAGGGAACTCTTCAAATTTCAAGGATACTTTCGAAGCGATTTGGGGGTTCTTTTATAGGGATTCGTGCATTTGTTTTCGAAAAACACAATTTGGCGGAGTCGTAAATATGATGCTCACAAATAATCGTGAAATATTCTATTTTTGAATTTTTGAGTCGCCCATTAGCTCAGTTGGAAAGAGCGCTGGCACGGATAGCCAGAGGTCGCGGGTTCGAATCCCCGGTATGGGTGGAATTTTTAGCCTCTAAATTGTTTTTTTAAAAATAGAACCTGCCTTCATAACACTGCAGCACTAAAATAGAGAAATAATTTAAGGAAATATGACCATAAGTTCTATGTAGGTATTGTAGCAGAGCGGCGGTAGCCCAGTTAGAACAGGGTAGAACGAATAATTCGGAAGCCCAGTTAGAACAGGGTAGAACGATTGTTCGGAAGCCCAGTTAGAACAGGGTAGAACGATTGATTCGGAAGCCCAGTTAGAACAGGGTAGAACGATTGATTCGGGAGCGAGAGACCCAGGTTCGATTTCTAGTGCAGACATGTATCAATGACTTTGATTTCTAAATTATGGAATATTTTAAACTTTCGCGACTTGTACACATAGTACGTAATCTACGTAGCGTACGTTGTAATCGCGTAGTAATAGCAATAAATTACTAAGCGATTAAGCCCCGAAAATATTCTAACTATAAATTATGGAAATTGTGAAGAAAAATATCGTGAAGAAACCTGAGTGTTTAACTACCTCAGCCCTTGACATTTTCAATCTGCGGTGGGCACTACTTACAAAGGTTGTCTCGATGAGATCACTTTTAGTGATAAGACCACCGTCTGAGAAATATCTGTGTATTTTTATGTACCTACAAAAAAATGTCTAAATGTAATAAAAGACCTTTACGTTTGTTTCTCACGCTTTATGGCACAAAAAATAAAAACTTAAACAACAGGTAAGTGTAAAGGTAAAATGGCGGACTTATTTCTAAATGAAATTTCATTCAAACTAGTCTAAAAGAGTTTTTAGTTGACTTGCTTATCAGAGAAGATTTGTGCTCGATTTTAAATGTTTATTTTAAATGTTTATTTTAAATGTTTATTTTAAATGTTTATTTTAAATGTTTATTTTAAATGTTTATTTTAAATGTTTATTTACCTACTCTACTTTTACTTCCTAGAAACAGCAATAAATGTTGTTATTAGTTGTTAAGAAGGAAATATAACATAACATTTACATACAAGCACATACATTGCTTCTGGCCCCACACTAGGATACCCTGTGTCGTGGGAACCAGAAACAACGACATCACAAACATGTAAACATCCAAGACCTGGGCTTTTTTTTTTTGTTCCCAGCCGGGATTCGAACCCGGGACCTCTTGCATGGTAGGCAGACGCGCTACCGCTACGCCATAGAGGTCGTCGTTAATATTGGTTGCATTGGCGTATATATTTCAATTAATCATCACAGTGAACTCAAGCACTTCTGTGCTAATGCCAATGAGTGATTGCGTCGCGCCCAAAAAAATTGCTTTCCTTTTAGAAATATTTTCGTCGCTCACCTTTTTCACATGCATTTTTTCCTAAAAATATAACGGTATTCCTGAAACATGTCGGTTAATACCTATTTGTTATTTAAACGTTAAATTTGTGCCTGCCTGCAGTGCCTGGGGCGTGGTTTTAGATAAAATCACCATGTATTTTCTTAAATTTTTACACATAACAATTAAAAACCATGGGTATGGGTAGGCTGATAGGCCTAATAGGGTATAAAAAGTTAACTTTATTCCGGAATCAATTACTTGGGCAACTCAACAATTAAAAATTATTGATATGGGTGGGGCGATAGGCACTAATTAGGGTACAACAGGTTAACTTAATTAGGGGCAACTCAAGTATCTGATTCCGGATTTTTTTTACGTAGCCTCTATATTTGTGTCCCGCTGCTGGGCAAAGGCCTCCCCCAATTCAATTCAGAGCGTTCTGTCCTGGGCCAAGAACAAATATTGTTTGGTAGCTTCCACACCACCTTGTCATTCAGCTTCTTACGCACACCCCTCCCCGAAGGCGCTCGTCCGTTTCACCCAGGCTCACTGAACCCGCATCACTGCGGCCGTAACGTAATAAATTATTCAACTCGCGGCGATTTCTCGGCGGGATTCCTGTGCCGGCGCACGTCACCCCTGAATGGGCGCGTTTGATTTCAAATCGGCCGGTTGACGGATGACAGCCATCAGCTTGCTATGCGCATGCGCAGTTTGCGCAGCTCCCCCCCAACCCCCCGCCACCCATCGAACGGACGGCATGCATTCGATATTAGATCCTTACCCAGCTCGATGCTACGACGTAGATTCTGCGTAGATTCTACGTTCCAAGCATTTCTGTAACTAAAACTTTCCTTATCCTAGTTCTGATCGGTATCCTAGTTTGGGACCAAGTCAAGTGATTGTGTCGTGTGGAAGTTATTATCATTACTTTGACACCATTTCTTAAATATCTCTTTTAAGTAGCCATTTAAGGCGGAATTCAATTGCAACAATACCATCTAGAACCTATGTAGTTTTACAGTTCTATTTTTTAGAACTGTGCTAATTAGATTTTATTTCTGCTTCTTAAAGTGTACCACGACATCTATTAGGCTTAGCCGCATAGTAGATTGTTACAACTGTCATATTGAAGACATTATTTTTACATAAATCTCACGCACTGAGAGCGTACTAGGCTTACAAGGTTGCGTATGCGATGCAGTCATATAAATATTCATTAATCAGAGAGATTGTTGTGAATCTATTATCAAACTGTACGAGTTACGTACAGTACGATCGACTAGTTAATTGACTCTAGCCGATCTGTGCTTTAGCTTTCAATGGCTTTACCAAAGGTGCAAACTCAGCGATAAGCAGTGATTTACTTGAAAGAGCTGGGGGGTGAGTCTTTAAAATGCATAGTTGTTCAATAGCAAAGAGAAAGATAAAAAGTACCCGGAATCAGCGTGCGTGCATGCAACGACTTATGAACGTTGATGAAGCGAAGGTGATCTGTCAGGATTGTGGCAAGTGGCAGTCCATGGTCTCTGCCTACTCCTCTGGGATACAGGCGTGAGGTTATGTATGTATGTATGTATGTATGTATGTATGTATGTATGTATGTATGTATGTATGTATGTATGTATGTATGTATGTATGTATGTATGTATGTATGTATGTATGTATGTATGTATGTATGTATGTATGTATGTATGTATGTATGTATGTATGTATGTATGTATGTATGTATGTATGTATGTATGCACGCATGTATGTATGAATGTATGTATGTTCAACAGAGTCATATTAGTCCGGTAATAGTCGTTTCATTCACACTATCGGTAGTCTCGTAACCAATCGCATTGCAATGGTATAACCCGTGCTACATAACTCGGCGCATCACACGATTCGATCTTCTTCGCGGGAGATGCCTATTTAATTTGCGCGGGTTATACCATCGTTACATATACCGTTTCAATATACTTTAATGCGGGCGCAAGTGGTAATTATAAATACTTCAATAAATTAAAAAAAATATCTCTGTGTAAAAGCCTCATACTCTGAATATCTAAACGAACAACATTTTTTTACTATTTCTGATGTATTATTATAGTTATTAATTAATTATACATAAAATTGAAATTAGTTAATTTAAGCTAAATTTCTGCGTAAGTTTTATACTTAATAAAACAAATTGATGATGTTGTTTTCTAAACTGAATACATTATTATGAATATGGAACAGCTGATATTTATTCGCAATTTCGAAAATTTCCTCAAAGTAAAAGTTGTTCCTATAGACAAGTAAAACCCTCCATTTTGGGATGTACATATTATGAGGGTTTTTACATCCTGTTTCTACAAATATAGATACTAATAGGGAGACCCGGCCCTCGTTAGTCCAATGCGATTAAAACCAAATGAAATCGGCGCCAAATCACGTTCAAAAGTCGTAACCGATAATTGTGCCGGGCCTAAGTTGTACCAAACGCTTGCCAACTGAGGAGGTTGTGAAATAGACTGGATACTATTGTTGAGTCACATCACATTGATCAATTTGAGTCGTTACAATCGTTTACTAGTTCCTTGGACAGCGTAACAAGAACGGCGGACAATTAAATTGTTTGACGCAACAAGTCAGTCAGCAGTCGGTCAACTTTATTGTTCCAAGGTGAATTCCATTATAGAGACTTTAGTCTCGCTCGTTGTAATCAATAGTAGAAGATTAACTCATTGTTGCGTCGGTTACCGATGTTGCTTGCTGAGGCGATGCGGGGCGTGGGGGGTGCTTTCCGTTGCGCGCCTCCTGCCGCGACGTTAGTTGAGACTCGATCACCAAAGCTCTCCAGCAAGATATTGTAGGGGCACCCCAAAATCAACGCCGCCGATAACCCAAATCCCATTAGACAAAGCGATAGCAGGGGTGCCGAAATACAGTTGGGAATAGACCTAGAATTATTTGTTTAGTAAAAATGAGTTTTTTTCCAATTCGTTCGAGACTCTCATAGTGAGTTCGACTAATTGGACACTGGTTTTTAGTAAACTTGTCACTGGAATATATTTTTGTTTTTATTAAGACACGATTCACGTGCTCCCTAAGTTTTATTATTTGTTAGACTATTCACATATTTATAGCTAAGGAATTGAATGCTATTTGATATAGGTAAAAATAATCGAATTTACTAAGCAACAAATGTAATTCGTGGAACATAAAGATTATTTCACGGAATTCTTGAGTTTCGCGTAACCCAGTTTAGGATCTCCAACACTATTTGGGACATGAAGCGAACGATATCGACAACTTTGCTCTCAAATCAATCAAATCAATTTATTTCAAAGTAAAGAATTTAAATTCTGATTGCTAAATGTCAATGTACAATATAAAATGTAAGCCGATCTGCTATTCTGGGTCTTCGTTCTGCTATTCAGGCGGCCTCGGTGGCGCAGCGGTTTGACACGCTGACTGCAAAAATCGACGGTCTCGGGTTCGATTCCCGGCCGGGTCAAACTAGGAAACGAACTTTTGTAGTTTGTCTCGGGTCTTGGATGTTCTCTATGTATTTATTGTATTAAATCAATCGTCGAGTTGGCACCTATAACACAAGTATTTAGTTGTACTTGGTATAGGGCAAACGAGATCTGTGTAAGATGTCCATGAATATTTATTTATTTATTTAGTATTTATTATTATTCTGCTCTTTAAATACTGTACTGAGTCAGACTTGTGTAGTGAGTATTTCACACGTCAGCCTCGGAAGAACATATCGCTTAGAATTCGGTTCACACGAATAAGTTTGGTCAAAACGAGCTTTTCTGGGGCATTGACACCGATTTTGCCAAGTTTAGGCCGCTGGCGTCCGTCTGAGGAATTCGACGGAGGTTTGTTAGTTTATTTCTAGTGGTTAGCATTCATTTGTGAGTTTCGTTGTACCGTTCCGAAGTTGCCGTATAATTATTATATTCGATGAATCCTATCTCGATGATAAAGCGAAAAATTTTTTTGTTAGGACGGTTGCAAGTGGCAAGCCTAGGCCCCAGATCCTGTTAATAGGATTTAATTTTATTGCTGATTTAAGTCTAAGCCCGCCCACGTATGAAACCTTCTAGGCGCCCATGGTATAAAAACACGTCACGTAACCCGTCCATTTAAGTGTCATTGTAGTGTCATGCACTAACAGAATTAAGGCCCTAGTCGCTGCCTACCTCTCCGGGATTCAGGCGCGTGCCTTCATCTCTTTATAGGATTGTCACCTTAGATTGAGACTACAGCAATAGAAAGACTCTCCTTAGATTCATCATCAAACCCTTATGCCCCCACCGAGGGGCACGGGTCTCTTCCCTGTTGAAGGTATAGGCCGTACTCCACCACGGGGGCCAAGTCTGGATTGGCGGAGGCCTGTAAGACTACTGGCTGCACTTGCGTTCAGAAGTTTTCAAGCCCTAAGGCCTCTGACTTGGCTTAACGACTGCCATCTACCGACGGCAGCCGGCACCAACTGCTTAACGTGCCTTGCGAAACGTAGAACCACTTGGAAAAATGCCTTTAGCGTTAGTCATGAACGGTCACCCATCCATGCATTGAACGCGCCCTATGTTGCTTATCCTCGTGATCGTTTAAGATCACTCTGGCAGCCGGAGCTACGAGCGATTAGTTTATGTAATGTAATGAAATACTATCTCTCTTTATAGGATTGTCACCTTAGATTGAGACATACAGCAATACAAATATTCAATAAAGCAGCAATAACTCCAAAGATGTAAAGAGCTCGTTAACCCTTTGTAGACGTAGGTACCTGCTTTATGAAATAGGATTTACCTTCTGATAAGAGCTGGCTGAAGATAAATTAAACAAACAATCGCAAATACACTGGCAAACGTTAGGGATAGGCAAACATTAGGTACAGTCTGTTAGCTTTCAGAATATATATCGGCTACTATCGGATAGAATGAGATATATTCGTGTAATAGAAATATAACTTTACATAACTTTTCAAAATATGAAGAAAAGTTTTATACAGAGCAGGAAGTAGTATTACACTCGTGTGCTTTCGGCGAAAACCGAATCCTACTCTAGAGCCCGGGGTATATACTAAAAGCTAACAGACTGTAGATACCTACAAATAGATTTTCTATCAACAATACAGCGAACTTCGTAAAAGAGTAGTGTAGCGTAGATTGTGATAAGTTAAGCAAACTACCGCTAATTCACGGCCAAACACTACGAAGACAATTTCAACAAAACAGCTGAGTGTGAACACACGCCTGTATTTCGAAGGGGCAAGCAGAAGTAGACCAAAATTTGTATCATGTCCCGGTGCTGACATACCTCTTCGTCGTCATGCTACGAGTATACTAGTCCACTGCTGGACATAGCCCTCCCCTAAAGAGCGCCACGTTGTGCTATGATAGGGGGTAATGCCCATAATCCCCACGCTGGGCATGCGGGTTGGGGATCGCAGTTCGGTGGAATTGTACTGGAGGGGGCGCTGCTGCGATATTAAACCCCCCGGTTTAATATCGACCTATCATTTAATAGCCCCAGGATGCCTTTGGGTCCGCCACGAATTATGGCCGCAAAGCCGTCCACACGGGCTTCAGCAAACATCCCCGATGCGCTGCAGAATCGCGGCAGCCCCAACAACATCCTAAAAACATTATTATAATGAACCCGCATTATGAAAAATGTGAAAATGACTTTGCTAAATTCCGCCAAAACTCCCTCAAGCATCCCACTTTTCACCAATACTTGTGTGGTGGTGTGTTCGTGTCTTACTCCTGCTTGAAAAAGTGGGAGGGAGGGCGGTGCATTAATGACCGCATGATGCTTGTGGGATTTAAGGCTTAACAAAGTAATTTTCACATTTTGACATTAATTTCTTCACATTTGGGGCATACGGCTGTAACCCGAGCAGCCATTTTTTCGTGCTCCTGGCTTTAGAAACCACTAGGGTCTGGGGTGTTCAGGGCAAAGCCTTTATTAAAGAGGTAGGTCGTCGTCTGAGGAACCGTGGCTTGGACTACCGCTCCGGAGCATATTTGATGCAAAGGATATCCCTAGCAGTGCAGCGCGGTAATGCTGCCAGCGTTATGGGAACCTTTGGGTCGGATATGTGTCGGGGCGGTTTGATTGACTAATTTTGTTTCGGTTGTATTGTGTGTGTGTAATTTTATTTGTTTGTTTTTTTTTCTTTTGCTTATTTATTAATAGTATTTTATATGATATGACGATACTGTTGTGAATTTCTATAGTTTAAGGTATTCTTTTGATTACATGTGACATTTTTCAATAAATCAACTCCTCCTCCATTTCACAAATGTACATAACTTAGAAAACATTGGTACATGCCGCGATTCGAACCCACGACCACTCCGCTGCCAGCACCGCTTGTAACTTATCTATAGACTCTACATTTCCTAGTTTCTGTAGGCTTGTTTTATACACCGAATATATAGGGTTACTAGCTTACCCCAAAGGTTGTTTTGCCTTATTAATTAGCCTTCGACCTATTCTTTGACCAAATATACACAAAAAAACAAACAAATCGGTTAATCCATTTGGAATTCACAAACACTGTGACACGAGATTTATAATGGGTATTACATTCATTTATTTCGGGTAAAATGGTGATATTGTGGGTGATAAATTTATTTCTGAAATAGAAGCGTATAACCTAACACTTCAATCTTAGAGTTTGTGTTTGAGTCATTTTGTTTCAAATAATTTTTTTTCAATTATAAGTGTTGACAATACAGTTTTGAAAAATTGCGCTGCTAGTGAAGAATTTCAGAGTCTACATGGTATCATTAATTTCGCATCATTCTGTCAATATGATATAGCCTTTGGAAAATCATTTTTTTTTGTTAGTTTGGGCTTTGGCCCCTATACTGGGCTCAGCCTGTGAGTGATTGAATCAGTGTGTGAGTAAGTAACTGAAAAAGTGTTTATTCATTGCTCGAAAATTACAATATAATAGTTTGGCCCCTGGTGGCCCTTGATACTAGGCTTAACCTGTGTTATGAGTGCAGTTTGACTAATAGCTTAAATAAATA
Organism: Yponomeuta sedellus; assembly: GCA_934045075.1. Classification (NCBI taxonomy): domain Eukaryota; kingdom Metazoa; phylum Arthropoda; class Insecta; order Lepidoptera; family Yponomeutidae; genus Yponomeuta; species Yponomeuta sedellus. The sequence goes on along the minus strand of OW203728.1, from coordinate 4,701,823 downwards.
ATTTTGAAGCAGTACTCAATCATATTAAGGACTGCCTCAAACAAGCTTTCCTTAAATTGGTATATACAAAGGCGATACCAATTTTTATTTAGTTGAATTGGTATTTAGTTTCATTTAATTATCATTTCTGTAGCATCAGCTCATTAACGATTTAAGCTTAATTTATATAAATGCTGTGCTTACCTTTAAGTGGTTTACATACACGTCATCTTCTTCTTTTGTACCAAGTTCTGTATGTATGCTGTTGGTGTCCTAATAAAATAAAACAAATTAATAATAAATTTCTTTAGAAATTAAATATTAATAAGTAACTTTTATTTGTAACGCAAGTTGACCAAATTAAAGTCGAGAGTAAAGGTGCTGATAACGGTTTCTGGCTGTGGTTAGGCTAGGAAAAAAGAATAACTTGGAAAAGTCCGTTTTTTTTATTAAGTGAAGTCGTCAGCGACTAGTGATGTGATTGGCGAGAGACCACAAAATATGGAGTGACGGGTAAGAGGCCCAAACCCAGCAGTGGGAAGAGGTGGGCCGTGATTACTGTCGACAACACATTAATCTAGTTTATAAGTGCTTATCCGGAAGAAAGAGGCGTGACCACAGAATCAAATAATCAAAGAAGAAATATAACACAATGATATCAAATAAATTGAGATCACCAATATTATTAACTAGCTGACCCAGCGAACTTCGTACCGACTAACAGTCGATTCTTTATTATTTTTTATTTTCCTTCCGTAAGAACCATCCTCGTACTTCAAGGAATATTCTAAAAAAAAAATTAGAGAAATCGGTTCACCTGCTCTCGAGATTTGCGCTTACCAACACATTCAGCGATTCATTTTTATATTATAGACTAGCTGACCCAGCGAACTTCGTACCGCCTAATAGTCGATTCTTTTTTTTTCTCTCCGTAAGAACCATCCTCGTACTTCAAGGAATATTTAAAAAAAAGAATTAGCGTAATCGGTTCAGCTGTTCTCGAGATTTGCGCTTACCAACATATTCAGTAATTCATTTTTATATTATAGATTAAATAAAAAAATATAATTGAAAAAAAAATAATTACCCAAGTGTGACGACACGCGGTGTGATAGCTGTTTCAGTAAAAATAGCTGCTGCTTTCAGCCATTTTGACTAAAACAACATGCCTATGTTTACAATTTTTTATCCTATATGTTCTAGTGTACAATAAAGAATATTCTTTAATTATATCCATGCACTATACGCATACTATACTCATCACTTGACAGGGACTTTATAATTAAAATGAACTCGTATGAATGTAATGTATGTAAAATTTATGACCGGAAATGAGTAGCTGGTAATTAGCTAACGAAATCGATAATGGCCAACCACAGGTTAAATTAGATGAAAATAAGTATTTTACTAAAATATGAGAGTGCAAGATAATTTGAAATTTTAAAAAATCTTGAAAGCCAAAATATAGACCATAGTAAACTTTTTTTTGTGCATTCAGAGGTATCCCGAACTTTTTAAGATGGGATCAGGTAAAGCTATTAAAATAACCTGCATCGCATTCCAAATTCGCCGTAAAAAACGCTCTTCGAGGCATTCGAGGAACGCCATACAATCCGGCATTCCGGCGAAAACACTGTCATATAGATAGAGAAACAAAAATAGCGATTATTTTTATACAAATATAATTCCCCTTAAACACTTCTCAGGGGTAGATTAAGTAATCTGTGGTCACGTTTTTCCATTTAGGACTGATTTATATTGGCTTTATTTCCGTGCTTTTTAAGCATGCTTTACAAAGATCTAGAAGGGAATACGAGAAGGGAATAGGTATTAACATATATATATATATATATATATATATATCTCTTTGAGAAAAAACCGGCGCCTTTATATTATTATTTTTATGGTAACCCTAAAATAATTGCAGTGCCTTACGGGTGTACTCTTGGCGTCTTTATTCCTTTCTAGATCTATGTAAAGCATACTTAAAAGGCATGAAATTAAGCAAATGTAAATCAGGCCTTAACACAGCCTATCTGTGAAGTTATAGTACCAACCCGCATGCCCAGCGTGGGGATTAAGGGCATTACTCCCCAATGATGGCACAACCTTGCACTATGGCGCTCATTAGGGGAGGGCTATGTCCAGCAGTGGACTAATATAGCCTGAAGAAGAAGAAGTACCAATACGCTAACCTCAGCATCTAAAATTGCCAATACGCGGTGAGCACGCGTGGTAATTAATCCCCTACTCTCTCTTTCCATGAGAAGGGATGCGCCCTATAGAGAGAAAAAACAAAATAAATCTGCCCCTCAGGAGTGTACTAAGGAACCATGTTATTACAAAAAAGAGGTCGTGGGTTCGATTCCCACTGGGGCCCCTCGTACATCTGTACAAAGGGCCTGAGTCTGGGTGAGTTTTCATGTTTTGACATCCTTGCCCGGTTACCATAATACAGTGTATCCTACCTAGTTTGGGTCCAGGTCAATTGGTTGTGTCGTATGGACGTTATTATTATCAATGAATTAAATAAGACCGAAGCTCTTTAGTTATATGTAGAAGAACCTTAGAACACATTTCAATGATCTGAGAGAAGAACATTGGCAAACTTTCACCAAACTACGTTTGTATTGATATTGCTTATATTCAGAAGAACAAAACAACGTACTTCGCACAGCTTAGGTACAAAATTGAAAAACAAAAACAGATAGAAATATTGAAACACTACTACTCGTATAGTTTAAAAACGATATCCTAGAGGTTATCCTAGAGCTTAGAGTATGGGAAATGTAGCATTAAGGAGCGCCCTAGTATCCTAGCGCCACCAATAGAATAGTGTAATTATAACTTTTATCTACTCTGATACTATAGATTATAAACTGAAAACAAACCTCTTATTACAAACGCTACGCATAGGCCAAAAATATTTTTTTAATTACGATACATGTCTTGTATGGACACCTGTATCATAATATAACTTTTTAATCGTAACGATACACCTATACAACCTCCAGCTGGACCAAGAAGGTAGAACCTCTACTTTTAAAAAAAAGGTTTCATGAACGAGTCCGCGCCGCGGCGACGCAACACGCTCGCTCGCGCAATCGATTTAAAAAAACTTTTCAATGTTTAAACAAAGTTTGTTTATGTTTAATATTATTTTATGTATTATGGTATGAGAGTAGATAAAGTACTGTATAACACTGTACATGACTTGATCTTATAAATAACACTCGTGTTATCAGCACCCTTACTATGCCACAGTATCATTAACTCTTACACAAGTTTTATTACTTACCTATACGGTTTTTTCAAGAATCGACGTCATAAATCTTATCAACTGAGACAACTATTTTTATAACCTACAATTCTCTCAAGTCTCGAACCTGGGTTCAACAAGCCCTAGTACTATATTTTTTAATCTTATTTATTTTATAAGACCTAGTCGTCGTCGTCAGGCTATACTAGTCCACTGCTGGACATAGCCCTCCCCGAAAGCTCGCCACCTTGTGCTATCATAGGGGGTAATGCCCATAATCCACACGCTGGGCATGCGGGTAGGGGATCGCAGTTTGGTGGAATTGTACTGCAGGGGGCGCTGCTGCCCACCCCCTGGTTTGTGTCCCTTAGTCACCAAACCTAGACCTTGACCTAGTACTATAATCGATTTCGCAAAATAGAACGTTTTTGGACAAACTGCTTTGAAGTCCTAGATTCTGGATTCAAGGCTCTTGTCAGTAGGCCCTAAAGAGACCTACTATATTTATTAATAAATATGTTGTTCACAATTTCCAAATAAAAGGTATGATTTCTTTCCATTGGTGACGCTAGTTAGCAGCGCGATGCGCCTTAACCATATTTGCTTATCTTTTTCTCCCACGTCACGTATATGGAAATCAGACTACCGTTCCCACGTTTTGCACTTCACTCTGACAACAATCAAGACTAAATCTTTAGTGCCAACTCTTCCTTTATTGATGCTGGCTGACTAAGGAAACCATTAAAAAAAACTTTCGACCGCAGACAGCGCTCGTTTTGTTTTACGTTACGTACGTTGCATAACTTTTTTATGCGCATAACTTCCTCAATGTTGCCAGCAACTTTTTCCGCTCTCTAGGTGGAAAGCCGGTAAAAACTGTTTGCTTATAGAGAAGGTTTCCTTTTTACCTACTACCTGCGTCATAAATTCACAATACCTAGTCACTGGAAGTCGAAGTGTTTCGAGGGTTTTTTTACCATCTTTATTTATTTCGGGATTTTGTCCTAGTGGGACAATGTCAGCCCCATCGTACCCTATTCTTATTAAGTAAACAATTTTTGAATGTGGAACTCCTTAAAAACATTAATAAAAAGTTTGTCTTTTATAAAAAAAATAATTTAAAGACTTTTTTTGTCTTAATTTTCTCTTTCGTGTGGTGAGTATTATTTTTGAATGAATTGAATTTTTTTAATTTTGAATTCTTGTAAAAACTTTAATTTCATGAACTTTTTGCTTTTTTCTTACCTTTCTATTTTTGTGATCTTCATCATGAATGCATTATCTCCTCACCGAGGGTCTCTTCCCTGAAGAAGGTATAGGCCACACTCCTCCACGGCGGCCAAGTTCGGACTGGTGGAGGCTTGCAAGACTAGTGGCTGGTCTTACTGACACAAGATTTTAAGCCGCACTAAGGCCTCTGACCTGGCTTAACGACTGCCATCTATCGACGGCTGCCGGCCAACTCGGAAAAATGCCACTAGCGTTAGTCATAGACGGTTACCCATCCACGCACATAACGCGCCCTATGTTGCTTAACTTTCATGATCGTTTAAGATCACTCAGGCAGCCGGCGCTACGAGCGATCTGTGAGCTTACTGATCCGCTTTGTAGTGTTTTTATAATTTGGATTTTAAATAAAGAAAATAAAAGTTATACTATTTTTATTTTTAATGCACTAACCCGTGCTAAGGACAATTTTAAAAAACCTATTTAAAGGCTAAAAATTCCACCCATGTCGGGATTCGAACCCGCGACCTCTGGCTATCCGTGCCAGCGCTCTTTCCAACTGAGCTAATGAGCAACTCACCGGCATCAGTGAAATTTCGAACCTCTTTACACTATTCTCTGTATTACGTACAGGCAGCGACATCTGGCGTAAATTGCATCACTTACAGCCCCGACTACCTACTTTGCAGTTAGGTTTTTACATCGGAATGATATCACTCATGTGGGTACCATGATTATACTATTTTTATTTTTAATGCACTAACCCGTGCTAAGGACAATTTTAAAAAACCTATTTAGAGGCTAAAAATTCCACCCATGCCGGGATTTGAACCCGCGACCTCTGGCTATCCGTGCCAGCGCTCTTTCCAACTGAGCTAATGGGCGACTCTAATGGGCCTATGGATAGCCAGAGGTCGCGGGTTCGTATCCCGGCATGGGTGGAATTTTTAGCCTATAAATAGGTTTTTTAAAAATAAAAACTTATGAGGTTACATTTAGCGTACTCTTGTTTACCTATATCAGTGAATGGCAAGTGAATGAATGACTTCACGAAAGAGTGAATGAACACAAAGCCCATACGTTGAGTGAGAAACATACCTACTCGTTCCGTGTTTAGTTGATGAAACTATTACCGTAGTTAAACACCGTATCGATGAGCATCGCATTTTACTTTGACGTGCATTTATTACTCCTTTTTATACAAACTTGCAAAGCATCCAGGTAGCTCTTACCAGACTTGGTGTAAGAGCGAGAATTGAACGAAAATATTGATTTTGGTAGAGGTTGATAGTACAAAAGTAAATAGAGTGAATCGAGCATGCGCAACTGATACTTGTAGGTGCGAAGAAATCTTTCGGACATTAATTGGTAGCACTATTTTTATTTTTAATGCACTAACCCGTGCTAAGGAACAAATTTAAAAACCTATTTAGAGGCTAAAAATTTCACCCATGCCGGGATTCGAACCCGCAACCTCTGGCTATCCGTACCAGCGCTCTACCAATTGAGCCAATGGGCGACTCACGGCATCAGTGAAATTTCGAACCTCTTTACAATATTCTCTGTATTACGTACAGGCAGCGACATCTGACTTAAGCAAATTGCATTACTTACAGCCCCGACTACCTACTTTGCAGTTAGGGTGGATTTCACCCGGCATGGGTGAAATTTTTAGCCTCTAAATAGGTTTTTAAATTAATTGGTAGTTTTACATTTTAGATTTCAACTGTTCAATGATTAATCAAGCCAGCTGGTGTGGTTATTAAGCATGTTATTCCGGTGTTGCAATGGGGGACTTGAATAAAAAAATGTTTTATTATTAACGGCGATATATTTTAAATATACATATATTTGACAATATCACTCGCTAGCTGTGAAGGAGCATAAACAATATTTTATTATTAGCGGAGATAGAATAGAATTGGGCACGCGTGGTAATTAAGCCCATAGTCTCTCTCTCTGAGAGAAGGCCTGTGCCCTGCAGTAGGACGTTTATAGGTAACATAAAAAAATTGGAGAGGCCAATAAATACAATAAATATGTATATATTTTAATTTAGATCTGCAATCAGTCTACGGACTATGATCAGATTTATGTCAACTATATCAGAGAAAAACTATTAATCAACTGAAATTGATTGATTACAATACATATCAAGCCGCCCATGAGGCCTCTGACATGGCTTAACGACTGCCATTACATGAAAGCCGGTTCAAACTTCTGACAGTAAGGACCGCCACTGTCTTACAATCCTCCACTAAACCGGACTTGGCCCCCGTGGTGGAGTACGGCCTTCCTGCAATGCAGGAAGAGACCCGTGCCCCAATAGTGGGGACATACAAGGGTTGATATCTATAAAACAACCAGATTTTATTTACATACAACGTGCTGGGTCACAATGAAACTTTACCAATACCTTTAGAGGACATAAATCAAGGCTTGACATTTAAGTTCAAAGTAAGTGTACATAACATGCCGGCATTCGAACACAAGACCACCAGAATGAGAAGCCGGCTTTCTACCGCATTGTGCATCAAATTGTCGTAATAAACTATGAATCGAAATTTTAGGAGACGATATAATGCATTGATACTTTTTAAATCAATGTTTAAAACATCTCAACCACCGCAATCCATTGCGACTTGCGAGGAGCAAGTTTCACAGGGCGAATGAACTCTTTAATTTATTTACCTATGTTAATAGATTCACGTTCTAACGCTGTATCTCATCTCTGACTCTCTACGGCTTTGGCAAAGCCTCTAATTTGCTCTAATACCGCGGCCTCTACGTCTACATATATCCGTCTACATATATATGTTGTATGTAAGATAAGATAAGAATATTCTAAAAACCTATTTAGAGGCTTAATTTTTTTTAAATTGTCCTTAGCACGGGTTAGTGCATTAAAAAGAAAATAAGAAGAATATTTAAAAACCTATTTAGAGGCTAATACACTCTGTACGTAATACAGAGAATATTGTAAAGAGGTTCGAAATTTCACTGATGCCGTGAGTCGCCCATTGGCTCAATTGGTAGAGCGCTGGTACGGATAGCCAGAGGTTGCGGGTTCGAATCCCGGCATGGGTGAAATTTTTAGCCTCTAAATAGGTTTTTAAATTTGTTCCTTAGCACGGGTTAGTGCATTAAAAATAAAAATAGTGTAAGAAGAATATTCTTTATTGTACACCGGAAAAGTAGTTACAGAAGCGGCAGATACAAAAGATCAAATACAATTGGCGGCCTTATGCTAATAGCAATTTCTTCCAGGCAACCTTAAATTGGAAGATTGGATTGGATTATGTATTTATTTAAGTATGTATGAACAGTACATGTATGCAATTTTGACTTCTGTGGCTCAGCGGTAGCGCATCTGCCTACCATGCGAGAGGTCCCGGGTTCGATCTCCGGCTGGGGACAAAGAAACCCAGGTCTTGGATGTTTACATGTTTATGATGTCGTTGTTTCTGGCACCCACGACACAGGGTATCCTAATGTGGGGCCAGAAGCTATGTATGTGTCAGTAAATGTTACGTGTGTCCCAGCATTTGTTTTCTAAGTCATGTTATGAAGTGTTTTAACAGAATCGCGTTTTAATAAATAACATCGAATGGCATTAACTTCAATAACACTACTTCGCACCGTGTTAAAATGGTACGCTGCAAGAACATAAACCTATCATATTAAAAATTATGTATTTATAAATTATCCGACTGCGTAACAAATTATAAATATAAATACCTAGTTTTCCATTTTTTATATACGCAGTTTAATTTTCATATTAAAACGAATCGAATGACACCAAAGCTTCGCTCCATCGAGTCTTTTAGGCTTACGTAGGCTACAACAACGTAGTAAAAACATATACCTACGTACATTCATACATACATACACAAACACATATACATACATGTATACATACATAAAAACCCCTCCTTCTGGCGCAGTCGGGTAAAAATACATTCGAGCAAAATAAGCCATTCGTGCCTCGACATAGCACTGATTGTACCGATAGAAAGGCGAAGAATCAGCATTTACGACTACTGGCAGTTTTAATTCAGCGCAGTATTATCTAAATTACATCATCGTCGTTCACTCTACATCGACAGCATTTATTTACATTCTAAAAAGTTGACGATGCTTGACTACTTTACGCTCCCACACATAAATCATAAGCTTTCTTTTTCATTTGAATAGTTGGTGTTTTTACAGCACCGAGGTTTATACTAATTCGCAGATGTGCGCAGCTTTGAATATAAACAAAATCATAGGTACAATACGAATAAAATCAGTTGACGATTCGGCTGTGTTAGTTTTGAGCTACAGAGGAGCTTTTGTTGCTCATATCGTTTTTGTATGTATTCAATAAGACAACGAGTAATATAATTAAAGGTCATATCTGTAAATTGATTAAGATAAGAATATTCTTTATTGTACACCAGAGCACATATTATAAAACATGTAAAGATACAAAGTAAAATTGGCGGCCTTATTGCTAAAAGCAATTTCTTCCAGACAACCTTACGACGAAAAGTTGCTGAAGGATGATTACTGTATGTGAGAGATGAGTTGCTGTGTGGTGTCGGCCTGGAGAATAGCACCAACCCAAATTCTTCCCGCGGGTGTCGTAAAAGGCGATTAAGGGTCACAATCCGGGGGGTAGGTAGCAGCGCTCCCTGCAGTACAATTGCACCAAAATGCGATCCCCAACCCGCATGCCCAGCGTGGGGATTATAGGCATTACCCCCCCAATGATGCCACAATCTTGCGCTCATTAGGGGAGCGCTATGTCCAGCAGTGGACTAATATAGCCTGAAGAAGAGAGATGAGAGATTCACGACAATTACCGAAGTTGGCCGAGTCGTTAACTGATTTCAATCGTACTGTACCATCAGCCAGGATTGCGGTGAAAGCAGGCCACAGGACTTCTCTCACAGAAATAGTACCTACGGACTTAATTACGTAGGTGCCAACCCAATTCTTCCCGCGGGTTTCGTAAAATGCGTCTAAGCGGCACAAACCGGAGGGTGGTCAGCAGCGCCCCCTGCAGTACAACTCCACCGAACTGCGATCCCCAACCCGCATGCCCAGCAGGGGGGTTATGGGCATTACCCTATGATAGCACAACGTGGCGCTCTATAGGGAAGGCTATGTCCAGCAGTGGACTAGTATAGCCTGACGACGTGCCAACCGCGGACTTGGAATTTTAAGCATTGTAATATTTCAACACCTCAGATACTCAGGCTTGCTCACAATGATTTCCTTTACCATCAGCGAGTGGTAGTGCTACGAGTACTATAATTTCACAATTGCACATGATTATACTATTTCTATTTTGAATGCACTAACCCGTGCTAAGGACAATTTTAAAAACCTATATAGAGGCAAAAAAATCCCCCCATGCCGGGATTCGCACCCGCGACCTCTGGCTATCCGTGCCAGCGGTCTTTCCAACTGAGCTAATGGGCAACTCACCGGCAACAGTGAAATTTCGAACATCCTTACAATATTCTCTGTATTACGTACAGGATAATTTTTAGCCTCTAAATAGGTTTTTAAAATTGCACATAATTTAGAAAAAAAAAACTCATTGATATATGCCCGCACTGGGAGTCGAATTTTGGTCTCTTGCTTCGTAGTCCATTGCTCTACCCACTGGTCTACAGCCCCTGTCGCGGTAAATTGTATCCGGAACGAAGTATAGGGCCACACTATGTTGTATGTAAGCATATGCCATAGAGCTAAAAATAAAAAAGTAAATTCTAGAGCACTGGCCACTTCACACACCGTTAAACTAATCGTATTTCCTTTTTTTACAACTCTATGCAGTTCACTGACTCTGCCGGTGAGGTCAGTAGCAGTGCTGTTAAAGTTGTGCAATAATAACAGTCATCATCAACAATTTTACGGCAATTAGGCAACCTCACCGTTCCCAGGGAAATTGTGAAATTGGATCTTACGACATCGTAAGTTAAGATAAGATCGAACCCTTTTGTAGGTCTCCACTGCTGGGGCACGGGTCTCTTCCTATATCGCAGGGGTTAGGCCATACCCGTTTAAAGCGCCTTAACGCAAGTACCTTAAGATTAAGACACGTTAGACCTGCTTTTTAACCTCAAATCTTCAAATGTGCGAGCGAAACCGAATGCCTGTTCAGTCTCGCTCGCATGTTCTAACATTTTCACATTATTATAAAAAACTATATAAATACAATACAAATTATTTGTTTACTAAAAAGGATACAAGTGGTAAGTATACTTAATGACTAGGATACCCAGTGCTATGTTAACCAGGCAAGGACGTCACAAATACACCCAGACTGAGGCCATTTGATAAATTATGTGGTCTGAAGCTCAGCTAGATAATAAAATTATCAACAGTTTGTTTACAATGTAGACCAAAGTCGAATGTAATACAAAGGTTGATATTAATTGTACTTTCGATATCAACCCTTCTATGTCCCAACCGAGGGGCACGGGTCTCTTCCCTGAGGAAGGTAGGTACGAGTATAGGCCATACTCCACTTTGGGGACCAAGTCCGGATTGGTGGAGACCAGTGGCTGGTCTTACTGTCAGAAGTTTTCAGGCCGCCCTAAGGCCTCTGACTTGGCTTAACGATGCCATCTATCGATGACAGCGGCACCAACTGCTTACGTGCCTTGCGAAGCACCTTGCGAAATTATAATATATAATATATATAATTATAAATATACGGTCACCCATCCATACAATGAGCGCACCCTCTGTTGCTTAATCTTCGTGATCGTTTAAGAACACTCAGGCAGCCGGGGCTCGCGCATTAATTGTACTTGGGTACACCAAATTATAATATAAGTATGTGCTGGAATCCATACAATAGAAAAATTAACCAGATAATAAATAAATAAATATTCATGGACGTATTACACAGATCAGATGGACATAATATTACGGGGCTGACCCCGTACTAAGTACAACTAAGTGACTTGTGATACAGGTGCTAATTCGATGATATACAATAAATACTTAGATAACATGCAAGACCCGAGACAAACTAGAAAAGTTCGTTTCCTAGTTTGACCCGGCCGGGGATCGAACCCGAGACCTTCGGTTTTACAGTCAGCGTGCCAAACCGTTGCGCCACCGAGGCCGTCAATAATGATGATAACTATGGTTAACCAGCTGATCTGCCAAACGATGTTTTGACATATTAGTTAGGTTGCGACGATCTGAGGTTACTACGACACATTCTCAGGCCTAGCAAATATACGTTTAGGTGTCAGTCTTGTCGAGACCCGCAGCTAGGCCAGGGCTTCGATAAAATTAAGATAACAAAAAAGATATTTATTGCTACAAGATGCATTTTAATACTTCTTTAATAAGTATAGCATTATGATTTCGTAGTGCTTAATCGTAGACTGACCCGGTCGCTACCCGCAGTCCACTCAGTACAGACGCCTAAATATAAAAAATAAACATAAATTAAAAGAAACTATTTAATTAAACATGAATAAAAATTCCATATATTGACTACTGAGCATATTTGCTGACATCTGAGTGCTTAGTGCGAGTTTGACAGATCCAATCGAATAACTTTACTACCGCGTTAATCGAGCATTGAGTAGTGAGTATGAGTAAGTTAACCGTTCGAACTGGCAAAACGCTGTCACAGTACAACTCGCACCCGCGTTTATTCGTGTTTTGGCTGGTAAACATGTTCACTTCTCAACTTAAACCATTACAACTCGCACTCAACAATTTTAATTTCCATACTTGTCGCTAGGTGGCGCTTCCTCGATGCCATAGAAATATGAGGTTACGTTAACGCGATCGAGTATAAAAACTCGCACTAAGCACTCTGTATTAACACGTGAAACCAAGCATAAAAACTATGAAAGTAGATAAGATGAGAATATTCTTTATTGTATACCGGAAAAATACAACCTCAAATTGGAGAATTTGCCGAGGAGAAATAGATACGGGTAGCCGTGCAAATACGAATATTAATAGATAAAAGTACGTATACGTTCCCAATAATAAACTTACATAAATCATACTTAAATACTATAAATAAATATCTACATATACATATAAGTAAGTAGCTACTCTCTTCTAATGTAATATAGAAAGTCTTGTGAGAATGGTACCACACAGTCCCTCAAACACAGTCGGCTAAACTCGGACGCATCTACAATAGCGCTTATCGCCTAAGGCATAAGTACTACTATCGAACCGAAGGGGACCCGTCCGTTTTCGCTGACTGTACACATCAAATGCGCAAGCGCAGGTCAGACGTGTACTAGGCTAAAGTGGACAGATGTTAGTAACGGTGCGCTCGTTAGTTGCGTATTCAGGGTCCGACTCCTGCGCCACATGTTTACCGACGCTAAGGGAATGCTTGAGAAGGTGGGACGGGTGTTTTTGCATGCTGTTTGATTTATAAGTTAGGTAGGGGTAAAATAAGCCTCTGAATAGGTTTTTATAATTGTCCCTAGCACGGGTTAGTGCATTAAAAAGAATAACTCTCTGAATAGAATAAGCCTCTGAATAGGTTTTTATAATTGTCCCTAGCACGGGTTAGTGCATTAAAAAGAATATAATCATGTGGGTACATCAGCGCTTGAAATTGCCAATCCGCAGTGGGCACACTTGGTAATTAAGCCCATATTCTCTCTGAGAGAAGGTCTGTGCCCTGCAGCGGGACGTATATATATAGGCTAAATAAAAAAATTAAGCTTTGCCCCCCGATTCAAAGTCGCTCAGCGTGCTATGGAACGGGATATGTTCGGAGTCTCTTTGATGATCAGTAAATAAACAAATCTATCAAAGAACTAAGGTGACTGACATAGCCTCAAAGACTAGCAAAACTGAGGGCTCACTCCCTCAGCACAAAGCTGAGTCAGCTGCCTTTTGTGGCAATTTAGGCGAAACCACAGGCGAAACCTATGTCTGTTTTATGTTTCGCTTATTGTATATTTGCTTTATTTCTGTTGTAGTATTTCTTAATAATTCGCGATACTCATACATAGTTACTGCAACTGTAACGCTGCCGAAACGTCGGGAAATAAGGTAATTACGTTTTACCTAATAAATAATCGCGATTTGACCTTTTTTGATTTAATATATAATTATTTCTGTTGTGCTCATGTTGTGTTAATTGTCTGGTTTTTTGTTTGTGTGATGTGTCTTGTTGGTATAATAAATGTCTTTCTTTCTTTCTCTCTTTCTCTCTCTTTCTCTCTTTCTCTCTTTCTCTCTTTCTCTCTTTCTCTTTTTCTGTCTTTCTCTTTTTCTCTCTTTCTCTCTCTCTCTCTCTTTCTTTCTTTCTTTTCTTTCTTTCAAAGTGAAGTGGCAGTGAGCTGGTCACGTATGCCGTATAACCGATGGTCGATGTGGTGAAAATGTTCGCGTCTATAGTAGCAATAATTAGACTTGATTCAGTGACTTGGCGGAGGCCGCCCTTACACTTCCACAGTAACTCCCACGGAAACCCCTAAGCTTCTATGCCCCTAGCCGCTATAAAGTCCTGCGCAGACGAGGGGCTTTTGTCCCCGAGGGACAAAAGTCCCTGAATCGTAAGAAATGTCCTAAGAGTACTTGTCGCGGACTCAACGCCTACGGTGTGCGGTCATTTGTACGGGGTACTTTTAGTCCTCCGTGTGCGTTATTCGTTACAATTTATGAGAGATCTATATCGACAGACAAAAAAGTACCCGGGGGAATTGTCCCTCGTCTGCGCAGGCCTTTAACTTGCAGAGCGGTAAGATACCTGCGCGTCTTCTGTTTCCAGCCAGACATCTTCACAACTTCATTAGCCCATCTGCGCCTTGATTATGTAACTTTCCACGTATGTATACATCTGTGTGCGAAAGCGGAATGTTTGCTTGGGTATACGGGTCTGCCCCGTATAGATAGATATAAGGCGTAATATGTATCACACATAGTGGGTACCGCATTTCAGTGGATATCTGATACGTGACAGCGATATTGCGTGGAAGTTAATAATGAAACTACCTAAACTTAGTCCAAATCTTTTGACTAGAAAAATCATAATATAAAATAACACACGTGTATCCCAGAAGGGTGGGCAGAGACCAGGAACAACCACTTGCCACGATCCTGACAGATCACCTTCTCTTCAAGGTTAATCAGTCATTGCAAGGGAAGATAACAAGGACCCGGGATCGGCGTGCGTGCATACACCGGGTTTTCCCCCTTATACACCCTCTATTTTGTATGATTAGAACATGGAAAAGTAATCGGACTGCACATTTTAACGCGAATTTTCTATTGTCAAAAATATAAAATACGCACTGTTTTATGGTTCAATTTTCTTTTAAATAAAAACCCACTTCTTTATACTAAAAACGCTGAAATAGTTTCGAGACGTCTAAATTATTTAGAGACTCAGTGTGCAGAAGCTCAGTGTACATAGTATATTTTTTATTAAGAAACTAATAACCACAACCTTAAAATTGTGTATTTTGACTTAAATTCTGGATGTATGCATGCAACGCCCAATAACACCTAAATGTAAGTAGGTGTTATTGGGCAATTCGTCATCTGACGAATTGAAAGTGATAATGAAACTATACATTTTAACTTTAATTCCGGGATTCTAGGTGCAACAGTGCTCTAGTGCTTGAGCAGTCATTATCAGACTTCCAAATCTTCGGCTGTAGAAACTGACAATGAAATTAAATACTTATGTAAAAACGGCATATTTGTATCTAGTATAGAAGCTTAGAAGTACTTAGAACCTCTCAAGAACGACATTCGAGCTGATGATCTTCGAAACAATGTCCACTAGTAACCATAGAATTAGTTACTGAATGAAAGTACATAATGAACAAAGTGTTTGTAACATCACAACATAACATAATTTTTTGCCTTAAAATTTTAAGTTCTCAATTTCCATCTCTGAAAGTCTTCATCAAAACCTCACCAAATCACCACGGGACAAATTTTACGCTATATTTTATGAAACATATGCATATTACTAATGAATGGGCCTCATTAGGCCTTATATGCTGCTATCCATTGAAGAATTCCGTTTTCTACCTCTGAAATTCTTCATCAGATATTTACCAAATTAAAGTCGGAGTTATGGGACTCTATACCTTTTCAAACAAAAAAAAAAATATCGAAAGCGGTTTAGATTTGACAAAGTTATGGGAAAACATAGTAAAAAAAGGTAATATACGCGTGAATTGACAACCTCCTCATTTTTGAAGTCGGTTAAAAATTATATATTAAACGGGTCAAATCGCGATTATTTATTAGGTAAAACGCGGGGTCTACCCGAGACCACGGCAACTGTAACGCTGCCGAAACGTCGGGAAATAAGGTAATTACGTTTTACCTAATAAATAATCGCGAGTTGACCCGTTTAATATATAGGTAACTATGTATGAGTATCGCGAATCATTAAAAAATACGGTTAAAAATTATCGAAATCGGTTAAGATATGTTGAAGTTATCTGAAAACATAGTAAAAAAAAGTAGTATACGCGTCGAATTAAACCCTCCTCTTTTGAAGTCGATTAAAAAAGGAGTTGTGGATTTCCTACCCTTTGCCGACACTACTCTAAAGTTTGATAGGACAGTCGATATGTAAGTTGTTGACCTTTGACGTGCACTCACAAATAAATATTTGTATCTGCGTGCTGCAGCATGGCCAGCATGATACCGTGTGATACCTATAATTAGCATCACATAATGTTGGAGTAGTAACGTAGAGCTGCATCAGTGGTAGTTATCTAGCTCGTAATGTTTGTAATTAAAACAGCAGTTTCAATATTGCACGTTATTAAAATTACATACGTAATAGGTAAGTAATAGCTAGTGGCGAAATGGTGAAAGTCCCATTAGTTTGTTATTGTTTTGGTAGAGCCAGTCGATAGAGCACTACGACTAACGATCAGAAACCCTTACAAAGGGACAACAGTAATTCTTAGTTATTTTTTTATGAGAAGGAAACTTCTCTTAATTTTTCTTGATCACAAAATTGATAACTTCCTTTCTGCATTTCTGTCTGTGTAGGTATCTATGTAGTTTTGGGTGCAGCAGACACAAAAAAAAAGGAAACAAAAAAAAATTATCGCTCATTTAAAAACGTTGTTTTAAGTACCTACTGGCTGCAAATAAAACATCGCAAAATAAAAACAGATATGATGATAATAATAACTGAAAAATTACTACGACTAGCGCCATCGCGTGTTGGATAGCGGTACTGTCATCACAAAAACCTCTTCTCTTTCATTTAACTTTTTGGAGTAAACTATATTCATTCCAAACCTTTCCGTCATAGATAGTATCTTATTTAATTATATATAACAACTATTACTAATTAGCTTAACTATTTACATATTAATATATTTACAAAATAAGTTTTATAAAAGAAAGGCTGGACTGGCTGCCGTTGGGGAGAGTTTGCAATACGCTGGCAGCATTCCCCGCCTGAATGTCGAGGTTGATGTCTGACCAAACATTTTTGTAAATTGCTTCTTTATTTGTCCAACAGGGGACTCCGGCAGTACCCATGCCTTGTACCTCGAAACGATAGTCGAAGAAACCAGCGATGACCTTCGCTCTGAAAGGTCTTCAGCCGCTACATGGCTTTCAGACTCCGATGCCGATTCGGTTATACACGTACGAGGCGCAGGTATGTCAAAAAATATTTTGAAAAAGACTAGTGAAAATAGAGTAAAAACGAATATTATGAACTGTCTCAGTATCGCATAGTTGTAGTGTGTAAGCTCTATAAAAAAAAAAATTTCAACTCTACATTTTAAGCGCCATCTAGTAAGCAGTAGCGTTACTATTATGCGTATGGTCATTTCAATATATTGTTTGTAATAAACCGAGATGGCGTTGCATTTCGATTGTCTATGCACAAAAAAAAATTATATTTCTTTTTGAAAAAAAAAAATGCAGCATTACCATATTTACCATCTTTTGCAGATCTTTTGTTTTATTCATTTATTTATTGTTAATTGTTATGTATGTACTGTTCTCATAATTTTAGAATATGATAGCTGCGCATGTGTTCATTCAAATGTGTAATAGTTCCAAGGTAACAAGTATTGTCATCATAGGTATTGGCTTCTTCAAAAATTACGTTTTGGAAATTTGGACATCTTCCAAATCATTACGAATCATTACGCGGTCGCGGATCAGTCTGTTTCGAAACTTTGTGCGACATCATCGTCTCACCGTCACAGTGATCAGTGTACAAAATCAGTGTTTTGGTCCAACAGGTTCGGAATGCGACAGTGAGTCTGAGCGCGAGTGGGCCTGCCCGGCCAAGCGACGGCGGCGCGAGCGCGTGGCGTCACCCGCCAGCTCGGGCTCCCTCTCCCGGTCCTCCAGCCTCGCGCAATTCGAATCGCTCGAACGCTCGTGCCTAGCCCAGCCCGGCTCGCCGAGCCTCTCGCCGGATTCCCTGGAGTCGCCGGCCGGCTCCCCGCCGCCGCAGCACCGACCTCCGCCGCGCACCCATCTCTCGGCTGAGAACCTCAGCGAAGATAGTGGTTACTGTGAACGCTCGCGGCGCCCGCCGCCGCCGCCGCGCCAGCCCGAAATAGCTCGACGCCGGGAAGCGGCCGCCGGCTCAGCGCCGTGCCTCGTCGTTTCCACCAGTCCCGAGCGCCGGCCGCGCCGAGCCGCGCGCGCCCTCTCCCTGCCCGCCGAGCTCGACGTGTGCTCTGAGCCCCGCCGGCATCAGACGCACCGCGCTCGCTTTAAGCAGACCTTCGAAGTCTGCGATAGTCTCACAGTCAGCGTCGCCGACCTCACCGCGCTGGACTACAACCGGGGCGGGCTTCGGCGCCCGCGCCTACCGCCTCCGCCCCCTCCGCCACGAGTGCCGCCGCCGCCGCCGCCTACTGATGGCCCACCGCGCGTGCCCACACGCGAGCCCAGCACAGGCAGCGATTCCACCACAGAGTCTGAGCGCGCGTTCACGCAAGAGATGGAAGCGACCGCGCGGCGACTCGACGAGACCGCGCGGCGGCTCGACGAGACCGCGCGCCGTGCGCTTGCGGACACCGGTAACTACGATAAAGAGCTTTCGGTGCTCACAGCACAGAAACTACGGGACTCGTGGGGCGCCTGGGATGACGTACTCGATGAACTACGACGGCGAATGGGGTCGGAATCCACAGAATCTTCGCGGACACCGTCCCCTGACCCCACACGAGAACCCACCTACACATCCACCCCCTTACGGTCTTGCGACGCGAGAGTCAGATCGACTCCCGAGCTAAGGGCGCGCGCGACGCCCCAGAGAGAAACGCCAGAAGAGCTACGAGCGTCACTGCAGCACGTAGCGGCGAGAAGGATACCTGGAGACGCGCCTCCTGCGCGCTCAGTGTCGACAGGATCGAAAGGGGTGACGTTCTCACCGGTGGTGGCGGAAGTCAGCTGGCGCGAGGCGAGCGCCAGCGTCGAGAGCGAGAGCGCGCGCTCGACGAGTGCGAGCGACGACGCGGCGGACGCGGAGGTCGAGGTGGTGGGGGGCGGCGGCGAGGAGCGCGCGCGCCGCACAGACCGACCCGCCGCCATGCAGGAAGCGGCCGCGCGCGCGCCGCGCAGCCGGATCGCCGGCTTCCTCTCGCGGTTCGCGAACTTCCGCT
Organism: Yponomeuta sedellus; assembly: GCA_934045075.1. NCBI lineage: Eukaryota > Metazoa > Arthropoda > Insecta > Lepidoptera > Yponomeutidae > Yponomeuta > Yponomeuta sedellus. The sequence continues at coordinate 4,682,746 of OW203728.1, read as the reverse complement.
TCTCCGGACGGAAGGGGGATAAGAAGACACGGAGCGCAGGCGCGAACGCGCGGGGGACCGCGAACCCGGCAGATGCGGGCCAGACGGAGCGGGCGGCGGCCGGGCCGCAGTATGTGCGCATCCCGCTGAAGGAGGAGGGTGTGCCGGTGGCGGCGGGCAGCCCGCGAGCGGTGGCGCACAAGCCGCCGCGGCCCGCGCGCCCGCCGCCCGCGCCCTCGCCCGGCGTGCTAGAGACGGACGTCGACACGCAGCGCACCGTGCTGCACGCGCGCTCGCTGCTAGCCCTCGCGCCGCCAGACCAGCGCTCGGCGCGGCCCCACAAGTCCATGGAGTTCCTGCTCGACAAGGACAGCGCCCAGACGATAAAGGTCAGTCACAAAATCCCGCTTACCCGCACTAATTGAACTTTCTTCGTGCCAATTTCCTGGAAGACACTTGCCTAGTGGAATCCACAGTAGCCGGTTCCAATGTTTACAAACAGATCAGCGCGATTGATCGGTAGCCGGGCGAACGACCCCCGCCCGGTAGCTCCTCCGAAGACTATTTCAAACAGTCAGCTTAACTGCCACATCGCTATGCGTTTGTGTTACTTGTAGATAGTCAACCTAACTGAAACCTCAATCAATAGAGACAGGCGGCTGGCGAAAGTGCGGATTTTATCACGAGCGAGCGTCTGGTGGGCGTGTCTCTGACGTGCGGCAAACAGCCGCCGGCTCCAGACGAGACTAGATTAACAAAAACTTAATAACTCTTTGGATTGCTAAAGAAATTACGTACATGGCAATTACAACCATATTTCCAGTCTTCAAAAATCTAGCCGACCTCAACCTTTGTGTTTTCGATTATAAATCTTGCTCACCTGAGTTCGCAAGGTTCAGGGGACAACACTTTTACAATTTCCAAAATCGGATGTAAACTTAAAAAATCTACCTTCCATAATTGTATAGTGCACCCCTCCGAAACTAAGTAAACTTCAAAAAATCTATGCACCATTGTTATGTACTCCATGCTAGTCAAACGAACAACCTCCCGAATTCATGAAATGATGTAAATTCGTGACTAAACTACTCAACACTGTCGCAACCTCGGACCTCACGTCAATTCCCGCCGGCCATCACAGCATAGTCGCACACATCGCAGATTCGTGCCCTGCATGTGGCAATAGCATATCAAATAGTCGAGCCGAGGACAGGAGGTGAAAGTACATACCTACAATGCGCACACATCTGCTCTCCGACATACCTAAGACGACGTTAGAAGAACTGCTACAAAAGGCCTTACCTTTTGTAATCAATATTATTATAAATAAAATTCAAAGTCCTGACTGACTCACTCATCAACGCCCAACCCAATCCATTGGACCTAGGAAGCTAAAATTTTGCTCAGAGGGTCTATATTTAACGTAGGAAAGGAATAACACCGGATGTAATTCAACCCCTAAGGGGGTGAAAAGAGTTGCCAACATTTCTATGGGAAGTATAAAAAATGTTGTCCAATTTTCTTGAAACTTAAAATAAATACTCTTCAACACGCATTTCGCCGTGTATTTAAATTTAAACCTTAAGAGAGTGAACGGGGTCGCAAAAAAAGTACACGCGGACGGATTCGGGGGCAAAGGCTAGTATTAAAATATTAGTAATAATAATATAAGTAATAACACTCTAATAGTCACAATTGTACTAGAAACTAGATTATAGTTCAAGGAAGTAACGTTGTTGGCTAAGAAGAAGAGATGAGAATATTCTTTGTCTTAGGTTAAATTACCACTCTCCGTAGAAAGGCAATAAAAAAGATATAACACGAGCTTCTTTCTAGCTATAGTTGAAGAATACCTATTTTGGAAATCAGCGTTAGGTTGATTGATTACTTTTTTTCGCACTACTACTGATTTTGTACGTTCTCTGTTATGTTTTGGCAATAAATTCTGTTTGCCTTTATCTCGGAATCGCATTTCTGCTGTCTATCTTAGCTATGCGTTGCCATACTTCAAGAGCAGACCTTTTAGATGGACTTATTCACTGGGGCCAAGTCCAAACCGGACAATTTATTCGACACGGCCATTGTTTCGCCCCTTCGGTGCAGTTTCGATGTAACAGCTGACTGGAGACCCGGTATAATGTCGCACGCACAAGACGCTTCATTGTTAGTTGCCTCTTGGGAGAAAGGATACAATCTCGGGTTGGTAGCAAAAACCTTCCAATGTGGAGGTCTTCTTTTTGTACGTCGAAATCTTCCTTTTCTCTGTAGGGTAATTTTCGATCTAGTATGCATTATAGGTATTCCTCATCAAACTACGAGGCATTCAATCGCATTTCATCAGATAGGTACGACCCATAGTTTAGTTGACGAAAAGTTATGGAAGCCCATCAGATAAAGCTTCAAAATTGAGTTACTACAATTTGAGCGGCAACTTTCGAGCTTAGCTAATCTTCAGTCCGAACTGTCAAAGATAATGCTCTTCTAAAGACAGGTTACATAATATTTCCGTTTACCCAAATACCACGTAATCTTTGCTCCCCTTGACATCTCTTTGAACAAAAACAACGTAGGTACATCAGCTCACAAGCATGACACAACACAATAGAAGTCACAGCTGAGAAATGACGTGCTAATATGTCCAATTTACACGCCCCATGTGAACCAAACCACGCGACAATGTTATTACATGCAAACAAGGTCGTTTCTTTTGCCGAGTAACTCGATGCCAGACACGCACCGTTAGATGTTTTCATTTTACCTACTGCTTGGCAAAATTTTTCTATTTACTACACTTTGCTTGGACCGTCTCTCATGAAACCCGGTAAAAATCCATATCCAATTCCACCTTCCGCTTCTCATCATCTCCTTCAAAATTAGGATTCCACATGAATACTAGAAATCAAGATACCACATGAAATCTTAAACTCTCGACACGGCTTAAGGCGGATGAGGTTTTAACCAATTAGGGTTAATTGCGAAGTGATTAGTGTCAGAAAATATCACTTTAACTTTATCTTAAATTTTTCGAACATTTGTTTGGTAGTATATTTCTTTAATTATACTTATCTGATCTCACTTATCGGGTGTATCAGAAGAGAGGGAATTTTATTAAGACAAAAGCTTACAAAACGTGTGGTAAACCACATACTTTGACACCGTTTTTAATACATGGATAACAAAAAGACGTGCTTATGCGAGTGTACTTGAAGCGGCATGCAATAGCAACATCTGTCAAAACGGTGTCTTGGGTCTGTACTTTATATCGTTCATTCGTTTCACACGTTATAGAACCAAACCAGAAATGTCTGAAACAATATCAACTGTTACATTTTTAGGTCTAATCAATGACCTAAAAAAGTAACAGTTGTAGTAACAGCGCCAAATGTGTGAAATATCTGATAAATCAAACAAAACCGGACAAATTACTAAACCGCCCAGTAAGTTCCATTCAATTATTTCTTCTTAGCGTACCGATGTCGATGGCAAATCGTGGTGAGAGGATTTACCAATCAGCGCAGCGCAGCGCTGACAGTCGCAATTATTTTCTATGGCACCCTAGTGGCAGGTTTGTGAAGATGACAAATGCTTTTTTTTCGCTCCAGTGCTCGCCGCGAGTTGTTTATGTAACTTAGATGTTTAAGAAATTTCTTGTACTTCTATTATCTATAATAAAGATAATTATCTAATCTCAGAACCATTATATTTATTTACCTTGTGTGTAATTAGCAAAAACCATTAAAAAAAAATCTTCACTGACCTCCTCTGAGCGTTTCTAGTTGGCAATGTCAAAGCGAAACCATAGAAGCTTACACAGCTCGGAGAAACTTTTTGCGTTCATTGTTAGTATTTACTTAACTTACCTGACTTGTATTGGAATCAGGGGAATCAGGTTTTACGTTAGCATAAGTTCCAGTAGACGCTCAGTCTGTTCGCATGTCGCGTCTTGGTATATCTAGCTGTTGTACCAAACGAGTAGGTACGAGGTACGTTAGGTAGTAGGTACTTTAAACGCAACTAACGAACTGAAACGGATGTTCCTGGTCGTGTATCCCGAAATCGGGTAGAAGTCCAAGACTTTCGTAAGCACTAGGCACGTTAAGCCTTTAGTGCCGGCTGTCATGTAATGGTAGTCGTTAAGCCAAGTCAGAGGCCTTATGGGCGGCTTGATAACTTCTGTCAGTAAGGCCTGCCACTGTCTTACAATCCTCCACCAACCCGAACTTGGCCCCCGTGGTGGAGTATGTCCTAATATTCCTGCGATGCAGGAAGAGACCCCGGCCCCAGCAGGATATACAAGGTTTGATATCGATGCACTAAGAGAGCCAGGTGACACGAAATGCATGCCGATTGCCGACCCGGGCTCTTCCTTTATCTATCCTACATATGCGTAGGGCCTGCCGCTTTAGAATCAGACTTATCTTAGGCACCAATTAAATCATCTGTAACGGACGTAAACGCCTATGATAATGAGTATGTACCCATTCTTAATTTAATTTCGGAATCACTTACTTGAATGTTAATGATTAAGCTTGTCGAATAAGAGCATAATTCGGACTTAAGTCTTGTACATCAGTGTCAGCCAAGTGGTTAGTACACTAGATACTCCAAGTAGTTGTTATGGTGGAGAAATCCCAATACTCCAAGAAAAAGTGCTGGTGTCCAATTCCGATACTGCTAACTAGATAAATTCGAGAGTGTGTCTATCAATCGCTCTTTCTATGCTTCTCGTATAACCGATATCCTAAGTGATAGGTAGAAGGAAAGCTCACCCAGTCACCGCAAAACCATTTTAGGCTTGAAGAATGGGCCGTAAAAACTATAAACCAACCCTCCACAAGAGGTTATTATGGACTTTGAACTTATCTAATCATCAGCATACAGAGGCACAGTCGACCTTCACATTTTTGTTGCAAAGTAGCCTGTAACGCAACGGAGTAAAATGCTCGCAAGTAATTGGCGATGGGCCTTCGACTGTACCACTGCTTACCGGGTATAAGGCTTCTCTCTTCCACATCACAGATTGATTTGAGTACCGACCTTTATGGTCAATTCAAGTTACAAGCTTGAATTTATTAACCATTCCGGGCCTAATCTACCATTCAATCCGTTCTATCCTTTTATAGTAGGCGCGTAGTTTAGCCCTATATCGCCGCTAACAATCTGCACAGAAACCGGAATAATGTCTATGCAGTTAATATTTTATACAGGAATGGTAGGTAGGCTTTTAAATATTGTTAGCTAGAGCTATCAAATGGTATAAAAGATAATTACTATTAACGGTAGATGTTCAGGTTTTCCGATATTAAGGTGTTGACATACCTAAGCGCTTGGAATTGCCAGTCCGCGGTGACTACGCGTGATAATTAATTCTACACTGTCTATCCTCCTAAGCCTTGGCGTCCTAGAAATAGGACATCACGAATAACTTTCTTAATTCACACCCAACGATTTAGTAGGAAGTCCGGAAAACTTACTGCTCCAGGTCCAATATTTTCCTGATTATTTTTTGGACAACAAGAAGAAAAAGTTCTTTAAAACCAACGTAGTTTTAGAAGACTTGAAGTAACTGTTACCTTCAGGGCTTATAATAGAATCGTTATCAACCCTTGTATGTCCCCACTGCTGGGGCACGGGTCGGGTCGGGTTAAGAATAGAATATATTTATTTGTCTTCAAGCGAAATAAGACACAACAATCACTTATACTAGAGGCATTAATGACAATTTAAAGAGACTTTTATTTAACAGTATATAAATTACAAATGAAGACAAAAAGGTCTGTCTTGTAACTAATGTTACAAACAACGCCTCGGCTTGTAACTAATGTACACCAATGCAACTAGTTGCCGATTTTCAGGCAAGGCCTTTTCTTAAACTAAATTATATCTCTCACTATGAGAAAACGTCTGTCCAATGCTGTGGGACGTGTAAAGTCTATATAAAAAACGGTAGATTGCTAGTTTATGTCTCGAATAAAATTATCCAATTAAGTTTTAAAATAATGTTATATCCATGTTATTTTCGACTTTGAACCCATAAGACGTAGACCTTGTAGCTTTAGCGGCCAAAGCAACGACAAAACATCTTCTGCTCGCTCATCCGATGCCGATAAAAACAAGAGAGTAATTAGGTCATAAGTTTGCAGCTCATTTTATTTTCGCTCACTTTTTACAGCTATGTAGGGTTGTCAACAGTACTATATTGTAGTATTTTACTCTATTTGGAGTTCAGGTAATAGTAAAAAACGTGTAGTAGGTAAGCAAAAATACTACAAAACATAACATTTACATACTGGCACATACATTGCATCTGCCCACACTAGGATACCCTGTGTCGTGGGAACCAGAAACAACGACATCACAAACATGTAAACATCCAAGACCTGGGGTTGTTTTTTTTTCCCCAGCCGGTGATCGAACCCGGGACCTCTCGCAAGGTAGGCAGATGCGCTAACCCCTGCGACACAGAGGTCGTCATTCCAGTTGGATGGAACAATCTTTTTAGTGCTAAGCCAAAGCTGTGTCTCCGTCTCAATCCGTATGAATGACTGTCTCCTTAATGTATTAACAATATTTGTGTTATGTAATCTGAAGAGATTGAACGCAGAATATTTTTTAACGGATTGTGCATTATTTTGGAACCTACGATCAAATAAACCTAAATATATTCTCCGGTGTTACTCTTTCTGTAAATACTATGTTTAAATGAAGTTTACTATATTTTTCATAGCGTATTCTCGTAAATACTAAACATAACCGATCTGTAGTAGAGACGTTAGCAACCCTACATTATGAGACATCATGTTAATAGTTCACAACCGGTTATGTGACTTGAAGAACTTATGTGACTTGAAGAACAAAACAAGCTGGAGTAAGTTACACACAGAGGGAACCTGCATCTACTGAAAAGGGCTAACTGTCGCCAAAACGTAATGATAAAAAGTTTTTGAAGTAAGACTTTCACATTATTACTTTTAATTCTTATTCGACCTTCCTACGATGCAAAAAGACACCCGTGGCCCAGCAGTGGGGACGCACAAAGGGTTGATATCATCATCATCATTAGATAGATAGAATATTCTTACAATTGGGTACAATTGGCGGCCTTATTACTAAAAGCAATTTATTAGTTCGGCGAATGAGAGTGCACATGTTACATTATGTAGTAGGAGACAGGAGTCCAACAAAATATGTAGGTTTACCCCGTGTAAATAGTAATAACTTCCACACAACATAATCATTGTCCTGGTCCCAAACTAGGATACCCTGTGCCATAGGGTATCGTAGCTTTATATTCAGATTCAACCAACTTTTGCTATCTGTTACTTCTCAAGTGATACCAAAACGGTCCTTCTAAGCGTTTCTATTTCCTAGTTGAAGTGCGCGGATTTACTGTTGTTTTGTTTTCCCGCGACCTTGCGTCCACTCCACATGCACATGATGTTAAATACACGCCTTTGGCGACGATGACGGAATCTTAAGGCTGGGCGCATGCTGAGACGCAGGCGATGCAGCACAGCGCAGCGCTGATTTTGTCAAGCATGGAACGCCATTGAGCTACGTACGCTGCGGCGCAGGCACGTGCGACGCAGACATTGTGTCTGCCCTGCTCTGCGTCTCGTTGCAGTGCCGGCACAGATTTCTGCGCGACGCGTACACGTCGAGGCGTGTTTACTAACAATTTTGTTGCAATGACAGAATATTTAATTGAATTAGTTCGCTGTGAACCTTGTTTGTATGATACAAATCCTCCAGATTACTCAAAAAAGACATTGAAAGTGTTATTATGGATGAGAATTGTCAAGGAATGGAGCGAATAGTTGCATCGCAGCATGCGTTGGGGGCCTATGTCTGCCTCCACTGCCCTGCCCTGGGGCATTATTATGTAAGTATCCACTGAGTTGAGTGACGTTGATTTTTACTTTTTTTAAGCTACTCCGGCTGTCAATTGCATACATTTTTGACACTTAGGAGTCGTGCTTCATGCTTCACTCGATAGAGTGGAATGCTACGTAATAGGAGGGCTGTACTTAACTGTGCTGCGTCGCCTGCGTCTGAGCATGCGCCCAGCCTTAATGGCGGACGCCTTCAAATCTCTGAGGCAATCGTTGATTGTTTACCTAAAGTGTCGGTAGACCCAGGAGAGCTTCTAGCCTCGAGTGTTTGGCCCTGTCTGTTTCCATTGCCATACGAATCTACGGTATTCGAAAGGAATACGTACAAGGCATTCTCTGAGCAGGGGTACCTGTTTTCGATATCAACCCTTGTATGTCCTGGTGGGGCACGAGTCTTCCTGCATCGCATGAAGGTTAGGCCGTACTCCACCACGTGGGCCCAAGTCCGGATTGGTGGAGGCTTGTAAGACTAGTGGCTGGTATTACTGTCAGAAGTTTTCAAGCAGCCCTAAGGCCTCTTGACTTAACCTTGGGTACCTGTTTATTTAAGTTGAATAGGAGACAATCAGGCGCTTTCAAAATGTCCCACTAAAAGTCAGATATTGTTATCGTCAGCCTGACTCCACGTATACATAGCCCTTGAAGTCAGTAACTTATAGTCCTTAGAAGGAAGCGGTGCTAGCGGAGCGGTAGAACGGCGGCTTCTCAATCGGGAGGTCGTGGGTGCGAATCCCGGCATGGACCACTGACTTTGTGTTCTAAGTTATGTACATTTGTCAAGTTATCTTAGCAATACCACTCGCTAACTGTGAAGGAGGACATCGTGAGGAAACCCTACTGTCTGATGTGTTAACATACCTTGCTACGTACAATGGCCCAACTATGAGGCTAAATGCGGTACTAAGAAGAACGCTGTTTGTCTTAAGCACTAATTATTTTAATTGTACTTTTACTTCCTTCTTCAATGTATTGCTCTAGTCCATCCAAGTCTGGAAGAGATCACTTTAAGCGCTAAGGCCACCGTCTGTACTCTTAGGTTAAGAAATACCTGTGTAATTTCCTTTTTTATTTATGTACAGTCGACACCGCGTCAACCTATGCATACGAGCTTTCTAATCAGGTACGTTACGCACGACTTTGCAACAAGACTGATCCGCTGTCGACTGTAGAATAAAGTGTTCTCTGTCTATCTATCTTATCTATAGAAATGCTAAAATCATAATAGGCTAAGAAAACATCTGTAACGTTACCCGCCCCGCTAAGTGCGCTTGCAAGTTCTAACAATAGCTGGATTCTCAGAAAACGGGGCCATTCGATTCCGTAGCAAAGATCCACGGGTAACTATCACTATTGTCTTCATCTATTACTTCTATAACGAACTAGATTCAGCTTCTTATCTTCCGCGAATGCTTATGCCGCATGTTCGCATCGCTATAAATCGTATCAGACATCTTGTATCCCTCAAACATTATTCATAAGTTGCAAAATAAAAGTAGCATTGTCGGAGTCCAGCTATTCTGTTACGTAACCTTTTACTCTATCGAGTTAAGCATTCGGACGACAGCAAAGTGTCAAAATATGTATGAATTTAACAGCTGGAGTAGCTCAAAAACGTAAAAATCAACGTCACTCAGCCCACTGGATACTTACGTAATAGAAACCCCGCCCTAGATTCTGATTGTACATCTTACGTAGTAGTTCAATGACAATGGACATTATTTCTAGGTTCACGAATTGAGAACGTTTCTTCTAGGATATGGATATGAACTGTCACTAAATAAATAAAAAACAAATATTCATGGACATATTACACAGATCTCGTTAGCCCTATACTAAGTATAACTAAATGGCTTGTGTTATAGGTGCTAACTCGAGGATAGATCTAATACTTACAATAAATACACAGATAACATCCAAGACCCGAGACAAACTAGAAAAGTTCGTTTTCCTAGTTTGACCCGGCCGGGAAGCGAACCCGAGACCTTCCGTTTTACAGTCAGCGTGCTAAACCGCTGCGCCACCGAGGCCGACGTTATAATTAATCTATTGTGTTTATTAGTTACAGTATTTTGACTGCTACTCTTAAATCTAGGCAGCACATATTAACTCAAGTCACTGCATACCGATTTAACGACAGTAAGGGCGAGATAAATAGTCGCTTCTAAGAACGAGTCTTAGCGAAAGCACTTGCTTAAGAATCGATTTGTCTATCATAGACAGTACTTTGGCACTCTCTAAGTCGGGAAACCCGGACTTATTCGTAGGGCGAGATAAATAGTCGTTGCTTAGCCCAAGTCCGTGCTCAAGCTTCCCTAAGCACTACTTCAGGCTAACTTAGCTAAGTATCAAAGAAGGCGTTTGCTTAGCTAAGCATGTTCTTAGGCCAATGCTAAGAATTAGTCCGAGTTTCGCGACTAAAAGAGTGCTAAAGTACTGTCTATGATAGACAAATCGATTCTTAAGCAAGTGCTTTCGCTAAGACTCGTTCTTAGAAGCGACTATTTATCTCGCCCTTAGAATTGGCCTAAGAACATGCTTAGCTAAGCAAACGTCTACTTTGATACTTAGCTAAGTTAGCCTGAAGTAATGCTTAGGGAACCTTGAGTACGGACTTGGGCTAAGCAACAACTATTTATCTCGCCCTAAGTTTTAGACCTCGTTAAGTTTAACGTCCGGACATGTCCACCGATACCGGAGGGGCTTAACCAAATTACCTGCCAGGATGCGTATAATTTCGTCAGTTTATCGACATGTATGACAAATAACTCTCGCCTGTATTCTGTACGGGAAGCAAATTCCGTCACTGGTCAAATTTTACACTTGGCTTAGCTTAATTTTTTTATGTAACCTTTAAACTTCTCACTGCAGGGCACAGGCATTCTCTCAGAGAGAGAGTGTGGGCTTGATTACCAAGCGTGCCCACCGCGGATTGGCAATTACTGGCGCTGAGGTATTTGGACACCTCAAGAGACGCGGGTATCCTCACGACGTTTTCCTGCACCGTTAGCGAGTCGTATTGTTACTTTAACTTCACAAATGTACATATAATTATATTATTTTTGTTGCACTAACCCGTGCTAAGAACAATTTTAAAAACCTATTTTAGAGGCTAAAATTCCACCCATGCCGGGACTCGAACCCGCGACCTCTGGCTAACCGTGCCAGCGCTCTCCCAACTGAGCTAATGGGCAAGTACCGGCATCAGCGAAATTGCGAAACCTCTTTACAATATTCTCTGTATTATTTAATGGTGGATTTTTAGCCTCTAAATAGGTTGTTAAAAATGTACATAACTTAAAAAACAAAGTTGTCGCTACATGCCCGCACTAGGAATCGAACCTGGGTCTCTCACTTCACAGTCCATTGTTACCCACTGGGCTACCGCCGCTCTGCGGATGATCTATCCATAAAGAAATTGCGATACGATAGCACGGCGTGCGCCCTCCTCGGCCTCGAGGGGGGTAGCTCCCGATGTGGGTTTAGGGGTCCTTAGGACCTAAACCAACTCCAAGGTGGTGTTTAGTGGGTAGGCGCATTTCTTGTCAGTCCCACATTGGCACCACGGCCGGGTTCGTGCTGTTATGCATGAGCAATCACCACATCCCTCCCCCGTGTCCTCCGGAGGGTGCCCTTTATAGGGCAAAAAAAAGATAGCATGCTACGTTTCATGCTATAACGCTCTGTTGATAGATGTCTATTTCTTAAGTTATTTAACACTAAAATTATATTGAAATATCGCAAAACCTGATAACCATTTAGCAATAGGGGCGCCAATTGTACTTTGTATCTTTACATGTTTTATATATGTGCTGTGGTGTACAATAAAGAATATTCTTATCTTACCATCTCTTTAGAATCGATTAAACCATTTCAAGAACCTGCAGAATTTTTGCAATAACGAAAGAACCTCAATTAAAAAATATTTTATTAACAATTATACCATTTCAAATTTAACTCTCCGATTTTTTGCAGTAACGATTAATTATACGTAAATTAAAAGGTCGAAAACTCAGTAGTGCAAAAAATCGCAATATACTTCTTTATTTTAATTTTTTTTTTATCTAGCGTGTATGGAAAGGGGAAAAAAGAAAATTGGTTATTTAAAAGTATTCCGTTTTGGACGGGATTTTAATAACGATAGCAAAGAAACCGTTAACAGGTTATGCGATATTTCAAAACCCCGTTGTAAGCTTAAGCGGAATGCGCCCATATTGTTATTAGTTTTCCGATTTAATTGGCGATATGAAAATGTCATCGTTGGTGCACCATGTTATTATCCCATTAGCCTTGGCAATTAATTAAACGAGCTAAGTAACGGTATTCTTGGAGTCGTTTAAATATTTAATAAGAATGTTATAGCCGCTAACTATCATTTTATGTTTCTTTAGAAATGTAAAGAAAACTATGTCTTATAGTCTGCTAAAGTCTCCTAGTGAGACCAATAACGAGTTGCTTCAAACTGGTCCCTGTCTATCCCACCGGGTTACAGGCGTGAATTTCTGTTTATATATTTCGATCCCTTGATTTCCATTATAGTTTATTTTTCGCTTGACAATGGTTCACAGATTAGGTTTCGTTAGGAGGGGTTATAAAACAGGCTTTCTTTCGATACCCACATCATCGGTTCTTCTTCTTCAGGTTATATTAGTCCACTGCTGGACAATCCTTCCCTAAGGAGCGCCATAGCGCAAGGTTGTGCCATCATTGGGGGGTAATGCCCATAATCCCGACGCTGGGCATGCGGGTTGGGGATCGCAGTTCGGTGGAATTGTACTGCAGGGGGCGCTGCTGCCCGCCCCCCGGTTTGTGTCCCTTAGTCGCCTTTTACGACACCCGCGGGAAGAATTTGGGAATCACCAGTTCGAAAAAAATTTTTAAATTTAAAAGCCAAATTATCAGGAGGTGCCCTATTTTCTTCGAGTATTTCGTGCTGTCATGTCTATTTTACTATTCTACCTAGGTATTCTGATTGGATATGTATATGTATACGAATGTATAATTAGGTACGAATTTTCTCACGCTAATCAGTTACTTATCCATGCCTAAATTGATGATTGTGACATTTTTTAAACGGTTCACCAGTGACTCAGCCTTAGAAAAGACGAAGGAAGGCGAATGTATCGTTATAAAGGATAAATGGCGCGACGGATAACCGGTTGACTGGGTAGGCCGGATAAAACGAGCTATATCTGGATGTAGGACAAACGCCCGGATGAGCCCGGCCACCGTTCTATGAAATTATCGGGACAATTTTTACTGACACCGACCACAACCAGACAGTGCCGGACTATTTTTAAAGAAGCTTATCTAGGAACTCAAAATTTTAACTCGATACTTGTACGTAAACTCATACCTGTGTCCCGTAGGGGTAGACGGAGACCAGGGTTTGTGGTCCCGACAAATCTTTAGTCATGAACATTCACTCACGCTAGTTCCGGGTGCTAAAATTGTTAGGTTAGAATAACATACCAATGTTCACCAACCAAACCTTAGTGTCCTCTCCAGCTTGGTGATATGGTGAACATACTGTCTGTTAGCCAATGAAACAAACTTGACATATATAGGAACTGAAAATTTTATCTTGATACTCGTACGTAAACTCATACCTGCATCCCGGAGGGGTAGACAGAGACCAGAGTTTGCGGTCCCGACAAATAATTAGTCATGAACATTCACTCACGCTAGATAGATAGATAGAATATTCTTTATTGCATGTACACCAGGGATTACATAAGAGTCTTATAACCTCCTAAGCCTTGGAGGTAACACTTTCTTCAAGTCTTCTAAAACTATGTAGATTTTGAAGAACATTTTCTTCTTGTTGTCCAAAAAATTATGAGGAAAACATTGGACCTGGTACAGTAAGTTTACCGGACTTCCTACTAAATCATTGGGTGTGAATTAGGACAGTTATTCGTGACGTCCTATTTTTAGGACGCCGGGGCTTAGAAGGATATAATAACAGTACAGTACAAGTGGCGCCCTTATTACTAAAAGTAATTTCTTCCGGACAACCATTGACGGAAAAGAAGAAACGGAAACTGAAATACGGCTAGTTCCGGGTGCTAAAATGGTTAGGTTAGAACAGAATAACAGACCGATGTTTACCAAACCAAAGTGGGCACTTTGGTTTGGTAAACATAAAAAGAAATTACTTTTAGTAATAAGGGCGCCACTGGTACTGTACTGTTATTTTATAAGACTCTTATGTAATCCCTGGTGTACACGCAATAATGAATATTCTATCTATCTAGCTTGGTGATAAGATGGACATACTGCTTGTCAGCAAATAAACAACTGCCACCACATGCCTACGATTTGATGTAATGTTATGCAGTTACGAGTACCTATGTCATGGAGTTACGACTACCATCTGTGATTGGCGGGAAATCACATGTCAGCCGAATGCCGTTTGCAAATCGGAAGTTTGGTCTACCTGCACCATCCAAGTCGACGCTTCATTTCCTGCATAGACTTCGACTAGGCAGGAAATTATGATGACTCCTTATTGCACTCAGGATTACATTGTTTTTTAGTTCATCGCTGGTCTCAAACGCGAATTTTATTTAGGTAACGTAAAGAAAATGGAAGTAGTCGGTCTTCTACTCTTTTAGATGTTCAACGATGACGTCGATTATCAATTATCGCTAAATAGACGCCGTTTACGGTGTTTTTTTAAACCCAGAGTTTATGGCGTTCAAATGATCTTAGATACCTACATTTCTTGCTGAAGACAGGGCGCTTTGGCGGTCATTAAATAAATAAATAAAATATTCGTTGACATATTACACAGATCTCGTTAGCCCCACACTAAGTACAACTAAATTATTTGTGTTACAGGTGCTAAATCGACGATAAATTGAACACAATAAATGCTTAGACCAATCTTCTTAAGATGCTTAAATGCATCCAAGACCCGCGACAAACTAGAAAAGCTCGTTTCCTAGTTTGACCCGCCCGGAATCGAACCCGAGACCATCGGTTTACAGTCAGAGTGACAAACCGCTGCGCCACCGAGGCCGTCAATTTGGTCCAGCAGTGGACTAGTATAGCCTGTCGACGACGACGACTTTCTTGTTCCGTGCCATATTTCTAAGATGTGGATCGCTACGCTGACAAAAATACTTACCCCAAAATTCCCCTTAGATGTTATCTCGCACTTAGTTATTCCTATATTGGGGCCATTAACATGCCACGGCATACCGTTCGTAACATGATGGCCAATAAAAGGTCACCGGAATTCGTCAATACGCGTCAGTTATTTGACCCACATGACCGCTATTGTTCGTAGTTTGGGAACACACATGCGACTGGTGGTGTCCCCGCTCGTGCTATCATTGACACCCGATCACAATATTCATTGTCGGCTTCGATTCAACAAAAGCGTTTGTTCTTTATCTTTGCAACTACAGAAAACTATAGGGCACAGCCCTTCTCTTAAAGAGAGTATGTTCTTAATAACCTCGCGTGCCCGCCGCGGATTGGCAATTTCAAGCGCTGAGGTATGTGAACACCTCAGACGCTCAGGTTTCCTCCACGATGTTTTACTTCACAGTCAGCGAGTGGTATTGATACTTAAACTTTTTCACAAACGTAAGTAATTATATTCTTTTTAATGCACTAACCCGTGCTAAGGACAATTTTAAAAACCTATTTAGAGGCTCAAAATTCCACCCATGCCGGGATTCGAAATTCTCTGTACGTAATACAGAGAGTATTGTAAAGAGGTTCGAAATTTCACTGATGCCGGTGAGTCGCCCATTAGCTCAGTTGGCAGAGCGCTGGCACGGATAGCCAGAAGTCGCGGGTCCGAATCCCGCATGGGTGGAATTTTTAGCCCCTAAATAGGTTTTTAAAACGTAAATTAGTGAGTCATTGGTACATGCTCGGAATCGAACCCACGAACTCCCACCCGAATGAGAAGCCGACAATCAGCCGCTCCGCTACAACCGCTCCTAATAAAGTTTGCATATTCCTAATTCTGAACATGGGTAGTCGAATAGAACTGTGTAATATACTCCGGCTTGGGCAGTCGGTGGCGCTTAAAGGTAACAATTTGATAATTAATGTACAGGCACTTAATTGACATTTAAAACGCGCGAGTAGTGTCGTCGTACTACCCGTACAGAAAGCAGTTTCATAGAACAACAATCCATGTTTACTACGACAGTACGATGTACATTATATAGTCGATTAAACCACAGATTAAGAAGTAGGCTCTGCTACGCATGTCCTTGAATTGTTACTACTTCTACTACTAAAGCCAGGTTTTCACGGTCTTAGTGCCCTCGGCCCGAGTGCGCAATCCGAGTAAACTAATGCTTCTGATTGGCTATTTTGGTGTCGTCACGAGAAACCGTCCAATCCGAAGCATTCGTTTACTCGGATGGTGCTCTCGGTCCGAGCGTACTAAGGCCGTGAAAAACTGGCCTTAATAACCTAAGAATTGTAGTTTCATGAAACTCTGCTCTGTTGTCAGAGAAGCTCCTACTCGTATGTTGCGCACACCAAACACTGAACGATTCCAATCGTCTAAGTGTCAAATTCCATGCTTATTGCTACCGCAAACGTTAGGATTCCGATAGGATTTTATTAGGCCTAATTAGGCATATATACCTATGTCTGATGAACGCTGCATGAGCCTTTTATTTGTTACTAGCTGTGCCCCGTGGTATTACCCACGGTTTATCGATTTTCCCATGGGAATAAGATATTTTCCCGCAGTAAAACGTGGCCTATGTGTTAATCCAGGGTATCAGCTAACTCCATAACGAATTTTATTAAAATCGCTCCAGCCGTCTAGACGTGAAGAAGTAACAAACATACACACTCACAAACTTTCACCTTTATAATATTATTGTGATGTGATGTCTATGATAGGTTTTCCACAATCATCCCTAAACCACGTTTTTCGCTTCAACTAGCAATTACACTTACTCTCTTTGAATACAGTTGGATTTAATTCAAGAAGACGATTCGTCTGACCCCCTTAATTTGACCTCTCTATTACCTTCACAAAAGACAAGTGCGAGGACAAAATATTTCAACTTGAGAGGCTCCTCTTGCCTGGTAGGTCAGTTGCTATTAGCGTGAAATTGAATCAACTCCAAGCTCCTGCCTCGTTTAATCATTCGTGAGGCATAATGGATGGAGTAATCTCAGGCATGCCTTGCTTGTGTCAAGATGAATAAAGAAGAGTAGTAAATAGAAAAAGTTTTATCTAACCAATATATTATTCATACTAAACACATTAAAAAAATATGATAGCCTAGTAGCATGTAGCGAGTGACTTATAAATTTTAAAGCGGTTTCTAACTTCTAAACTAGGAATTACCTATTTTAGCTGTAACCGGTTTTAAGGGTTGCTCTTTCCACGAGTGGGTTACAATGTTACACACTAAGGAAAAACGGCCGTTTTAGCAAAAATCGATTAAAGTGATAGTCATATGATATTCTTGCTCCTACAATAGCTATCACAGATATTAAGATTTTTGTGGTTTAGTTTCTGAAAAAAAATCGTATTATAACACATTTACTTTAGTAAAACGTAAAATAATGATTTTTATTCCATTGGTGGCTAGTTAGCATCCCCCAGCGCCTTAAGCAGAAGCCTATGCTTAGCAGCGGATTGCCACAGGCTCATGATGTCATGATAGAAGTAAGATTTACGTTGATGGTAGTATATAAACGAACAAATGAGATAACCCGGCCGCCCTTTGCAAAAACTAGGCCCTTTGATTGGAAGC
Source organism: Yponomeuta sedellus (assembly GCA_934045075.1). NCBI lineage: Eukaryota > Metazoa > Arthropoda > Insecta > Lepidoptera > Yponomeutidae > Yponomeuta > Yponomeuta sedellus. The sequence goes on along the minus strand of OW203728.1, from coordinate 4,665,129 downwards.
GCTGATGTTGCTCAATGACTAATAATAATAAATATACAATACACGCTTCATTGTGCACGATTATGTATGACGTGGTATGACTCACGTAGAGCTCTTCTGTAGAACTATGCTAAAAAAACAGTTTGTTTAAAGTGTACGCGCTTAGTTTCATCATCTTATACTATTAGGTCAGGTGCTTAATTTGTTTTGTTTAGTCTTCTCTGTCGTTATTTTAAAACTTAAACTAAGCTGCGATGTTGAGGCAACGGGAGCACTCTACATCAGCCACTCTCGGTAAGCTGGTTTTTATTGAAGCGAACTTTACGGCGGCTTTTTAGGTCACCCCATTTTCCCCCACTGTTAATAAATGTTCAAGTGATGAGAAAGTTGCAATTTCCAGGAGAATGCGGCTACGACTTTATCATTGAAACTGGTTGCTCGGCAGCTTATCTCACTATGTCAAATAATGTGTCTAATGTTCTGAAAATGTAACTGAATTTCAGAAATTTGTCACTTAAGAGTTTTTCATTGTTGTTGTACGTTCAACTTTATTTCTAGACACTTTAAAATTTTCTATTGTTTTCCATATAACCTCCTTGTTTTCAAAGTCAGAAATTAGAAATTTATACCTACTTAATTTGCAGCTTATAGTTTTTCTGCTTTCTAAGTCGCTGATTGATACAATTTTTTTATAATTTTATCTGTAATAGGAATAATGGTCATTGTGTTAAAATTAACAGCGTGGTTCGCAATCATTATTGCAACCGCGTTTTTCACAAAATTATGTAAACTCTGATAATTCGCAAAATATTACTCAGAATACAAAAAATTGTAAAATACAAAGTAATTTATCCATGACTTTAAAATTTTGTCGTGAAGTTTCATAGTTTATCGATGCATATTTAAAAAAATACAAGGTATAGATAGGTACATCAATAGATAGAAGTATAGATAGACATCAATACCCCACACTACTTGGTATACCTTATCCCACAGAACATTTTATCTTCTGTGCTTTATCCAAGAAATTATCTATCAGGATCACTCGCAACGCAGGACACAATACATTCCCTATCCCTTCCGCTCCCCTCAATATCGGAAAAATATTCCGTTATGTAACCATACGGTTATCCATGCCTATATCGCAATATAGCATAGGCAGGAGATAAGGATGGAATGTGAGCTCTTGGCAAGAAGCCCTCAAAAGATACGATGTCAGCACCGAAGCAGGAATCTTTGGAGAGCAAATATCTTTTATCTTATGTAACGTAGCTGTAGCAGCAAAATAAAATTGCTGTGAGTATCCCCCTTTTTAGGGTTCCGTCGTCAACAACATGTCGGTCTGTCTGTCCGGGGATTAGCACAGAGATGACAAGTATTAGAAAACTGAAATTTGGCATAGATTTATTACGGCGACAAAACGGTAGGATATACACTATATAGGCTGTACCTAAATTAGAAATCTTTGTAAGGGTAGGGTGCCTCCCCCTCCCCAAAGAAACGCGAAAAAAATCAGGGCAGTAGCCTAATTGTAATGAACTTTTAAAAGGAAAACTATCACGGCTATCTAGCCGTGGCAGATGCAAGGCTTTCTTCAATTAATACTGGTAGGCCTATAAAAGGAAAACTTCGCACAAATTCCGTACAAAATTACTTTGATGAAGTTGTTACTTCTGTGAAGCAGGTACAACCCTTTGTTTTATGGAACCCTATCCAGCGAGGGGCCCGACATGGACTTGGCCGGTTTTTTAGTAACCAAAGTGACCGAAGGTTACTTAAAAAAGTTTGTTTAGAGAGTCAAAATAACGATTAGCTGTTTAAAAGGTTCGTACTGTAACCTATTTCCAGAGGATTGTTTGGAATCGGGCCAAATATTTTAATGTAATTACTCAATCTTTAAGTATTTGTGTGCGCTGTTTCGTTTTGAAAATATGCCACGTTTGAGTCAATCGTACGTTTGAAAACTATTTCTTTCATTAGATTTATTTCCACTTTCATTGACGTCGTCTTCTTCGATTAGAAACCTAATCGTGTCAGCGATCACTAACCATGTCTTGCACTACTCCTAAGTGTTGATTTACGATACCTTGGCGTGCCTGGAGTGCCGGTCGAGTAGCATTCGTTCGTCAGCCCAAGTTCCGTGTTCGTCCAGAAATAGTTTATGTATGCGGCCGCGGGATGGCCCGCATTCCGGCCAGTTACCGACCGACTGTTTGTTTGTTAAATTAGAAACGCTATGGTATTTCCGAACGGCTACTAACTTTGAATAAACGAAATACGATCGAATCCTGGAACGTTCGATTCCAAATAAATTAAAATCGCGTTCTTTTTTCTGCAAAAGGTTATGTACACACTTCTTCCGGCAATAATTTGATCAAAGAGATTGTTGTCCAGCCAGCAGCGTTCATTAGACCTACTGCGAAGCTCCGTTAAATTGACAGCACATGCGTGAAGCGGTCTTCTTTGATCTAGAGAGAAAGCCAGAGGTTTTATTGCACCGCGCGTGTGTTCTGTCGGGGACTTTGTGCTCGCCCTCTGTTCATTTAAATTAGACCCGAACGCCGTATTGTCTTCGGCCACTCCTCTTTCACCATTCATTCACGCTCCTACGCAATTTGTGTAACAATTGGTGCAATTAAAACTTTTAAACGTTTTTGTTTTCTACCAACAAGTTCAGAGTCGGAAGCAGTGTTTGTATAAATAAACTTCTCAAATGTTTTCATTTTCGAATGGTGTGTGTACGTCTACAGTTTATATTGATCAGTCATCGATGTTTGGAAAGAGCTTGCCAAAGTGTTAGCCTTGCCAGTGCACCTTGATCGTGAGCTCTCTCGAATTACTTCGGCTATTTCTGAAGCCAACGGTAGCCGAACGCTCTCACTTCGATTAAATCACTCGGCTCGCCATTCGATTGTATCGAATTTTCGTTTTATTGATTCGTAACAGATGTTAGGTAACTAGTTCGGATTGTTTATTTTGGTAAAAGTTTGAGCGCTTTATTGTTTGGTTACTTTCTTTCCTCTTTGAGTGAAGCGAACGCAATTCAACACCAATATTGAGTACGTCCATATAACATTAGGTACTATTACGTTGGATTATTGATTCCATGATGATGAGTCAGTGAATGGGCAGCTGTAGAATGCGGGCGCGTCCCGCGTCGTGTCTTGGCTATTACGGTACATTATATCATTGTGATTTTATCAGGCGTTATCCAATCATATTAAGTAATGTAGTTTGGAAGCAATTTTTCAACAACCAGCCAAGCACCAAGCTTGCTGATTTCATTTAATTCCAAAGAGAGGTCCCGCAATCGTTGGATTAAGATATTAGTAGAAGTGACTGACGGGTGGCTATAATCCTTAAGAACCTGATCTCGAGACAATAGCGATGATGCGTCGAGTCGATATCCTTGACAGTTCACTTGAGATATTTACATGTGATGTAAGATTACATGCTTACTTACTGCAATAGCACCTACGCTCTAGCTCACCTCCGCGCAAACATTTCATCAAAGATCTTAACTTTATTATACATAGATCTGGGTGCTTAGTGCGAGTTTGACAGATCCAATCGAATAACTTTACTACCGCGTTAATCGAGCATTGAGTAGTGAGTATGAGTAAGTTAACCGTTCGAACTGGCAAAACGCTGTCACAGTACAACTCGCACTCGCGTTTATTCGTGTTTTGGCTGGTAAACGTGTTCACTTCTCAACGTAAACCATTACAACTCGCACTCAGCAATTTTAATTTCCATACTTGTCGCTAGGTGGCGCTTCCTCGATGCCATAGAAATATGAGTTTACGTTAACGCGATCGAGTAGTTAAAAAACTCGCACTAAGCACTCAGAACGATACTTCATACGAACAGCTGAATTATTGCAGCCACAAAGCACAGAGAGTGCAACCTTCTCGGATTAACTTTATTTCTGACACTGATGAAAACCCGACGATTTCATTTCATAGGTCATATCATTGAATTGTCATATTTCACATAATAGTAAAAGGACTTTAGATCCGCCTTTAGAACGTTCGTATACATTCTCTTCACTTATATTTTGTTTCATTCAGCGCTTGTCTGAATGGAAACAAACCGTTGATAAAAAAACGTTCAACCACGAATAGTAATAATCTCTATCAAAATGTTTTATAAGTTTACGCTATTGTTTCTCCAAACTGAATGAATAAATAGATTATTTACTAATCTTAAGTCATTTATTGATCTCTTGAATTCAATAAAATATAAACCCGGGGAGAAAAGTAGCTTTCTGAAGAGCTTTCTAAAATAATAAAATACTAAAAAGTCTTGATCGCTTACACCCAGACAAAACCTAAACGAATTGTAAAAGACATGCACCACCCACAAAGGCCGCAAAACAAATAAAGCTAAGGCTATAGGAGAGCACCAACATGCAAATGTGGTCAAAACACTTTCTGTGAACTCATTTTGTAAACGGTTATCGTTTAATGTAGGTGATTCGGAGGTAATTGCATCTTGGCTAACCGCCAGTTTTTGGGCTCGGCAGCAAACTAGGTTTCTGGTTCCTCTCTAATGTTAAGTGCAGTTTATAATTGCAGACGTTGTTAGAGGAAATAAACTTAGGAAATGGGCCATTAAGACGCTTCGAACAAACAAATCAAATGCTCCTTTTATAGCTAGATAGTTATGGCATTCATCGCCTCGGGCTTCGTTGACTTTCAAAGGGAAAACTGTTGAGTGCGATCGGACGTCAATGAAAGAAATTGCTCGGAAAATGGCTCGTGGAAATCTAGAGCAATCGTCGAAGCAGTAGATCACACTTAAGATGAAGCAAATGTATCTTTAATAAATCGGTTGTCTCAAAGAAGTCTTAACCTAAAGAATCGTACATTTGTACAAATGGCCTCAGCTTGCGTATATTTCCAGGTGTGTGTTGTTCTTGTCCGGTTAACATAGCACAGGGTATCCTAGTGGACAAGTAATTGTGTTGTGTGAAAGGAAGTTTGAACTTCCAAATTTCAAAAAATCTTCAAAGACTTCAAAAAATCAAATTTTTTTTGAAGTTGATATTAAGAATATCTTTCTGAATAGCTCACGTTCGCAATTTTATCTCTTCGTCTCGTCATTTAACCAATGACACAAGCGTGGTCTACTTCTCTTTCTTTCACCTTTCACTTTATAGGCATGGTTTGACCTTAGTGTACTCCGGATACTCTGTGATATGGTAACCAGACAAGGACATTATAAAGATGGAAATAGATCCAGACTGAGGCCATTTGTAAAATGGGCATTGTCATAAAAAAAGTCTGTTCGTATATTTATTTTCAAGGATAGGTAATTTTGAGAGCCTGGACCGAATATCCTTGTGTGGGGACATACTGCTGTGGCACGGGTCTCTTCCTTCATCGCAGGAAGGATAGGCCATACTCCACCACGGGGGCCAAGTCCGGGTTGGTGGAGGCCTTACTGTCAGAAGTTATCAAGCTGCCCATAAGGCCTCTGACATGGCTTAACGACTGCCAGTACATGACATCCGGCACCAATAGCTTAACGTGCGAAGCATGAAAGCGCCCGGAAAAATGCCATTAGCGGTAGTCACGGGACGGTCACCCACCCTGCACGTGACCGCGCCTGTTGTTGCTTAACTCAATTCCAATCACTCGGTTCGAGTATGCCACGAGCGCTTCGTTTTGGTATAGCCCAAAACGAATTAATTAAAGTACATAGGTACTTTTTTACAGCGACATAAAAGAACCAGAGTTTATGAAACCGGAAGTATGTTACTTTTTTGATATGCTTTATTCGTGCTGTGGCTTGTAATTAAATCAAATCAATAATTTTTATTCATTATAAAAACAAAAGTTTTAATTAATGAACGTATTTTTTTTTAGTTTCACTACTAATATATTCTTTTCCAAAAAAGTTTAACTAACAGAGGTTTAAACTTAAAAATTATTACTCATGTGTTGAACACTAGACACAATCGTCCTCTGAATACCTTTTAATATTAGTAACACTTCGTTTTAAATATAAGGTCAGTAAATATAATGCTGTAATTATAAATTTATATACGGCGGTCTCCAAATATTTTGTAAGTCCCGACAGGCGCAACATGTACAGGACGTATGTCTATGTAAAAAGCTTAGATCTCATTTCGCAAATAAATTATATTTATCCAGTGGGAAACTAACCCATGACCTCTGTTTTGGTAGTCAAGCGTTAGTCATACCGTTAAACCATCGAGGGAGTAAATAAGTATTAAATTTAAGAACACTAATCAAGGCCAAACTTATCGAAAAGAAACTCAACAAGAGGTCCCTCCTGTCTTTTTTTCAGTCAGCTTTGTTGTCTTATAACTCTACCTATTTATGCACAACCGAATACGCCGACGAAATTGATTCAATCCTACGCTGCGGTACACCCGAGCCCCAAATCTCGGCATAGGCCCTTTCTAACGGCATTGGAATGCCCCAGTATGAAAGATTCAGCCCGCACGTGTGCCGCAGAATTATTTATAGAGAAAGACGTCGACGCATGTGCCGCCGCAACTGATCTGCGGTTTCCGGCGACTCAGTTCCAGCTACTGTGTGGATGTGGGGTGGGTTGTACCGGCACAAAGTAGTGACACAAAGAAGCCATAGTTAAGATCTTGCACCACGCTTCCCGGCCGTCGTGCGTACGGTTATTTCAGACCTTCTGCTCCAATGTTACGGGTACCACTTAACGATTCCAATCGTCTGTCTATTTCGATATCAACCGTTTGTATGTCCCCACTGCTGGGGTACGGCTCTCTTCCTGCATCGCAGGATGGTTAGGCCATACTCAACCACGGGGGCCAAGTCCGGGTTGGTGGAGGATTGTAAGGTAGGCCTTACTGTCAGAAGTTATCAAGCCGCCCATAAGGCCTCTGACATAGCTTAACGATTGTCATTACATGACAGGCTGCACCAACTTGGCACCAAATGGCTTAACTCGGAAAAATGACACTTGCGGTAGTCACGGACCGGTCACCCATCCTGCACCACCTGACCGCGCCTGTTGTTGCTTAACTCAAGTGATTGATTCCAATCACTAGGTTCGACTAGGCTGTCTAATTCTGTACTAATTATTAACGCAAACTTCAGGTTTCCGACGTGATCTGGTACCCGAGGCAGAACTTTTATTGAAAAGCCTCCATGCCATTCAAAGTCTTGAAAGATAATGGTTTGTAAATCTGCTCATTAGATTAGATTAGAAAAAAAAATTTGCACAATAAGCATATTTGTACAAAGGCGAGCTCAATACTAATGAATATTTTCTTCCAGCTAACCTTGGGTTATGTGGATAGTGGTGCGGGCTTATTATACATACCTACTTTCAACTAAAAACAAAATAATCAAAGTAAAACTTTCATAAGCACTACTATAAGCATTATTTACTTAATTCCTTAACTTGTTAGGGTACAAATTGCAATAAAGTTATAAAAATAATTCCGGAATTAAGTTAATAATGATAAGTAAATCCTTTTATAAAAAGCATAAGTGAACATGGTAGTTTATCGATTGTTTGCTCATGATTTTCTATTCCGTAAAGTGCTCATTAGAGAAATAGCTGGGGTAAGTACAGCAAATTGTACTCAGGATAGTCTATAATTTAATATCCGATAACAGTAACAGAATAGTCGCGTGCACGATACCCATAACTCGCCTCCTGAATTGTCCTTTCCCCTGTAACTTCCGCCTACCTACCCTGATAATTATAACCCCTCGGATCTAATAGATACCCTTAAAGTAGCTCATAAAGAAGCAACATTCTATGCACGTTTTGTTTACACTTGTGAAGGGAATGAAAGGGAACCTAATCCCCCGGAATGTGGCAGAGTTGCAGATAACAACAGCCTGGTAAGTGTTGTGAACCACGCCATTCCTTGTTTGTTGGATTATGGCACTTACGTCGAGGGGATATGAATATCTAGGGTCCCAGCCGAGTCCACCGTTTTCGGAGTCGCTGCAATTGAGATAACGCAAGTCTGTGATGATGTTGACGTTAAGTGTATTGCGGTGCTAAAATCGTGCATTGTTTTTTTTGAGTAGACCTTTTGCGAATTTATTGCTTTTATCTACACGCGGATAGCGCTCTTTACTAAATTGAGTTTCCTGTGACAGAACCTTTAGATCACCACGTTAAGTGCACTATTGACAACCTGAGAGTTCGAAGCGTTTATCTGTCTGCGTGGGAGCATCGATACCACAAATTATGGTTTTACAATCGACCGCCAGACCATGCTACTTTCTAACTTGTGCTCTGTGAATAGGTATCAGAATAACTTGGCAACGCACTCTGCATGACACATAAATTCGCTTACATAACAACAAAATGCTAGACACATGACACGACCAATGCCAGCGCCTACAGTATACCTACGCTTGTGCGGATCTAGGACTGCAATGCAAATTTTACTCCAATTTCATGCGATTCGTGTGAGCGACATGATGATGTATGGTGCGTTGTGGGTTCAAATACAAGACAAATGCTTTAGGGTTGGGTGGAAAAAAGACCCTTGTCTGTCTGAAAGAGTGGACTTTTACTCATCAATACCAACTTCCTTACTAGGGTGACAGCTTCGAAGTAGCGAAAAAATATACCCACTTCAAAACACTACAAAAAGATCCTGACGAACGGAGAACCTCCTCCTTTTTTGAAGTCGCTTCAAAAGAAAATTAACTGTTAAGGCCTGGCCAAACCAACGCGTCCAGCTCGCGTCCGCAGTGGCGTGCGCGGTAACGATCAGTTGTTGCGTATGAACTTGTAGCGACGTGTTCACATCGAGGCGTTCTCTGTTTGGCCGCGGCGTCCCGCCGGCTAATAACGTATCTTGAAATGACAAGCAACAGGCAAAAATTGCGCAATATCTGCTGCCAAAGTCAAATTTTGTATTACCCACTGGCAACGCGACAGCAACAAGCTCAAAAAAATCGATCGCAACGCCATCTGCAAAGCGACAGCGACCGGGGAACTAAAAATGCATTTTTTGTCGTTTGGCTGTGACGGATTGGTATTACGTAGAACTATTTGACAGCGATCGACAGCAGATTGAAATGTCAAACGGCGATTTTTGAACAACAACTAAAGTGGTGTCTGCAAGGCAGTTGCTATGTGGTTGCTATTCGTTTGCTTACTTTATAAACTGTTTACTTTATAAATATCTCGGATCATGGCCATTCATGGCTGACATCGTCATGGGAAAGCGATACTGAAATCGTCTGCACGCAGCGGTGGCGATCAGATCGCTCTTGTTACATTAGGACGCTGCTCGCAGCTATTTTTGTTGGAAAAAACTGTGTTTTTTAGTTTTTAAAGTATTCATGATGGAACCGGAAGTAATTATAAATGAGGTTCACAAATACCCATTGTTACATGATACGTCTCAGTCTGATTATAATAATACTAGAAAAACATTCTATAGTAAATGAAAAATGGCTTTTCATCTTCACCTAATTACCAGTGCAAGGTATGGCATTCACCTTCCCTTTCTCTGGTTTCATTTATACTGTGTACCCATACTCTTGTTCTTCTGAAAAAAAAACATACCATTAGCTTACAATTGACGTTCACTAGAATTACTGTGATTGTGTTGTTACCTTCCTTCCTTCCTTCTTACCTACCTTCTTCTTACTTACTTCTTACTTACCTTCTTGTTCCTCTTCATCTTCAATGAGAGCAGCCAAAAGTAAAACTTCTTCAATGTCACTTTCTGTATCAGAGAGCATTGTAGTTAATGACGTGACTCCAGCCTGGTGAACGCAAGAACAAACGCGACAGTGCGAACAACTTTTGCACGCGTAGTTATCGCCACCGCGCACGCCACCGCGGACGCGACCTGGACGCCTTGGTTTGGCCAGGCCTTTACAATTTTAGTCCTTGAATTTTATAAATCATCTTTCTTATAAATAATAGATAGTATTTGCGCGATTTCGATAATGTTTCCTTAGTAAAGTCACAGAAAATGTTTCAATTGACAAGCAGAACCTCATTTGTTGCATCACGCAAGTGAACACGCGCTGAATATCTCCAAAAATAACTTTAATGCCGAGATTTCTCTAGTCATCCATCCAGCTAGCCTCGCCTATGTTCGGTGAATGTGTGGCTCTACCATTAGATTAATTGCTTTTCTCTTCAGAATTACGGGAAATTCTTCTTCTGTTCTCGCACTTAGGAAACTATTTAGTCTCTTCAGTTCAAACTAATTAGTTCGCATTGTTCTCTTAATACCAATCAAAGAAACCACAATTCAATAAACACAACTTCGCTGTAAGTTTCAATCAATCCTAGACCACTTAAGAGTGAGTTTCTAACTCGATTCAGAAATTTCCTTCTCTAAGGATTCTCTCGCTGAAACTTCGGCCTCCTTGAGCTGAGGTAAAGTTGTGTCTTTAACGGAACACTCCAGTCTAGTTCATAAGTACACTCACTTACAGACGTTAGTTTATTACTTCTCAGTCAGAAATCGATTCCGTCCGCCCATTCGATGTTATATTGCAATAGGGCTGTTTCTTGTGCAGTCAATGAAGGAGTGTGTTTAACAACCGTTTTTAATACTCAGCATTCGAAAAATAAATTTTTAGGTAGATACCTATGTACTTACATTTTATAAATAGTTTAGGAATCGAGTCACGCGTTTTTTCCAAGCTTCTTCCCGAAATTCAAAGGCTAAGACTAGATTGTAAGGTAGAGTATGTTTCATTCGTGTGTTGCGTCGTATTCAAGCCTCATGCTCTCACTCGGAGCAAAATAACTATCGACTTGAAATTCGAGTCTCGGAGAAAAGACAATCCTTTGACTGTGCTTCGAGGTCGATTGGATTATCTACGTAATATTATGTCTGACAGATATCTTCCCTCTTTTTGGTCGTCGTCGTGACTGGAGCAGCTTTCGCCACCAACGCTCCCTATTTTTATATTGATGTATATAAATATTTTTTATTTTTTTTAGAATTCGGTCCGATTATGCGCCAGATGTACATCCTAAAGGGTATCTCCCTTACCTTCACCTTTGGTGTCCGTCCATCGCATTGGTGCTCGTCTTTGCTTCTTTCCACGACATGATCGAGATCTGCTCTTGTCTGTAAACTGGACGTGTTGAGAACCTCGTTCATCTGGGATTCGAGTAAAAAGTATCCTAGGAGTTAATCTAGGATACGGTCTAAATGTGTAGGAAACACGCAAGCTGATCTTACGTGCTGCTGTCTCGCTCGCACAATTTAACATTTTAAATTATTGTTAAGAAACTAGTAGGTATACTTGACTTAATGTGGTCTGACGGTTTGATGCATAATGAAATTACGGACATTTCAAATATATTTTTATTTCCTTTCATCATTCAGCCACCAGAAGTCCACTGGTGGACATAGGCCCCTTCCATGGATTTCCAAAAAGACCGGTTGGAAGCAGCTTACATCCAGCGTTTTCCTGTCACTTGGATGAGATCTTATGTCCATTTTGTCGTCCTACGCTTGCCGATACGATGTAGACTCCATTCGAGAACTTTTCGGCCCCATCGCCATAGTACGCAGAACAGATACTATGTGCCACTTCAACTTACTAATCTGCTGGGCTATGTCGACAACTTTCGTTTGTCTACAGATCTCATAATTTATTATTCGGTCTGAATCATAATTTTCTTTAAGGAGTTTTTAATCATGAAAAGATATTTCCGGACGATTTATCAAATTATTAAAAATCAGGTACAGCATCAGGAAAATATGTTTTGAATGACCGTAATTTTATTATCTATCAAACCCGCAGACCACAGTTAACAAGAGTATCCTATTTTATTACAATCACTAAAAATGCACGACGTACGGCCTTAGATCCTGGCCCCGTCTATCGAGTGCCCAATTCCTCAAGGTTTTGAAACAGTAAAATTACGCCATCCGCCATAGCCAAAACCATTATTATTCCTGGTTGCAGACGAGCGTTTCGATAGCTTCCCGTTACGCATACGGAATATGGAATTACAATGAGTGACGAATTCGTTTTACGCTGTCATCAGCAACATTGGATGTGGATTCATTGATGTATGTTTACGTCTAAGGATTATTTGGAAAATTACGTAATTCCTAAAACAAATCAATTAGATTATATTCTTTTTAATGCACTAACCCGTGCTGAGGACAATTTTAAAGAACCTAGGTTCGAGTCCCGGCAACGGTGTAATTTTTAGCCTCTTAATAGGTTTTTTAAGAAAGTCAATTAGAATCTCTTGTTTATAATAATATGTACCAATTTTGTCTTTTGTTTCTTCCTTTTTATACAATCTTGACGCTTAAATTCAAATTAGTAATTTAAAACTTTTGCTTATCGGAAGTGGTTTAATTTCTCGATATTGAAAAACTGTTTTCAGATCTCGCGTCATTACAAAAACATGTAAAAACAAAAATATTGTATAACTGATGTGCGGAACTTAGTAAGGTAGAATTTGGGAATTTCTTTAATTGTTTCCCTCGGTAATTGTCTCCCAGCGGTCCCTCTTTTACCGGTGTGCAATAAAGAGTTCTAACTATCTGTCTATATTAAAACATGGCCTGATAGGGGGAGCACATAATAATAATAATATTGGCCTTTTTGCATCTACTTAAAGAGATGATTTATACAGCGTCCAGTAGTATCTTCACGGGTGAAGGGACCACTCCGACGCTGTAGTGCCTGGTACATGGTTTTATAGATGGTGTAGGCTTGCCCAGCACCTATACCATCCTGACAGCATAGTCGGCCTAGCCCACAGGAAAGACTAGTCAATACGTGCGGAGCCAACCAATCCGCAGGTTTCCTCACGATGTTTTCCTTCACCGTTAGCGTGTGGTATTGCGACTACAAATTCGCAAATGTACGTAACTTTGAAATTAAACAAAGTCATGCAAAGTGCCCGCACTCGGGATCGAACCTGGGGCTCTCGCTTGCCAGTCCATGGTTCTACCCACTGAGCTACCACCGCTTCGGGAGGGGAGCACAACGTCTCGATATAAGTTTCCCATCCCATCATCGGCCAGCGCCATCTTGCTTTATTTCACCGCGTAAAGACTTTTATCTTGACGTTGTGTTCCCCTAGCTGGTACGGGAAGGATATTATAGGTGCTGCTCAAGCCTACTCCATCAAAAAACAATGACCCAGGCACTGCAGCGTCCGCACTCCGAATGGTTCCTTCACCCATCTAGTGAAGGTGCCCCTGGACGCTGCATCGTCTCATTACGTAGATGCAAACGCAAAAGATATTTTTTTTGTGGCCTATAAACGTCCCACTGTAGGGCACAAGCCTTCTGTCAGACATTAACCCTTCTCCCTTAAAGTTTCTGCACACAGTAATATTCACGGATAGCCTAATACAAGGTAAGTTATTCGATAACATCTTCTTTTAAGCCTACACCATCTATAAAACTATGTATCAGGCACTACAGCGTCGGAGTGGTCCCTTCACCCATCTAGTGTGAGTGAGGATATCACTGGACGCTGTATAAATCATCTCATTACGTAGATGCAAAAGGCCAATCATCATCTTCTTTTAAGAACCTTTTGCAATTTTAACTCTTTCGCCCTGTTTACCTACGGGATTGATTTTGTCTTTTTTATGTCACCTATATAACGTCCCACTGCAGGGCATAGGTCTTCTCTCAGAGAGAGAGTATGGACTTAATTACCACGCGTACCCACCGCGGACTGACAATTTCAAGCGCTGAGGTATTTGACCCAACCCGCATGCCCAGCGAGGGGATTATGGGCATACCCCCTATGATAGCAGAATGTGGCGCTCTTTAGGGGTGGGCTATGTCCAGCAGTGGACTAGTATAGCCTGACGACGAGGTATTTGATTACCCCAGAGAGTCACGTTACCTCACAATGTTTACCTTCACAGTAAGCGAGTGTTATTGCTACTATAACTTCACATATGTACGTAACTTAGAAAACAAAGTCATATTGGTACATGCCCCCACTGGGATCGAACCTGCGTCTCTCTCAAGGCCAAAGTTGACGGGGAATATTTTTCACTTAGTTAGACCTGAGATTTCCGCACTTAGCCTCATAGTTGGGCCATTGTACGTAGCAAGCGCTGAGGTACTTTAACACTTGAGACACTAGGGTTTCCTTACGATGTGTTCCTTCACCGTCGGCGAGTGGTATTGCTACTATAATTTCACAAATGTACATAACTTAGAAAACAAAGTCATTGGTACATGCCGGGGTTTGAACCCACGACCTCCCGATTGAGAGGCCGGCGTTCTACACCGCTCCGCTACCACCGCCCTTTATATATTATTCACTTGTTCTAATCTGTCAAACAATGCTGGTTTAAAACTGTCTACTGTGTGCCAATTTGCCTTTAAACCATTCATCCACTTTACGCTTGTTTGCGTGACAAACGTCTAATTACACATGTTTTCATTCATAGTTTATAAGTGGGAATTGTCCACGTGCCGATAGTCAGCTATAAAATGTTATAATGTGGAGTATGTTTGAATGAGGTTAGTCCGTACCTAGGTACCTACTAACAATCGATATAAAAATAAATCAACGCTTCTGTTACCTTTGGCATTCTTCCCGCTCGCCAATTCTAGTTAGTTAAACCTAAGATTTCCGCACTTAGCCTCATCGCACTTAGCCTCATAGTTTAGCCGTTGTACGCAGCAAGCGCTCGTGGCCTAGGCGAACCGAGTGATTGGAATCAATCACTTGGTTATGCAACAACAGGCGCGGTCAGGTACGGGATGGGTGAGCGTCCCGTGACTACCGCTAGTGGCATTTTTCCGAGCGCTTCCGTGCTTCGCAAGGCACGTTAAGCCGTTGGTGCCGGCTGTCATATAATGGCAGTCGTTAAGCCATGTCAGAAGCCTTATGGGCGGCTTGATAACTTCTGACAGTAAGGCCCGCCACTGTCTTACAATCCTCCACCAACCCGGACTTGGCCCCCGTGGTGAAGTATGGCCTAACCTTCCTGCCATGCAGGAAGAGACCCGTGCCCCAGCAGTGGGGACATACAAGGGTTGATAACGTTAACGTTAACGCAGCAAGAGCTGATGTATGTTAACACTTCAGGTACTAAGGTTTCCTCACGATCTTTTCCTTCACAGTAAGCGAGTGGTATTGCTACTATCATTCTAGAGTTTCTTCACGATGTTTTCCTTTCGTTAGCGAGTAGTATTGCTACTATAATTTCACAAATGTACCTACATAACTTAGAAAAAAGTCATCTGTACATTTTGTACATGCCAGGATTCGAACCCACGACCTTCCCATTGAGAAGCAGGGGTTTTGCCACTTCGGTACAAACTCTACGCACATTCTAATCCCACTTAATAATATACTTGTGAAAGTTTGTGAATATGTTTGATTGTAGAAAACATTTTCAGCCCTGCGATAATTCATATCACTTTGAATTATATTGTGATTCACAATTTCGTACCAAATGTCGAAAATCCTATCCTATCCTACTGATATTATAAATGTGAAAGTTTATAAATATGTTTGGATGTTTATAGAAAACATTTTCAGCCCTACGATACTTCCTATGACTTTGAATTGAGATTCCCAGCGTTGGATATTTATTACTCAACCACACTATAACGACTGAACGGAGTTACATGGAAACTTGGCATACAGATAGACACAGATCTGAATTGAGACATACGATACTTGATATAGCGGTTGGGATATCCCCACTATGTTCTGTGGATATCCCTATGGGTTGCCGTGGAATAATATTTTATTGTTACCGTAACCTTTTTTTCAAGCCAAACTCTGACATATTTATTTTTATTGCGTAGCCATAGCAACAATAATGAGATTCAGTGGCGGTACGAAGTTGGTTCGCCGAGACAGCTATTTTGATTATTATGAAAAAGTGGTATGCTTTTGATTCATGTGGTTAAAGTTTTGTTTCATAATAAAATTACGGATGTTCTAAGTGTAGTTTTGTTCTGCTAAACAAATCTCAACCAAAACTACTTTTTGTTTGAGATATTTTTCTACTAAAGTTACTAAGTTAAGTAAGTTTATTTAGGAAACTAACAGCTTAAATAACAGTAATAGCTTAAATTTAGTCCAGTAATAAAATTGTAAACACTAAAGTTATTTATTTTAGTACATTTTTATCTAAATCAGACACCAAGAAAATTATCTGTACATACCTACATTGCATCAAATATGAAAAATATTATGAGTTGCAATTAAACAAAATTACAATTCTCAAAACTACTAATTGTTACTAAACCCGCCAATAGAACATAATTTAGTTTAATTTGTTTCTAAAAACTAAAAATAATATATGACATGTATATCTCAACTAACAGTATTCTTGAAACATCATCATCCGCCCACCGCTGCCCACTGCTGGGTATCGGCCTTTTCCCCCAAATGCAATCTCTCACGATCCCGTGTAATCTTCATCCACGGAGTTTCCGCCGAGTCAACTATATCGTCGGACCATTGCGCTGCTGGTCTGCCCAAGGACCGTCTTCCTGTCGGCCGATCGTCGTACCTGAAACATAATTTTACAGTATTAGTTTAAACTTAAGAAGTTACGATATATCTACAGCGCAGCATGGTACACCACGAATAACGAGATACAAGAATACCTTGAGATCCCTACAGTCGTTGAGGAACTAAAATTGGATGGGCTTAGGTATAAGGAATGACTGGCCCATCACAAGAATCACGGGCTGCTACTATGCTTGATACCAGACACAATGTCAGGCGACTGAACCGAAAACACGTCATTGATGACAAATCTACGGAGAATGTATAGTCCATATTTCAATTACTCTTAACGCCAGATCTACCCAGAAACCATCTCATTATAGCCAAACAAGGGCTGATGGCTTAAGAAGTTCTATATTTTTTTAATTTCGAAAAAATATTAGGGAAATAAGTTGGTTTGCGCCCACTCGCAAAAGGAGTGCTCCTAACTACACGTTGTTTGTCATTGATCAACTATTCATTACGACAATACAATAGGCTATTTTTACTGACCTCCAACTAAAAACTGTAAGTTATTGCAAGTAGCTAACAATTACTTTTATTTGTTTCAGGTAAATGAGCAAAGGATCTACTTCGCGTATCGGTCAAGTACTTACCTACCTAAGGGACAATCCATAAATTACGTCACACGTTTAGGGGGTCGAAGAAGTGTGACACTGTGCGACAGGGGTAGGAGGGGTTCTACATTTCGTGACGTCACATTTCCAAATCTACGCGTCAAAACACGAACTTTGCACTTTTAACGAAATAGGTACTGAAAACATTTGCAACTCTCGATATAATATTTCTCCCTTCCTCCCGCTATCTTAATTTAAACACCCGATGCTAAGGTTGGCTGGAAGAGATCTCTGTTAGAGATAAGTTCGCCTTTCAAACAAATTTTATGTAATGATCTTTCGAATTTACTCTTTGCTATAATAAAGAATATAAAACTCTGAACTGCTGTTCGAATTCAATAATTTCTAAATGTAAAATTGCAAAATATGTGACGTCACACTAGATTAAGTCTCACAAATGGGGTAAAAAGACCACGAAATTCATGTGACGTAATTTGTGGATGGCCCCTATTAAACAGGATGTCCTGTATAATGCTGATAAGTGTTTCATACCATTGTACCCATAGGCAGTGAAGCGAAAAAGGGTTGTCAGGTATACCCGGGGGTCGTGGTAAGTGACAAACCTTTGTCTCTGCCTGCCCCTTTAGTTTAGAGTTTTCAGGGGCCTGTTTCATAGAATAATATAAATAATACTGTGCTTCTTCAGGCTATATTAGTCCACTGCTGGACATAGCCCTCCCCTAATGAGCGCCATAGCGCAAGGTTGGGCCATCATTGGGAGGTAAGGCCCTGCATGCCCAGCGTGGGGATTATGGGCATTCCCCCCCCCCCCCAATGATACTGTGGTTACATAACTTTATTTCAAAAAGTATATAATACACCCATAGTATTATAAATAAATACTACGGCTATACATCAAAATGTAATATGAAACAGCTGATACTTTTTAGCGACTCAGAGGACGACTTTGCTACTAAATTATAAAGGTTGAAGCGCCTTGACTGTACCAAAGTTTTTAAATTAACCCTACTCAGGAAAAGTTTCTGCACACAGTATTATCCAGGGATAGCCTCATACAAAGTTGCAAAGTTAGTTATTGGAATACCCTTTTTTTTTTGCACCTTTTGCAATTCGAACTCTTTCTCCTCGTTTACCTCCGGGATTTAATTTGCTTTTTTATGTATCAAACCTTAGTTTTTCCTCTAATATCGTTATCAACCCTTGTTTGTCCCCACTGCTGGGGCACGGGTCTCTTCCTACATCGCAGGAAGGTTAGGCCATACTCCACCACGGGCGCCAAGTTCGGGTCGGTGGAAGATTGTAAGACAGTGGCGGGCCTTACTGCCAGAAGTTATCAAGCCGCCCATAAGGCCTCTGACATGGCTTAACGACTGCCATTATATGACAGCCGGCACCAACGGCTTTACGTGCCTTGCGAAGCACGGAAGCGCTCGGAAAATGACACTAGCGGTAGTGCCTCGCATATACGAGTAGTTGACAACAAATCCGATTATAGTCTGAGGACTGATTGCAGATCTAAAATAGAAAAAATAAATATTTATCTTTTAACATAGCCTCTCCCATTTTTCATGTAGCCTATAAACGTCCCACTGCAGGGCACAGGCCTTCTCTCAGACAGAGAGAGAAGAAAGAGAGAGAGAAAGAAAGAGAGAGAGAAATAGAGAGGGAGTACTGGCTTAATTACCACGCGTGCCCACCGAATTGGCAATTTAAAGCGCTGGAGGTATTTGAACATATCAGACACTCAGGTTTCCTCACGATGTTTTAGCGAGTGGTATTGCTAGTATACATAACATAACATTTACATCCAAGCACATACATTGCTTCTGGCCTCACACTAGTCCAAGACTTGGGCATTTTTTTCCCCAGCCGGGATTCGAACCCGGGACCTCTTGCATGGTTGGCAGACGCGCTACCGATACGCCACAGAGGTCGTAAGATATAAATTCGCAAATGTATATAACGTAGAAAATTAAGTCATCGGTACATGACCGCACCGGGTTATCCAAGCTGGGTCTCTCACTACAAAGTAAATTGTTCTACCCACTGGGCTATGTACCGCCGCTTTAGAAATTAAACTCTTCGTCTAACTGTCAAGTTAGTATTACGATTAGAATCGTAAAGAATTTGGTGCGCATGGTCGGACTCTTCCAACAAAAAGTCAAGAAATTTAATCCAGAATCTTAATTCCTTAATTCCGAAGTTAATATTCAATGTTTCTATTAATAAATTAACGCACTAATGCGAAAACAGACTAGCTCGCAATTCTGCCTATGGGTAAGTAAGGTACTTAATTTTCATCAAATAATTTATGTCCTCAATAAGCAGCAACTTAGAGAGAGCGTAGAGATAAAAAAGAAGAAGCGTTCGTGGCCTAGTCGAACCAAGTGATTGGAACCAATCACTTGAGTTAAGCAACAGGCGCGGTCCGGTGCAGGATGGGTGACCATCATGTGACTACCGCTAGTGGCATTTTTCCGCAAGGCTTCGCAAGGCACGTTAAGCCGTTGGTGCCGGCTTTTATGTAATGACAGTCGCTAAGCCATGTCAGAGGCCTTATAGGCGGCTTGATAACTTCTGACAGTACGGCCCGCTACTGTCTTACAATACTCCACCAACCCGGACGTGGCCCCCGTGGTGGAGTATGGCCTAACCTTCTTGCGATGCAGGAAGAGACCCGTGCTCCAGCAGTGGGGACATACAAGGGTTGATATCGTAGAGATAAACCGCATGCTTCTCAATCGGGACGTCGTGGGTTCGAATCCCGGTATTTACCAATGACTGTTTTCTACGTTGTGCATATTTCTGAAGTTACATAGCAATGCCACGAGCTTATTGTTAAGCAACACATCTTGAAAAAAAACCTAGTATTTGAACTGTTAACTCTCCTCAGCGCTTGCTTCGTACGTGGCGTAATTCGCATTGAGGATTGAGAATTTCAGTAAGTAAATGCTTGAGTAACATTCTGTCACGCGGAGATTTGAAACATTACTACAGTTAAGTATTTACTTAGCGAAATTCTCAATTCAGAAACTGGCCCAAAATTGTGGAATTCTCAAGTCTAACTAGCTCCTACCACGCCTACTCTGTCCACCTCCAAAGCCTGTTAGTGTGCATTACACCTCACACTCACTTAATTAAATTACTTATGCGATATAATGCAGGCATTCCTCTTATATTTAATCCGCCTGATGGCGCATTGCTGATTTATGGATAACGAACTCACAACTACGAGTTTGTATAAACTATGACGATAGGCACACGCTCGCCTAAATTGGAAGCTGCCGTGAACCTCCGTCAGAAGTGGAAATCTGTGGTTGAGGCCTTATGGTGACCTAGAAGTTAAAGGGCTGAAGAAGAGGAACTATGATTTATAAACTACAGCCTAAAACTTACTACAAACGTAAATTTGATGGCGTAAATTCATTCAAGTCCTAGGTCGAATTCGAATTTTGTTCCAAGGTTTGAAGACTACGTTTTAAAAAAAATAGCTGTGATCGTAATTTTATTAAAATTCGTGACCATTCTTGATTTTCAATCATTAACAATCAGGTCATAACTAAATCTAAAAGATGCGTTTTATTTCCGTTTAAACTGAAAGAAAAAATATTTTTTTCTATTTGATTGCTACAAAAATATTAATAAATAAATGAATAATAATACGATTTCTTAAAACACTCTGCGGGTTGAATAGTATGTGATAAAGAGAAATACTTACCGGGGACTATTTAAACAGAATTTGAGGAGTATTTTAGATGGTTCCTGTTTCTATACATTACAGATATACCGTTACAGACTTATTTATAAAAAACACGATTGAAATGCAATTTATATTGGTCTTTTTCTTTCAGATTAAACTGAATTAGGGAACATTTCAGAGGGATCATGTTATCATATGTAGAGCAACCGCTTCAATATAAATGTACCAATGACTTTGTTTTCTAAGTTATGTACATTTGTGAAGTTATAGTATGAATACCACTCGCTAATTGTGAAGAAGACATCGTGAGGAAATCGTGAGTGTTTGAGGTGTTCAGCTACCTCACAGCTTGAAATAGCTTGAAAGTTGATACGCGTAGTAATTAAGCCCATACTCTCTCTTTCAGAGAAGACCTCTGCCCTGCAGTAGGTAGGACGTATATAGAACACATAAAAAAGGTATGTCATTGCGTAAAATAGACTGGATAATCTATAATATAAAAATTAATCGCTGAATGAGTTGGTAAGTGTAAATCTCGAGTGCAGCTGAACCAATTTCGCTAATTCTCTTTTTAGAATATTCCTTGAAGTACCTACGAGGATAGTTCTTAAGGAGAGCCTACGCTGTAGTGCCTGGGTCATGGTTTTATAGATGGTGTAGGCTTGCCCAGCACCTATACCATCCTGACAGCTTAGTCGGCCTAGCCCACAGGAAAGACTAGTCAATACATGCGGAGCCAACCAAGCCGCGGGTTTCCTCACGATGTTTTCCTTCACCGTTAGCGTGTGGTATTGCGACTGCAAATTCGCAAATCTACGTAACTTTGAAATTAAACAAAGTCATTGGTACATGCCCGCACTCGGGATCGAACCTGGGGCTCTCGCTTGCCAGTCTATGGTTCTACCCACTGAGCTACCACCGCTATTGTATTAACGATAATAATAATGTCCACCGTCGCAATATTGCAAACTCCGCCTTTCCTCGCTCAGCGAAAACTAAAGGTAAAACGACAACTGGAAGAAAAGCTAGGCAAAAAGCCAACAGCAAGAAAATCCTCCGTCCACACGAGCCTGAGGCGGGTCCTTACCTATTCATTGCGTGCATTGAAAAGGCTCCTCTATTCACCCAGTTGGGCTTTCATCAGGCAAAAGCTGAATTTTCCCCTCCATTGCACGATGTTCTCTCATGATGTGTTACAGACCTAGATTCATAAAAAAATGGCGAAGAAAATGAAAAAACCGATTGCTAAGCATTTTTTGTTGATTTGGTATTTTAGTGTTTTTAACGTTTATTTTATTCAATTCATGTTGTAGCAGCGGCAGCCACTGATAAAATTTAGCAAGCTAGATTCTGTGCTATCTGGCTTGCAATAAAGCTATATGACACATTTAGCGCCATCTAGTGGCTATAAGAGAACGTATTGCAAAATTGTTTTTCCTCTTTGCGTTTTTTTATGTCAAAACCTGACGTTTGGTTAAATCGTTATGGGGAAACATAGAGTCGGACATACGTACATATTTACATACTTACTGACATACCAGTGACCCACCTTTTGGGCTCTGCCGCAGTCGGTTAAAATCCAAACGCTTGCTTAAGTTTACTGTTTTTTATTTCTGCCCTTCCTAGTAATGTATCCTAATTGATCCCATATTGACTTTGTCCTTATAAGCAGCAAAATAGATTACCCTAATAAAATAAAATAAACTAGTAAAAAGTTACTCCAGAATCCACACAGTTTCAGGTAGGTCACCTTGCTGCCTTAATGTGTCTAGCCATAATACATAGAGACATTAATGTGTCTAGCAAATGTAATAAACACGCTTGATTACTGTCTACAATGAGACACAACAAAAAGAGTTATTTCGACTCCCGAGTCCATTTGGGCGATTATCCTGTTACACCACAATACACGTCCGTCTCACTTACTGGCCCCCAGCAACCGAGTGGGCTTAGGTTTTGTATAGACCGCGTGGAATGTGATGGCTCCTTGTGTTGAACACGGAAAAAGACCAATTTTCAAGAAAATAAAAAGCTAAAAGTACCCGCAATGGTGCGTAGATGCAAAGATTAATGAACATATTTTAAACTTTCGCGACTTGTACACATAGAATATTTTCGGGGCTTAATCGCGTAGTAATTTATTGCTATTTTACCTCGACGTTTCGGCGACGTTACAGTCATCGTGGTCACGAGAAGACTGATGGCTGGCACCCGTTCGCATCTTCGGCTGATGAGGTTTCAGACTACCCTCAATCAGCCATCACAAAGCACTATTAGGGTTGCACTATTATCACTAAGCACTATTAAGCAATATTATGCACTATTATCGTGACCACGATGACTGTAACGTCGTCGAAACGTCGAGGTAAAATAGCAATAAATTACTACGCGATTAAGTCCCGAAAATATTCTAACTACGATTAATGAACGTTGATGAAGCGAAGGTGATCTGTCAGGATCGTGGCAAGTGGCAGTCCCTGCTCTTTGCCTATCTCTCTGGGATACTGGCGTGAGGTTATGTTATGTAAAAAGACTGCGTGAAAAAAGAAAAATATAAGGTAATGTACGAGCACGAGCACAAAAGACGTACGATACGTATGTTCCTATGGATACGTACATCACTCATGCCTCTACCCCTTGTAGAATCTAGAATTTGGCCACTCACTAGGAAAATTAAAATGAAAACAACTGAATTGTGTACCTAATAATAATGATAGGTGATGATAATAATCGAAAATGGTTTTTTAATACTTTTTTTCGCTGTTTTTTTGTAGCTTTCAGATCGTAAATAACTCCAAACGTATGTCTCGCATTGTTCGTTTTTTAGCGCTACTGTGTCAGAAATCGACATATTTGAGCACGCGACTTGCGTCCTTATGCTACCCTTGATATGATACATAAATAAATAGCGGATAGATGGAATAGGTTGCGGTCCCATAACGAAATTATATCTAATTCTGCGCGACTACATGTAGGAGAAAAAAGAAACCAAACAAAACTGTCTTATGGTTGATTCTTCGTTATAAGATTTTTTTTATTAATAGCAAAAAAATAACCTTTACATTTTTGGTTTTACAAATTTCGCCAAACTGCAGTGCAGTTTATTGGCGTTGCGCTCTTATAACTTATGGCTTAATTTAATTATTTTACAGCTACATATACTTAGTAATGTAAGTACCTATTTATTTTCTTACACAAAAATAAGTTCCTGTAACTATTTTAAACTAACGTAACAAATTGTTATTATCATATATTGGCTAAACGAGCCTTGAACACAGTATTCAAGACTCGTTCAGCCAATATTTAACTGCGTTTAACTGTTAATACATTTATCACCGAAAGAATAATAGAAAGGAATGAGTAGGATGTTATATGCAAGTTATTATTTATTTATTTAGTAAGTAAAAGCACGGCTATGTCCGAACATGAAGGCTTATTTGGTTTATATAAGATGTTATTTCCGGCCCGGCAAAGCACATCTGCGAGAGCTACAGTAGGTACATAAATTACACACCCGATAGGCCAACGACGGTCAATTTAATCCAATTTGGCTGAAGCGATCTAGCTGCCTGTATTTTATTCGGATATTTAGATTAGATAGAAAGTCAGCTTGTGTGTAGTGTTCTAGCTGAGCCTGTGACTTCATTGGCATGGCCTCCTGATAAAGGTAAAAAATGGTAGAATTCTAATTGACGTGTTTCATTGGAATTGCGCATTTTAGAGGTAATTGGTGGTTGCACGAAAGATATTAAAGGTCTATTGGTATGTTAGCCAATTTCCAATCCGAGGCAGTCGCTCTGTCAATCCACCCAACATGGCGGAAGGTATCGATCGTCGTTTGTTTTTGACAATTTCCAGAGATTCATCAGCGCCCAGAAGTGAAAGCCAGATTGTCTAGAATAAAATACTATTTAGTATTAAGCTCATCAATTGTACATAATTATTTTTTACTGGTACAATCCAGATTTTAATAATTATTATATTTTACATTACCTTTCGCACTCGTTATCGAGTACCAAATGTTAGCCACAGCAAATGTAACGTGTAACGTGTTGGCGCTAAACAAAGACAGTTTTTGTGACATTCTCGTTTCTGTATATTTACCTTATTACGGTTGATGGAGTGAGTCGTCTCATGAAAATATATCGTGAAAAGAAACGAAGTATTATAATTATTTTTTCCAAAATTACGAACTACCCGAGAGAGATGCCAATGCATCTTTAATAGCGATTGGATTTATTGAGTAAACTAAGTACCTAGTTATTGCTTAAATGAAGTACTCCTACTTCTATGTTGGAAACCTATTTGCCAAAGGTGGGAACCACAGATATGGATCTAGTTTTCTTGGTCTGTGGTTGGAACACTATAGAGCGTGTACATAAACATTTCGTACTAACACGTATTTAACAAAGATCGCGTAGAGCGCGAATAAAAAAAATCGTATAGGTGTGTAAGCCCCGATATATTATCGAACAATATTAATCTAGGAGAGAACAAATAAAAAAATATTTTTCTCAGGAATCGCGCTTCGCTATTGAACCTGTCCACTAAAATCGAGTAAAAACAATGAAATAAAAAATATACAACTTTGATTTTCAGTAAAAATGGCATTCCAGCAATGGCCCTATTCCCTTACGCTCACATATTTTACATTTTTCATAAGTCGGCGGCTCTAACAGCTACGCCATTCTATAGTCCGCGTCAAGTGACAACAGCACTTCAGCTAAATTGGCCGGGACGGACAGCTGACAGGAAACAGATAGATCCAATTCTGTTGGATCACATTGGATTACATACATACATGCATGCATTCTCGCTAAGTAATCTGAGTAAAGACAAACCATGAAGCCTGTTCGGGGAGAAATTCAGTACTTATTATAATAATAAAAATAGCTTCTGCACACAATACAATCACTTGATTGTAAGTTGTCCCAAACTAGTATACCCGGTACCTACTATGGTAACCAGGCAAGAACGTCAGACCTACAACTTGTCCGTCATTGATTTCTGATAAATTCATGCATTTATAATGCATGAATGTGCATTTATAATAAATTTATAGTATCAATATCAATGGCCAGGTGTGAAGAAAAACATCGTAACGAAACCTTGTTGAACACTTGTTTAAGCTGTAGTTTAAGTGCAATAAAACAATTAATAATAAACCTGAGTGTCCGAGGTGTTCACATAGCTAAGCGCTTGAAATCGCGGTGGGGGCGCGGGTACTGAACAAGCCCATACTCTCCCTCTCTCTCTCTCTCTGAGAGAAGGCATGTCCTCTGCAGTAGGTCGTATAGAAAACAAAAAATTGTAGACGAAGAGAAGTGTGAAGATACCTGTTATGTTTATGCCCAATATGTTAATTTTGGTCTCTTAAAACCAATACTCTCGTGCAGGGTATTCTTTTCACAGTAGGATGCGGCGTGACGTCCTATCTAAGTGAATGCGTGGCAGGAACTCTTCATTGCTTCCGCTTGACAATCCGGCTCGAAAGACCAACGGTGATGATGGAATTCAGGCGAAAAAACGTGTAATAAAATAACGTGAAACCTGCAAACCGTCTGTACAGTATCGATAATATACGCTGAATCTGTGTATAAAATATACATTATAAAGCTATGAAATATGAACCGGCGAATCACATTATTCCTTTGTTTCCCTCAAAGCAGATTTTTCAGTACAGCGCTGGTCATTCGTTTCGGTAATTCCCAACTTTGTTCAGTCGAACGCTTTGGCTTGATGCCAACGCCAACCCAAGTCCGGGATGCACTTTTGGAACAAATTTTTGGCCGAGCTTAAACTAGAACCAATACAATGATAGGGTAGATACTACTACTATCTCGTTCTATTGATTGTGCTTGTGGCGTGTGGAAGTAATTTTGTTATGTAGCCTTCATTATATGTAAAAGTTATGTTATATATAATATATAGTCGTTCGATTGCTGGGAAAAGATCTGTTTTATCCACTTTGCCCTACGATTTTGCTATGCAGCTTGCATTGCAAAACTTCCTTGCGACTTTATAGCCGAAAAAATTGACCAAAACTATGGTCAAAGTATAATTTCATCGACGTGTCCTCGCCAAGCCGCAAGCACGCAAAAGACCGCAGACAACTTGATCTGACGATGGCGAAATTACCTCGAACATTGCCGACAAACGTTACATAGAAAATATTTCAAAGACGGTACAAATAAAACAACAACAAAAGTTCAATTATAGTGCTTAAAAGAAACAATATTTCTTAAATTAATACTAAACTTTATTCTTCTTCTTCATGTACCACCTCCGTATCGTAGTTTGGCAACCAGTTCAGCAATCTTGCTTTTCGAGGTAGCCAATTAAAACAAGGAACTAGGACTATGTTGGAACCACTGTCACAGGTAGTGTAGCCATGATATCTTCGGTCTCCGAGGTCTTCTTCCTGGAATCTTTGCTTGTAGGATAAGTTGAAGAAGACTGAAGACTTCTTGGTACGCATTATATGACCGAAACACTGCAGCTTCCGTTTCTTAATGGTGTTCAGTACCTCTGTCTTCTTTTTCATTCTCTACAAAACGGTAGAGTTGCGGACTCTTTGAACCCAAGAAATTCTAAGCATCCGGCGGTACACTCACATTGTTACTAAACGTTATTACTTATTTTTAAGTAGAAAAATAAAATGAACGGGTTCAACGATATAGTAGGTGTGACGATGTGTGTCATGGCTTTAAAAAAAAGTTTTCTGGACTCAGCTTGTGTTAAGAGTGGGTCCCGTAATGCTGGTCTCCCGCCAGACCCTTAGTGAGACACGACCATTACAAATAGTGGCTTAATAAGGTACATAATAACATAATTTGTATGCAGCACAGGTTTAGTGTCAAATGTATGACAATTGAATCTGAACAGCTCATTCTTCATACAAAATTTCAAGGCGATCCTGCCAAAGCCTTCAGGATTACTTCAATGTACATCCAACGAAATAAATCTACTCTCTATCAAGTGGTGATACAGATGGCAATGAAGTTGGCATAGCACAGTTCCTAACCAAGTTTATCGAACGAGCTGTGGCTGTCTCGACTGGAAATGGTTTGCAGTACTATATCCATGCAGTTGAAAAACTTGTACAACTCTAATTTTAACCAACGAAAGCTTTTACCTTTTTTAGGTCAATTTGCGTACCTTAACTCTTTACAAGGTCTTCGTCTTTGGGATTAAAGTGCGTGCAAACTGTTCACACCTGATCGCAAACGTTTCTAACCAAGTCTACCAAATGAGCTGTGTCTGTCTCGACTGAATGGTTTGCAGTACTATTTCCATGCAGTTGAAAAATTAGGACAATAATTTTAGCTTTTTTGAGCTCCATTTGCTTACTTTTACAAGGTCTACGGCTATTGGGATTAAAATTGCGTAATAATTAACACATTATATACCCAAGTGCAAACTGTTCACGCCTGAAAGCAAACTGTCCCGATAACAGACGAGAAGGTGCTTCAGTAATCCCTGGTGGACTGTCCTTTCATACCGTTAGTAGGAGATATACAGGCTTCTGAGACTGGTCGACTGAGGTGTTTAACAGCACACTGCACATCGCACTAACAAGCCAACTGGCAATTACATCGTGGACGTGAAGCGGACTTAATTGGCCTCTAGATTTGCCTACGGACTGGATTAGATTATTATCTTGAACGAACTGAGTAAATTCACGATATTTACGCAGCTTTGACCATCTATTCGAATCTGGGATCGATGCGGACTTAGTTGGTCTCTAGATTTGCCTACAGAGATTGGATTAAAATATTATCTTAAACGGAATAAGTAAATCCACGATATTTACACATCTTTGACTGTCCATTCGAAGCTGCGATCGACGCAGTATAACATAATCAGCCTTGTGGATTAAGTTTCAGATGTAACCTCTCAAGTATTTTTTTATAAGTAACACTTGTGTTTTATTTATAAATGCAACAATGGCAGGCGTTGTATTATATCGATTCATTGTAACAAAAATGACAAATTGTATGAAGGTGAGGACAAAAACAAAGATTGTTATTTTGTGTTGAGTCGAGAATGATAAACGTATTAAAGAAGAATTACTAAATGATCTTATACTCGACCCTAACCGAGAATGCTTCCAAATTCTGCCTGAGGCGATCATAACACTCATTAGCTTGTAACAATGACATAAAAGGGTTCTCTTAAAACAATTTATTCATGAGAGATACCCACTAAAGCGACTCACGATACCAATTTGCCTCTTAACTGGGTCACGGACTTGCCTAATACACTTTCCCGTCGGCTCCCTTTGCGCTGAATTAATTTTTAACGCGTTTACCTATAACGCAATATTTCAACTGAAGCATGAATCAATACGCAAGGGAATCAGGTCGCTTGCAGCTCTACAATCTACAGCTGTACAGTAAACGGGAAAAGTCCTGGGACGCCCCGAGGACAAAGTGTCACTCTAGCTAGTCTGAGTCGATGCAAACAGCTACTTCCATGACTGCCTCGTTAGTGCAGCGATATCACGTCTGATTACCATGCCGGAGGTACTGGGTCCAATTCCCACTAAGGGCCGCCGTACTATTGTAGAAATGGATTCAGTAAATGCACCCATTTCCATGCTTGTGATGCCACAGAGAATTTTAGTTTGGTACCGGGACAACTAATGTGTTTAAAAACCTATTTAGAGGCTAAAAATTCCACCAATGCCGGGATTCGAACCCGCGACCTCTGGCTATCCATGCCAGCGCTCTTCCCAACTGAGCTAATGGGCGACTCAGTTGGAAAGAGCGCTGGCACGGATAGCCAGAGGTCGCGGGTTCGAATCCCGGCATGGGTGGAATTTTTAGCCTCTAAATAGGTTTTTAAAATTGTCCTTAGCACGGGTTACTGAAATAAATATAAGTAATGTGTTGTGTAGAAGTTATACGTGAAGATGTGAAGCACTTTCACCCCCGGCCATACTCTTGGCACGGTAAAGATATTCTCGCCTGGCATTTAGCGAGACAGACGTAACCTAAAGGTTACCGGAGGTCAAATGGATTGGATCACGCATAGCCACGCCCACCAGCAAAACTTATGCGAACTTTATACCGAACGGGACGGAGAGGTTCCGATTACCTAACAGCCGCAAACGAAAAGTAAACGAAAGGGTTACACCATTCAAATAGACCTTAGACGTTCGTGATTGCCGACCCGACTCAAATCTGATTGAAGGTCCTCATCCGTACCCTTGTCTAGGGAGTGTCGCTACCATGACGTGTCCATTGTTAGGACAACGGCCAAGGGCAGCCGAGAAGCGAAGATGCTTTTCGGTATTGTTCGCGAGGGTGGGTGTTCGAAAGTAGGTCCGAACTGCGAAGGCTTGACGCATGCGCGGTGTCCAAGGACAATTGCCGCGCCTCAGTCAGGCGGTCGTGAGCGCGCGGCTCGCACCGCAGTGCCCCTGGAGCGCCGCAGCGCCCGTGCCTCCGCATGCAAGCCCCCTCGGCCCTCGCGCAGCGCCGAACCTCCGAAGCCCCAACGCGCTCGCTCCGGTTCAGCCTTGTAATTGGATTTTACTTCGTTCAATAACCGATAACAGATTCTCCCTATACTATACTCTTTGATTGGCGAAGGCTTTCCGCTTAGAGCAAAATACGTTGCAGCCTCTTCCAATTCCTTCTTGACGGTTACACTTCCGCTTATTACTTCAACGTACATACTGAAAAGCTTTTATTGACGCTTCTATTCGTAGTAGTAAATGTATTGCCAATAAGTAAACTGGTAGATTACTCGGTGTTCTTAATCCGCACACTTATTTAAGCTAATCCATCAAATACTACGACTGCCTATTATTTCACGTGACGAAAAACACACGTTCCTCATATCGCTTACGTAACGGAGTCACTGGTGCAGCAAAGGCGATAATGAATGCGATACAAATACACTAGTGGCGTAGTCTGGTGGGACATAGTGTCACCGAGCGTTGAGCGACACACGTCGTCATGACGTGCTGGGAGAGCGTAGGCTTGTTGGGGCCCTGTGCGCTTCTTGCCTCTTCAGACGTCAGGGTGAGTGAGTTACCCCCGAGGAAATCCATCACAACTAGCCATCCCTGCTCCTGAATGAGACACTTGCATCAATAAAATGTTTTTTTGCAGAATCCACTTCCAATGTCCCGAATGAAATATGCACGTTACTAACTACCCTTGGTTTACCGTTAGGTAAGACAACACAAGACACTTTAAGTAATTAGTCCACAAGTAGAAAGAGTATTTGTAAAGACCACCGAATTAGTACAACACACAACCCATTTGAACCATCATTAGCTAAATATCTGCCAACAATGTATTAAGTTTTTGCAAATAGCTTAGTCAATGTTTATCTAAGTTCAATGAACTGTACTATTCAGCTTTGAAGTCAGTGATCCTCAGTTATTATCGGGATTTTATGCACTGCAGTCCAAACGAAATGGTGTCAGTAATTCTCTTAACAACGGAGGAAGTATTAGAAAGTAATCGGTTCTGGAACACACTGGACTCTGTTTGGATTACTGAAGACTTAGAACCTTTTGAGGAGGTCAAAATAGAAGACATTTACGAGAAGCCACTGACAAGAGACTCCTACTACGCGAAGTATCCAGAAATAATCAGAAGCGAATCGGAGGATGAAAACCCAATAACAATAGCTGGATTTCGACAGAAATACTGCGAATGGAGAACGAAGATTTTCCTGAAAAGAATCTGGGAGAACCGAAGAAAGTCTTTACAGTTTAGCGGAAAAACAGGAAACAATCAACCGATTACAGCAGAAATCAGGAGACACTCGTCTGGTTTTGAAAACTCGACCCAATCGCCAGTGTGTAAAGCAGAGTATTGCAATAACGATGAAAGGGTCCGTGATTTCTTCAATCGCTTGCTAAAAAGCGTTCCACCGCCGCCAATCGAAGAACTGAATATTGAACTATCGAGTTCTCTCATTGAACCTCGCAAGGACAGCAATTTCAACGATATCATCATACCTGAAGACTATGCGGCATTTGAAGAAGACACCATTGTACAAATAACCAACAAAAACGGCCAACAAGCCAGCTCTACCTTAAAGAGATCGCGAAGAAGATCAGGTACTATAAAAAGACGGTCTTTTAACGAATTTGAGCACAAGGAGTCATGGTATGAAACCATTTATGGAGTATCCGATCTGATACCAAATAGCGACCACTCCAGTTCTTATGAAGACGAATCAGATGTAACTATAGTTGCAGTGAAGTTGGAAGATTCTAATAACAACTCGGACAGTTACAAAAACTTCAACATGTCCAACGAATATTTTGAATCCTGGTCTGACGTAATAAATGCTGACAGTCAATTTGTGGATAAAATTACTACAAAGAAAGAAGAAATTATCACCCAGTCACATTGTGCAGATGCAAAAATTACTGACATGTCACTGACAGACGACGAAACAGCATATGCAAGATTCGCTGTGTACAAAATATACCAGACTCTTAAGATTGAAAATGGAATTATTGACTCTTCGTCTATGAAGGATTTCAAAATGAATGATGATGAAAGTGAAGGAACGGGTGATCAGTGCAAAAGTGTTGATGGCAATGCTTCGTATATTGAAACTGTGTACCGTTTAGTGCCTACCGATGATAATGATGATGATATGGTAAATTGAGTTGTTGTTGTTTATGTTGTTTGTTTGTTAAGGTAAATAAAAGTATATTTACTAAATACTAAATGCGTGTATTGATTAAAACATGTATAATTAGTCGCCAATAGTTTTATATATGAGAGTCAACCAAAATTAAATCTGTTAACTATCGAAGAAGCTTATGAAATGAACCAACAAAATTTTTCAGTAGAGGCGCCACTAATAGTACTGATATTCACATACATTTTACTCATTTCTGTTTGATAGTTTTTAGTTAGACCTCAAATGCACAATATACCTACTCGTAGTTCTTGGGTATCACTTTTTTACAGTTAACCCTTGTATCACTGAGTGTACGCCTGTAAATTGGTTTGATGTGGTTGTAGGTAGACTGCATATATTTTTTTAAATAATAAAATGATTATTTAAAAAAACCAAACAGTACAATGGAGAAATGACAAGAATCTTCTTAATTAAAACTGTTTTTATACGGATTTATGCTCGTTTATTTAATTTAATCTTCTTCTTCGTCGTTTCTTCATGGCTGAGGGACGTGACTATGGGGCAGCTTCCGCCAAGAATCGTTTGGCGCTAAATCTATAGTACAATATTCTTGTTCTTGCATCCTGTCTCCTAAACTGGCGTAAAACCTGTATCTTAGGAGAAGTTAAATTAAGTTCCAACGTAAAAAATGCCCGCCACTGTCTTACAATCCTCCACCAACCGGACTTGGCCCTCGTGGTGGAGTATGGCCAACCTTCCTGCGGTGCAGGAAGAGACCTGTGCCCCAGCAGTGGGGACATACAAGGGTTGTTATCGGCGATATCGATCGACGTTAAAAATGTGCGTACTCACATAGTCGAGATACATTAGGCGGACGGCTGTCAGTCAATAACTATATTTATTGCATACAAAATACTGAAAAACGTCATCAACTATATTTAGGTCCTCATCAACAATCTGCAAATATTAGGGGTTAAAGTATGAAATTGCCGTTTTATTGCAATAGGTTCTTTGAATTGACATAGAATCTTCATGGTTTGAGGTTTTCGAATGAAACTTTTTTCAAATGGTTTCTATGATGTTCTTTTTTAAAAAATGTGAAACATTTGAATATCGACTTTCAATTGTTTTTGTTATTCAATTTAGACAAGAAAGATGGATACTGCGAAAATTCGAGTGATTTTTGAATACGAGTTCCGACGCGGAACTAACGCGGCAGAAACAGCCCGCAATATCAATGCTGCGTTTGGAGAGGGGTCTACTAATAAACGCACCGTGCGATTTTGGTTTAAACGCTTTCGTGATGGAAATTTCGACTTAAAGAACGAGCCACGAGGAAGACCGCCCACACAGGTGAATAACGATGAATTAAGAGAGATAGTGGAAGCCAATCCTAGTCAAACTACCCAGGAATTAGCGGCATGGTTTAACGGCATTAGTAGACCCCTCTCCAAACGCAGCATTGATATTGCGGGCTGTTTCTGCCGCGTTAGTTCCGCGTCGGAACTCGTATTCAAAAATCACTCGAATTTTCGCAGTATCCATCTTTCTTGTCTAAATTGAATAACAAAAACAATTGAAAGTCGATATTCAAATGTTTCACATTTTTTAAAAAAAGAACATCTAGAAACCATTTGAAAAAAGTTTTATTCGAAAACCTCAAACCATGAAGATTCTATGTCAATTCAAAGAACCTATTGCAATAAAACGGCAATTTCATACTTTAACCCCTATTATATTAAACTGTTCACAGAGTTATTGACAATGACTACAAGAAAATTAAATCGTACCTTTAGAATTTTATACACTCGTAGTAGATGAAGGTTAAATCACAGTATAACATCACATATTTTGTCATTTATAAACCGTAGAATCATATTTACATGTATTACACTGCTTAAAGAAAATTATCTAGCTGAGCTTTTAAGTGTCCAAAAAATACACCGGCTTAGATATGCAGAAGCCAAATAATCTGTCATGCTTTATCGGTAAATTATCAGCCAACGTCACCCTCTCCCAAAAACCTTGTAGCTTACTTATACCTCTATTTAACCAGGTAATGATCTGCACTGCAAAATGACCCTTCTTTTTTTGGCAACTAAGTCTAAGGTGTGTTTCTCTCCATTGTTGCAGCCCCCTGAGAACGAATTGCAGAAAAATTCAGACCGAGTCCTCTCGGAGCACGAACTACGCGTCCAGAGGTCCCTACAGAAGCTCAATGTACCTGATTGGTGAGTATCTTACCTAACAGGGCCTAAGTGATGTTAATAATTTGTAGTAAATTACAACTGCCTGAACGCGCCGATATCATTTAATTACTGCTTTAAGCTGTTAGACTGTAACTTAGATAGTTAAGCAATGCCACGTACTTTCATTATGTATGGTATGCAAAGACGAGTTTTAATCTAATCTGTACACAGGGTAAGATGAAAAACGTGGTTGGCGGTTTTTTTGTCCTTATCACTACTTATATTGATTTCATAATGCAGCCTGTATGCGTCACATTCTCTCAGAGAGAAAGTATGGGCTTAACCGCCACGCGTGCCCACCGCGGATTGGCAATTTCAAGCGACTTCACATTGTTTTGATTGATTTTAACACTTCATTACTAATACTGTTTTAAAGTGTGAAGTTTCACCATAGGCCTATAATGCTATCTCATACCACACTATTTTCTCTTCATACCCTACTGTAGGTAGAGAAATGTAAGGCCTTATATTCACGATGATAATGTACCTTTGACACGCTTCTCCTTTGCCGTTCTAATTTGAACCCTAAAGTCATTACAATAGGCTGCTGAAAACGAAGTATCTTCACAAATTCAGCTCTGTCGCCGTCACTTCGTTGCTAATCCAATATACACCTTAGTGCAAGGTGGCAAGCCTCTCCGAGTTCGTCTCACCTATTGAAATGTCACTAATTGAACCATCCTCTTTGGTCACTTTGCCAATCTTACGCAATAAGTTTCCCACAGTTCGTCTGTTTTAATTAGAAGGATGCTAATTAGAACGGTTAGACAGAAACCGATGTAGTCTAGACGCCTAGTTAGTTTGGTTAACAACACACAAAGGAATTCACCGGGTTGTCTCTATTTATTTATTTTTTTGAAACTGTACACCAACGGCTCTCCTAGATAATAGGAATATTATATTAGATTAAGATGAACCCAGCATTGCCACTGCACAGCATAAATTTTACATACATAAATTTGGTCTAAATGGTGTTCTTTCGTAATTACTAGTTAATTAAATAACATTTAATAAAATGACGTTTAAATTAACTTACAAAATTATCATATTTTTTTTATTTGTAGTTTTTTTTTCAGTGTACAATAAAGACATTGTTATCTTATCTTTCATCCAAATTCATCGTTTAGCTATAAACTAAATTATTTATATCTACAATAACAGTAATTAATTCCTGACTGGATACTGCGCAATTGCTGAACACCATTATTATTATATCCTCGTACTTCATTCCACGCAAAATACATACAATTCGACATTTCAGTTTTTGTTGGCAATAAAGTGTTATCTATCTAACTATAAGAAATAAATTATTAGAGATAACATGTAAAACGGCGAGCTTATCTCGGTAAGAGATTTCCTCCAGCAAACCTTAGATGAAAAAACTTAACGTCTCCCAATTAGAGTTTGTTGAATTTTGTAATAGTAGGGCTATGAGTAGAATTCGCTGCACCCAATTTAGTTGCAGAGCTAAGCTATGTTTTGTTCCTTTGTTTCCCATACCGTAACTATCTTGGTTCGTTCGTCTCGCTTACAATGGAATGAACAAAGCCTGTGACACAACCTGTATTTTGCAATAAGCTTGTTGATAACTATTTCGATGTGTTTAATTCTAGGCTTGGTATGTTAAATCTATCTTATCTTAAATTTTAAAAGCTGACAAACAAACGACCTAATTTCGATACCTATAGTGTTTACTTATCCAC
Organism: Yponomeuta sedellus; assembly: GCA_934045075.1. NCBI lineage: Eukaryota > Metazoa > Arthropoda > Insecta > Lepidoptera > Yponomeutidae > Yponomeuta > Yponomeuta sedellus. The sequence continues at coordinate 4,628,813 of OW203728.1, read as the reverse complement.
TGCTGGAGGCATGACGCTTTATAATTTTTATTGCACACCATACATTAATTGGAATTGTGGCGCATTTTAGAATACAATAACAAGTTTGTAGGCTTCGAATTAGGTACACACGACACGCCTAAAATCTGAATGAACTCTCGAACGTTTCCAGATCCAAATTGCAAATACTCACCACATTCAATCAACTCCAAGTGTCCGATTCCGATTATCTACGACTAAACGTAAATGACAACAACTTCCATGAAATGGAATGAAAAAGGTTTTATTCAAAATAGCACACATAACTGCGCACACACAGCGGCTTAATGAACGTTGTAAGTCAAACTACGCCTTAGAGTCTAATACTTACATAGTTTTTCAATATAAGCACAACAATGGTTGTTATTTGCTTAAATTTGGTAGTAAGCAATAGCAGTACTATGTCATTCCAGAGGTATAACCCGCGCAAATTAAATGGGCATCTCACGCGAAGAAGATCGAATCGCTCGAGGCGCCGAGTTAAGTAGCACGGGTTATACCATTGCAATGCGATTGGTTACCTACCAGACTACCGATAGTGTGAATGGAACGAACATTACCGAAATAATTTGCACTACTATGCATTTTAGAGACTCACTCCCCAGGTGACCAAGCTCGGTATCTCGCGGTATCTCCTGTATCTCGCGGATAAATTCAAGAAGAGTTTTGTACGGGCCTTAAACGCCCACCAGTACGGATATGCCGTCCACGCATGCCGAGTTTGCAGACGTCCACGTCCCCTCCCGGAGAGAACCTTTTCGTCACGAGCCTATATACTCTGCTGCTCTGCTGCATAAATCATCTGCAGTACAAGTAAAAACCATTTTTCAGGTACAAAAACGCGCCCGCGCCCCGCGAGGGCTTCCTACTGCGCAAGCGACTGTCGGACGCCGCGGCATCAGCCGGCCGCTGGGGCGGGCTCAACGCGAAAACCACTTCTTTGGGCTCGCTGGGAGCCGGCGCCCCGCCCCCACCGCCGCAGCTCTCGCCACACACAACCAGCTTTGGCCGCTGGTCCACCAGCCGGCTCAACTCCAACCAGGTAACTTGTGCCCCGCTTTGCCTAACTGCGCGACAGCTGGACGGGGAGCCTATATGTCTGGGCTCGCTAGAAACAGCCCCCCCCCCGCAGCTCTCGCTACACACGACCAGCTTTGGCCGCTGGTCCACCAGCCCGCTCAACTCCAACCAGGTAATTTGTTGGCCGCACCACCACCCGCGAGCGGTAACGGCTCAACGCTAAGACGACGTCTTTGGACTTGCTCGGAGCCCACAACCTCCGCTGCAGGTCTCGCCACACACCACCAGCTTCGGCTGGTCCACCAGCGCGGCCGAACTCCCGCCAGGTAACTAATGTACCGCTCTGCCTAACGGCGCCTAAACTTTTGGTAGTTCGCGCTGCATAACTTTGGCAGTTTGGTCCACCACTCAACTTTATTGACTAAAGCCGTTGCAGTGGAAAATGACCTTTATAGCAAAGGTCGATACATTTCGCGCTATCCTCATTTCTCGGTATTATTAAGGCAAAATGAGCTTAATTTGACAGGGCGCTATGGCGCTCATTAGGGGAGGGCTATGTCCAGCAGTGGACTAGTATAGCCTGACGATGAGCTTAATTTCCCACTGAATTGTCAATCGCTGCAGCGTGCGCGCATATAGAATCTATCTTTTGCCTTTCAACTTGCAAATCTTGATCCTAAACGCTATACCCAAAAGTAGGTCAAACTTGAGTCAAACCGGAGAAAAATGCTCCAAATTGTAACTAATTTCTTTAACGCAAGGGCCTAGACATTGTAGCAGCACGTAACGAGGAAACGTACTTCCGCTGTCATCTGTCCGTCTTGATTCATGGCTTTAAATTGCAGTCGGCAGAAATAGAGCTAGGTCTCAGTTTGCAACGGGAGCTCTGAAGGTCTAGGTGTTAATAGTGCGGCTGTAAAAATCAGTGATTGTTACAAACCTCGACATGGAATCAACACAGCTTCTATCGGATGTAAATAAGATACATTATAGCTGTTCAAATTATACCCAAAACTTGCTAACTCGGCGGTGTTAAAATTTTACTATCGTCGTACATTTATTTCACGTTGTATGCCCATTACGTGTTTTTATAGAGAATAAAGTAAAAGTGAACGTTCTTTATTAATAATATTTTTTACAAGCGGAAGCTCTGTACTATGGTTACCACGCTAGGTCAAGCCTGTATAGTGGTTTTCACATAAATAATAGATATTTTATTCTACGTACCGTTTACTGATAATCTTTTTATACTAGTACACTTATCTTTTTGAATTCTCTCGCAATTCTCTTTTGGGAACCAATGCGGTTAGCAAACTACATAATAAATGACAATTCTGTATACCATAATGTCTTAACTCAATGACTATTTCTGAAATTAGAGTCGAAACAGCGTATATGTCATCGTCTGGAGCACAATCACCCTTACCTCAAAGCTCCGAATTCCTCCACGAGCGTCCCTTTGGTCGCTAACATTGGTTTGCGCTACTTTCGCTGCGCGAAATACTTAAACGACCATCCGTCGCACGATCCAAACCTTAATCATCTCAATCACTCTTAACACAAAGCTCGAAATCCACAGACATCCCCGTGCTCGTCGACGCGAAGCAGCATCCGCGGCGGCAGCCCGCTGTGCTCGCCTTCTGGCCGGTCTTCGTTTAGCGCGCGGCAGCCTTACCTCGGTTGGCGCAGTCAGGAACGTCTGAACACGCCGCGCACCCCGCATGAGAGGTAACTAGGTTATCTTGGCCTGTAGAATTTCTCAAACTGAAGAAATTTTCAGTGACCGTTCCTGATCTATCTTCCTTCAGCGCACGGCAGCCGCGTCCCGGCTGACGTAGCCATAAATGTTCGAACACTCCGTAGCTAGGCTGTATCCCGTAAACAAGGCCTTTGAATCAATATGTACCTCTGGCAAGTGCAGTAAGTAAGTGGAGCACCTGAAAACGCAAAGTAGAGTAAAAAACATTTTATTATACACAACCAAGAGATCTTGTGGGGTAGTGAACAAAACACAGACAACTTTTCCACTAATAAGGAGTATAGAATCGCCTCCTGTCTGCTTCACCTCAAATTACCGCCCTACGGCCCAATTTAGGGCACATACCTTCTCAAAGTTGTTCCATAGTCAGCCAATGTTAGCCCACTTCTGAACCTATGTTCAGCTTCCACCAGGGCACGCCACAAAGGCATCAAAGCTATAGGGGTTCTTACCCGTAATCATCTGGCAGGCGGGTTAGTGATCACAGTAGAGGTGCATATGAGATCCTGCTGTCCTTTTCCTTGATCTTCTTTTGTCGCTTTATACCACAACCAAGCCATGAGTCGGGGTGGTCCTATTCTTACACAGAGCACACAATTGAAGACGTTTGACTCATTTTTAATTCTTGCCCTTCCAGGCTAGCCTCGTCTCTTCTCCAGCAGTCGGCCTCAGCAAAAGCTTCCGAGGAGATCCAGACCTCCATCAAGGAGGTGACGTCGGCGATCGTACACTACGTGTCGGGCCTCGAACCTGCGAACGGGGACCTCGACCAGCAGCCCTCGCCGCGCGGTGGCCATAAGCTCTACTGGCTCGAGAGCTCCTTTGTTGGTGAGTGTTGGAGTGACTTTATCCTCGATTGAAGCCACGCGAAACTAATTTAAATTCTTAGAGCTATAAGGCATAGAAACGAAGCCAAGTTAATTTGGCGTGTTTTGGTCCAATACAGCTTGGTCCTTTAACATTCTTGTCCTTGATGCGTGGGGCCTCTGTTTCGTTATCAACCCTTGTATGTCCCCACTGCTGGGGCACGGGTCTCTTCCTGCATCGCAGGAAGGTTAGGCCATACTCCACCACGGGGGCCAAGTCCGGGTTGGTGGGGCCTCTGTTTGCTGATGCCGATGTTTTTAGTGTAATTATATCTCTTTCTCTCTCTCGGAGACAAGGCTCACGCGCATTGCGAATAGATTTACAGGGAACACATCCAAGTTACTTTTAGGTCATATTAAATACATAACTCGAATGGAGACCACGACTCGGCAAGCGTAGTGTAGGACCGACGACCTGAAAAAGGTGGCTGGTGGTGACTGGATGGCGAAAACGGGAGATCGGGTCTTGTGGCGCACCCTGGGGGAGGCTTATGTCCAGCAGTGGACTGCATTAGGCTGAAATGATGATGAAATACATATTAAAATAGAATTCATTCACAAAAAGTTTATAGGTACTTATAAGTACAATATATTGTTACTCTGAAAAGTTATTAAATACGTGTGGTAAAAGTAAACCGTTTAAATACGTTAAGTTGACAGAATAGTTATTTTTTGTTATTTACTTTACTGTTCCATTAGGTTTACCTATTTTATAGTTTAAACTGGTATAGATCCTTAACCCAATTTTTTCTCTTGTGGAAATCATTTAGTGCTAAGAATAGATGTATTCCAGTCACGAGTGGAGTAAATTAAATGTGTCAAGATTGAGAAACATCAAAGTTACTTAAGTCCACGCTAACGTACCCTCGGTACGAAGGGCGATTACATAATCGATTTAATTGTTTCACCCATAAAGGATTCAATGCAGTCAGTTTATGAATGATTGGTAACCGACGTTTATTATATTTTGTATTCGTTTTGAAATGTACTTATGTTAGTATAAGATTTTCAGGATCAAAAACTAGGGAAAGCAAAACAAAAAAGAATTTAATATGGCCGTAATTATATTATCTAACAAACCCTCGTACCACATTTATCAAAATTATTTCAATTACCAAAAATGTAAGGCCGGCTTTACACACTCGCCTGAGAGCCAGCGAGTTTATCTTACATTGCGAGTTTCACTGGACGATCCCATAGTGCCGATTGTGTAAAACACGCAACAAGTGATAAACTCCCGGGCTCTAAGGCTAGTGTGTCCTTCGGCTATAAGATGGTGTGAGCAAAACAGCATGCAACAGTCTTTCCACAAATTCTAGTATCGCATCTAGTATCTGTACGCTTCTCTTATCTCTTACGCTGATTGGCAAAGAGCAGCGGAAGTTATAGTAGCAATACCACTGTGAAGACAACCATCTTGAGGAAACCCTAATATCTGAAGTGTTAACATACATCAGCGCTTGCTACGTACAATAACTACGTACCAACTATGAGGCTACGTGCGGAAATCTCCCGTCTAACTACGCTGATTGGCAAATGATTTCACAACGAAGGCTTGCCATCGACACGTTACAGTCTGTTAGCTTTTAGAATATACCTCGGGCTCTAGAGTAGGCTTCGGTTTTCGCCGAAAGCACGCGAGTGTAATACAACTTCCTGCTCTGTATAAAACTTTTCTTCACTATTTTGAAAATTAAGTGTCATATTAGTTCCGATATTTCTATTACACGAATATATCCGATTCTATCCGATAGTAGCCGAGGTATATTCTAAAAGCTAACAGACTGTAAGAAGTGGAAGCTTTAAGTGGAACCTCACCCGCTTACACAAACTCCTTTCTTCCCAGGCACGAAGCCCCTGGAGTCGCCGCAGACGCCTCTAGTGGTCTCCGAGTCGCTGCCGCCGCCGCACCCTCGGCCGCCCTCCTCGCTTCGGCTGGACCACCGCGCCGCGCCCGGTGAGAGAGCGTGACGCTCGCTTGGCTCAGGGGGGCGACTCTCTAAACCGCATAGCTGTTCAATACAGTCATATTAGTACGACAGTCATTGTTCCATTGACACTTCGGTAGTCTTGTAATCAAACTGATTCCAACCAGTGCAATTTCTCCGCGAGTGACGCCTATTCGGTTTGCGCTGCTTATACCGTTGGAATGACATTGGACGGATATTGCTTTGTAGACTGTTAAATTGTCTATTGTCGTGCTTATATAATTCTGTTGAGAAACTATGTGTGTAATAGACTAGTGCATGGCCATACTTCACCGTCAGGGCTAGTGATGGGCGGGAGAGTTCTCGCAATGATGAGAACTTTAAATTGGAAAAGTGTGTTTCATTGGCGAAGATTGGAGAGGGAGGAGGGTTTACGTACATGCATTAGGATGCGGTTTAATAGCCCATTGGTTTTAGGGGCCAAACCCCTGAAGCCGCTCCTGGAGAACAACCCTAGATACGCCAATGATCGAAAATGACAGAGCGGAATGTTTGAATGTCTGAGCGGAATTAAAATAACGAAGACTAACCGTGTTATTTGTGAAGTCTTTACCGCAGACTATACACTTTTATACAGACTGTACACTACAGTAATGTTTTTATAAATGACACCCATGATTATTTTCAATCTTATTCGGGATCGTCATGCGAGAACATTCTCCCCCCCATCTCTAGTTGAAGCTGAACGTTGTTTACCTCAAAATTAAGTTCGGGTAGCAAAGAAGAGAGACGCGACGCGCTCCTTCTTCGTGCACCGAATTCAGTTAGGTGATAAACGGCGATCGGTTTAAATGGAGAAGTGCCAGCTTAGATCACTAGGCTAGATCGTGTTTGAAAGCGGGCTAAAGGGGTGTTAGAAGGCTGAGAATGAAATTAAGAAAGTATCTCGATGTGGCAATTCTATCGATATGCAAAATTGCATTAAAATTTGACCAATGTCAATATTATTTATACATTTAGCACATCAATAAATAAGTTTTGGGAGTTGGACTCTCCACATTTAAGCCACCCGTTTGGTTTACGGCCTCCTAAAATTTACTCTTCGTACCTTTAGCTGGGTACGAAGCAATATGGCAAAGAATAGATGTAAAGAAATAACATTCAGTCTTTATGGAACTACTTGTTGTCGAAAACCCGATAGAACTGCCATTTTATTTACTGATTGGTCAGACATACGAGTGGCTCCAGTTCAGAGGTGAACTGAGCGCTTTAGGACAGGACGAAATTAAAGATGGACTCTCTAAACACAAACTTAAGCCCGCAATCTTTCAAACAACTAGCTGTAGGCACCGACACACTGCGGGTTCAACCGACCGGCGACATTCCGTGACAAAACAAAATAGTCGAGCTAATATTAAAGAATAACAAACGATAAGAGTGGTCGATAAAACTACCTATTGCATTTACTACATACGACAAACGTTTAGAACCTGCAGTGTCCTGTGAACTTTTGTTCTGTCAATACTCTGTGCGTTTTGTGCTCCGTGGACTTTTTATTTAATTTGTTGTTTCGTGTGTATAATGCAACCTTCAAAGAAAACTGCGAGGTAAATTTTAAAAAACTTTAAGCGTTATGGGCTTTTTAGAGACTGTGTAAGATTCAGGACCATTTTTTTAGTTTATTTTGTGTCATTTTGCACCATATTTTTGACGTAAAAGTATTTTTGTAAACAATTTTGTTTTGCATTGTGAAAGCACTTGCTTGTAGTGGCTTAAAATGTTATTTTTGTTTCTGTGTACGTCTCTAGCACACGAAGGCCGAAAGACTATGAAGCTGTCTAGTTATATGTTCCATTGATGCATTTTTAGGAAATCAAACTTTACATTAGACCTACTTTCGTAATTTGGAGACCGAATTTAAATATGCACATCGACTGTTGATGATTTCGGCGTAAGAAATCATTGATTAATTTCGGAAACCTGAGTAGGTCGAACAATCCGAATGGAATTTTGTGTACTATGTAGGGCACTTCATACGTTGATTAGGTACGTCAACAGTCGATGTCTGTTATTTTCTTTGGTCTATGGCTTGAAAAGTTTAAAACTTATTATTATAATTGATAGACATTGCCATAACTTTGTAATTTCCGTAGAGAATCGGGCATCAAACCACTTTTATTTTTCTAGATAATTTTAATTAAAATCAATGTACAGAATTAAATTATTATTTTTCGTGTGTTATACAGAGCATCGGTAGTTTTAGAACATTTATTTGCTAATTAATAGTTTTACTAGGTGTAAATAAAATATGTTGCTATAAATATTTTGTTTTAGGTGCTAACCAAACCGACTATGAGAGTAACTTCCACGGAAAAAATCTTAGATCTCGTATGTTGAAAATCGTCCTTCGAAGTTTTGTTTATCAGAACCACAAACCAATATGGTGGTTAGGAAGCGACCAGAAACCAGAACCCTATGTTTCACGACCTCGTCCCTTCTACTTAAATCACCTCGTAATTTATATTGAGTCTGGTGCAGACTCTGAGTAAATTATACAGGTTCTGATTAGGTTAGAAATTAAATTCGTTCAAAAAAAAACGCCGAGTGTTCGAAGTTTTCGCATCACGAATGTTATTGCTCGGTCAGCTGTATGCTGATCGAGCGTTTACAAATTAACAGGAGACGTCTTTCGCAGGACTAGGAATGAGAGCTCGTAGCGGTCACGACTAGTGCCGAGCGGGGGAGAATGTTCTCGCAAGAGAACTTAAAAATGGAAAAACAACGTGAGAATTATTGAGAACATTCTCCTCAGCCCATCTCTAGTGACGACATGGCGCGCAGTGAGAAGTGAGATGTCACTTAAGGCGCTACGTGGTGCTAACAACTAGCGCCACAAGTGCAAAAATCGTATCTTTCATAACGCGTCTTTGGATAAATTGAACATCATAGATCTTAAAAAATATAGTACACACCTCTTTTTAGAACCTAATGACGAGAACTTAGATCCAATAATCTTGAAGCCGTTTCGCTAAAAACGGCCGTTTTTGGCGAAAGCCCTATGTTATTGATCCTAGGTTCCAGACTGTAGGTTGTAAAAATGGTTGTCACAGTCCTTAAGATTTATGAATTCCACTTTTTGAAAAAAAAAACCTGTTATAACAAGTTATGCTTCATTGGTGGCGCTAGTTAGCGCCTTAACGCTTTAATATTTGAGGTGGATGTGTAAAAGATAGAGCTTTACAAACTCAACAAACTCTTTTCTAATGGATTTAAAGTCTCCAACGGTATTTCATGTCTCAGCGTCGCAGCTCTCATTAATTAGTACTTTGAAGAAATCGACGTATTCATTGTTCCATTTTAAACTTTATATCAAGGGCAGTTAGAACAAAAATAAAAAAAAACCCAGTGAAAAACAGGCCCAATATCAGGTAGCTCTCTAGATTAGATTCAAAAGTACCTAAATGATAATGTTATTATACACTTATTATAGAATCTCGGTACCTTATTATATTTTTAGGAAATACATTCATTAAATACATACAATAAATTGTTATGAATCATTGTCTTCGTACCCATACAATAGGTATGTCATACACTTTTAAGTAATTAAGTTTTAATTTAATGATTTACTTTTAATGAATATAATCGTTTTTATTTTATTTGTTTGTTTCATTTTTTTATATTGTTTACACAAATGTGACGACACTCTTGTTCACTGTTTTTAGTATTCTTTGTGTGCGCGATTTGTTAACAGTTTGACACAACAACACAACATACCAAAAGCACTGCTATGTAAGTACCGTTTTGTGGTAGTTAGATTTTTTCTTTCCCAACTTTCTCAAGTGAGTCGCTAGGAGGATTCGAATCTCAAGCGGAATACACACTGCGACGCACAAAGCGTGATGTAGGGACCTGTTTCATACGGCTAAAATTCATGGTTGACTATGACAATTCTATGTACATTGTAAAGTCTGGTAACCCACAGATTAACAACAAGGAAGACTGCTACGCTATGTATATCGAATTTTATTAACAATTCGCAGTTTGGAATTGTAGTTTTATGAAACTTCGCTCTCTGGTCTGCGGCAGACAAGTACCAACATTTGTATGAAAAAACGCAGATCGGTGTGTGCGTTGCAGTTTTTTTTTCGTTTATACCTTCGGTGTTATTTAGAAAAACACATTTCCCCGAAAACATTCCTCAAATGCAGTCTAAATAGTCTGTCGCAAAAACAAGGAAAGACTAAATTAAATGGCATTGCAAGAATGTTTTAAAAAATCGTGTTTTTATAAATAAGACTGCTTGATTGTTAACTAAATGTAGAAAAAATATTGAAGAAAAAATCTCTTCTGGCGACTCTACTCTACCATTTTACAGATCTACCGAGATAAATAACTAATATAAAATGCTTTTTTAAAAACATAATTTATAATTTCACCACTTACACTATTATTATAAAAATGGAACTAAACCTAAAACATTCTAATTTAAATAAAATATTTGAGAATATTCTGCACGTAGAGTATCGCGTAACATCCGTAACTTTATTACATTTTTACAATTTTCCGACGTTCCGGCACTTTTTCAGGTGCCGTATAGTCTCGGATGACTGTCATTCAAACGGCACTTGAACCTGAAAAAGTGCCGAAACGTCGGAAAATTGTCAAAATGTAATAACCGAGCATAAATCCGTATAAAAACAGTTTTTATTATGTCTAGTGCTCATGTTAACCTTAGAAAATACTATCCGTAACTTGGTAAATCTGTACCCCTCTACGCTTAGCCTCCATAATTCCCACTTCAGCGATACTTAACCCCATTCTTACTTAACTACCATCAACTAACACCCTATCGCATTTAGTTTCGCTGCCACCTTTCTCAAAATAAGACGTGTTCACGGCTTCCTTGCAGACTGGGCAGATTCGCAGCGCTCTCTAGTGAACCTAGGACTGACCCGGCCCTCGCCGGGCTCCACAACCCTGGAGGACGTCCTAGACTCACTGCTGGGCTTGCCTAGCCAACCCCCCAGGGTGCCGACCCCTCAACCCAGTCCGCGGAAGTCCAACAGCCCGTATTACTTGCTTGGGAATAAGGTATGAGCGCGCCCTTTTACGTTTTTGAACTGAGATGAATGTATTTTTCTCTTAGAGCGATGATTTTGATCTGTGATGATTGCGTTTCTCGCTTAGAGCCTCTTAGAGCGATGCCACACGGGCGTTGCGCAGCTATTTTCGTAATCATAAATACTGCGCTGCCGCTTCGTCGTTTCAACGCAGATCCCTTCTCCACCTCGTCTCCCTCCTGTCCTTGTGCGATGCGTCGCCGTCCGTCGCAGCGCATAGACATCGCCCGTGTGGAAACTCTCTTAGAGTCAAAGTTAAGGGTCAGTCAGCTACACAGATAGGTTGCGGAGGTCCTGAAATTTCCACTTAATTTTTTAAAAATTAATTTGTAATTTTCTCTCTAGCTTACCGCAATATTTCCCAGTCGCAAAATGTCCGTAGTCTCAAAATGTCATGCGCAGCTAATACACTTTGTTATGCCAGACGTCGTCGCAGCAATACAGCATGCAAATCAAACTCAAATCAAATCAAAGTATTTTGTTCAAAATTACACAGAAACTTTGACTTATTAAACGTTACAAGTAAAACTAAGTGTCCATTTCAAGATACAGATAATTTTGAACAAAAAAAAACAAACTTTCTTTTCAGAGTCTTGGTACTTAAGAGTTTACATATTATTCCAGAACCTAGTAGTAATGCATGAAACTGGCATTAATGACAGACATCTGTCATTTAAGTAATCTGTAATGTTATAGATAGATAGAGAACACTATTGCACAACCAGAAAAAGAATACAACTATGATTTCTGAAATCTAAGTAATGTTATACAATTGGCGGTATTATCGCTAAGAGCGTTCTCCTCCAGACAACCTTTGGTTATGTTATAGTAGCCTTTTTGGCACAAAGTGTGCTTTACACAGTTTTTGAACCGAGTCTCATGCTCCACGAAAGGCCTTAACACGCAAAATGACTTATCAATGTTCAGAGTCCCCGCTATGAGCAGCTGGCCAGCAGCGGCTCTCCAGCGTCACGCTTCGTGAGCACGCCCAGCGAGGAGCCCAGCCGCTCGAGCCGCTACAGCGAGAGCCCCGACCCGGACCGACCAGGTAGGACCGATATGTAAGTCGCAGCGTTCCAATTTTATTATTTACCTACCTACCTTACCTCTGGGCCTGTTGGGGACCCGCTGGCTTGGCAGGAAGTTTGTATGGAGTGTAGGTTCTGGGAACGGCTTAGAGAATCAATACCAAAGGTTTTTTTTGTTCCAAATAACACATAAACTGAATTAATAAACGTTATAGGTGTTCATTTCAAAATCTAGATAATTTTGGAGGAAAAATGGGCAAAAAAGCTCCAACCTTTTCCAGTCTGAAATCTTTCGATACTTAATTACCAGAGTTTACATATTATTCTAAAAATCTAACTCCTATGCATTGAACTGACTTTAATTCTAAACATATTTTTCATCTAAATAATCTTTAACCCAAACATACAGGACTTATCCCTAAGTCGGTAACTTATCTCAAGCGCAACTACTATCAGAAGGTGCAATTCAACACTATCAGATGGATAGAATATACTTTATTTTACACAGAAATTGCAGTGGTGAAAGATGTACGTTATAGTACAAAAAAATCGGGCAGTTGTAACGGCATTACAAGTGCATTGGTTGAACCCGTGTGTCGCAGGCTTGAGGTCGTGGGTTGGATCCTGACATGTACCATTAACTGTTTTCTTAGTTCCGTGCGTCTGTAAATCAGTTACTACAGAATCTGTTACTGCAAAATCACTGGCTAACTGTGAAGAAAAACATCGTGAGGAAACATGAGTGTCTGAAGTGTAGGTACTCGTACACCCGTTGATTGGACCTTAGATATTTTCGAGAGGTTTTAGTTAGTGGTAGTTAGCTTTAGGTAAGAGAAAGCGAGATAGTGATACTCAACAAACTGTTATTGAATCAACACAGAACTAGTGAAACTGATTTCAGGTTTTGCGTTGCCTTCATCAATTACATATTTATAATTATCAAGCTCTATACAAAGTTCATGCCAAACCAACTAAAACTCGCATTCGATAAGCCGAGTCGATACAGCCACAGAAAGTATCAACTGAAAGTAACGAAAATAATAACAAAAAGTATTAAAGTGCTTTTGATGACGCTGTATCGAAACGTACCGATTGCGTATAATACAAGCTTGGTGCAAATTGTTTACTGTACAGTCAACATCTTATCAACGTTTACATTTTTTGCAAAATCGTCTGGACATAACTAAGTTGAGTGCTCGCTTGTAAAATTCGATGTTCTGTCTACTGTACATTCGATCGTTATCGAAATGCCAAGCTTGTGATGGGTTCATCACGGACTCTTTCGTAACACGCACAGATAATAGATAAGTGTGCGGTGCAGTACAGTGCAACTGCGGTTTTCAGCGCAACCGTGTGCAATGGTGTGGTTTCCAAAGAGCTTAGTGTCTAAACAGGCCCTTACCTTTCACTGATCATCACCTCCGACTTTGCATCTCTTTGACCTTTTTCGTGAATACGCAGTTGAGTCTCCGGCCAAAACTCAATTCACTAGAATAGATTCGCTTGCTTTATGAATATGGATTGAACTGAATGAACGTCTTTGTAAATGTTGAACCCCATTTTGAATTGCTGCACAATAATGCACAAATTTTCATCAACTTCATTAAAGCATGCCCCATCGGTCACTCTACGTCAAACCCAAATAGAAAATGCAAATTGTATGATAGTTTGCACAATCTTTTCAGGCAAGGATACAGTTGATAATCAGGGTGCGATGCAAGACCGCCGCGCTCGCTCGGGTGAGCGCCGGCGCCGGCGGAGCGAGCCCTTCGCCCAGCCACCCTGTTCGCTTGACCGAAGGACCAGTCTGGACAGTGGAGCCCTGCGCCCCGCCCCAGAGCCCTCCCGCGCGGACTCCCGCGCCTCACTCGCCTCCCTCGCCACCGAAAACAGCGCCGACGATGCCTACGTCAAATGCCGATACCCCAAGTGCCTCTCCCGCGCTCCCCTAGCAGACGCGAAACGCCACTACAAAACTTGCCACAACTGCACCACCACGTATTGCTCTAGAGAGTGCCGGAGAGCGCATTGGGAGAAGCACAGGAAGGTTTGCTTGCATTCTAGGGCCAGCGCGCTTTGTAGGCAAATTATTTCCGCCGCCAAAGAGGATGCTGACTCCCTGCAGCATATAAGTACGGTAGCGCACAAAGGTTATTTGGCTCAAGGCCGTGGGGTTGTCAAAGTTGTGTTCACGAGCCCCGAAGCGGCTGAGAAGTTCACAAGTCAAGGTTACCAACACCTGACCGAGCCCGAGTTCGTCAAGTGGACTGCGTTGCAACCCAACGAGATGGGTGCTGAACTGTATACGGAAGTCGTGCGACTGTGCAAAAGCTATAATCCGGAAACGAGAGTTATTTTATACGTGGCTGTGTGTATCTTAAGTGAAGTGCCAACCAAAGGTGCCGTCAAATGGGAGAGGCAAATGGTCTCGCGCTGTGCCAAGCTCCGTCTGAGCAGGGCAGTTTCCGCCGCTATACACGAGCATAACAGAAGACGTTACAAAAAAGACGACAAATTTACCCCCCAAGACTGCAAAGAAACCCTAATCCTAAGCTCAAAACTGATCACAAGTCACAAGAACACAGCTACAGCTCACAAATTTCGAGAAATATGCTTCCAGAATATTGTAAACGAACTAGAAAGCCGTGGTGTTGCCTTGAAGAAGCACTTCCCAGAGGTCCACTCGAGGTTGGTGGCGTATGTTGAAGGCACAAGTGATAGGTTCATACCTATGACGATATATCCGAAAGATGTGGTGAGTGGGAGATCTTTCATGTGTGTGATAATGCCAGATAGCGAAGTAGAATGCGGTACGCCGGTAGATGGTAAGGTTACCACCGTAGATGTAGGGGTAGACAGGTCACACCATCAGCTGTCCACACCCATGTGAGGAAGGTTGAAGCTTCGATTTCGAGGCTAAATTTAAACTAAGGAAGTGCTTGAGACTGTAAAACGTGTCATTATAAATTTTAAATCGTAAGGCTGTATTTGGTTCTCTCGAAAAGTCTAATTTGACAGTTCGTGCGATGTAATGATGGCGATAGAAATTAAATATAATAATTTTTCATCATGATTCGAATCTCAAAAGAAATAACTAAATAAATTAAATTTAAAATCTTACGTGGAACGAGTAGCTATCTCCCGAAATGTTCAGCTTTGCTATTTTATAACGCATTTTTAAGCTGATTAGTTTAAGTTAATAAATAGAATGAAAAATAAAAAATATTAAAACTTACATTATTATATTATTATAAGATAAGTATTTATTAGATAATGTTTGCATTTTATTTTGCTGCAGTCTCAAATGTTTACATATTCCCGTCTGGATGACAATATTACCTACTAAATTATTTAAAACTAAGACGCCAATGGTGAGGCTCAGAATCCAAAGAGTAATTGAAAAAAATGTTTTGATTCTGCAAAAATTTAAATTTTTGTACCATAAAATAATTAAGTACCTAGGTACTTACAAAAAATACTGATGTATTAAAGCTTATGATGCATGTGAAAATATTAGTGAGAAATTCAGTGAAGTAATAAATGAAATGAAGCTAGTTTTCTGTCTATAGATAGAAGATTTATTTTATTCAATAAAATAATTGGAATTAATAAATCAGTGTTGCACGTATTTTATTACATTCAAATTTAAAAGGCTGGAAAGATATGAAAACTTCAAGAATTTCTTAGATTTATAAGTAACATTAAAAAAAGGTGATTTGGAAGTTATTAACAAAATTAAATTGGCCTTATTTCAAATGGCGAACAGTGGTGTCAAAATGTAAACATTCTATAAAGTTATATCTTAAATTCTATACATTCCAGTGAAAGTGAAGATCATAAACATTTGTTTATGGATTGCAAAATCACCTACCGTTATATCAAAACAGAAGAGGCGATGGAAGTTCTTTTAAAATTGTCATTTTGAAACGTTTTCGTGCAATGTTAATGTTAATTGTTAATTGATGTATGTACCCCCTTTACCTGTTACAAAAGTATTAAGTATAAAGTTCATATTGTATAAAATCTGAATGGATTTATCGCCAAAAAATATTTGTGTGAAGATATAATTTAAGCTCAAGTGTTCGTTATCAGAAAAGCTCTTATAGTGTTCCCCAGTAGACAGCGTCGGACTGGCCATAGAGCCAGGGTGGGATTTGCCAACCAGGGCCTGGCCTGCGCGGGGCCCCTCCAAGCAATTATTTGCCGTATCCGAACGTTGAACGCATTTCAAATAAAATGTTACTTTTTATATAAGGAATGGGTTTACTCTTGACCTCTCTATCTAGCCCGAGGCTGAAGATGAAGTCTAGGACGGACCTACTTTGCCCAGAAGAAGCCCGGTCACACGCATCTTAAAGAGGGTCAGGTTATAAGCGTGCGGGAAAAATGGACGCCGCGCGCCAGCGAGGTGTTCCACACTTTGGCTGTTCGCAACCAATTTACTTCTGAAGCTGCTAGGAGAGCAGAACGTCACGATAAACGTTGTAGCTCATTATCTAATAGAGCCATCTTGCTATATTTCACCACGTAAAGCGCTACCCTATAGTGGAATAAACTTTTTTATTGACCTTGTGCTCCCCTTTTATGTCTTGGAGCTAGCCACAAGATACCACTCTACTTAACTCACTCCCATTTACTCATGTTACTTTGTTGATTGACCTGCCCTCCTATTACGTAGCACTCCACTCTATCGAGTGAAGCATTTAGACGACTCCTAAGTGTCAAAAAATGTATGCATTTGACAGCCGGAGTAGCTTAAAAAAAGTAAAAATCGATGTCACTCAACTCAGTGGACACTTACGTAATAATGCCCCTGATGTTATGCATGCGGCAAAACCCTAAAGTCATATTACCACCCGGGCCCCTTAGAACCAGTCCGACCCTGTCAGTAGGTACAATGCATTTTTGTTACATTCTGTAAAAGAACCTATATACATCCTGTGATTATATACATTGTACATCCTACTAATATGCCTACCTATCATAACTAATAAATACTTTTGTGGTAACTAAGCTATTGAAAGTTACATGAACTCTATACATACATTTATAACTATCTAATGTTGCCATATCAAATTGTTTTAAATACATAGTCAAGTACAGATTTTTTATCTAGTTGTCCCTCTGTATAATGTACTACCTACCTACTTGAAATAAATAAACGGCCCCAGCTACTATCACAGTGGTTTTATTTAGGTATAACTGCATAAATCAAAATAAAACTATCGGTGTTACTTATAATACGAGTATAACACGAACGGCCTATTCTTTTATTTTTATTTTATTGTTATATATTTATAAAAATATGCTTCTCAGAGTCAGTTTAATGGATAGATAGAGAACACTTTATTGTAGTGTAGTGGACAGACGGCGCTCGGTGTTATCACTAATAGTCATCTTTTCTAGTCAACCTTTGGATGGACTGGAGCAATACAATCTGTGGTAAAGACGGCCTCGGTGGCGGAGCCGTTTGGCACGCTGACTGTATAACCGAAGGTCTCGGGTTCGATCCCCGGCCGTGTCACAAACAAGGAAACGAACTTTTCTAGTTTGTCAGGTGGATGTTATCTATGTATGTATTAAATTTATAATCCAAGTCATTTACTTGTACTTAGTATAAGGCTTACGTGATCTGCCGTACAATTCCTCCAAACTGCGATCCCCAACCCGCATGCCCAGCGTGGGGATTATGGGCATTACCCCCCAATGATGGCATAATTGGCGCTCATTATGGGAGGGCTATGTCCAGCAGTGGACTAATATAGCCTGAAGAAGAAGAAGGGATCTGTGTAATAAATATGTCTATGAATATTTATTTATTTTAAAAGAGAAGGAAGTAACTAGGTAATTACAGATTAATTTAAACTGACTCTGAGGAGTGTTCATTAAGCGGATTCGTGTTTTTATAAGCAAGACCATAAACTTGTACCCAATGCTTAAAACGCTCCCCAATGCATTTTAAAATGGGTTTTGTCCCTCACCACAAGATTATTTAAACAGTATTTAAGAAGTGTTTTGGAGGAGTCGTACTTTTTTGGTAGGACCATAAAACACTAAGGGCGCGGACAAACTGGCTCAAAGGTGTAAGTCACACAGTAAGGGCGCGGTAAAGACGCGGGTCTTTCCAATTCACTTTTATGGATGATATCAACCCTTTAATGTGGGCAAGGCCGACTAAGCTGTCAGGATGGTATAGGTGCTGGGTAAGCCTACATCATCTAAAACCATATCCCTGGCACTGCAGCAACCGAGCGGTCCCTTCACCCATCTTCTTCTTCTTCAAGCGGATATTATGTAGTCCACTGCTGGACGTAGCCCTCCCCTAATGAGCGTCATAGCGCCCTGTCTTCAGCTTGCCGCGTCCAGGATCTCCCGGCAGTTTTTCGCAAATCATCATCCCACTTGGTCGGAGGGCGTCCTACACCACGTTTGCCGAATCGCGGTCTCCACTCCACTCGGTCACACGTTTACTCCAACGGTTGTCGGTTCTTCGCGAGATATGGCCAGCCCACTGCCCCTTCAGCTTGCTGATTCTCTGAGCCATGTCGATAACTTTGGTTCTCTGTCGGATGCATTCGTTACGAATCCTACCGTTCAGAGAAACTCCAAGCATAGCTCTCTCCATAGCTCGCCAAGCGAATTTGAACTGGTGGACCAGCTTCTACCATCCCTATCATACCCTTGCACCCATCTAGTGTGAATGAAAATGCCACTGGACGCTGTAGAAATAATCATTACTTAGATGCAGCGGCCAGCCCTTTGCATGCCTCCACTGCTAGGGCACGGGTCTCTTCTAGCATCGCATGAAGGTTGGGCCATACCGACTCCACCACGGGGGCCAAGTCCGAGTTGGTGGAGGATTGTAAGACAGTGACGGGCTAGTGCCCGACGCTTAATAACGTCTGACGTTATCAAGCGGAAGCTATGAATCCATCCATAGGATCGCTCGTAGTCCCGGCTGCTGGAGTGATTGATGATTGATGCCGATCACGTTAAGCAACACAGGGCGCGTTCAGTGAATGGATGGGTAATCCGTCTATGACTAACGCTAGTGGCATTTTCCTGAGCGATTCCGTGCTTCGCAAGGCACGTGCTTCGCAAGCAGTCGGTGCCACGCGATGGTCACCCATCCAGCACCTGACCGCGCCTGTTGTTGCTTTAACCCTAATGATTTATTGTAATCACCCGGTTCCACAAGGCCACAAGTGCTTCGTACAAAACTTGTATACAAAATGTAGGTACTAAAGGGACAGGACGAAGCATACACACAAAGCACGGGGCGAAGGGATAATACATTGATAAAAACCGGCCAAGTGCGTGTCTTACTAGTATAACGTTCCGTTAGAAGTCAAAATATGCGAACCTAGGAACCTTTCGCAATATCGAAGAAGACTCGTTTATATATAAAAATGAGTAAAGCCTACTTTGGCACAGACCACCGGAAAATATACCTAAAATCTTTTCGTAAAATCCACAATACAGTAACGTAACAAAACGTCCGAGAAACGGAACGCGATATCTCGACCTTTGTCCAAATGACATTTTTGACATTAGCAAAATTCCACTCGGCCGCTGCGTGATGATAAGCGATTAAAAGCGGATAACGCACGAAATCGCCGTGTATTTTCGATACGTACAATTAAACATAATCTCCCACGCATTTCAAGTTCAGTGCTAAGGTACGCAATGGTGAATTCGGCGGTGCTTTACGCGGCGGTGCCGGTATCTGTTTTGGTTGCCGTCGGCCTCATCCGCAAATGGAGGTCCAGCAAGTGGGCCAAATGTGTAAGCAACACTTGCTTGAGGGGGAAGACCTTCCTGATAACTGGGGCCAACAGTGGGATAGGCCTGGAGACGGCCAGGGCTCTGGTTAGGAGGAAGGCGAGGGTTATCTTCGCTTGTCGCGATCTGGAGGCCGCGAAAAAGGCGATCGCGCAGATTCGTCAGGAGCAGCCGTTTGGTGGTGAGATGGTGAGTCTGATTGAGCAAATAGTGGTACCTCTTACTGACATAGTTTCTACAAATTTTGAGATAAAAGTGGGGAATATTATCAGGGTAGTAAATGGTATGTACCTCCCCTCTTTTCTTTTTTGTTTCTGTAAACATACGTTGATATCTCAAAGGTCTTCAGTGCAAAGACCTTTGAGAGAACACAAATTATGTTGTGTATTCATGTGAATTCTATTCAATTACTGTAATCGCTCATTTAACCTTCGGCTGGCACAAAAATTTTTTCATACTAAAATTTTCGTTAATCATACTTTATTATTACACTATTTTTATTTTTAATGCATTAACCCGTGCTAAGGAACAAATTTAAAAACCTATTTAGAGGCTAAAAATTTCACCCATGCCGGGATTCGAACCCGCAACCTCTGGCTATCCGTACCAGCGCTCAATTGGTAGAGCGCTGGTACGGATAGCCAGAGGTTGCGGGTTCGAATCCCGGCATGGGTGAAATTTTTAGCCTCTAAATAGGTTTTTAAATACTTTATTATGTTTTACATAAGCACTTTATAATTATAGTCATTATATTTTTTAATACACCTCAGTAGTTCAAGATTTTTTTATATGCAGTCAATAAACATCCCACTGCAGGGATCAGGCCTTCTCTCAGAGAGTATGGGCTTAATTACCATGCGTGCCCACTGTGGATTGGTAATTTCAAGCGCTGTGGTCTTAAACAGAACTTTTCAATCAAGTTACTCTATTAATAATTGTTTCAAGAAAACTTCGTAAAAGTATTTTTTTACAAAACAATCACCCACTCTTTGTAAAACTACTGTAATATGATACCTACTTCAAAATTTAACTGTATAATATGTGTTGTTGAAATAACGCAAAACCTGAAAACCATTTCTTTAGTATCAATAAATTGAACCACTAACAAATGCCAAAGTAAAAAATCTGTTTTATTTTCATATAATTTTGTAGTACAAAATAAATAAAATTGGGAATATTAACTAAATAAACTATTGTTTCACATTATTTCAATTATTTATTTTATTATTTTATCACCCTTTGCAGATTCCAATGCACTTAGACCTAGCCTCTTTAGAGTCTATTGAGAATTTTGTAGAGGTAGTGAAGGCTGGATTCCACAAAATCGATGTCCTAATCGACAATGCTGGTGTTGTGGTGCCCTTGAGCCAAGATCTGAAGACAAAGGAGGGATTTGAGATACATTTTGGTGTCAACCATTTGGGACATTTCTATTTGACAAACTTACTCCTGGACTTACTGAAGAAAGCCTCACCAAGCAGGTATGATTTTGTATGTATGTTTTAATGGTCTTTCTGACAACATGTATGAATTAAGGCACTGCCATATCTAGGATTATATTCCAAGGGGGATCTGGAATCCGAAAAGTGGTGGTTGCTCACATCTACGCCAATGTTTCAGGAGCCTTAGTTAATCTGATGTATCTCATGTTTTTTATAACCATTTTTTTGATCTCGAAATGCTAGATAAGGTAACTAACTGTATAAACTTATATTCATATCAACTCAGGGGGAAATAACCTAACCTCTTGAACATTTTATAACTTCTTTACAAACTTTATCACCCCTTTTTAAGGATAGAATTGAGAATAATTTTGACGACCTCTGTGGCGTAGCGGTAGCGCGTCTGCATGCCATGCAAGAGGTCCCGGGTTCGAATCCCGGCTGGAAACAAAAAAGAAAGTCCAGGTCTTGGATGTTTACATGTTTGTGATGTCGTTGTTTTGGGTCTCCACGACACAGGGTATCCTAGTGTGGGGCCAGAAGCAATGTGGGGCCAGAAGCATGTGCCAGTATGTAAAATGATATGTTAATCCCTTTCAAGTGTACCTGTAGGGCACTCGAGATACGCTACTCCTAAATTTAAATTATTTATAAAAATATGATTCCTCTAACTAAAGCATTCCTGAGTAAGTTTAATCTTTACCTCAGACTATTATATTCTATATTCATCTATATACTGTCTACTTTGGAATGTTTTGAGGAATCTCGTTTTATATAAATAAGACAGTAAAGCTTTTAAGTCCAATGGTTTACGTTTTCAATATCTGTTAGTTAGTCTTAATACTACTTTTTTCAGTTTGTAATTGTATAATTTTAGTATTATTTTGATACAAAAACATAAGTATAAATTTAATTTCCAGAGTGGTAGTGGTATCATCAGGCCTGCACGAGCAGGGAAAGATAGACTTTAACGATCTGAACCTAAGGTCCGAGATTGAGCTGGCGAAGAGTGGGAAGAGCAAAGGTCGACATAACCCTGGATACAACAATTCAAAGCTCATGAATGTGTACTTTGCCAGAGCTCTGGCTGACAGAATGAGGGACTGCGGCATTGATGTAAATGCCTGCTGTCCAGGATTCACATACACTAATCTGTTCAGGTACCATCATGATTTTCTTATGTAGTCTATAAAGCGCCCACCATAGCACAGGCCTTCTCTCAGAGAGGGAGAGAGAGAATATGGGCCTAATTACCACGCGTGCCCACGGTGGTTTGGAAATTTCAAGTGCTGAGGTATTTGAACACCCCAGACACTTAGGTTTCCTCAGGATGTTATCCTTAACCGTTAGCCGTGGTATTGCTACTGTAACTTCACAAATGTAAATAATTTAGAAAACCAAGTCATTGGTACATGCCCGCACTGGGAATCAAACCTGGCTCTCTGGCTTCCGAGTCTACCGTTCTACCTGCTTGGCTACCGCCGCTGTTATACCTTCATATGTGTCTTATTTATACAGTTTGGAGAATCATCAGCTCACAAAATTATGCTAGTACAAAATCTGTACTCTTAGGTTAAGAAATATCTGTGTTATTTCCTTTTTTATGTACAATAAAGTGTTCTCTATCTATCTATCTATCTATCTATCTATCTATCTATCTATCTATCTATCTATCTATCTATCTATCTATCTATCTATCTATCTATCTATCTATCTATCTATCTATCTATCTATCTATCTATCTATCTATCTATCTATCTATCTATCTATCTATCTATCTATCTATCTATCTATCTATCTATCTATCTATCTATCTATCTATCTATCTATCTATCTATCTATCTATCTATCTATCTATCTATCTATCTATCTATCTATCTATCTATCTATCTATCTATCTATCTATCTATCTATCTATCTATCTATCTATCTATCTATCTATCTATCTATCTATCTATCTATCTATCTATCTATCTATCTATCTATCTATCTATCTATCTATCTATCTATCTATCTATCTATCTATCTATCTATCTATCTATCTATCTATCTATCTATCTATCTATCTATCTATCTATCTATCTATCTATCTATCTATCTATCTATCTATCTATCTATCTATCTATCTATCTATCTATCTATCTATCTATCTATCTATCTATCTATCTATCTATCTATCTATCTATCTATCTATCTATCTATCTATCTATCTATCTATCTATCTATCTATCTATCTATCTATCTATCTATCTATCTATCTATCTATCTATCTATCTATCTATCTATCTATCTATCTATCTATCTATCTATCTATCTATCTATCTATCTATCTATCTATCTATCTATCTATCTATCTATCTATCTATCTATCTATCTATCTATCTATCTATCTATCTATCTATCTATCTATCTATCTATCTATCTATCTATCTATCTATCTATCTATCTATCTATCTATCTATCTATCTATCTATCTATCTATCTATCTATCTATCTATCTATCTATCTATCTATCTATCTATCTATCTATCTATCTATCTATCTATCTATCTATCTATCTATCTATCTATCTATCTATCTATCTATCTATCTATCTATCTATCTATCTATCTATCTATCTATCTATCTATCTATCTATCTATCTATCTATCTATCTATCTATCTAGTAGAAGGAATAGGTTACTAAGGACCAATAACAGATTCCCGCCTATAGATACATGGCAATCAAAAAATTTATGGACTTCATGCTTATGAATTTATCAATCAGCCCATATCTATCCACTGCTGGACATAGGCCTCCCCCATGGCACATCACTTCTTGCTTTCGTCAGCCATCCTCATCCAACCGTTTCTTATGCAAGGTGTAACATAATCGATTCATGTTCAATATAGAAAGAAAACAATAAAATCTTAATAACTTTAACTAGATCTTGCCTAGTAAGTCCACAATAATGTTCCCAGTGAATTTAATCCGCTATTGGACACGTATCAAATTTGACGCGATAAATGAATATTTCCTATAGTATTTAACGTAAGAAACCGAAATATATTGATTTTACTAAATAAGTATGCAGGATGGCTGCAAAATTTGCAAAGCAAAAAAAATTTTTCCTCGTTTAATTCGTAATGGCGAAAACGCTATCCGCCATCTTGAAACCATCTAAAGTATGTAAACAAACATCTTTCAGCCAGAGCCAGTGGACATTGATTATTATAGGACTTACATCAAAATGATCTTCACATAAATACACCCGAGTTCCAATTGATAAAGAGTCGGGGTCTCTTTTGGCAAGTTTGAGCCAAGTTTTTCGAATGTTAATTTCACTGGGTACACGAATCCACAACTTCCCGGGGGTCTTTATTGACGTGTTTTTTCATTCTCGAACAATGCAATAATAAAATTGGTACCTATATTTTGGATGTCAATTCGATGAAATCATGGTTGCGTTGTTGTTATTTCACTATGCTCAGAGATCACTTACAGAAAATTGAATGTCAAACTTTGTTTACAATTTTTTGGACTTCAAACCATAGACAAAAATGGCTGACCGCGTTTTCGGCTGTTTAGGAAAATAAAGTTTTAAAATATATTTTTATGTTGCTTTTAGGTCCTCAAAAACTATACTAAAGTATTTTGAAGTATATGGAAGAGTTATTTACTTTTTAAGACTTACTAGAAAAGAGAGTCAAATAGCGGATTGGTTTTGGCAAACGAAGCGCTCGTGGACTAGTGGATCCGATTAATTGGAATCAATTACTTAGGTTAAGCAACTACAGCCGCGGTCAGGTGCTGGATGGGTGACTATCCCGAGGCTACCGCTAGTGGCACTTTTTCCGAGCGCTTCCGTACTTCGCAAGGCATGTTAAGCCGTTGGTGTCGGCTTCTCAGTAAGATAGTAAAGCCCGCCTCTGTTTTACAATTCTCCACCAAC
Source organism: Yponomeuta sedellus (assembly GCA_934045075.1). NCBI lineage: Eukaryota > Metazoa > Arthropoda > Insecta > Lepidoptera > Yponomeutidae > Yponomeuta > Yponomeuta sedellus. Next base: position 4,603,915 of record OW203728.1, on the reverse strand, counting down.
CCCAAGATGGCCTTCGTGGTGGAGTATGGCCTAACTGTCCTGCGACGCTGGAAGAGACCCGTGCCCTAGCAGTGTTGACATACAAAGGGTTGATATCATCAACAAACTTTATGATTCTACTATTTTTATTTTTAATGCACTTACCCGTGCTAAGGACAAATTTAGAAACCTATTTAGAGGCTAAAAATTTCACCCATGCCGGGATTCGAACCAGCAACCTCTGGCTATCCGTGCCTGAGCTAGAGCTAGAGCGCTGGCACGGATAGCCAGAGGTTTCGGGTTCGAATCCCGGCATGGGTGAAATTTTTAGCCTCTAAATAGGTTTTTAAATTTATGATTCTAATTATCGAATATGCGAAATAGCAAGAAAACCATAAAACCTGCTGTTGACTGTACCTACTTACAGATTAATTCATGTACTAATTTAAAACTATGTCGTTAATTGATGGATTTACCTACATACACGATAGCTTACAAGATTAATTTGTTAGGAGATTAGAACGCTAATAATCTTGCTATACTCAACGAAGTAAAGTGTGATGGCAGAAGGTGATGTAAACATAAAAAACGCTTATCACGGCGTTGTGCAGTGGGCATTGATATTTAATCTTAGGCAGTAGAAACCAATTTGCTAACAAATGTTTTTAATACGGATTATTACTTGTATTTTATCAGATGTAATTGCAGAACTAAATATTTGCAAACCGATTATTTGCCTACCTTTATTTGCTATGAAATAGTGAGTGTAGTGGTCTCTGAATTCAGAATTTCCCAAACACTACACTATCGTTGTGTCTCGGCAGAATGATACTGAATTTACATTGACAGGAGATATGTCTAGTATGTCTAGTACAAGCGCTCGTGGCCTAGGCGAACCGAGAGATTGAAATCAATCACTTGAGCTAAGCAACAACAGGCGCGGTCAGGTGCAGGATGGATGACCGTCCCGTGACTACCGCTAGTGGCATTTTTTCGAGCGCTTCCGTGCTTCGCAAGGCACGTTAAGCCGTTGGTGCCGGCTGTATATAATGGGAGTCGTTAAGCCATGTCAGAGGCCTTATGGGCGGCTTAATAACTTCTGACAGTAAGGCTCGCCACTGTCTTACAATCCTCCACCAACCCGGACTTAGCCCCCGTGGTGGAGTATGGCCTAACCTTCTTGCGATGCAGGAAGAGACCCGTGCCCCAGCAGTAGGGACATACAAGAGTTGATAACGATGTCTAGTATTGTCTAATACGAGACATATCTCCTGAAATGAAACACAATAAAAATCAGACTACTTATATCTTAATTTAATATTATAAAGGCGAAACTTTGTGAGTGTGTTTGTTTGTGACTTCTTCACGTGTAAACGGCTGGAGCGATTTTAATAAAATTTGGTATGGAGTTAGCTGACACCCTGGATTAACACCTAGGCTATGTTTTACTGCGGGAAAATATCTTATTCCCATGGAAAAATTGATAATCCGCGGGTAACACCGCGGGGCACAGCTAGTACTCGTACTAAATTAACTTCTACACTACACATTTACATTACCTGATACTAAACTAGGATACCCTGTGCTATGGCAAACAGGCCATTTGTATAAATCAAGGTTCTCTAGTGGCTTCCAGAATCATGTCTACGACCCACAGCATCAGACTTCTAATACTACCTCTAGACCCTAATCTTAATTCTTAAAATTTAAAGTATTAAGTTTAGAGGTAGTAATATTTAGTAAGCAGTATACAAGCTACATTTGTGAAGTAATAGTAGCAATACCACTCGCCAAAGGTAAAGGAAAACATGGTGAGGAAGGAAACCCTAGTGTCTGAAGTGTTAACCGCAGCGCTTGCTACATCAATCGTCCACCAACGAGGCTGTGTGGTGTCGGCCTAGAGAATAGCACCAACCCAAATTCTTCCCGCGGGTGTCGTAAAAGGCGACTAAGGGATACAAACCGGCCGGTGGGCAGCAGCGCCCCCTGCAGTACAATTCCACCAAACTGCGATCCCCAACCCGCAGGCCCAGCGTGGGGATTATGGGCATTACCCCCCAATGGTGGCAGAACCTTGCCCACCCCCTGGTTTGTGTCCCTTAGTCTTATTTTACGACACCCGCGGGAAGAAATTGGGTTAGTGCTATTCTATTGCTATGCTATTTAGGCCGACACCACACAGCAGGTCTAACTAACTAACTTCTATCGTTGCAGGCACTCTGTGAAATGGTACCACTACATCCTGATGGCGCCACTATTTTTCATGATCATGCGATCGGCTAAACAGGCAAGTATTTAATCAATGTTCGACTCGACCACTTGTCTCTATTTAGCGCCGAAATGTAACTCCATATTTTTTCAATTTATTTATCTTTATGCATACTAATTATTTATAACATTGTTAATTCAAAAACGGGACTGGACAAAATAATGGAGAACTTGCACAAAAACATGTTTTAATAGAGAAGCCCTAAGAGCTCGAAACAAATATTTTTTATTGTTTTATTTTTAGCAAAATCTGGAGTTTCTGGAGTCACTGCTTTAGAAGACATTGAAAAAATGTCTTCTAAGGCAGTGCTCCGCAAAGTGTTTGCCGCAGAACGCTGGTGTACCGCAGAAATCAAAAGGGGTGCCTCGAAAAAATATGTCTGCTGAAAATACTGTTTTTAGAGGAAATGCCGTCTTGTCCTAGGTATTGAATTCTAAAAATATCTAGGGCAAATATCGGTGATTCTTTTTATTAAACAAGTGTCAAAAAGAAAATTACATTTTTCTTTGGTTGACCAATAGAGAATACAAAAAAAAGGGTGTGCCTCGGAAATTTACAAACTTTGTTTGCGGAACACTGTTCTAAGGCACAAAGGCAATACCACTTCAATTTAAGTTTGACGCAAATTCCCTAACTCAGTCCCTCGCTTAAATTAAGCGTGCTTCTTGTGTGTAGAATAAAGTAGTTATTCTCTTTCTATCTTCCCTTCCGTTCTAAACAAGTATGGGTGTTTATCAATTCCAGGGCTCAGAGACTGTGGTGTACTGCGCCACAGACTACAGCATACAGGGCAAGACTGGCCGCTTCTACAAAGACTGCGCGGAGTACACATCCAAGTACCCGTTCGACAAAAAGGTTGAGGCGAAGCTCTGGTCTGTAAGCGAGGACTTGGTGAAGGCCAGGAAACCGTTGTAGAGACGAGGAATAGAGAAACTTAGGCTGTTTTCACATGACATCGCAGCGGCAGCGGACCGCCGCCGCTGCCTTAAGAGTCGCACTCAATTCTCATACAAACGTTTGATTTTCATTTACGAACGACATGCCGGTCACAATGAGACTTTGCCAATACGCTTAATCTAAGTTGGATCGGGCTTATGACTGAGAAAAAGCTTATTAAAAATAAATGATAGCCTTTAGTGTAGTTTGTACGAAACTAATTAGAAGACAACTTAGGCCCACTTGCGTCACCCCGGCTTAGGTCATTTAACTCAAGTTAACCGGTTAAATCGATCGTTTTGTATGCGAAATGATCGGTTTATCTGGTTTTTTTGTTTCTGTGATGTGTCTTGTTGGTATAATAAATGTCTTTCTTTCTATTTACACGGTTAACTCGAGTAAAATGAGCTAACCCGAGCTGGCAAGTGAGCCTTAAAATACTTATTTAGATTTAAGAACTCATGGTTGTGTTCTTTTCCTGGTAGTGTAACCAAGTGTTCTCTATGTCTATCTATAAGGCCATAATTTCTTTTTGATGAGTTCATTTCCAATTCTGAGCACGATGAAACCTCGATTTATGCCCTCTAAACGTAATCCGGCATGTCGTTTGTAAATAAAAAGCAACCACCTTTGCATAGGAATTGCTCCTTGAAAAGCCGCCCATATCACCCATAGGATTAATATGGAGCTTCACACAAGGCGCGGTGGCGATTATTGATTATTATAGTGCCATGCAGCGGTGAAAAACGCTGCCGCTGCGGCGCCATGTGAAGACGCCCTTATAGATTTCTTAGCAATCTGTCAAGATCAATCCTTTTTGACTTGATCCTGGGCTTACATGGAATTCGTCATTGTTTCTCTTTCTTCGCTGGCTCAGCGACCTGACTTGGGCCTTACCAGTCTGCCTTGAACTCACGCTAGTCCATCAGGAAGGTCACTAGAATAACCATCGGGCCAATTTCTGAATTAAGAATTTCGCGGTGTCTCCTCGAATTTCTCAGCAAAGAGCGTGACAAAACGTTACAGTCTGTTAGCTGTTAGAATATACCTCGGGCTTTAGAGTAGGCTTCGATTTTCGCCGAAAGCACACGAGTGTAATACTACTTCCTGCTCTGTATAAAACTTTTCTTCACTATTCTGAAAAGTTATGTGAAATTAAGTGTCATATTCATATTAGTTATATATTAAAGGGGTCAAACCGCGATTATTTATTAGGTAAAACGTAATCACCTTATTTCCTGACGTTTCGGCAGCGTTACAGTTGCCTTGGTCTCGGTTCGACTGAAGTGGCGAGTAATGTCAATTATTGTGGGTAGTCACTATTAATTTTTCGCAGCTGGCCGACACACAACACTCACTACGTCAACGGACCGGTCCGGTGATAAGGCGCGTGACTTGTAATTACTTAGCACTGGATTCCACGTACTTGAAAGCTTGAACCCATCCTCTCGGTTGAAATTCTTGTGTTTTTTAATAATTCAATTGCTTCTCGAACGATTCTTCGGTAATACTGTCCATCGGTTGAGAAAACTTTCGGTCGATGTTTAATATATAACTATGTATGAGTATCGCGTATTCATATTAGTTCCGACATTTTTATTACACGAATATATCAGATTCTATCCGATAGTAGCCGAAGTATATTCTAAAAGCTAACAGACCATACTTAAGTATTTACTTAGTGAAATTCTCAATTCAGACACTAACCCATAGTCTATTTTATGTCACAAAATTATAATATTTTCTTTACGCGGTGATGAATTCAATATACGAGTAAATCCAGAATCAAACTTCCCAAAACCATCAGTTGGGATGGTGATTCACTAATCAAAACGGTTCTATTCGCTAACGAGATTCACCATAATAGTACCTATATAATTAATGAGCAAGGAGTGTTGGTACGGAGCGGTGGAACGTCGGCTTCTCATTCGTGAGGTCGTGGGTTCGAATCCCGGCATGTACTAATGCCTTTTTTAAGCTACGCACGTTTGTAAAGTAGTAGTAACAATACCACTCGCGAACGGTGAAGGAAAACGTGAGGAAACCTGAGTGTCTCAAGTGTTTACATACCTAAGCGTTTGAAATTACGTTTCCACGGTGGGCACGCGTGGTAATTAAGCCCATACTCTCTCTGGGAGAAGGCCTGTGGGGACGTTTATAGGCTGCATTATTACATGAATAGTTCGTAGCCCCGGCTGCCTGAGTGATCTTAAACGATCACGAAGGTTAAGCAACACAGGGCGCGTTCTGTGCATGGATGGGTAAATCGTCTATAATTAACGCTAGTGGCATTATTCCGAGCGGTTCCGTGCTTCGCAAGGCACGTTAAGCAGTTGGTGCCGGCTGCCGTCGATAGATGGCAGTCGTTAAGCCAAGTCAGAGGCCTTCGGGCGGGCGGCTTGAAAACTTCTGACAGTAAGACCAGCCACTGGTCTTGGACGCTTCCACCAATCCGGACTTGGCCCCCGTGGTGGAGTATGGCCTATACCTTCCTCAGGGGAGAGACCCGTGCCCCTGAGTGGGTACATAATGGGTTGATCATGATGACATGATTAATTGTAGGGGCTCAAGCTGAGTTTGTCGAGTGAATGGTGAATTTCGTTAGTGAATAGTTATTTTCCGTTGTGTGAACTTTACAAAGTCGACCTATATAATTGTTCTTCTGGTAGTTTCCAGTGAAATGTGACAAATGGCAAGCTAGTCGCCGGCTCTTGATGTTGTTGCCATGAGCGTGCCATAAGGCCCGTCCCGTGCCTTTCTGTATGTATCCACTGTGTAGGGTTATTCATCCAATGTTACCAAAGTTGCAGAATATATATTGGACAGAAAATATCGTTTTTCGGACCAAGTCGAGACATTCATAATAGAAACGTATGTTATGTCACAAAATGTTCAAAGATTTGTCGTCCGTGACGGGCTGAAAAATGAGCTGAACTAAAAGTGGTTTGGTATTGTTGAATTACGCTCTAAGTAATTTCAAAACTTAGCCCCGTTTTACAAATAGTCGCCGCGGGCGCGGAGTTTTATAAGCATTATGCAGCTATGGTATGGTCCGTGAAGGGCTGAAAAAAAGAGCTGAACTTTTGAAAGTGGTTTGGTATTGGAGAATTAGGCTCCAAGAAATTTCTACACTTAGGTGTTCTTAACCGAACAAGAAACCATTGAAGCCCCGTTTTGGAAATATTTGTCGCGGAGTTTTTATAAGCATCAGATAATGTTTGGTCCGCGGTGGTCTGACAAAAAGAGCTGAACTTCTGAAAGTGACTTGGTGTTACTGAATTAAGCTCCAAGTAATTTCAATGAGTAGGTACTTAGGAGTTCTTAATTCAACAAGAAACTATTGAGCCCCGGTTTCGAAATAGTGGATTTTACAAAGTAAATGTGTAAGTAGGTACCTGTGTACTCGCGTTCGTTCTTTCCTGAGAAATGGGAAGAGAAAGGCAACGATACTCAGGTTATTTAGTAACATAATTAAGGCGCTACACGGTGCTAACTAGCGATAGCTCTACGAGTGGAGTAGAATCATACCTTATGCTTCTTGTGATTGTAATGTTCGAACTAACGTTCTTGTCAGTATATTCTAAAAAGGGGTAATTTACTTTTTTGTTAGGATTATGATGTTGACTTTTTCCAAAGTCGCGTTATAATAGCGAGCTGAAGTGGCAGTGGGCTGGCCATATCTCGCGAAAAACCGACAACCGTTGGAGTAAGCGTGTTCTTGAGTAGAGACCGCGACTCGGCAAACGTAGTGTAGGACGCCCTGCGGCCAGGTGGAAAAAACTGCAGCCAGATGCTGGATGCGGCAAACTGAAGGCAGGGCGCTATGGCGCTCATTAGGGGAGGGCTATGTCCAGCAGTGGAGTACATAATATAGCCAGAAGAAGAAGTTATAAAAGAATACATGATTTGTTTGATGCATGCATTTTGCATGATTTTGTTGCGCTAGATAGTATCACGTAGCGTCTTAAAAACCCGGTAATAGTTATAGCGTAATGCAGGCATACACTTTTTGGTGTAGCTGCAATCAGAAAAACTACATTAATTTTCTGTTTTCTTTGTCCCTAACTACATATTAAGTGTATCGGGTAATGTATATTTATTTAGTTTAGTTGGTACTTCAGTGTCTTTATGTCAGTTACGTGTATCGTTTATTAATTTACCATTTATACAGAAGTTTGATTATTAGTCGAGTTGGGGAAAGTTATATCTTGAATCTCAACTGAAAAATGTAATCCGTTGTTTTGCAAGCTTGATTTTAGACCGTTTGGAAAAAAAAGAAAGAAGACTTTAATAACTTCCATGCAACACAATCACCACTTATCTAGTGATGACTTATTTTAACCTATACGTTAGAATAAATACATAGCTTAGGTAAATATATCTACAAAAGTTTTAATAACCCCTTAACTGGTGTATGAAGAGTTATTTTTGGAGAATATGGTTCTTCGTCTTTTGTACTGAAATCGTGTGGAGACAATCATAAAATAGAAGGGATTGAGTTCCTTTTTTAATTATCCTATAATAAAAAGGAATCCTATAGCTACATATGTACGTGCATGCATACATACGATGTATCCTTCCCCAACTTGTATTTCGGCGTGCTTAGCATGAACACGGAGCGCTTAGAGCCATTTAATGCTCGACCAATAATTTGAACAAAGTAATTTGATTTTGTACTGCGCGGTCGCGCGATTTGACAGTAGATTTCTTCGGCCTTTAGTCAAAATCTTATTATGAATGTTAAAGTTTGTGAAGATTACCTACTCAATCATGCAGTAACGGCTGAACGTAATTACATAAAACATCGCATACAAAAATCTGAATTCAGACATAGAAGACTTGGATTTCTTTTGAAATAAGTCCGCCTTTGTACATCAACACTTACCTGTTATTTAAGTTATTTTTCTGTTTCTTAATTTGTGTGCAATAAAGGGTAACAAACTTAGATATCCCGGTAAGGCTAATAATTTATTGTTAAGATTTTATTTATTGCGTTGCCATGGTAACAAGAATCCTATAACCGTATTTAGTGGCGGTGCGTATTTCACCGGCACAACTAGTAACAAAATGAAATAATTTATAGCGACTGCGCGGATTTTGTTCAAGTTATCGGCCGGGCATTATACGAATCTTGCTGTCCATAGTTAGGAAGTTTGTGTCAGTTCATACTAAGCATTCACAACGAGTAAGATCAGTTGTATGTATCCAATCCAATGTAGAGAGTGTGGTTATGTGAAAATACTCTATTGTCGTGTGATAGATTTTGTTTCCAAAGATTCACGGTCTTATTTATAAAATACTCGATTAAAATAGTCTGTGGTGGAGATTATACAAGGAACAGCCGCAATCACAGATCAAATAAAACGCCTCTATAAGTGTTAGTATAATCGTGTTTTTATAAATAAGGCCGCTACTATTTTTTATCTACAAGCATGTATCTGGAATAGTAAATTTTATTAAAGTGTTATTTGAATGGGTTAACTGTCGGTATTCATTCCACAACCTTTGCCGGTGATTCCTTGTGTTGTTGCTATCACCATAAGCAGGTCACCACTCCCCACTTGTGTAGCTATAGGCCTTTACCCCCAAATCTCTCACGATCTCTGGCCATCCGCATCCACGGACCTTCCGCCGACTGATTTCATTACAGAACATAAAAAAGAGTAGAGGTCGTAAGTGGGCGGTGCCCGCGTGCCTCGCATAAGCAATGTATTGCCTATGCTTAGTCTCTGACAATTTGTTTTACCTCAGTTGTCGTTTGTTTCTAGTAAAGAAAGCAATCGTAAAAACTCATGTCAAATGTCATTGTACCACAATGAAGTAGCAGAATCTAGATCTCGGCCGCCACTCTGTAATTGCCCTGGGGAATATTTCATAGAATTAAAATTCATGGTTTACCATGGCAATTCTACGTACATTGCAAAGTCCATTAACTTACAGATAAGTAGACTAAGAAAGAAAGAGAGAGAAAGAAAGAGAGAAAGAAAGAAAGAAAGAAAGAAAGAAAGAAAGAAAGAAAGAAAGAAAGAAAGAAAGAAAGAAAGAAAGAAAGAAAGAAAGAAAGAAAGAAAGAAAGAAAGAAAGAAAGAAAGAAAGAAAGAAAGAAAGAAAGAAAGAAAGAAAGAAAGAAAGAAAGAAAGAAAGAAAGAAAGAAAGAAAGAAAGAAAGAAAGAAAGAAAGAAAGAAAGAAAGAAAGAAAGAAAGAAAGAAAGAAAGACTACTACTGTATGAATGGTCACAATAAACTAAGAATTGAAGTTTTATGAAACTGCGCTGGTCCACTTACCATTATTTCCGCCATGGAAGACTATGGAGCTCTGAATTTAGATCGTTATTTGATGACGAGAGAGAGAGGCTGTCGCCGACTGATTATGATGATTACATGACGTTTGAACTGAATGCTAATGTGCTTCCGGCCATGATTCCGTAATCAAACGTAACAAGTAGGTTTTAGAATATACCTCGGGCTCTAGAGTAGGCTTCGGTTTCTGCCGATAGCACACGATTACTTCCTGCTCTGTAAAAAACTTTTCTTCACTATTTTGAAAAGTTATGTAAATTAAGTGTCGTATTAGTTGCGACATTTGTATTACACAAATATATCCGATATTAGCCGAGGTAGGTATGTTCTAAAAGCTAACATACTAGTAATTTGTACTAATCGGGTACGCAGTTATAATTTGTACTTTTATGAACTGCAGCCCTCGATGTAGATACTCGTAAGTACCACTGTCAAAAGAAAAGTAAATCTAAAATATTAAACAAAACTTGAATTCACATAACGCTTTTATTCATCTCAAAAGTGTAAAAATAGCAAGCTTTTTTCATGACCAGAGTCAACATACATCATATCACCAGAAAGCATGTGGGTAAGTAAGGTAAGTATAGAGTAACATGTAAGTGTTAATCGTTACTGAAATCACAGTAGGTATTCTATAAGTAGATTAAATACGCCCTACTGATTAAATAATACTAATGCGCCGTATCTATACCACTATTGTACTTAGGTAATTACATTGACCGAGGATAACTTCTTGTGAATGAGTTTTGCGGGTAAAGTTTGGTTCCTTTCGATCGTGTGGTGGACAATCCGTACCACAACGACCGGTTTACGCTTCAACAATCATGCAGCCTTCAGTAAATAATTGCACTGCATTGAGTAACACATTCGGTTAAGTTTTTTTATTTATAAAATTATCATTATCTATTACCACAACGACCGGTTTGCGCTTCACCAATCATGCAGCCTTCAGTAAATAATTGCCCTACATTGAGTAACACATTCGGTTTTAAGATTTTTTATTTATAAAATTATCAAGCGTTAAGGACATGCAAAAAAACTCGAAAATTCATAATATTTTTTCTGATAACATAAATTGAACCAAAAACATTCAAAAGGCGTTGAACAAAGTACTGTATTTTTTTAGAAGTAACCTCGGTTTTCATTTACCCGTTCGTTGAATGGAAGGTAAACAATGAAATGAACAGTAAACAGCGCCTTGATGATGTAACTTTCCACGTATACATCTGTGTGTGAAGCCAGAATGTTTACCTAGCTCGGCCGTATATATATGAGGCGTAATACGTATCACACATAGTAGATAACGCGTTTCAGTGAATATCTGATAAGTAAGATACAGTGATATTGAGCCACTTGACAGTACGACAAAGTCCAGCAAATATTTCGTTTTTTCACTCAAATGTAAACGTGAAAATTTAAATAACCAAGGCTAACTTTCATACAATTACAATTCGTAGATTATTATAATAATTCGACGGAATTATCATCATAATCTACAAAGAGGGCACGGATGTAAAAGAGGGCGACACAATGCACCTCAAATTGTGTAGCTGTCTTCCTACTTGTTGTGGGTTAATCGACTTTGCAATGTACGTCGAATTGTCGCAGTAAACCAAAAACAGGCCTCATGTGAAGAGGCGAAAAAAAATACGGACGCGCGGCACTAGGCGCTGACTTATATGGTTCAAGCGATATAATTAGGTAAATATCTTCGACCAATGGAAAACAAAATATCTGTCGTACAAATACGTAGCTCAATATCAGTGTCACGGCTCAATTTCCACTCAAACGCAACATCCACTAACTAGTGGATCAATATTAAGTCGTGTAATCACGGTCACAGTACCATCACGTATATATGGCAATTCCAAGTATTCTACTTTCGCACGCAGATGTATGTGTTAAAAGATACACAATCAAATCGCTGAATGGTCGTAAGAGCAGAAGGAATAAACCGGTTCGCTCCAAAACCTGAATTTTATCATGTTTTTTAAAATATAATTGACTGAATGACACCAAAGAATATGAAATATTTTCAATTCCAGTTTTTATAGCGAAACTGGTTCCTATAAAGTAACCTTATGGAATGATTTAGTGTAAACACGTAGTCTTATTTATAAAAAATCTATTCCACCAACACGAATTAAAACGGATATAAAACAGGATTGAACTAAATCATGTTAAATAAATAAATATAAAAGCGAACTTCATTACTAGTACAAAAGTATTTTTAACTGCCCGATAAAGTCTGTTTTACAGTACAGATTAGACAGTCAAAGAAGAACCTTGTTCATGATTACCTGCAATCTTGGATTTATACAGTAATCAAACTGTTGATAAACACCAACTGCGCGTCGAGATAATTATATCCTTTACGAGCACACAGTGCCTAAAATGCAAGATGCCACTGCTGCACATAAGCCTACATGTCGATGCACTTAGAAGCAGATTGCTTTGCCGTGAATTCTTAGACCTAAACGTTATAGGTACGTCTGCAAATCGAAAGGCTTAAACTGCACTACGGGCCGATTTCTGAATTAAGAATTTCACTAAGTAAATACTTGAGTAACGTTCGGCAATGAACAGCACTACGCGAACAAACTGCGGCACTACAGTTCAGTATTTAATTAGCAAAATCTCAATTCAGGAACTGGCCCAAAGTCTCTTTAAGCCTAAGGTATAAGTTTGCAAATTCTGTTGGCATTTGAAAATTACAAGATAGAATAATTTATCCTTACGATCAGTCCAGTAATAGTGAGGTACTTAATCATTCTTATTTGGTTTTCCTGTTATTTTCGTACGAAGCCAAACAGCTACATTACTTTTCACGAATATAATTGTACTAATTAATATTTTAAGATTTAAAATTGATATTGACAACATCATAGTCAGGACTCAGGATTGTACAGTGTATCCGTTCTTAAATGGCATAACGAGTAAACAAACCTCACTCGACCACAAAACACGCATTCCGGAAGCATCACTCGATGTAGGTTACCACATTTAGTTGTAGACACTAGTTAAGACACAGGGGCATCATATTTTACCGAAAACTGGCTGAATTTGTGATTAAAACTATGATTTTTTGTCGAAATTCTAAATACACAGATTTTCTGATCACAGGTTAGCAAAACTACACAGATTAGTTTGTAATTTTTTTTAGTGTTGGGATGCGGTTGTATGAGGTGAATGAAAGAACGAATGAACGAAATTGCGCTGTTATGTTATTTAAGAAGTGCACATAGCACCGGAATAATAAAAATAACAAAATAGAGTAGATTTAAAAACCTATTTAGAGGCTAAAAATTTCACCCATGCCGGGATTCGAACCCGCAACCTCTGGCTATCCGTACCAGCGCTCTACCAATTGAGATTTAGTGCATTAAAAATAAAAATAGTGTAAAAATAGAGTAGGTATTGCGGTGGGTATTGAATAAAGAATTGAAGTTTGATTGATTTTTTTACTAAAACCTTGCATGTTAAGCGGGTGTTCCATTAGCGAGCCACCAGTTTTCTTTACCGCAGTTTTTTATTTTCTGCGAGCCAATGGTATAGACCGCAACTACATCACCCCAAAATCCGGCGATTTTGTTTTCAAATTTTACTGTGGGTTATACCGTTGATTCTTCGAGCATGCTTGAAATTCTGTCAGTTTTAATGCGGTATACAAAACTGCCAGTGGATCAGCCAAGCCAGCGAGGAGTTTTTTTCACGTTGCTATAGCCACGGTTGCCAGATGAGATTTTCAAAATATCTCCAAATCAGTATAAAAAAAAATTAAAAATGATATCTTTCGCAGCACAAACCCCCATTTTAAATATTTTAAATGGTCCAATATCTTTAATGTTCTACACGTTTTTCGATTCTACTTTTCCCCATAATGATCTTAAGAACTCTTTATTGAGGAGATAGCATTACCGCCAACATTTATTAGCAGAATTCTCTTAATTTTTTTGTCCCCGTTTGTAGGTATGTATGGGTCGAGTTCAGTGTAGCAGATGGATTGCGATACTAATATTACATAATTATTTAGATTATTTTATGACTTAAACTTCATTCATTCCATTCATTCAATAATGAAATCCGTCATTCATTCAGTAATAACCAACACTATGAAATGTCACATTTTATTGGTCAGCCATGTTTGTTTACTCGTTATGCCATTTAAGAACGGATACACTGTAGGCACTCTGTTTCTTAGTCTTTTAGGTTTTATTGCAGTAGTGGCATAATTTCATGTTAGGCAATCTGCTTCTTAGTCAACACGACGTGTTAGGCATTTTCGCAGCAGTGAGATCTTGCATTTTTGGCTCTGTGCTCGTAACCCGAAATATACGTCTCGTAGTTGCATGCAACAAAAACATTCTTGAAACATACGTACACAAGAATGATTCTGCGAATGCATTCATCAGAGTTTGAGGTGGTTTTAGCTACCACTTTCTATAAATCATTAAAAGTTAAAACGACCTTTTCAGTTACAAAGAACTACTGAACATAGTCTCACTATCTTTTATAAATAAGACTTCTAGAACTTTCGTAAGCACGACACATTGTAGACTTTTAGTCCGGAACTACTTACGGGTGTGAGACGAGCAACCGACGACGCGAGCTCCGTCTCTGCTCACCATGATTAAGCTCTGCGAATCGGAGCGAAACCTAGTCGGACTCATCCGATATAACAACACCCGTAAGTAGATCCGGACTAAAAGTCTACAAGACTTCTAGATTTTACTGCTTTACCTACCAGTATTCTACTGTGAACATCATCTAACAGTGCTAATAATCAACTATTTGGTAACTACACAATCGACAATAAGTATCATAGTTATATTAAAGCTAGGCACTTAGTGAGAATCTTTCATAATTATAATAAACAGCCACTCAACCCGAGGATAAATTTATCTTGAATGCATCCCAAACAACGTGTAACTATTTAAAAACGTTAAAAATGAATAAACCACAACCAATAAGCAAAAGTTTTTAAATTACATACAGTATGTTAGCTTTTAGTACATACCTCGGCTTCTATCGGAAAGAATCGGATATATTCGTGTAATAGAGATATCGGAACTAACATGACACTTAATTTCGACTAGCGTTTCAAAATAGGGAACAAAAGTTTTATACAGAGCAGGAAGAAGTATTACACTCGTGTGCTTTCGACGAAAACCGAAGCCTACTCTAGAGCCCGAGGTATATTCTAAAAGATAACAGACTTTACTCATTTTTTTTTCACACTATGTTGAAACTTCACGCGATCAATATGCATTAAAAATAGAAATGATAATTTTAAGCCTAGCTCATTGAGAGTGGTTTAATTACCGAGGCTCTTTCTCAGAGAAAGATAGACTATCAATTACTTTACACATGCCATAATTTTTATCAGATTCCTTGAAAAGTCGGGGATATGGCTAGTAAAAACTAATAAATCGTATATAGACCCGTTTTTTACTGCAGCTCCGACTCTCCAAGGTTTGCTGGAAGAAATCTCTTTCAGAGATATTCTCGTCTTTGTACATGTTATTACTTATGTAATGTCCTCTTAAATGTTTCGCGTGCAATAAAATATAATTAAATAACTAAATAAATCTAATATAAAATACCAATTAAACGTGTTGGTAGGTAAATCTGGCTACAGTTGCCTAACGACTAATTATCTATATTGAAGACACTATTTCATAGAACTACAATTCATTGAATTTTCATAATAAATAAGAATAGTAATTTTATGAACCGCAGCCCTGGACCTAGATTTTGTTAATGCATTGTAGTGCATTGACAATTGCATAAACGTGACGAGTTCATTTCATCGCTGTTTTACGTCTAAGCACGTCCACGTATCAAACCTGGGCTCCAATGGTATAAAAAACACGTCACGTGACGCTTCCATTTATCTGTCAATGTAGTACTGCACTAACAGAATTAAGGCCGTGTTTAAATTAAATATATTATATCAAGTGATGCATTAATAGAAAACACACTTAATTTCTTTACCTAATAAAAAAATATGTTCCACAGACTTACAGCACCAAGAATAATTTATTAAAAATGTAACCTGTAGGCGAACCAGGCTAGAACTAGGAAAATTTTGCTGTATAAAAGTACATAGTTGTTTTTATACTGTAGGTACTTTCTCTTTGGTATAGGTAACGTTTAAATTTTCTTTAAGATATTGGAATGTAAGGAACTCCAAAGAGAGGCAGTTAAAAGTAGCTACATACTTATTATCTTTCCCTAATACAGAATTATGAGTGTCCCACACGGAGTAAATCCCGTACAAACGTAGTTAACTTCTTATTTAGAACGACATGCAACGAAACTTTGCCAAAACTTTCAGAGCTCACAAATTGATCGTACTTACAACTGAGAACAATAGAATAAAAAAGTAATTATAGCTTAGACTAAGACTTTTTATAGACAGTATTTTCAGGGCATAATTTCTTTTTGATAAGTTTAGTTCTAATTCTAAGCAGGAGGACTAAACCTCAATTTGTGTCCTCTAAATGTATTTGCAAACTTTCATTTTAATCCGACAAGTCAACCAAACTACAATCACTCAAACTCAAGTCACTATCAGTTTTTCGCAGCGGGCCGGCACATTAAAGTGATGGAGCTGGTGACACACAACACCCTAGTGAGTGTTGTGTGTCGCCCGCCGCGTCCGCGGACAGATCCGATGATAATCCGCATGATTAGACCCGTTCCATTAAGTCTCAGTACTTAAGAAATACGTATGGGATTTGCTCCCTGAGGAGCCGCCTTAGGCCCTCGTACTCTCAACGTTAATTTGGCCAATATGTACCTTATTAATATCGAGTGTGTGTATTTAATAATTAATTTCATCTGAAACTAATTAGAATTAGTTTCAGATGCGATCTTGGAACTTAATAATAACGTCGAGAGTATGGGGGCAGAACATTAGAATGGGACAAATGTCTAGGCTTCATGACTTAAAAATACAATGAAAACATCCGAAAATATACATATAGGCGCTTACAATCATAACTAATTTCGTCACAACCATAACTAATTAAGCAGGGTGTAGAAATATCAAAATAAACAATACGACTACAAAATTTACATACAGCCCTGAATACAGGTAAATTAAGTGCAATTACAAACTAAATATTGGGACGTCTTATGATGTCTATAGATATCTCAGTAATAAATAGCAGTACAAATTGATACACTCACGTATATTTCGTTTCAATCAGCTTTTGTCTGGGTGTAAACAAACAATGACTGGTTTATTTCCCGACTTCCACGACACAGGCTGTGCCTAGTGTGGGAGTCGCAATTGATCATAAGAGCGGTTTCGGACTACGTCCGATCCGAGTCCGTGAACATACGATCCGAAGTAGTCGCAGAACTATTTCTACGGTAGTTTACACACTAGATCCGGCTTTCGCGTGCGATGTCTCTTTGTCATTCGAAAATCTCCATTTCGGATAAGAATATTTATTGACGGACCGAATCCAAGCTGCGTACAAGAGCGGGGCGTGGCTGGGACGAGAGCCATCCAGTTTCTGTGACAGCGCATGCTTGCATCATGTTACGCCACGAATGGAAAATAACTATGTTTATTGGATTGGATTTACCCCCTGAACTGCTTGGATTTAGATCAGAGATCGAACTAGTGCGTAAGCATTGTCTGAATTAGGTCCGGGATTTCTAGATCCGTATTTTCACGGATTCCGATCGGGCGTAGTGCAAAACTGCTCTAACCGTAATAATTTTATTTAAGGGGCTTCAAAACGGGCCATATTTTCACTGCAATATGTGGCCGACAACTATTGGCGTCCCTCTCCTACTCACATGTTAGAGAAAGACACCAATAGTTGTCGGCCACGTATTGCAGTAAAAATGTGGCCAATTTAGAAGCCCCTTTATACAGACACAGTTCTTCCAAATGTTAAGATTTTTGAATTTAAATTTATGAAAAATAAAATGCACTTTAGCACCGCCCAGCGCGTTAATGCAAGCGCCTTCCCTGGCCATTCTTTCTGATTTGCGTGAACTACGTATCTTAAATCATATTAGTAGAACTTTATTGTGTTAAGAAATCTTATCTAATGGTCTGTTGCCAAATGACAAAGCATTACCATCGATAAAATATTAAGTAATATTTTATCGATGGCATTACTTTATGACATGTAAGGTTGACACGTTTTATGCGGAATGTCGAGTTGTGAAATGATACATTTGCATTGTGCAGCTTGTTTTCCACACTGGACCCACAAACCATTCTTTGAATCATAGGGAATGTGTAGTGCTTACCAATGAATTGGTTCCAAAATTCTTTGAAACACACAGAAAATCAATAAATTAATGGGATTTATATACCATGAATTAAATAGATGAATGAATAACCTACGACGAGTTATACTACATAGACATTGCTTTCCGTATTTTAAAGCTTTCTATCACCTGTTGGTTTACATGTAGACAAAAGCTGAATGAAATAAAACATAACCACCAAACCATCAAGTTTCTTGTTGATGACAATATTCAATGTTCGCATCTCAATCTATTCACATACATATACATAGCCAATGAACAATCCCAATATCCCAATTGGTTGTCAATTTAATGAAACAATAGCATGATGAATAGCTACGTTCAAACAAATGATTCGGTCTGGGCTAGGTCTAGATATCAACCCTTTGTATGTCCCCACTCCAGGGGCACGGGTATCTACCTGCATCGCAGGAAGGTTAGTCCAGACCCCACCACGGGGGCCAAGTCCGGGTTGGTGGACGATTGTAAGACAGTGGCGAGCCATACTGTCAGAAGTTATCAAGCCGCCCATAAGGCCTCTGACCAACGGCTTACGGCGCGAACGAACATTTGTCCAGTAGCTCTTTTGGAGTTTAGTACGCATTACGAATTTCGCCGCAATTTTTTTGTTCTTCTTTTTGGTCCCTTTACTCCTGCGTGGAGTCTGGGGCTGACACAAGGGCTTTCCATTTATCTCTGATTTATCATCCCGGAATCGCGTAATCGGTTGGGGAATTATTTTCGCGCGACTTTGTTTTCGCAAGTGCGTTCTGCATATAAACTATTCTACTATTCTACCCGTTTAATTTTACAATTTAGGAAGACTATAGTCTTGAAAAAGTGCCAAAACGCCGGAAAATTGTATAAATTAAACGAGTATAATAGTTTATATGCAGAACGCACTTGCGAAATTATAATTAAACCAGTAGAATCCGTGTAAATACAGTTTTTTAATTCAAATTCAAATAATTTTATTTCAACGTAAAGAATTTGCTGAATGTCAATGTACAATGTAAAATGTAAGCCGCCGCCTTCGGGCCGTAATATGTCTAGTGCTCGTGTTAACCTTAGAAAATACTATAGTGCGTGCTGCTTCATACATTTTTCTCACATCTCACACATTTTTTGGGAAAAATATCGCGCGATGAATAATCGTAATGCGTGGTAAGTCTGAGAACATTGTCCAGAAGCTACAAAAGTTATTGTAACTCCCCGTGCTGACCCAACTCAAATTACTAATGGACTTCCCCAAAGGAGTTGAGTGTCCTCGCGGCGTGCAAGGCTACTCGTTACGGAACAGGTGATTCATTTTGCGTGCACATTCTCCCCAACTTATCTTGCGCGTAAATATTAGGATGTTGCGTTACTGTGGTATATTTGTCACCCAAATACCTGCGCCGCGTGATTATGTAACGTTTAACGTATAGGACTTTGTCGTAGAATTATGTATCTCAATATCATTGTAATGTCTCAAGATATCCACTGAAGTGCGGTTACTACTACGTGTGATACATATTACGCCTCACATCTATGCGTGAGAGCTAAGTATACATTCCACTTCGCACAATGTATACGTTAAAAGTTACGTAATCGAGGCGTTGGGAATTAGAATTGTCGAGAGGTGGTAGCGCAGCAGTTGAACGCCGGTCTCACATTCGGATAATCGTGGGTTCTAATCCCGGCATGATTCAATAATTTAGGTTTCTAAGTTACATTCGTGAATTTATAGTAGCAATGCCACTCACTAAATGTGAAGAAAAACGTCGTGATGAATCTCTAGTATCTGATGTATTTACTTATTTCAGTTGCTACGTACAATAGCGCAACTATGAGGCTAAGTTTGGTCGAGTGCCGAAACTTCATGTCTAACTAAAAGAATTATAGAAAACATGTGCCCAATTTCAATGAAGCCAACGGTAGAGTAACCGTCGCTATACGCAAAATAAATCCTATTACGTAATCCTTACAGTTCAGAAACGTAATAGCTACGACGTAAGTCTAAAGGCCAATTGGAATATTGGGGCCAACCTACCTCGACCTAATATTCCAACAAAAGTCACCGCCGCCAGGGGAATATAGCTCATGTTTCGCTGAACCGAGAGCAGCAAGTCGCGCGCAGGTTCGCCGCGGCTCCACTGCCGTGCAGCGTGACAGCATCGGGATGTTGGAACATGCCTAGCTCCTTCTCGGCCTTCTGTTCCAGATCCGCCCATCTGCAGGGAGAAAGAGATATTAAAAAAAACAAATACATGTTGTATTTATACAAATACGTTGGATGTTTACATGTTTGTGACGTCGTTGTTTCTGGTTCCCACGACACAGGGTATCCTAGTGTGGGGCCAGAATGTATGTGCTTGTACGTAAATGTAATGTAATATAATCATGTGGGTACAGCGATATCATTCTGATGTAAAACCTAACTGCAAAGTAGGGACTCGGATGAAAGTAGGGCAAGTGATGAAAGTTACTTCAGCCAGATGTTGCTGCCTGTACGTAATACAGACAGTATTGTAAACAGGTTCGAAATTTCATTGATGCCGGTGAGTCGCCTATTAGCTCAGTTGGAAGAGCGCTGGCACGGTTAGCCAGAGGTCGCGGGTTCGAGGCCCGGCATAGGTGGACTTTTTAGCCTCTAAATGGGTTTTTAAAACAAATATCTTTAAATTAGATTAATATGTATTATAACGAATCGCTCGTAGTCCCGGCAGCCTGAGTGAAGTTAAACGATCACGAAGTTTAAGAAACACAGGGCGCGTTCAGTGCATGGATGCGTAAACCGTCTATGACTAATGCCGGCGCCAGACAGAAGTTCAAACAAGTAATCACAATAGTGCACATGTGTGGCACGGACATTTGTTACTATTATCACATAAAATGTCCGTGCCACTTATTAGCACACTTATTTGATCACTTGTTTGACTTCTGTCTGGCGCCGGCACAACGCTAGTGGCACTTTTCCGAGCGATTCCGTGCTTCGCAAGGCACGTTAAGCAGTTGGTGCCGGATGCCGTCGATAGATGGCAGTCGTTAAGCCAAGTCAAAGGCCTTAGGGCGGCTTGAAAACTTCTGACAGTAAGACCAGCCACTAGTCTTGCAAGCCTCCACCAATCGACGGCCTCGGTGGCGCAGTGGTGTAGCACGCTGAATGTAAAACCGAAGGTCTCGGGTTCGATCCCCGGCCGGGTCAAACTAGGAAACGAACTTTTCTAGTTTGTCCCGGGTCTTGGATGTTATCTATGTATTTATTGTATTAAATCTATCGTCGAGTTAGCACCTATGACACAAGTCATTTAGTTGTACTTAGTATAGGGCTAGCGAGATCTGTGTAATATGTCCATGAATATTTATTTATTATATTTATTTATTTATTAATCCGGACTTGCCCCCGTGGTGGAGTGTGGCCTATACCTTCCTCAGAGAAGAGACCCGTGCCCCTCGGTGTGGGGACATAATGGGTTGATGATGACGCCTATTCATAATATAATGCATAATGTAAGCACTATACATCGCAAAATGTATAGTGCTTACGAAAATTTTAGTTCAAAAATTATTAGTGTTATTAGACAACCAGAAACAAAATCTGATCTGGTGACCTGTCAGGATCGTGGCAAGTGGCAGTCCCGGGTCTCCGCCTACCCCTCTGGTATACAGGCGTGAGGTTATGTTATGTTGTAGGTAACTCGCCCATTAGCTCAGTTGGGAGAGCGCTGGCACGGTTAGCCAGAGGTGGCGGGTTCGAGTCTCGGCATGGGTGGAATTTTTAGCCACTAAATAGGTTTTTAAAAAGTGTCCTTACCACGGGTTATTGCATTAAAAACAATATAATTATGTTATGTTGGGTAAATAAAAAAAAGCACACAAGACTAGTAAACACTTTTTTTAAACCGGGTTCACATTAATGCTGAGCCTATCATAAAACCTAACCTAAGTCAGGGACAGGATAAGTGATTATAATCACATCCTGCGTATTCCCCAGTGATACAAGCGTACCGAAAAATAAAAACCAGTGTATGCTCTTGTAAAACATATGACTCTACTGTGGTAGATAAGTTACAAACCTCTGGACAGCTAATGAGAACGCCTCGACCACATTATTATCATTCTTGGCCGAAGTCTCAATATAGGTAGCTATCTTGTTGTCCTCACACCACTGTTTCAATTGTTCGTGTGTCACTTCTTTGTCCTTTGATGACACGTCCGACTGCAATAGAGTTAATTTAGAACTTAGTTTGAGCACATTAAGGTTTATTTCCCTTTAAAGAGGCCAGTACATTACAATCAGCACAGCACTTACGCCGCAAATATAATAAATTGCAGAGTAAATTAAAGAAGAAGGCTTTTAAAATATAAGGATGTACGGTTTTAAATTGCTTCGGCATCGTTTGCTAGGTATTAACTCTTCGTATGTATTTCTATCATTAGCAATAAAAAGGTGCTGCATATGTGACGAAAATATGATAGAAAAGTTGCTATGTCACTGTGTAACATAAAAAGTGGAATAGGAGAGGTGGTGGCGGAGCGGTAGAACGTCTGCTTCTCATCCGGTAGGTTGAGGGTTCGAATTCCGACTTGTCCCAATTAAGTTACGTTACGTTATAGTAACAATACCACTCGCTAACTGTAAAAGAAAACATCGTGAGGACACCTGAGTGTCTGAGGTTCTTCTTCTTCTACATGCTATATTAGTCCACTGCTGGACATAGCTCTCCCCTAATGAGCGCCATAGCGCCCTGTCTTCAGCTTGCCACATCCAGCATCTGCCGACAGTTTTTCGCAGATCGTCATCCCACCTGGTAGGAGGGCGTCCTACACTACGTGTGCCGAGTCGCGGTCTCCACTCAAGAACACGTTTACGCCAACGGTTGTCGGTTCTTTGCGAGATATGGCCAGCCTACTAACACTTCAGCTCGATTCTCTGAGCTATGTTCATAACTTTGGTCTGAGGTTGCAACGCTTGAAATTGCCAATCCACAGTGGACAGTCGGTTATTTGATAATTTGATTAAGCTCATAGTCTCTCTCTGAGAAAAGGTATGTAACCTACAGTGGGACTTACATAGGCTGTATTATATATAAGTGGAACAGCGCCACAGAAAACCAACCTTATTCCCAACAACCATGAAGGGGAACTTTTCAATTCCATTTTTCACACCGGCGTAGTTCAGGAACTCGTTAAGCCACATCTTGATGTTGTTGAAGGAACTGCGGTCGTCGACTGCGTAAGCCAGTATGCAGATGTCGGAGCCCCGGTAGAAGGGTGTCCGTAGGGACTTAAAACGCTCCTGACCGGCAGTGTCCCATACCTGGAATTCATATAAAAACATATTAATCTGCTGGCGCATGGACCTAATGTGGGTTTTGGCGTCTAATACAAGAAGACACCATTTGTCTATGTCGTGTGCTGTCTTCTACCAGACGCTTGGTAACCCCATTCAAGCCTACTCGATATAAAAGACCCAGACCCAGACACTGCAGTGTACGAGTGGTCCCAACCCATCTATCCAGTGTGAATGAAGGTGCCACTGGACGCCGTATAAATAATTTTATTTTTTTATTTTTATTTTATTAAATCATCTCATTTTGTAGATGCACAGGCGAAAGTTTTTATAGTATAGTCAACTGAAGCGCGGAGCCTAGTCGACCTGAGTGATTGGAAACAATCACTTAGTTACCGATCACTTCTCATCAATCAATGACTTATAGACCGCGCCTGTTGTTGTTAACACAACAACAACAGCTGCGGTCAGGTGCAATTTGGGTGACTGTCCCGTCATTGTTATCGCTATGTCATTTATTTCCGAGCGCTTCTGTGCTTCTCAAGGCACGTTAAGCCGTTGGTGCCGGATTTCATGTAATGGCAGTCGATAAGCCATGTCAGAGACCTTATTGGCGGCTTGATAACTGCCGACAGTAAGGCACCTCCACCAACACAGACTTGGCCACCATGGTGGAGTATGGCCTAACCTTCCTGCGATTCAGGAAGAGACCCGTGCCCTATCAGTGGGAACATACAAGGGTTGATATTGAGCCAGCAGGATATCAACCTTAACATACATTTTAATTAAAATATCACCCATATAATAACTGACTAGAGTAAGTTATTATATGGGTGAAGGTGAAGGTGAAGCGATTAAGACAGCACACTAACATTCCTAAACACTAAAATAAAGATAATATGGTAAAAGCAAAAAATTGTAAGTGGAAATTCTTCCAGTACATCCACCTTTATTGTCGTTAAAGATTGCGTGAAGACAAATATGTCTTGAATTAAAGGCAGTAGTACAATGCATGAGTTATATGTTTAAAAATAATTAGGTAAATGGTTAATTAAGGACTTTCAAAAGACTAAGTTTCGAGTTTTCTGTCCATTTTTGCTTTAAAATGATCTAGAACAGTTTCTGTGCTATTGCTTTGAATAAAACCTTCTCATTTCAATTTATGAAGATAGTTTAATACACAGGTTTAATAGCAGTGAAACACCTTGTAGAATCTGTCTGTGATTAATGTAATTGTACCTACCTGTATACAATAACCTTGGCTAGCTTAAGTGCGATGTGCATAAATGAGACTACCCTCATATTTTGGACTATTTATGACTAAATACAAAAAGAAGCAAGATCTGAGTTAGTCAGGATCTTCTTTTATTTTTTACGTGTTTTCCAATCACTCGTGAACCGCTGAACCGATTTGGAAAATTCGTTTTTTGTTTGAAAGGTTCTTAGGTGGTCTAGTAGTCACCAAGTTAGTTACTGATGATGCAGAAATCGAGAACACTCTTAAAATTTCAAAGGTACACTTAGAGCGATTTGGTTGTTTTTCATTGTGGCTCTTGCATTTGCTTTCTTAAAACAGCATTTTGCGGAGTCATAAACTTTTCAATTAAAAAAATTATCGATTTCAAAACCCTATAGCACTAAAAACGAGATATTTTTTTTTCTTTGCATACAGGCACATACATTGCTTCTGGCCCCACACTAGGATATCCTGTGTTGTGGGAACCAGAAATTGAAATTGTCCATCCGCAGTGGGTATGCATGGTAATTAAGCCTACACTCTCTCTCTGGGAGAAGTTCTGTGCCCTGCAAAATAGTCAGTGGTAGAGATTTTACAAGGAAAAAATTAAACCCTGATAAAATAAAATATGAGGAGGGTAGACCGCGTCCGAAATACCACACTACGCGCAAGGACCCGAATAATCGATGTGGGTGTCCAGACGGCGAAACTGAAGTGGAGCTGGGCTGGTCATGTCAGTCGAATGCACCCGGACAGGTGGGCGAAACTCGCCACCGAGTGGGTGCCACACGATGGACATCGTAATCGAGGCCGGCCTAGAAGACGGTGGAGAGATGATCTCGACAACCATCTGCCGGAGTGGCCTGAGGTGGCCCAGGACAGGAAACTCTGGACTGAATTGGGGGAGGCCTTTGCCCAGCAGTGGGACACAAACATAGAGGCTACGTAAAAAAAAAAAAATATCTCTAAGGAGTGTATTATTATTTTTAATGCACTAACCTATGCTAAGGACAATTTTAAAAACCTATTTAGAGGCTTAAAATTCCACCCATGGCGGGATTCGAACCCGCGACCTCTGGCTATCCGTGCCAGCGCTCTTTCCAACTGAGCTAATGGGCGACTAAGGAGTGTTAAAGAAATTGTGTTAAAGACTGCCTGCCATAAACACAATCCACAATAGAAGTATGTGTAATGAATTAAGGCTAAAGCAGCTAGTCACGCAACATCACACAAGGCCAAGGACAAACAAAAGATAGCTTATGATGATAAAAACAAAATTTCAAGTTCCTTATTATGATCTGCTTAAAACTCAAACAGCCATATTTCTAATAAGCTAATTCTACTAAACCACCCCTAGAGGTGTTTTATTTTATATGTGGTCTTTTCCTTGAAAAATCTGTCTGGGGTGACGGACTATTTTAGTGAGCATTTTGAGGAGTTTTTTAAGGAATGGTGGTTTATACAGGGTGTCCAGTGGTAGAATTAGGATTTTAAATTTAAATAAAAAAAATACTGCTAGGAATATTCATATAATAAAAGAAGTTATAAGCAAAGGATAAATGCGGATTGCACTTTTTAAAAATTAAATCATCCAAATGTGCATCACGTCTTACACACTCCTGAAACCTTTCAACTGTGTTACACACTGGAGAACAGCTAGTGGAATGGCGTTCACTTCGCGTACAATATTTTCTTTCAATTCAGAAATCGTGGCAGGATTTGTTTCGTACACTTTGATATTGAGGTAACCCCACAAAAAATTAAGGCGAGTCAGATCTGGTGATCTTGGGGGCCACGGGATGTCTCCGAAGCAGCTGATCAATTTGTTTGGGAAAAAATCACGCAATAGTGCCATGGTGGCTCTAGCAGTATGAGGAGTAGCACCATCTTGCTGAAACCATGTGTGTGAAGTAAAGACATGATGTGCTTGCAGATGTGGAATAAAATAGGCAGTGATCACGCGTCTGTATGATGCGCCATCCACCGTAACACTTTGTCCTCGAGAATTTTCAAAAAAATAGGGACCAACTATTCCTGTTGCTGATAATGCACACCAAACTGTAACGCTAGGGCTATGGAGCTGCTGCTGTTGTTTCCATCGTGGATTGTTTCCTTTGTCTGCCCAATATCGACAATTTTGCTTATTGACGGCCCCATTTAGATGAAAATGGGCTTCATCACTAAAAAATATCGTGTTTATAGTACGAAATCTCTGTAACATTGTTTCACAAAAGTTTTTGCATATTGGATAATCGTTGGGTTTGAGAGCTTGCACAATTTGAATCTTGAAGGGATGGAATTTAAGATCAATCTTCAATATTTCATGAACAGTTGATTTCGGTAGTCCTAGCGCAGCCGCCCTCTTGCGCAGAGACTGACGTGAATTCCGTGGTAAACTGTTTGCGACAAGGGCAATGTTCTCATCAGTTCTTGACGAGCTGCGGATTTCTTGCTGCCAAAGATGTTTCGCGAAACCCCACACCCATGTGGGAAATAGATTTTCACTAGGTCCTTCACTCAAACATCGAATATTGTACCGCAAACAAAATCTTCGATGAGCAACTACGCAGGATTCATTGGCTTTGAAGAACCCTTCAATAGCATATGCATGCTGATCGTTCGTCCACTCCGACATTGTGACTAATTAATCCGCACTAACGCTCAATCGAATGTAATGCTTTGCACTAATCTACTCTCAATACTTAAAAAAATATTTGAATTTCAAATCCTAATTCTGCCACTGGACACCCTGTAGATAAGGCTAAAATACTCAATTTAGACTTTACAACAGGTACAGGAAATCGCCTAGTGATAATACTATGTAGGTTGACATCATTCACAATCAAGACATTGAAATGGAAATTGGTTGTTCAAACATTGCCAAAGTGAAGGTCAGTTTTCAGGGCCAGCCAGCTAACAAAAATAATACAATTGACAATCTAAGTTTACCTGCAATGTGTACTCCTTGCCTCCAACATCTATAGTCTTATTCATGAACTCCACACCTATCGTATGGAAGCTGTGATCATCGAAATGGTTCGAAATGAACCTGCTCATCAGGCAGGACTTCCCCACTCCTCCATCACCCAAAATCACGATCTTCAACAAGGTACTCTTCGTCTGAGATCTTTCGTAAGCCCTCACATTTTCCTCGACCATTATGTTAAACCACTAGCCACATTGTAGGCCAGAAAAACTCGTATAATTTACAGCCTTCGTAACGCGAAATTGCGTTGCGTTAATTAGCCTCTAATTTCACGAGTTTATGGCGCAACTAATAGGCTTAGAAGGTTGTTAAGTTAATTGTGACGTTGCTCCGGGCTTCTTCTATCCAAAGGGGCCAGCACTTTGTTGATTTACACGTATGAAATTAATTGTAACTCAAAAATTCACAGCAAAACAAACGTCCACTCTCCGAAAATGTTTGAGACTGTTTTTTTTTTCAGGCGAGGCGAGGTTGGTGTACCGTTCCGTTTTTCGACATAGGCGTTTTTTTCTGATTTTTATGTAAAAGGCTGAAAAAAAGGAAGGTTTTATTGCTACTCAACAATATAATTATGTAAAGAGCACGTGGAACTCAATTTATAAATTAAAATTTAGAAAATCTGTCGATATACAAAGTTAATTAAAAATCGAACGACGTATTTAAAAGCTTAAAAATCGGATATTGGAACGCTCCTGTCATTTCAACCAATGGCGTTAAACTAACGACATCTTTGGGTAATATTGTGGAACCAATTTTGTTATTGCTTGTGCACTAGATGTCACCTGCGCCGATCACGAAACGAATTTTTGTGCCATTCCGCCGCTTTGTTTTGCGGAGGGAGGTCGATGTGTGGTGACAATTTTTTATTTTGTGTTCAATCATTTTCCAATAGCAATTTTGTGTGGATTCTTGAAATAAAACCTTACAGAAGTGCTCGCCCGCCAAGACTCTTTCAGTTTCAGTGATATTTTGACGTTAACGTTATAATAATTTGCGCAACCGTAGTTGATGTCAATAAACTTGTCGCTGTCGAGTCGGTGATATTTTATGGTAAAGGTGTGCCGCGTCGGGCGCCGTACCTGTTTTCTGTCACGAAGGCGGATTGACACCATGGTGCCTTGGATGATGCAGGAGGTGAGTTCGTGAAGTCCTTGTTGGCTGAGTAATAACATGGTTTGGTAGTCGGAGGGGCGGCGCGGGGGCGCGCGGGGCGGCGGCCGGGCGTGCATTCACCTCTGACCCGCGCGGGGCGAAGCGCCGCTCAAGGTCGGTGCGCCGCTGAAGGTCGCGGGTCGCTCGTCACGTGACGGAGGGTGCGCGCCCCTCCAGACACGTCACTGAGTCTCACAAAAATAAAGATGCGTTACCTACTTGCACATCGATCTGAGCCGATCCGTTTCTTGAACTGAAGCCGATTGCTTGGATTGGACAGGTCGAAGGCAACGTGTGACATTTACAGTACCTTGTTAACTTCCTGGCGATTGAAGCAGTCTATCTATTGTGGTTGAGTATATCCGCGGTAATCGGGGTACTGATAAATCGAATGTCGTTTGTAAACATTTGTGATGCTGTAGCGAACGTGATGTATGCGACTGACTCGCATAGTGTACGTATAGATGGTCCTAATTTTCCAATTGGAAACAAGCAAAGTATAATTCGAAATATAATACATTTTTGCCATTCTTTATCAATGTAAAGCAGAATATTTTTATTCTACTCCAAGCACAAAATACGAGTAAAAACGGGCTCGCGCAAGAAGGGTTTCGTACTGTTATCAAACGTTCAACATTTGAATATTACAAGCTTCTACCTGTAGCCGTTATTAATATCGGGCAGAAAAAGTCCAAAAAATCAAGTTCGTTGTACGCGTATGGGACCTCCCCTTCTTCTTCTTCAGGCTATATTAGTCTACTGCTGGACATAGCCCTCCCCTAATGAGCGCCATAGTTGGTGCTATTCTCTAGGCCGACACCACACAATAGTTACTACCAGAACCTACTCTGTAGTTTCTAAAACTTGTTGTCACAGTTGTTAAGGTGATGACTTAGATAAAAACGTATTATTATTAATAACTATAATATATTTCAATCGGTGGCGCTAGTTAGCACCATAAAGTGCCTTAAGGCCGCTGCTCAATGTCTTACAATCCTCCACCAACCGGACTTGGCCCCCGTCATGGAGTATGGCTAACTTTCCTGCAATGCAGGAATAGACCTGTGCCTCAGCAGTGGGGAGTTGGGGACAAAGGGTTTATAACAGGGTTTCCAAAAAATAATTCATTAAATAACGATCCGATTCAAGCTCGTCTACCTTCATCCATCCTGATAGACACAGAAAAAATGAGTTTTTTAACAAGTAATTTCTTTTATCCGATATGTCATCGCTTATAGCTTACCGAAAAACGCATATAAAACTACTCCAACGTCGTCTGTCTGTTCGTCTTAGTTTTAAATACAAACTTAGCTAATGCGTCAGATTGGTAGCTAATTCACTATCTCGAATGCAGATTGGCGCGACGTCGAACCGGCGACCTCGGCATTTTAACGGAGCAGAAATAGACTTGTTTTAATGGGTTTTTTAGCGTTTTTCTACCTGTATTTTTGCCCGCGACTGCTTCGTCGTTTTCAAGTTAGATGTCTGCATAATAGAGAGGACCGCATGCAAATCGTTCGACCATGTTCAGTATGACTCCTTCATTATTTTCCAGCTAGACGTTCAGACAGTATGACGATTGGAATCATTGACTGCTTCACTATTTTCCAGTTAGACGTTCAGACAGGTTGACGGTTGGAATCATTGACTCTTTCATTATTTTTCAGTTCGGCGTTCAGTCAGTTCGTCGATTGGAATCATTGACTGCTGCATTATTTTCCAGTTGGACGTTCAGACAGTTTCACGATTAGAATCATAGACTGCTTCATTATTTTCCAGTTAGACGTTCAGTCAGTTTGATGATTGGAATCATTCAGGATTTGGTGCGTGTAATATTCCAATCGTCAAAGTGTCAAATTCCATTTATTGGCATCGGAAATATCAGAATTCCGACTAGAATAGGTTCGCATATTTAGGCCTCTTGGGTCTGCTTGCATTTATCGGGGGAGGCCGAATCGTTTAACCGTCTTCAGGATGTCTTCTTTTAAACTCCTATAAAGTATAAATTGTATAACATTACTTATATTTTAGAAGTCATGGTTCTATTCTTTTTTCTGGCTGTGCAGTATAGGCTGGCTATCTGTCTATCTATCTATAAAGTACGCGGTACTCGCAGCAATTTCACGTGAGTTCAGGTAATTCCGATCGACTTCAATTCAGGGCTATGGATCTTTTCGAACCTTTATCGTTCAGTCGCACTAGGGAGAGTACGAGTGTGCTTATCCGGACCAGACTACCAGCTTTTCGGCAATAGTTCGTCTGTTTTATTGTTCTTAAAAATTCACAGGACTCTTGGTGAATTACACACTTTTCGTGGTCCGGTCCGTGCTGAAGAAGGCTAAGTTGCTGGTGAGCCCATCGAAGAATTCGCCGAAATTCCGAATCGTCACCTCAATAGTCTCGCATACTTTGGCTGGCATTTTTGGGCCAAGACATAACTGTCCTTTTGTAAGGCGTCCTTTACGTGATCTCTGATCTTTCGAGGAATCGACTTGATTCTTGTTATTCGTGTTAGCTAAAATATTCTTTATTTTAACCGTAAAGAGTTTAATTTTGATCAATGCCTATATTCAGTTGATTATAGTTTCTGAATTGATATTTTCGCTAAGTAAACACTTAAGTAACATTCTGTCATTGCTGAGGAATTGGAAGAGACAGCACTACAGTTAACTATTTAGTTTGCGAAATTCTCAACCCTCTAACTGTTATCAACCCTTGTATGTCCCCACTGCTGGGCCACGGGTCTATTCCTGCATCGCAGGAAGGTTAGGCCATATTCCACCACGGGGGCCAAGTCCGGGTTGGTGGGGGATTGTAAGACAGTGGCGGGCCTTACTGTCAGAAGTTATCAAGCCGCCTATAAGGCCTCTGACATGGCTTAACCCTCTAACAGTGAATTATTATTGTTAGGGCTGGATGAACAAACTTGGCGTATGAAAAAAGCATCTAAAGACTAGGTTGTGTCTCACTTATATGGTCCACTAGGCCTGGGCCTAATTTTTTGTTCGTGTCGCGGTGATATTTATTGTATTTACTGTAATCATGTTTATTATATTCATGCAGGCTCTACCTAAATATATTTCTACTTCAGCAACACCAAGGTTAACTGGAACTATTTTTAATTTATACTATTTTTATTTTTAATGCACTAACCCTATTTTTAATTTGTTTCAATAATAATAATAATATTTTTTGTAACAAAAATCGAACATTAACAAAAACCTTACGTCTAAACGTAACTCCACTTGGCCATTGATATTTGCTTAGAATATTATCATCCATTGCCGGGCTATGTAAAGAATCTAGCCCTGATTTTGTAAAACCTGCAATTATTATGAAGCCAATTGAAGCGTCAGTATAGGATATCGATCAGCAGACGAAATTACTTCAGCTGAAAAATATGTCTTCAAATACAACAGGAAAAGCAGAGAAAAGTTCCCTAACAGATAGAAAATCATGTCATATAAGAGTCTACAGATGGGCCGCGGCCGGAAAGAATGAATGATAAATTTGGTCTTCGTTCATTTCATTTCGCGAAGTTATAGCACAAGAGACCCTAGTTTGGGAGCAGGGCCTTGATTCTGCTAATGCATTGTGGTACAATGACCATTGCATGAACATGGCACACAACATACCGAATCATTTAGGCGTTAATTGTAAGAAAAACACCCCACGTTGCCCGACCATGTATCTGTCATAGTCATAGTACTACGAGTATAATGCACCAACAGAATCAAAGGGCGTGACACAAGTGATTTCGCTCTACCATTACTTAGATAGAAACCATTGGTAATTATTTCTTTTAGTTGTGCAATAAAGTGTTTTCTATCTCTATCTATTGTGTTGTGTAGAAGTTATCCACAAAGATACAAAATTTACGGTTAATTAGTCATTCAATTAAGATCAAGATAAGATCTGTCATGATCGTGTGGCCGTCCCTGGTCTCTGCCTACCGCTCTGGGATAAAGGCCTGAGGTTATAGTCCCTGGTCTCTGCCTACCCCTCTGGGATACAGTCGTGAGGTTATGTATGTATGTATGTCTGTCTGTCTGTCTGTCAATAAAGATAAATCTAATTTTACCGGACGTTTTAGCAATACTGATAACCAGTCTGACCTGAGTGTCTGACTTGTTCACATACCTTAGCGCATGAATTGCCAATCCCCAGTGGGCACGCGTGGCAATTAAGCTCATTATCGCTCTCTGAGAGAAGGCCTGTGCCAGCTGCAGTGGGACGTATGAGGGCTAGGTACATAAAAAAAGTCAAGATATAGTTATTGCCAAAACGGCAGGTTTAAGCGGAAACGCTATCATGTCGTAAATTCTTCGAACTAAGTTCTTTCTAGGCTGTACGTTCCAAAAATAGCTATGACTTGCTATCTCAAGCATCGCAAGGCCGTTTTTGTCATGTCAATGTCATTCACAGTCTTTCATCGTAGAGCCTACTCATTACCGCTGTAATGCCGCGTAGCTCATAAAATTTTGCAAAATACCTTTTCCCTGCTCACACCCTCGCATCGAGGCACCCCTATCGAGTAGGTACTCTCGCTCCCACACCACACTTTTCTCCGCCTGCGGCGCGTGTGAGCGCGGTCGGCCGGTGACCTTGCTATCAGGCGGAAGTACCCGAGCGAGCCCGAGTGAGTCAGCGAGCGAGCGTCTGCCGCGCCGGAGCAGGGACCTTCGCGCGAACGGGACAGAAACACGGCTGCGGTGCCGATTTCAAACCACGTTAACCACGGCTCGGCTGGTCATTTTCAAATACACCTGCACAAACGAAGAACGTGCACCCTTGTCTTGTATTAGTCAGATCTTGGCTGGGCTGTGTGAAGGAGCAGAATAAGGACTGGCAAACATCGAAAAACATTCACGGCCTTACGTTTGCTCAAATGTGTGTAAGTCCTCAGCGGCATGAATAGACCTAAAATTATTTGGTAGAAACCTTAGAGTATACAGTACTATTCTATGGTAGAAACCAAATCGAAATTCCGCTAGACGAACGAGTTGTGATACCTTACGATAACACTGCATGGATAGACCTAAAATTATTTGGTAGAAACCTTAGAGTATACAGTACGTATACTATGTATATTGCTATGGTAGAAATCTAAGCGAAATTCCGCTAAACGAACGAGTTGTACTACCTTACGGTAGCGGTGTCTTCATAGTAATATATTATTATAGTATCATAGTCTTATCATTGAGACGACTTTCTGAAATATTCTTGTTTGGAGCCTTCAAGGCGCCCCTGCGTTCGCTTTGTTCGTAAAGTGTGTTCCAATTTCAAATTCAGCTTTTAAAAGGCATCTGTGGTGTGGAGTTTGACGGCCAGTGTTTTTGACTGGCCATAAGTTTAAATTGACCCTTTGCGCATTGAGCTCACTTTTCCTCGATACTCCTCATCTGTTTAGGATGTTTTATGCCGGTGCTCACTTGAGAAGAACATCATGCTGGCTTCATTGTAGAGACATCATTGTAATGTAACTCTACGCTACAAAATAAAAGCTTGGTCTGTCTGGACTGTACCATACCTAGTTGATTTACATAAAAAACAAATCGACTCTAACCGCTACTAATGCTAGCAAAACAAAGCGCTATCTATTTATCTGAGATCGCCTATCTCGCTTTAACTGGAGCACATCACTATGACCTTAACGGTAGTCCAGTGAGTGTACAGATTATACATGTACTGTGCTTTAACTATGGTCTGGTGGTGAACTAGAGTTCCTAGGATCAACGGACGATGACGCTACTCTCTTTGTGGTGACACATAGCTTCGTACAATCGGCTCCACGGGTTGGTGAACCAAATGTGACGCAAAGTAAACGCGACAAGGTTATCTGGGTACACCTACTGCAGTACCATAACGGGATTCTCCAATTAGACAAAATAGAAAATAATGTAGATCTGCTGAAGTAAATTTGTTCACTGGGGCAAGTATAAACAATCGTCCAGACGTGTGAATAATATTCCTATCATGCCGTATAGATTCAATAGCCTGTCACCAAAACGGAATTGAATTAGAATTACATTGGAATGATGAGCGTAATTTGAGTGCATTTCTTCAAAATCTGAATGAACTCCAAGATACAGTTTCGCAGATTTGTAGACTCCCAAGCGCATAGTTCTGTCCAAATGCTGACCATCCATTATATCAAATTAGCACAGGAACTAAGGTAGGTAGTTTCGACCCCTGTGGCCATTATAATTCATCTATAGAATCAACTAAATGTAATTTTTATATTAATTTCATAACTATACAAACATATGTTCCGAATCCTATTTCATAGAACTACAATTCATGGTCTGCTATGAAATACGACGTACATTACGGTGGTGGGGAGTCGCTGGATGCGAGCGGCACAAGACCGTGGAGCTTGAAAACCTTTATGCTGATTCATAGAAGCTTGGAGCCCTATGTACCTTACGTGGTCAATAACTCTCACATTAGCAACTAGAAACACTAATTGTGTTGTACTAAAAGGCTACTCGAAATCGAACTCATAATAAACTATGAATGTTGCATTGCATTTGATGCAATGCACTTGTCTCATGAATAGAAAAGGTTTTATTCAAAGTAGCGCAGAAGCTGCGGCTTATGAACGTTACAATTCAAACTAGATTTCAAAATCTAGATAATTTTGGAGAAAAAATTGGACAAAAAAACTCCAAACTTAGTCTTTTCAAAGTCCTTAATTAACAGAGTTTACATAGTTATTATAAAACATAGTCATGTTTTAAAGACACCCAGGAATGTCCGTTAAAACAAAGTGTGGTAACGAGTTACACAAGTTATCGTTCTTAGCAAAAACGATTTCGCAATACGTTTGGGGGAAAATCGACGACAAAAGCACTCTCAGAATCTAAGAGTGATGGGCCGATATTAATAATGCCTCTCTTCTTTTACCGATAGCCAGGCAAGACCTAATCCAGTGTTTAGTGACAGCTAGAGTCGTCCCACGGTCCGATGACATCTCGATTGCACCAACCGACAACCGTTAAAGTTGGTTTTGCTGATGACGTGACGGATCAGATGACTTTATTAACGGGTTAACTGTTATGGAGAATTGTAGTCTGCGGTTTAATCTGGATACTACGCACACTTTTAAGGGATCAGGTTCAGATTATTCCCCATAAACATAATATATAAACAATTGCAAAACATTATTTGCTTAATTTCGGATTCACTTAAATACTCGATTTTTTTGTGGGAAGATTCCGAAAAGGGAGCTAATTCTCACTTGATTAGCAAATATATAAGAATAAATAACGAATAAAGAAAATTTATTATTCATACGAACATCTTACATACTCAAGAAAAGTACAAATAAGTCGTCTACGACTCTAAGGCGTATGAATTGAATTCTACATGAAAAGTCGAGCGAGAGCCAAAATCTGTATTCTGATCGCCATGCTAGATTGAATTCGAATGAGAAAATAAATGTCTAATGACTATGTCCAATTAGCTTATCTTATTTTTATGCGACAAATGTCTATGCCTTCAAATATTTTGCTTTGGGCGAGAATTGGCTCCCAGGTTTCGCTTTGATTCGTAGAGCTTAATCATGATGACTAGAGACGCAGCTGGCGTCGTCGGTTGCTCGTTACTGATTGCGAAACCTGGGTCACAATCTACAGACCGCAGATCTTTGATTCCGCGGACTCTGGTTGCTATGAATGCCACTAGTAATAATCGACCAAATTATACGAGGTAGCCACGCTCAAAAGATCATCAGCGACAGACCTCCGCTTGCCCAACGAGTGTGCAGTGGTATTTTGCAAATTTTCACCAACCTGGCCAGCCACGCCAGCCAGTCAGTAACCTTCTTCTGACCCCGTAACACCGGTGAGTGTTGCGTCAACCGAAGTAAAAGGATGTATGGTTGGCCTCTACTCACCGTCCACTCTGTGCAGACCCCCAAAAACCCATCAGTCTTATCAACCAAAAGGTCTGTAGAGTGGTCGTGTCGGAACGGAAGGTTCTGAAATCGAAGGGTGCATATTTGCATTATGTAAACTAAGCTTGTTGCAAATGGGTGTGCCTGGGCACTTAGCGGTGTCGTGACTCTGACAGGTCTTCAGACAAGCTTGCACGCCCTTGTGAGTCATGTGGGCAACGTGGGTGGTTGTCAGGTCAGCAATCTTAATTTGTGTGACACATGGCTGTAGTGCGGATTGAAAAATGTATGTTTAGGATGCCGGAATACGTCCCCATTCTTCTGCACACAGGACATGTCCGCTTTAAGAAGCATTACCTAAATCACAAGGTTACGCAGCGTCGTGGTTGACGATAGCAGGAAAGACCATTATTACTTTGACAACATGTAGTTAGATGGTCACAACTATAGTAATCTTAACATTCCTTGGTTCATGGTATTCTGCACTAATAAGTGCTTAGTAATTGTTTGCACTATGCCTCAATAATCAGATTCCTCCATACTTACTAAGTTCTCATAAGACATCAAAACCTCAAATCATATTCAACCTTCACAACTTTGGGAAAGTGTGTCGCGTGTTCTTAGTGAAGCGATCCGGCCTCTGATGCATAAATCCTTCCGAGGTTTTGCAAGAGTGTTTGGCAAACCGTCTGCGAGCGCTGTTTCAAATTCTGAGAAATTAATTAGAATGTGGCTATGCATCGCGCCGTGGAGAAAAAATCCGTTGGATAAGCTTAGAAATCAAAGTGTGGTTTCCTCAAACAGTTTCGTACTCGATTAGTTGATTTCTTAACTCTCTCAAGGTGGAATAGTTGATGACCCGCGGCGTTTCGCGAATGCAATGATTCATATAGTGGTGGAGATCCTTTGTGAACCAAACAAAATGATAATAATGTGTGTCTGGTCTCGACTTGCGCGGTAATTGATTAAATACTGAAACAACATCAGCATTCTATTGAAGACAAGGTCCCACTTTTTCAGACCTATTTTTTACGCCAAAACGAACCCTATTTAGTTCAGGCTTTCTCTGTGAATAAAGGAATCTGATTCAGAGCTTTTACCTTGGGCAGTAACTCCCGGTGATTGGCTAACGTTTGCATAACAATTGTCTCGATACCAATGACTCACGGTCCGGAGCTGCGCACATTATTGGGAACAGGTCTGGGTGTGTAGCGCCTTTGACTCAGTGGGTCTGCCTGGTGATTGATCAAAATTGTCGTCGTTGATTGTAAGAATAGATCCGAGAAGAGGCATGTGTCTGCTTGAATTTGGTACGGAATTTCGGTCTGCTTTTCTTAATTAGTGGGTGCGAAGCTTATTAGTTACGTACAGTGGAACGGGTTGATTAGAAACTGGAATGTGAACAAAAGAGGAAAATGTTTTTTTGTCACTGACTTCCCACTGATCTTACAACTTTAGCGACGTCACTTTATGTAGGTATCTGTCATTGAGACGTTATATAGTTCAATAGGAAATCGGTGACAAAAAAAAAATCATTTTTGTTTACATTCATACTGCAGTTACTAAGTAAATGGCTAGATTTTGTAATCAGGTAGGTTTTTTATGTGGTGCTTACGAAAATTTCGGTGCTTAAATCTTTACATTACATTCAAATTGGGGCTTCCCTATTTCATACCGAAAATTCTTTGTTCGAAATACGGTTCACATACAGTCTATTTATTCTTACTTGTCCAATTTATTAAACAAGATTCTAACCTTAAAATTAAGATTAGATGCCTAAACTAGACATTTTCTCGCAAATTCATGAACTATCATGAACTATGTTTATAAAATTGGCAGCGTGTTATCTAAAAGAGTGTTCCATGTTACTTCATTTATGGAAATATGGCAGTTTAGGACTAAAAAGTCACAGTTTAAGGGTAGAATCTTGTTTACTAAATTGGACAAGTAAGAATAAATAGACTGTACGAATGATACTTCGAACGATTGATTGTTCGACGCCTTTTTTATCCGATGTTTTTGTAGTTCGGTGCCTTGTTACTTCGAAAACGTTTTGCCGATGTCTTGTTGCTTCGAAAAATGTTACACCGGTGCATTATATCATCGATGCTTGTTTTTTCAATGCTTCGTTGCTTCAAAAAACGTTTTACCGAGAGTTTTACACGCCGTAACCGAATATTATAATGTTACGGGATGTGTTCTTACATGATTTAAGGGTTGACTTTCTTACATTTACTTTAGCGTAAGTGCTTTTACAATTGGACGATACCTAAATTAACGTATAACTTTGAAGACCTATTTTTTTATTATAGAATTTTTTCATCTCTCTGGAATAAAATACAGAATTTAAATGATTGCCGAATTTCTTAATGAATAAACATTCTTCACGACATCCGATTGCGAAGAAAATGTGAACCACTCTCGAGTATGCCAATGAAAAATTAAAAGGTTTTAAGCATTAAACCTTCTATGTAGGTACTTTTACAATAACACAGCACTAGATGATAATGATGTAACAAGGCATCGAACTAACAGCAATCGGTGCATTAACACTCGATAAAATTAACCGTCGCATTAAAGAAAGCACCGCAGTAAAGTTTTCGATGTAACGAGGCATCGAACCAACAAGCAGTCGGTGTACCTATAAACATACGGTTGAATAATGCGTCGAACAATCAATCGTTCGAAGTATCATTCGCAGGTGAACAGTATTTCGAACAAAGAATTTTCGGAATGAAATAGGGAACCCTTAAATTTCAATCATGATGATGAAAATCTGCAACCTTAGTCTTTTCAACGCCTTGCATGCCTTGTACTGGCTTTAATGTCGTCTTAATAATCTAAAATGTTATAGCAGCCCTTTTGGCACAATGTGTACGTACTTATTTTTTGGACCGTGAATAAAATTTAGAATGTGGGCATGAATCAGACAGTATCATTAGGATTTAAGAGAAAAAAACTGTCTCGGCGCCCAAAACTCAGTGACCGCATGGCTTTGCTATTTTGGGGCTTCCGGAGTCCAACATGCTACTTACGACTCTTACATGCGACGTTCGTATCGTGTTTTAAGTGTAAGAGACCTTTGGTGTTTACAGAGCGTTCGTTTTTTTTTTACTTTCAATTACTTCTTCTTTTTAACCCACTTCGAAAAATTGTCAGGTGACGACCAGCTCAAGAATACCTAGATCAAAGGTACCGTTGCACCTATAAATCAAGTTAGTCCCAAAAAAATCACGATGGGCCCGAGTGGTTAATAAGGCCATATTATTCACAAAAAAAAGAATATTTTTTTTAACCCTCTGCGACTGACGTGGTCCAATTTTTACAATTTTACTGACGTGGTAGTCCACCAGACACCTTTTCAAATGCAAATATTTTTATAAAATTAAATTACGTAGCTTTTCCTTTGATACTCATTAGATTTCTAGCCTATTTGTGTATGTTAAATTAACTTCAAAGAAAAGAAAAAACTTGTATTTTCAAAAATAAACTATATTTATTGACTTCCCGCAAATCACTCTATGAATTTCTAGTAACATGTTTGTGACTAAGAAAAAATAACAAAATCAACTTTTCTTAAAACTATCATTAAACATCTTAAAAGTTAACATTTACTGTAATCAGTTTAAAAAAATTGGATGCATTCGTTGGTTCACTTAAAAAATAATCGGTTTTAAATTCACAACTTTCTTTGACAATTTTCACACGCATAGGACGTCTTCAAGCGCTGGATTTTTGGCTCGCATGTTAAATAATGATGTTCATCTTCGATGTCACTGAAGTCATGTTCGCTATCCTTTTCCAGGCTCACCATTATTTTGATCCTCATGACCTTCACAAGTTCCAGCCACCGTTCTCGAACGAGATCTAAGGCTGTTGCTTGAGTGAGCCATCTAAAAACAATATTTTCTTGTATATTATGTGCAAGCAGCTTTCTGCTCTGTGGAATATTGCATACTCTAAACGTAGCTTAGGACGCCCTGTAAAGATGGAGCCACGACATTTGCATAGCGGTGGTAGTGAGTCACTACCAAGAGGAAAGCCGAAGATCGCCCTCAGTGGTGTATCTTGGGAGAGGCCTATGTCCAGCAGTAGAATGACAATGGCTGATTATGCTGATGATGATTATGACCTCTAATTTCTAAATACGCATACATGTTGTAGAAGTATATTGGAGTCTGTGCCGAGTACCAGAACATCAAATACATAGTATTTCTTAATGATTCGCGATACTCATACATAGTTATATTTATTAGGTAAAACGTAATTACCGCAAACAAAATAATAGACAGGTAATAAGCAAGTCCGCAATAGCTGAGCATCTATTGGAGGCCGGAACGAACCACTGGATCGAGCTACATCGACCGAAAGTTCTCTCAACCGATCGACATTATTATCGGAGAATGGTTCGGGTAACAATTGAATTTGAAAAACACAAGAATTTCAACAGAGAGGATGGTTTTAAGCTTTCAAGTGCGTGGAATCCAGTGCTAAGTAAATACAAATCAGGCGCCTTATCTCTGAGTGCTTAGTGCGAGTTTGACAGATCCAATCAAATAACTTTACTACCGCGTTAATCGAGCATTGAGTAGTGAGTATGAGTAAGTTAACCGTTCGAACTGGCAAAACGCTGTCACAGTACAACTCGCACTCGCGTTTATTCGTGTTTAGGCTGGTAAACGTGTTCACTTCTCAACGTAAACCATTACAACTCGCACTCAGCAATTTT
This sequence comes from Yponomeuta sedellus, assembly GCA_934045075.1. NCBI lineage: Eukaryota > Metazoa > Arthropoda > Insecta > Lepidoptera > Yponomeutidae > Yponomeuta > Yponomeuta sedellus. Next base: position 4,562,877 of record OW203728.1, on the reverse strand, counting down.
AATTTACATACTTGTCGCTAGGTGGCGCTTCCTCGATGCCATAGAAATATGAGTTTACGTTAACGCGATCGAGTAGTTAAAAAACTCGCACTAAGCACTCAGAACCTGTCCGTGGACGTAGTGAGTGTTGTGTGTCGGCCAGCTGCGAAAAAATAGGAGTGACTACCCACAATAATTGACTGTACTCGCCACTTCAGTCTACCCGAGACCACGGCAACTGTAACGCTGCCGAAACGTCTGGAAATAATTACGTTTTACCTAATAAATAATCGCGATTAGACCCGTTTAGTATATAACAGCATATATTTTGGGCTAAAACCGGCCAAGTGCGTGTTTTAAACTTAGAACTCCTCCCAACCCTTGTCACACAATGTTACACTTTGTCGACGCCCCTTAACATTGTAGGTACTTTATGGATTGTCCCTTGATGATATAAAACTTTTGTATGTCCCCCACTGCTGCCACTCAGAAGTTATCAAGCCAACCATAAGGCCTCTGGCATGGCTTAACGACTGCCATTACATGACAGCTGAATCCAACGGCTTAACCTCCTAACAGATTGTCCCTTAAAAGTAGATTATTGCACGAGAAACCGAGGATTAGCTTAAGTAGTATTCTCTTGAATACCATTACTCTTACGAGAAACTTAGGAAACTGATCAATAATTTCCAGACTAATCACTGGCTGTGTAGTGAATACCTTAGTAGACCTATGTTAGACGGCGTTCTTGACGGTTGTTTCCTCTGAAAAGTACCCGGAAGCGGCGTGCGTGCATGCAACTACTAATGAATGTTGATGAAGAGCAGGGCGTCGATTCTCTTAAATGACAAACAATGTTCGAGCAATGGCATGACAAGAGTAATGCCAACGCATGACATTACAACAACCGTATTCCACTACCTTTTACATGCATTACTCTGGCTCTGTCGCTGTATGAACCTTGTCATGCTCTTGTCATACTCATGCAGTTTCACTGTGCTACTCGGTCGGTCAACCGGTATTGCCACTTTGTGAACTGGAAATTCTACCTTAATATTCGGAGCACAAAAACGTTGCTTGTAAGGATTGTATCTGCAATAAATCACTTATATTTCAGTTTTTTATAACTTCGCAATCTTTAGAGGGTTTTAATCACAACAAAGCTATGAAAATTGTATTTATTTGTTAGAAATTTGGCTGTTTGTGAAGTTATCCAAATCCAAGCGTAAAAAAGAAGCAAACTAATCTGTACAGTATCACTTGACCATCAATTGTTAAGTATGTTGCCAGATCGTAAATTTTAATACAAAAACCGTACTATTTGGCTTTCGCCAGTAACTTTTTTGTGCGACCGCCCTCACTGTAGCTTTAGGTACAAACTACTCCATTTTCGAATATTTTTAGTCATAAAAATGGTTTGTTTCCGAAAGTATCTAACGCAACGTTTCAAGAAAGACTTTTTCATTAATATCAATATCTAACATACGACATACAGTAAGCATAGCACAAGTCGTGTTTAGTTCTAAATAAATAAAATAAAGTATTTTTAACCGACTTCAAAAAAGGAGGAGGTTATCAGTTCGATGCATATATTCTTTTTTTACTATTTTTTCGCATATCCTCGTCAAATATTAACCGATTTGGTTAAATTTTATTTTGTTCGACTGGGTATATGATCCCATTAGTTTCATTTTAATTTGGTGAAGATCTAATGAAGACTTTCAGATATGAAGAAAAGGCGTAATGAGGCCCATCCATTAGTAATATGCTTATTATGTTTCAGAAAATATAGCGTAAAATTTGTCCCAGGGTAATCTGGTAATGTTCTGATGAAGACTCTGAGATGGAAATTGAGAACTTCAAATTTTAAGGCAAAAAAATTAAGTTATGTTTTGATGTAAGAAACACTTTGTTCATCAAATACTTTCATTCAGTATTCATTGACATTCTCTGTGTCTGTTCAACATTGTTACGACGTTGAACCTAGAAATCCAGAATTTAAGTTGAAATATGTAGTTTCCTAGGGTAGCAAACCCAAGAAAAATCAAGAGCCAGATGTAGAATAGACCAATAACACCTATAAGTGTAAGGTACCGTTGCACTTATTAAACCAGAATATAAGTCAAAATACACAATTTACTGTCGTGGTTATTATTCCCTTAGTAAAAAATATACTACATGCAATAGTTATTAAAGCCACATAGTCTATTTAAAAAAATTAAAATATTAAAAGCATTAAAAAGTTAAAATTACTTTGCTGAATTCCGCCAAAAATCCCACAAGCACCATGCGGTTAGCTAATGCACCGCCCTCCCTCCCACTTTCAAGAAAAAGTGGGAAAAAAGTGGGAAGACACTATTATGGATTTCCGCAAAGTAACGCCTGATTCTATACAAAATATTAAAATAAAACCGACTTCTGTACAAAATACGCAGCAGAGTCTACCTACTCTCTTTGTTTTTTAATCCTATTTATCTTAAGGCTGTCTGGAAGAGATAGCTCTCAGCGATAAGACGGCCAATTCCACACTGTGTAAATTAGATATTTCAGCATTTCATGTAGGTTCAAAGTGTATGGTGTGTACGGCCTAAAGTAACCGGAATATACTACATAGGCTTTACAAGATAACGAGTTAGTCTACAAACTAGTAACTAGTCTGTAATATAGTCTACAAACGTAAAAAAAGGAAGATTTCGTACTAATTCTATTGAAATTTAAATAAACTTTTAAGATTTGTAATAAGGAGGCGCAAGTAGTTCTACGGAATCCTATGATGCGCGTGGCCCGACACGCACTTGACCGAAGTTTGGGCGAAATATTTGATTAAATATATTTGATCTTACCAAATATGAACTGAAACAGAAATTAACAGCATACTTAAACACTCTTTCTTATGATCGAACATTTTTGAAATTGATGTGATAATAGCTCATTTTACTTTTCACCTTCCGTTAGACTTCCTAGTACAAACTTTTAACACACATCACTGCCATAATGCACAAATATACACTCATCCTACCTTTTCACACACCCTCTGCTCAGTGGTTGAAACCCGAATCCAAGACTCCGGTCGTAGGGCTGAGCAGACACACACATGCACACACAGTTATATACACGTACATTTTAGTCTCTTTTATATAAGTTTTGCAAACATCTGTAATTTTTTATACTAACTTTTGTATACTTAACACCTTATGCTGATGATGCGTCGAATATAATACCGTTCTTTTGTAGACCGGGAGGCCTGGAAACCTAAGATACAGATCTTTTGATCTAGTTTAGGCTCCAGTCTTTCCACAAATAGTGCATTCTGTTGTATTGTATTATTTATCCAATGTTATTTTGAATACGAATGTAATTTGTGGACAGAAAAAGAAACTATTATCTTAGCTTATTTACAATCGAGCTACAATCATTCCAGCTCCGAAGTAAGTAATATTAATTATTTCATTTATATAAAATATCGTATCGTATAACTTTTAACTCCAAACCGTATACCTTTTCAAGCATACCGGCGTACTAAATGGTAAGCACAGACTGGCAACACTATTAGTTTGACCAATTTAGTCTGTGTGAAGTAGACATCGTAATTCGTACCTACGACGATTTCTAATTTGTGACATACGTCGGTTAAAATAAAGTTTCAGTTATTAAACTCTTCTTATCAAACCTTTCGTTAGTGTACAAAGTGAAAATGAAGTGTTTGTGTATTAATTGTGCATCGAAATCGGCATGAAATGTAAGGAACGAAGCCAATACCGAACGAATGAAAGTCGTGTCATCGAGACTTCTTTGTATGCAGGCTTTGGTGAGTGTAAAAGAAACATTGATGTGGTCCTTATCCTTATAACACCCCGTTGGATTCCAGCATGGTACTGGAAAATATGTATCACTATTTATCTCTGTAAATTACTGGTGTGCAATAAAGAATTTTCTATATATCTATGTAATTATCATAGCCACTGTTTCTTTACTGTGGACATCAATCATCCAGCCCGTTCTCGTTCACTGCGAGGCATAGGTCCTCCGCCATCCTCATCCAGCCACTGCAAGCAATATGAATGTAGACAAAGGGTACTAGTACCACAATGTAGTAATTTTCGTGCTTATTTACGAAGCTAAATATCACAATCCTATGTGGTAACAGTTAATATTGATGTGATGTATATACATCACATCAATATTAACTGTTAGAACTTATATAAGTTCTAGGTGTGATCACTTCATTGGATAAACATTGGTTAAAGAAATCCTTCTTTAAAATGTGTGTATTATAGTCACAAATATAACTTCTTTCAGAGAACCGTCTTCATCTTCAGCATGGCAGGGGTCTCCACTGATTGGGTCATTGACTTCCACTCCCAATGGAAGGCTCACGCTTGTGGAGGCAAAGAGCCAAGATTGCTACAAAACAATCTGCATTTATAAACAAAATTTGTTTATATAAATACATGCTTACCGGTCCGGGATCCAGAAGTGAGTATTATGTTATGTTGAGGCCATGTATGTGTCTAAAGGCTGGTTCCTGAATTGAGAAATACACTCAGTAAATACTTTGCTGAGAAATTCTTAGAGACAGCACTACAGTTGAGTTTTAACTTAGCGAAATTCTCAATTCTATAAATACATAGCGAGCCCCAATGGGAATCGAACTGATGACCTCTGTTTTCATAGTTAGCCACTGGGACATCGACAATATATAGAAGCTATGTAGTTATTTATTAGGTATTTATGTTAGTAGGTTATTACTTATGTATTGTAGTATATGTATGTATTTATATTTCTTTGATGGTTTATGTAGTTTATTCATTTACTTATTAGAATTTATTAATATAATTTATATATTTATTGGGTAGATATTTATCTTGATAGGATTTTGTTATCTGTGTAAGTGTGTAGTGTATGTTGTGCACATGCATAGACCTGTTTCACATCTCCACTCCGAATCCCCAAGGTTTGTTGGAAGAAATCTCTCACAGAGATAAGCTCGCCTTTGTACATGTATTTTCTTAAATTTATTATTTATGTTTTAAAGTATAATAATAATAATAGTTGTCAAACAATACCATACATAGCATTATTGCTATAATTATGTGTACCATAGCAATAATGCTACATAGATAATGTCATTAAATTCATGCCTTGTAATCAAATATTGTTAGAAGTCAGGAATCCAAGTTATTTATAATAATATAAAATTATTTTGAATAATAAAATATTTATTTACAACACTGAGAAAACATGTGATAAACACAATTTTAAGAAGAATCTTTTTTGGTTGTTATAATAAACTATGATTTGCACCTTAAGTCACATTTCTTTCTCCACAGCCTCTCCACAAGAACTTGCTACAATGCCACACCCTCGAATAAGTCCCGGCGTCTGCGCTCAACACTCTGCACACAAGACGTTCTCGGCGTCAGCTTCCAAATTCTGAAAATTGAAGAATTCTAGTAGGGATTTGTTCAGCGGTTTCGAAACTGACAGTAGCTAGTCAGAGCAGGGTCACACTCATTTGCAGTTTTGGTGTTACTTTGAAATAAATCTTTTGATTTGATTGAAAGCCACTTCCTTTTTTTAATTTTGAACAATTTAGGTACTTATGTGAAATAATTTTGTATTGTTACTTCTATTTTTTTTATATTTGAGTGAGGTTGTAACCAATAAAACTTGTTTTTTAAATATGTGCTTTTTACAATAATTATCAAACCTTACCTAAATCTGTGAATTACTCCACTTCTCAGTCTTCTCTCAAATGTAAGTGGAGGCCGAGTGTGTGGCTTTGTCATAGATTGGCATTATGAGTAGAGTACGGTGTCCTGGCATGCATACACATAATGTTCAAATCTAAAACAGGCAATATACCATTACAGTCTATTTATTCTTACTTGTCCAATTTAGTAAACAAGATTCTAACCTTACTAGACATTTTCTCGCAAATTCATGAACTATGTTTATAAACTTGGCAGCGTGTTATCTAAAAGAGTGTTCCAAGTTACTTAATTTATGGGACTATGGCAGTTTTGGACTAGAAAGTTACAGTTTACGGGTAGAATCTTGTTTACTAAATTGGACAAGTAAGAATAAATAGACTGTACATGGATTGTGTTTTATATAGCTACATGGAAACTAGCCAATACTTAGGTACTTACAAATCCAACATGTGGGGAGTGGTACCCCTTTCTATTGAGAAACCGCTCTTCACGGAGTGCTGCACGAAGGATGCATGCCATGGCATCAATAAAGCCCCGCAGTCCATCAATTTCGAATTGTCTAGAATAAGAAAACAATAATTGAAAGTGAATTCAAGTTATTTAGTAACTTTTCCACGTTTATGCTTGAGCTTGTATAACTTCGATTTGATGAGATGCACTTCTCTCTACTCCAGTAGGTAATTTTTTTTAACAATACAATGATGTGTGGTACAGTGCCACTCAGGGCGGTGGTAGCGGAGCGGTGTAGAACGCCGGCCTCTCAATCGGGAGTTCGTGGGTTCAAACCCCGGCATGTACCAATGACTTTGTTTTCTAAGTTATGTACATTTGTGAAATTATAGTACCTAGCAATACTACTCGCCGACGGTGAAGGAAAACATCGTAAGGAAACTCTAGTGTCTGAAGTGTTAACGTACCTCAGCGCTTGCTACGTACAATGGCCCAACTATGAGGCTAAGTGCGGAAATCTCAGGTCTAACTAACTAACAGTGCCACTCACATGTTTCAGTGTCAAGTTACACATTTTTTACTTATCTGTCCCGAAATTAGGTACATAATTACAAAATAGGTCTTTTGCATACCACAGAAATCTAGTAGGTAAGTAAGTATTATGTTTTTATTCTAATACCTTGACACTGTGAAGGACACTGCCCTACTAGGGCCTGATATAAGCCTGTCACAAGAAAAGACAGCGATGAATGTCCGTAGAAGAAAGATTATACCTAACTTACTAAAAAGTAATCCAAGAGACGACCATCTCAAACTATTTAAATCGAACTCATGTAACATACCTTTATTATAGGGGATATCCCGACTTGCCTCTGCTCCTGGGGTATCAATGGGATTAATTCGTCCGCCAAATGCCTCAAACCATGTTTGGAAACACGGAAGGTTTTTGTGAACTCTGATTGTTGGAACGTTTGCCGAAACGCGTGAAACCGACGTCTATTTCGGCGCTCTTGTACTCTGCGCTTCGCCCTGTTGACTATTTGTGATAATCGCTATCATAAACCGAGTGAAGAAGTATAAATTTTATTAAAAAAATACTTTTTAGCCTTCTTCGTCACAACTGCCAGTGAGCAATCATACCGAAAAAGCTACTGTTGTTCAAAGATACTAATATTGCAGCTGTCAGGTAGCTGTCATGCAGTTATATAGCTCAATGAAACGTCAAATAAGGAGTAGCATACGGATTTGACAGCCAGACTGTTACCAAGGAACTGTAATTTTGTAAGAGCATACGAAAGTGGCTCCATGTAGCTCTACGGTACCTGTCATGTCGTTCATTGGTCGTTAAATGGAACATTTGTGCTTAGTGGAATACCGCTAGCGTAAAACCTTGTAATTGGACTACCGATGAACTCCTTGAGAACTGTAATGTGGTTGAGTAGAATCGGGGCCCAGGTGATCTGTCAGGATCGTGGCAAGTGGCAGCTCCTGGTATCTGCCTACCCCCCTGGGATACAGGCGTAAGGTTATGTTTCCTGTGAGTTGTTTGAGAGATATTTGCAAGATAAGATAAGAATATTCTTTATTGTACACCAGGAAAAAACAAGCAAAAAATAATTACAAAGATACAGTACAATTGGTAGCCTTATTGCTTAGAGAAATTTCTTCCAGACAACCCACGATGGAGAGTTGCTGAAGGAAAAGTGCAAGCCGACATTTCACAGAGTAAACGCATCATAATATTCATACTTGGCAAAGCCACCTTGATGGGGATTCCCCCGAAAGCTTGCGTCCTTTCCACTTTCCACACGTTAACAATACGCTTACAGAATACTGATTGGACGATCTACTTATAGAAGAAGAATTTCAGATAACACTTTGTAATCAACAGAATCACTTGTTGATTACAAAGTGTTATCAAACAGTCATCGCACATTCACTGTTGTACAATCTATTGAGGACCGTAGAACTACGATCGACAGCACTTCATTATTTTGTACTCAGATACCTACGTCATGTTTTAGTGTGTGGAAATGAATACTCGTAGTTTTAGTTGCCGTGGCCAGTACTACGCTAAACAAACATTTCATTGAGGGCCAGTTTCTGAATTGAGAATTTCGCCAAGTAAATACTTAACTGTAGTGCTGACTCTTCGAATTTCCGAGTAAAGAGCGTGACAGAATGTTACTAAGTATTTAGTTTGAAATTCTGAATTAGGAAACCCGTCCAGAGTTCCTTCCTCAGACATAGTACCTAGATATTGTCTGACAAGGTACCCCACATCGAATTTTAAATACTTACACTGTCATGCACGCATTTTGCTTCACGGCCGCTGCAGCTGAACTGTAAAGGTTGAGACGCTGTCAACTGTACTCGACTCTCAATGGAATTTGTTCCAACCTTGCTCTCTCTACGTGAAGTGACGGGCAGTTCACGGCATGCAAAGTTATTCAAAGCTCAAAATTAAGTCTTACTTTATAGATGGAGCGTGCAGTTGGCAATGCTAAGTCATCATAATATATAGATAGATAGATAGATAGATAGATAGATAGAGAACTCTTTATTGCACAACCAGAAAAATATTACAACCATGATTCTTAAATTATATATATATATCTAAGAATAATCTTAAATATAACAAAATGAGACCAATTTAGGGTTTAGCTTAAAGCCGCGTTTTCACGGTCTTAGTGGACTCGGACCGAGTGCGTCATCCGAGTACACTAATGCTTCTGATTGGACGGTTTTTCGTGACAACACCAAAATAGCCAATCAGAAGCATTGGTTTACTCGGATGGCGCACTCGGACCGAGCGCACTAAGACCGTGAAAACCTGGCTTTAAGAAGGTGTGTACTTTTTTAATACATTGTGAGATACAGGGCGAAGAAACCAAAAGAATGCAGTCTGATTCAGCTCGGGGTCATTTTGGATCTGATTCAACACCGTGAAATATTGTTAACAATCGTATTTTTATATATATACCAATACTTTGTTTATGTTAAAAATTTAAAGGAATACAAAGAGTATATAACCACTACGGGAATAAATGTCAGCATACAACTCTGTGTTCAAAAATAAAAAAGAGAATATGTAAGTTACTCTGTGAAGAAATGTGTGGTTTTGGCGTTGTAAGGAAAGAGGCATTATTGGTGATATTGTACCTGAAAAGCAATAAATAGTGACTACGAACGGCTCATGTTTGGTTTGAGGAAGGATTTTAACAATATGCTATCAAATTACCTCATCGACCATTAATTAAAAAGCAAAGTTATTTTAAAAACAAACAACCTGACTGATAAGAAATCTTAAACAAGGCCTAACTAATGCGTCCGTTGAATTTTCAACCTCGGCAAGGTCAATTTCTTGTTCGTAAGGTAGTTTAGTCCCGCCCACTGAGGTTAAAATTTCAACTGACAAGTATTTAAGCTTGGTTTAAGACGCTAAACTTTTTGGTGACTTATTACTAATAATATGGCGGCGCTTTTGTTTTTTTTTATGTCATGTATGTAACACGTGACAGTGACACTAACACCGTCAATATCTTTCGTTTGACACCTCATTTATTATAATATAGAATCGTTTAACATTTTGCCCTCTAGGCAGATCTATTAATTCACATTTTCCTTAGGCTCCAAAAAATATTATTAAACTTACCATAGACCAAACAAAACTGCAGGGTTGATAATATGGCGAAACAACATTTGCGGAGTCAGCTAGTAATAAAATATTACTCATATAGGAGTAATATACTGGTAGTAAATTGCATTCAACTTTTCCGGGTTTTTTAAATGCTATTAAAGTCAAGACCAATCTGCCTCCTCAGATGGTCCGTCGATTTATCGAGTAGGTGGACATTCTACGCTGCGTTTGCCAGTTCTCCATTAGTCTCCATTCGATAACCTTTTATCCCGTTATCAACCCTTGTATGTCCCCACTGCTGGGGCACGGGTCTCTTCCTGCATCGCAGGAAGGTTAGGCCATACTCCACCACGGGGGCCGAGACCGGGTTGGTGGAGGATTGTAAGACAGTGGCGGGCCTTACTGTCAGAAGTTATCAAGCCGCCCATAAGGCCTCTGACATAACCTAACGACTGCCATTATATGACAGCCGGCACCAACGGCTTAGCGTGCCTTCAACTAAGTAAGACACGCATCTGATTCTGTTGTAGGAAAAGCGGAACAGGGAGTACTCTAAATTGGTCTTATCTTATGACGTAGACTTGCCAACTGCGCGCTCCCTGCCTATTAGACTCACCGGAAAAACTCCAAATAGTCGAAGTGACGGTTGAACTAGTTTGACTAGACGCGCTCGAAGGATATTTTTTGCATTCACTCCCAAGCTTTGGCCTTCTATCTAAGAGACAGGTCGGTATTATTTTTGCTTTGCTTGTTGAGTTTAGTGCCGAGGTTTTTTGGCCGGCCCAGACGACGCCTGGGAACTGTTTCGGTAACATTTCAGTTTAAAGTGAGATGATGAAACGGGGTCTGTTTCACAATCTGCAGATAAAGTAGCGAATAAGTCATCCGCAACCAGGGCTGCCGTTTGTTCTACATTTGAAGCCATAAAAAAACACACGCAATATAGGAAAATTTATTTAAATTTAGAACAAACGAACTTTATTTTAACATTGTTTAAACTATTGGACACTCAAAAAACCCTATCTACCGAGATTGGACCACCCTGTTTGAACAACTTTAGCTCTTCCACTCCAATCTTGAATCCAAGCCACATGATTAACGAATATAGATATAAGAATATAGAATGAGACGTCAGTCTAACAAGGCCTTAAATTAACTGTGACATCATTTAATTCCTGTGTATTGAATGTCCACAAAAAAGGGTTCACAAATACCCCTAGCCTGGGCCGCCAGGGTTTTTAAATGTTGTAGTACTTATGCTGCACGTTATACTTATAAGATCTAATACCTAAGTCTAAATCATGGTTGTATTCTTTTTTCTGGCTGTGCAATAAAGTGTTCCCTATATCTATCTATCTAATAACAGAGGTGCAAAACCTTACGTAGGAATAATATTGTTTTATTCAAGAAGTCAAAGACTAAGTTTGGAGTTTCTTTGTCCATTTTTCTTCAAAATAAACTTATAACGTTCGTCTACGTTTTAATTTCAACACTTTATTAATAGCACCAAAATCCGTTCTGCCCAAACAAAGCTTTTTGTCCACTTTTTCTCCAAAATGATCTAGATTTTGAAATGGACACCTAGTTTGACTTGTAACGTTCATTAAGCCGGAGTTTCTGTGCTACTTTGAATAAAACCTTTTCATTTAATTTAATAAAAATAATATGCTGTGTGGTGTCGGCCTAGAGAATAGCACCAACCCAATTCTTCCCGCGGGTGTCGTAAAAGGCGACAAAGGGACACAATCCGGGGGGGGTCGGCAGCAGCGCCCCCTGCAGTACAATTCCACCGAACTGCGATCCCCAACTCGCATGCCCAGCGTGGGGATTATGGGCATTAAAAAACGGCCCCAGTTCTCTCGGTGAGTCTTTACGAATGAAGTGAGACGCTGATTGATTAGGCGATAGTACTTGTAAGTGACAGGGTAACTGATGGTAGGTTTCAAACAAAAACCAATGACGTCATTGATCGACCTCGTCGAAAAATCTAGGTTCCTCGCAGGATGGGGTCTGACTGTGGTAGGTGCATAGATATTTTGCCGGGTAATACTGAACTCGCTCCGATTGGAAACACAATTTATTGACAAGCCCTGCCCGCTATCTCACAATTTATTGAACGAGGGGAATTTTTCAGCGCGATTTAGACATCTAAGTTTTTGACTATCACTGCATTAGACGATGCGACATCACCAGATCGGTATTGTCACACAATTACTCAGGCCACTTTGCGAACTTTCTGTAAACATTGAATAAGTCCAACGATCTTGCTATCGATATCAACCCTAGTATGTCCCGACTGCTGGGGCACGGGCGGGTCTCTTCCTGCATCGCAGGAAGGTTAAGCCATACTACACGGGGGCCAAGTCCGGGTTGGTGGAGGATTGTAAAACAGTGGCGAACCTTACTGTCAGAATTATCAAGCCGCCCATAAGACCTCTGACATGACTTAACGACTGCCTTTACATGACAGCCGGCACCAACGGATTAACGTGCGTTGCGAAGCACGGAAGCCAACGATCTATTTCCAATGAAACCGCCCATTCTGCAGTCGAGAGTAGGTGCATCATCTTTACACGTAGTTAGGCAACTGCACGATATTCTTCACTATTAAAGGATCTAACCATTCCAATCCATCAGCCACACCGGTCCACACTCGTCCACTGCTAGACGTAGGCCCCCAAAGGCACTCTTTTTTTGTCCTCGGCTACCCATCCAGCCACCAACCGCAATCTGCTTCCTATAGTCAAAACAAGAGTAGTACTAAATAAAAGCAAAGTATTGCCGTTGGTAGGGGGTGAGACGGATGGGCCTTGTAACACCAGAATGGTATAATTCCCACCCCAGGTTGGGTTACTGTCTACATGATTTTTTCCAAATAATTTCTTATTTTCTTTTGTCTGTAGATAAATCCCATTAATTTTTCCCATCGTGCTTGCTATTATAACTTAATGTTTAGTATGTTTATAATAGTATTTATCTATGTAAGTTTATTTTATTACATATACGTATGTAGGTATATAAATATTCGATGAGCACCAACTACCCGTCTCAATTTCTCCTTCAGTCTTTCGATTCGATTAGTCAATCTTTCCGATTTAAGGTTGCCTGGAAGAATTTGCTATCAGCAATAAGGCCGCCAATTGTACCTCTTCTTTTGTAACTGTTGTCTCTGTACTTAATTATTTTCTGGTGTGTACAATAAAGAATATTCTTATCTTATCTTATGAATTAGGGATCTGTGTGGCCATCGCTTTTTAGGACCAGGCAGAAAATATCGCCACCGGTCCTAAGCAAGGGACTGTCTGCGTCTGCAGACTACACTCCGCGCTACCTCTCGCTTGTCCCCGAGAATGTCAACCGGAGGCTCGAGGTGCGGAATGCGGCGCGGCGACCCATTTGTGGCCCCCACTCCGTCCCTAATGCCGCGGCCACAGTCTCCACGCGGCGTCGGAGTAGGATTTCCAGGTTCAACACAACCATGAGTAATTCTTTTTTGGTTGAAAGCTCTGTTAATTGAGCTACACATTTTTTTGAAAGAAATAAAAGTGGAGTTTCTTTGTTACCTTCTACTCCACATAATCTGTTAATTGTGAAACTAACGTTCATAAAAAGAATTGATTTGATTAAAAAATAAATAAGGTAAAAAGCTGGTCGTCTTGACCTCAAATCCAGACACAAATAATTTAAGAAGATAGTCATGGGCAATGCGACGTCGCGCTGGGAGGATCCCCAAGCCCAGTAATACAATGGCCTACTAGACGCCCTAAAAGGCCGGTCATTTTGAGCTACAATCTGGACACATACTTTTAAGAATTAATTAGATCTGATATGTGATTGCTCGCCGCATTTATCGATCGGCATATTCCGTATAAAAGTGCTAGGGGCAGTGGCTTGAAAGCTTATGAAACACCCACAAGCGTACCGTCCAGCTCGTAAAATCATAGTAGGACTGGAACTTGAATTTGACCGGCTCGGAAGTTTTATAAAACCTTAGCAGTAAATTGTAGACAAGCATGTCCAGCTAAATTCATAAGCCCGCTCGCCGTAAACGCGAGAGTCAGAGTATAAAGTAGACGGATACGTTCTTGTAGCTAGTAGGCCTCCTCCGCGGGGTGGCCTCCGGAGTATGTGGATCACATGATAACCGAAGGTGATCTATCTTACAGTACCTATGTATAACTATGATATCCCAGCGTCTGCTGTAAAATGGGGAGAATTAGAGATTTCAAGCGCTGAAGCAGTATAGATAACGAAATATGGACATTTTTCTATGTGGGGCAACGTTTCACTAGTAATCAGAAATCATTATTTTATTTCAACGTAAAGAATTTACATTTTGTTCGTTGACTGACAGAGACTGCAACATTGGTAGAATGCGCAAAGTGCAAATTTAATTTAAGTAATTATACCATCCGTTCATAATTTAATTAGAAAAATAATCACAGAAAAACTTCTGAAACAAAACTTGTTATATTATTTTTAATGCACTAACCCGTGCTAAGGACAATTTCAAAAAACCTATTTAGAGGCTAAAAACTCCACCCATGCCGGGATTTGAACCCGCGACCTTAAATAACAAATTTTAATTGACGTGTTTCAAGAATTGCTCATTTTAGAGGCGACCCTGCATAGCCTGCTTATGTATTCCATCGTCCATAATTAGGGCTGCCACCTTTAAAACACTCAGGCCCGGAGATGCGTAAAGTTTTTTTTTTATGTTAACCTCTTACAATTATTTTATAAATATTACATATTATCAAATATTCATACAATTATTTTCATTAAAAAACTCAAACCATTTATAACAACCGGATGCAAGTAAGACGCCTATCAAATTAATCATGTACCTATTTTAGTATTAATACCCGGGCAATTATAATGCTAACCCGTGGCCGGACATGCACCATGAAAAATTCAGAGACACCGGCCCTAGAGTCTAATACTTACATAGTTTTTCAATAGAATGATACAAGCACGACGATGGTTGTTATTTGCCCCAATTCGGTAGTATACAATATCAGTTCAGGGGTATACCTAACCTGCGCATATTAGATAGGCATCTCTCGCGAAAAAGATCGAATCGCGCTAGGCGCCGATTTAATCAGCACGGGTTATAGATACCATTGCAATGCGATTGGTTACTGGACTAACGATAGTGTGCATGAAACGACAATTTCCGGTCTAATATGACCCGGCCCCCGGGTCAAACCTGGAGAGCAAGAACGTTGGCTAAATCATCCTAGCCGGAGAAGTGACAGCCCTATCCACAATCCGTCTGGACTGGTCCGGTCTTACTGCTCGTAGCAGACAGGACATTCTAAACCCCAATCAGAGGCTGCAATTAGAGTCTTATATTTCACGCTTATAGGGACGCAGAACCAGCGCAGTGAACAGTAAAGTTGCAGTCAAGGTGTACAACATTCGCGACAGCGATTGCAAACAGCATTGCTGGCTGAGTGGTCACCTGTTGCTATGCGCGCGAGTATCCGCCGTCAATCCACGCTCTAACTACCTCACCGCAGAATAGAATAGCAATATTTGATGAAAAGAAACCACAGCGACAAGACGGGCAATATTACCAAGATGGCTCTGTCCTATCCTCCGAAAAACGAAATCTAGACAAAAGGCCGGTGTCTGAATTGAGGATTTCTCTAAGTAAATACTTCGTAACGTTCTGTCACGCTCTTTTCTGAGAAATTCGAGGAGACAGCACTACAGTTAACTATTTACTTAGCGAAATTCTCAATTCAGTAACTGGGCCTGTCTTCTTGCCGCGTAGGGTAGTTTTTGATCGATTTTTATTATATAGACAATTTTACACAAACATTCGTACAACGGCTTCATAATAGCAAATGTTTAAACTTCACTGCCATCTTGTAGTTTTCGTTATGCCCTATGAGAGACCTTGCTGCTCCTTTTGGCAGGCTCTGGTATAGGTGTATTAAAATATCTTAATTATGCGGATTTCAGAATATCCTAGGATATTATTAACGAAGAGGCGGATAATAGAGAAATACAGAATTATATCTCTTTCGTTCTAGGATCTGTAAAGATACAAGTTCGTTTGAAAGCTCGACTGCTATTGGTTGCTTTAAGCGTCGTCGATTCATTGCTTTATTCCGATTGGTTAGAAATCAATAATTTATTTCAACGTAAAGAATTTACATTCTGGTTGCTGAATGTCAATTTACTATGTTAGTCTTGGCCACGGCATTCTAATCTAAGTTCTAATGCTTAGTCGTCTTCTTCGTTTTATTTAATTACGTTTCACGGCCTTTGGTACAAATTTACAAATGCACGAACTGAAACAAAGTAATTGTTAAATGCCGAATTCGAACTCACTACACTACCTCTGGAATTTGAAACCAGCGTTTTACCGACGCGCTCGCATTTTACTCAAAATACTAGATACTCGTAGATAGAATTTCTTCGATTCTTCGTTTTCAGTCCATCAAACAGTCACGTTTAACATATTGTAGAATTAATCGAAAGTGCGCATAGTAACCGGGGCTATCGAGGGATAGATCGTTCCTTGTCTCCAGTTACACTTGTAATTTATTGTCTTAGAAACCTGGGTTAATTGAGGCTGGTAGATATCGCGTTTAGTAATGGAATAAGTCACTAATCTACTGGCCAGTGTACTGATTCATAGCTTGTTCTCTCTTTGCTCTATATTTCAGGAAAAGTTCCCTTCTGGCCCTTGTTTATTTTACAATTTGGTATCGGCATAATCTGGCTGGGTATTTTGCACGACAAATATCTTGGACAAATGACTGACTTCGAGTCGACGTAATTCGGATCTCATGGGCGGGGGGTCGCGGTTTGCGACATGAAAGTAACGGACTTAAAAAAAAGTTGCTTGAAATTGTCCATCGTAGCCTCATCCCTACTGCGCGGGTTTTTTTGTTCAAGTTATCTGTTGGGCATTATATACGTAGTAACATAATTATTAAAAATCACGCCTGTATCATGAGAGGCAGAGACCAGGGTCTGCCTCTTGCCAGGATCCTGACAAATCTCTTTTGCTTCATCTATATTCATTAGTCATGCACGCCGAAATCGTGTTTTTATAGGTACCCTATAACGAGACCTGCCGCATAGGATATTTTATATTTTCTTTAAGAATCATACATGAACGGAGTCGCGGACACAGGTACCAAGCTTATCAAGTACCAAGTACTATGATTCATAAGCATTACACTGCGGTTGTACTGCATTGGCCATGTCACCATTTATTTATTCAAGTGCTATTGGCCCCTTGGCCATCCCCATCCAGCCAATATCGTCATCAGTAACTACGAATATCTACGAACAATAACTGAGAGATAAGCTCGCCTTTGTACATGTATTCTCTTGCATTCTATTTCTTTTATGTGTATTTCGTGTGCAATAAAGTATAAAGTAACTACATTGACAAGAACCTCCGTTACCAGCCCTTGTATGTCCCCACTGCTGGGGCACGGGTCTCTTTCTGCATCGCAGGAAGGTAGGCCATACTCCACCACCACCTTGACAAGAACCTTACAACCATATTAATAACACTTATTAATCATGGCGACGCAGTGTGCCTTGAAATGGACCCCTAGTTTGAACTGTAACGATCATCAAGCCGAAGTTTCTGCGCTACTTTGAATAAAACCTTTTCATTTCATTTCCCTGTAGCAACTATGTTTTGTACCGTTTTAAGCTCGGCTTGCTTCATACCCTCGGCGTGACCTAAAAACAAAACCCTCCAAAGAAGTCAACTCCTTACCGAGCGAAACTTGCAACTTGTGGCTCTTTCTTGATTTTCGCGTTGCGAGGTTGGCGCGTGGACCGTTATGTATGAAACCCTTCGCGCCCCAGGTCGACGACCAGCTAGTCTAGAGTTGCTAGGCGCGTGCAAGCCTTTCCCAAGCGGATTCTGATACGAAAATAGTTTAGGTACTTGATAAGCGGAGTTCGTGGTTTTTGGGCCTCTCATTAGGACAGTTTGCTGTGGTAATATCGAAATTTATCTATCGCAAGCGGACTGTGGTACGAAAATAGTCTTGGTAGGTACTTGATAAGCAGAATTCGTTGGTGGTTTTCCGGATAGAAGAGTTTCGTGTGCAATAATGTCAGAATTTCGCATGGAACAGCTGATGTTTGGTTTTCGATATCACAATGGTCAGTCAGTACCAGTAGTAGTAATAACCAGTTTAATCGATTTTTTTCTAAAACAGCACAGGGGAGACGAGAGAAGGAGAAATTACATTTAACCTTTAAAATTTTACCATAACGACGCATTTCGGACAGGAGAATATCGATGCACTTAATAAGACATCAATTTCTCAAAATTTGCAACATTTTTTTACATAGTTTGGCTGTGTGAGCGAGAGTCGATCAATTATAACATTTATAACAAGAAATATATATATAAATAATTGGCCTAATTATGCGCACTAAATCCTGAGCCATTCCAATCATTGAAATTGGTCAGCATTTAATGTGCGTAAGATAGGGGCTGGGACCTGTCGGAACCCTGACGTTTGCGACAGCAATCAGCGCGCAATTTAACGGTGAGTTGATTGGAATCGTTCAGGATTTTGGCTTAGAAAGTAATGCGAATAATGTCGCCGCGATTTTTTTTCTGATGGATTTTAAATCGCGTACTGATATGGGGTTGTGATTTTTTTTCATACATTCTCCCTAACTCACAGATTTTTTACAAAAATCGTCATGTGTGCTAAGCCTTAATGCGCATAATATAGGAGCTGAGCCATAGTCCATGCGTCGTTGACTTATAAATCGAAACAAAACGTCAATCGAGACAAAACAAATAAGAAGTGTAATTCAATACCGAATATAATTCGAGCGTTTCGTCTGTTTGTTTCACTCGCGCGCTGTGTTTGCAATAACAGTTTGCACAGCCGCAGACGGCCGAAATGGGGAAAACAATTCAATTTTAGTGTCTGTCCTTAGTAGACTAATTACGTGTACCGTGAATGTTATGTTGCTCGTGTAAAAGCTCTGTATGAGGCTTTTCTCCTATTTCTCCTTTTTATATTATTTTAAAATCAACAAAACGTAAAGTATTTTTATCTTAAAACCAAAGAATTTATATTTTATATTCATGTGTAAGTTTATTTAATTACACCACATTATACTATATTGTTTTTCTTTTTCCTTTTTTTTGCACGCCTGCCAACTTTTTCGTCTACCTCCTGCGATTGACTGGTAGAAAATGCTTATGGCATTAAGTTCGCCGCATGGTACGATTTTATTGTGCAATAAAAGTACTAATAATTAGAATAATATTTTAAATGTAATAGTTTTCTTTATTAACATAAAATAATCTCACGCGTGTGTCCCAGAAGGGTAGGTAGAGACTAGAGACTGCCACTTGCCACGATCCTGACTGATCATCTTGCTTCATCAACGATTTTATTTTTAATTTTTATTATATACTAGCTGACCCAGCGAACTTCGTACCGCCGAACAGTTGATTCTTTAATTTTTTTTTATTTTCTCTCCGTAAGAACCATCCTCGTACTTCAAGGAATATTCTAAAAAAAGAATTAGTGAAATCGGTTCAGCTGATCTCGAAATTTGCGCTTACCAACACATTCAGCGATTCATTTTATATTATAGAAGATTAGGAAACTGCGGTTCATCTCAATTTGTCAATCAAATATTGGAACTTAGGAAAAAGGTGATATTATTATACTATTTTTATTTTAATGCACTAACCCGTGCTAAGGAACAAATTTAAAAACCTATTTAGAGGCTAAAAATTTCACCCATGCCGGGATTCGAACCCGCAACCTCTGGCTATCCGTGCCAGCGCTCTACCAATTGAGCCAATGGGCGACCCACGGCATCAGTGAAATTTCGAACCTCTTTACACTATTCTCTGTATTACGTACAGGCAGCGACATCTGACTTAAGCAAATTGCATTACTTACAGCCCCGACTACCTACTTTGCAGTTAGGTTTAACATCGGAACGATATCACTGTACCCACATGATTATACTATTTTTATTTTAATGCACTAACCCGTGCTAAGGAACAAATTTAAAAACCTATTTAGAGGCTAAAAATTTCACCCATGCCGGGATTCGAACCCGCAACCTCTGGCTATCCGTGCCAGCGCTCTACCAATTGAGCCAATGGGCGACCCACGGCATCAGTGAAATTTCGAACCTCTTTACACTATTCTCTGTATTACGTACAGGCAGCGACATCTGACTTAAGCAAATTGCATTACTTACAGCCCCGACTACCTACTTTGCAGTTAGGTTTAACATCGGAACGATATCACTGTACCCACATGATTATACTATTTTTATTTTAATGCACTAACCCGTGCTAAGGAACAAATTTAAAAACCTATTTAGAGGCTAAAAATTTCACCCATGCCGGGATTCGAACCCGCAACCTCTGGCTATCCGTGCCAGCGCTCTACCAATTGAGCCAATGGGCGACCCACGGCATCAGTGAAATTTCGAACCTCTTTACACTATTCTCTGTATTACGTACAGGCAGCGACATCTGACTTAAGCAAATTGCATTACTTACAGCCCCGACTACCTACTTTGCAGTTAGGTTTAACATCGGAACGATATCACTGTACCCACATGATTATACTATTTTTATTTTAATGCACTAACCCGTGCTAAGGAACAAATTTAAAAACCTATTTAGAGGCTAAAAATTTCACCCATGCCGGGATTCGAACCCGCAACCTCTGGCTATCCGTGCCAGCGCTCTACCAATTGAGCCAATGGGCGACCCACGGCATCAGTGAAATTTCGAACCTCTTTACACTATTCTCTGTATTACGTACAGGCAGCGACATCTGACTTAAGCAAATTGCCTAACTGCAAAGTAGGTAGTCGGGGCTGTAAGTAATGCAATTTGCTTAAGTCAGATGTCGCTGCCTGTACGTAATACAGAGAATAGTGTAAAGAGGTTCGAAATTTCACTGATGCCGTGGGTCGCCCATTGGCTCAATTGGTAGAGCGCTGGCACGGATAGCCAGAGGTTGCGGGTTCGAATCCCGGCATGGGTGAAATTTTTAGCCTCTAAATAGGTTTTTAAATTTGTTCCTTAGCACGGGTTAGTGCATTAAAATAAAAATAGTATAATCATGTGGGTACAGTGATATCGTTCCGATGTTAAACCTAACTGCAAAGTAGGTAGTCGGGGCTGTAAGTAATGCAATTTGCTTAAGTCAGATGTCGCTGCCTGTACGTAATACAGAGAATAGTGTAAAGAGGTTCGAAATTTCACTGATGCCGTGGGTCGCCCATTGGCTCAATTGGTAGAGCGCTGGCACGGATAGCCAGAGGTTGCGGGTTCGAATCCCGGCATGGGTGAAATTTTTAGCCTCTAAATAGGTTTTTAAATTTGTTCCTTAGCACGGGTTAGTGCATTAAAATAAAAATAGTATAATCATGTGGGTACAGTGATATCGTTCCGATGTTAAACCTAACTGCAAAGTAGGTAGTCGGGGCTGTAAGTAATGCAATTTGCTTAAGTCAGATGTCGCTGCCTGTACGTAATACAGAGAATAGTGTAAAGAGGTTCGAAATTTCACTGATGCCGTGGGTCGCCCATTGGCTCAATTGGTAGAGCGCTGGCACGGATAGCCAGAGGTTGCGGGTTCGAATCCCGGCATGGGTGAAATTTTTAGCCTCTAAATAGGTTTTTAAATTTGTTCCTTAGCACGGGTTAGTGCATTAAAATAAAAATAGTATAATCATGTGGGTACAGTGATATCGTTCCGATGTTAAACCTAACTGCAAAGTAGGTAGTCGGGGCTGTAAGTAATGCAATTTGCTTAAGTCAGATGTCGCTGCCTGTACGTAATACAGAGAATAGTGTAAAGAGGTTCGAAATTTCACTGATGCCGTGGGTCGCCCATTGGCTCAATTGGTAGAGCGCTGGCACGGATAGCCAGAGGTTGCGGGTTCGAATCCCGGCATGGGTGAAATTTTTAGCCTCTAAATAGGTTTTTAAAGGTGATATTATGTTTAAGTTTAGAAAGTTAGTTCAGATTAAATTTATAGGCTTTGCTTTAAATTTGCTTTAACCGTTGTCCAGTAAACGAAGTATGACATTGTGTAGTAACAGTAATAGGCAATCGCAAACGTTTCCTACATTGCCTTGTTTGTTTCGCGGTCGCGATTCTAATCATAGACCGGGAGTTATTGACTAGTTTCTCGGTTTTGTAATCTGTTTGTTTTAGTTACTGTGGAATCGTACTTTCCTTTATCTTAAGCCTGGCTTGGATTGACCAAATAGTCACTAACATGTTACACGCTTGTATAATACAGGTGTGCAGTGTAACTTCTTGCCAATTCTGCAATACTCGAAAGTTAATGGTAGTTAGTAATACAAAAAAACATCAAACTGACTTTGAATTTCAGTTATCGATTTGAATTACCAGCACTATCCGCAAAAATACTTTAGGTGCGCGCGAAATCATCGTACAACATTCTTCGAACTGAACTCAAACTTTGGTATACACATTATTAACTTATTAACTTAAATCGGGATCCAATTATCAGCTTTTTTATATAAAGAGTCCTACCATGCAACTTCATATCCCTTAGACTATTTTCAAATATCATGTACTACATTTTATTTTCATCTTTGACGAGTATTTATGACTTAGTCGTCTTTTATCTAATTGCTGAAAACGCTAAAGAATCGCCACGGTGTCATCGCCTTGACAAACATGACTATGAATGACGCACCTGTTGCCACTAGGAAAAGACCAAGAAATCGGGGGACATGACCGACTCTATTTCAGTGGACAAGGCATTAACCTTTACTTGCAGTTTATTACTCTTTCAAGTTTCAACCCTAGACAAAACGTTTGTGTTTATTTACATCGTGTGCTACTCTTTTATCTTAGTCATAAAAAATACTTAATCCCGCTATAGATCCCGCCGTTCGATTCAAGTTTTCCGGCGATGAGTAACTGATGATGATGATAGCATCGCTGATTTGCGCATTATTTTTACCAACCTCATGTTTGCAAAGCGACCTTGGAGCAGTTGTAACAGCTGCATTTGAGTGCATTAACAAAACTTGTCTGTGTCTGGCCATGTGCTTTCTTTGTTGTACAATTGTGTTTGAAATATAACTTGCCCTAGTTAGTTAGACCTGAGATTACTGCACATAGCCTCATACTTGGGCCATTGTACGTAGCATGAGCTGAGGCATGTTAAGACTTCAGACGCTAGGGTTTCCTTACGATGTTTTCATTTATAGCGAGTGGTATTACTCCTACAACCTTAATCAAAGACATTGAACATGCCAGGTTTTGAACCCACGATCTCCCGATTGATAACTGGCGTTCCACCGCTCTTATAACATGCATCAAAGCAGGTGACTAGCAGGTCAACTTTTACAATTCCGTTGAATCAGCGTGCACGCGTGTACAGGTTGACGTGCTGTCCACTATACGATGCACGCTAGCATCTGCTATGAATTTGTATGCATCCTATTTAGAAGAAGTCTTTTTTCCTTGTCTAGCCCATGTGCTTTCTCCCAGTTTGGTACCACTCGCGCTAGTACACGAGACGTTAACCCCCCTCGTCTATTTTAGCGTGTGTCGCCGACACTGGGAGCGACAGCCGCACATCCTTGGGGAAGGCGACGACCCCGCTGGTGTCAAGGACACGTTACCACCTTGTATCTTGGAGCGGAGATAGTGAGTGGCTGGGCGCTGGGCCAAAATTAAATGATTGGTCTACTGGCCTCTGCGTTGTATTGTCTGAGTGCTTGATAGGGAACGCTCGTGAAAGTTGGATGGACGTTTCATAGCTGGTGCATTAATTGTTTTTAGGTTCCTAAGGCTTATCACGTATTGTGAATGATATCGCCGCGATTTTTTTTCTGACGGCAAATCGCGTACTGTTTTGGTTGGAGAACTATTTTCGCGAGATTTTTTTTCGCAAGTGCACTTTATATTAATACATTTGTCATGTCTCACATTTTTTTGCGGAATAAATCGCGCTGTGAAAAATCGTAGTCGTACCTACCTAGTATGTTCGTTAAAAGTCAGGTTAATTTGGTGTTCATCGTTATTTTGCGATTTCTAATGTCTTTTCTAATGTTATTGTATTTTGGCTTAATGTGCTTAAGGAGACAGTTATTGCTGTTGTGTTTAACTTTCACTGTGCTACAACTCAATTTCGGTGGCTCAGTATCCGATCCATTAAGGCAATCAGGTTCTTAATTGTCATTTAACGAAATAGAAAACTGCACTTCGAAGATAAGTTGCAAGCCGTACATACATAAGGTATAAAGTTTCATTGGTTCATTATTGTGAATAAAGCCATCAGCAGCCACGCGAATCTAGTCAATTTATACGCTACATTATGTATGATAGATTGATAAAGATTAAAGCTAAACATATATTTTTTATATTCTTTTTGTTGCGCTAACCCTTGCTAAGGACAATTTCAAAAACCTATTTAGATGCCAAAAAATCCACCCATGCCAGGACTCGAACCCGCGACCTGTGGCTAACCGTGCCAGCGCTCTCCCAACTGAGCTAATGGGCAAGTACCGGCATCAGCGAAATTTCGAACCTCTACAATATTCTCTGTATTATTTACTATTTGCTGGTACTTGCCCATTTGCTCAGTTGGGAGAACCCTGGCACAGTTAGCCACAGGTCGCGGGTTCGAGTCCCGGCATGGGTGGAATTTTTAGCCTCTAAATAGGTTTTTATATATTTTCTAAAAAAATGCATTCAAAAAGCCTTTACGCCTTTGTCTCATGAATAATGCAGAATGTTGCATAAATCGCTGTAGGAATATTACACAGGCGTAAACAAACATTTCCTTATCCACGATAGTGCTGTGACCTTACTACAATTATCGGTCGTCGCCTCTTCTTACGTTATCGATGCTATTGATAGAGTGACACTCAAAGGAAGGACATGCAAATATGCCTTGAGATATCATGAGGACGGACGGACGAGTCAAGGCGTTTTAAAGGCCTTTATCAGACTAGCTGGATGGTCACCTATTGGTCTCTGTTCCACTTTGGATAATATAATTATGTATCTTCTAAATTAGAATGAGGAAAATCTCTTATGTATTCTGTTTTCTTTTTTATCGTACACAAAGGCAGGGCTTTGTTGACCTTACCTTCTATTTCATATAATAGGTATTATCTATTATGAAATGTTCGTTCGAGATTGTTGTATCTAATGTGACGTTAAATAAATACAACAATATCATACCAATGTGAATCCCTTTCGTCGATATCATGCATGTTCATACCATTTTGGTATCTTACGTTTACAACGATAATTATCCTCTACAGTTTAACACTAACTTAAGTTTTAAGCATCAAGCGCCTGCGGTAAGCTACTGCGTCATTGTCAGTCAGTACCTAACGCATGGAAGTAAACTTTTGAACGTTTCTGGTTAAATATACTTGGATAGCTTTGGCATTGAAACATAGCTCACCAGTTTCTGAGTTGCTCAGTACGGACAAAGCCCCATCGTACTGACGTAGGTACATACAAATGACCGCTCGGCCTTGTCTAGGCCGCGATGACGCCATCTTGCGTGCGGACGAACTCCTTTTATTAGGACACTAAACTTTACTGCCTCTCGCTCACTCGTGGCTATCTTCAAAGCGAGGGTAAGAGACGCCAAATTGACGCGACGCGACGATTCAGTTTAATTATAGACTGAGTTGATAGTCCCACACTCTTGATGGCTTGATGTTGTTTGTGTAGTGTGATTTCGACGACAAATGAAAGTTCGAAGGTATTATTTTGATTGATTGGTTGTCGTTGACAAAAGAGATCATAAATAACGTACACGATATTGCATCAAAGATTGAGTAATAGACCATTAACGAGTTGTCAAGGCGACTGCATTGCCTGTCTGCAACGATAAGTGAAAGATAGGGCCTTGTCATATACGGCTACACCGGTACTTTACCCGTTTCCGGCAAGCGAGTAGCACTCATGCACAATTATGTTTTGTAGCCTTAGTGTATACGTAATTCTATTCTATTCAAAACGTAATACTAATCTAATATATTTTATACAAAAATAGACTTAATATCGCAATATTTTCCTTCTAAGTTTTCTTTCACTTCTGGCATCTCTCTCGCTCGCACATTTTTTTTAACTTGTTTTTATTATTAAAGAAACGAGTATACAAAAGGTACTAGAAAAAAATATGGATATTTTATTGTTCTTACTTACTAACTTGATGCATAAAGTTGGCAAATAAATTAAACTTGCGCAAAAACTAAGTAAATAAATTAACAAAATTAAAATATGTCTAAAATGTCCGGAATTTTTTACTATAGACATGTACATGAGTATAATTTCACAAATTATGGACATACCAGATTTGTAAAATTATACTCAAACATATTAAATTACGATGATCATTAGAAAATCTCACCTATAAAATTTTCATTGTTAGGTAAATTTCAATTTACATCTGTATCGTCGTATGTCAAAAGCCCACGTATGTACGTCTGGGGGCAAGAGCGTTCATTGGACATTAATTGGTACGCCAGACGCTCGACTGCATTGATATTTATCCTATCCATACAGTTAGCTTTAACTCTTTCGATAAGCTACCAACAAGTTTTGCTTTGGTGTTGACATTCTCCGGAATGCCAAATACAGTTATGCGAAGAGACACTTTGGCCGCAACCTTTCTATTTTTAATTGAATTCTGATCAAGAACTTAAAATATGAGAACACGATTCTTTAAAGTACCCCTAAGTTGAGGTTACATATATTGATTTTCCCTCTACGCAAGTCTATTTGAACGGTATTTTAGGACTGTAGGAGTGTGAATACACTTGTATTTTGTCAATTCTGTAATAGAGGCAAACTGTAGGATAACTCTTCGTTGTTGCGGCAAGTGTTTGAAAGACTCCCTTTGTGTACCTTCTTACACGAATATAGTTGTGAGAGTCAAAGTTGAGTTTTTACAGGCTTCTCACGGCCCAGCCCTGTTCGGTCGAGCATCGTCAGTTCCATGTACTTGGCGAACGTATTGGGAGCGGATAACCAGTTGTATTGGACGCGCGAAAGGCAAAATGCTCGCGGCCAGCCGCTACAACCGGATCCGTGAAGGCCGCACCATGCCCCCCTACCTCCTCCACAAACACCGCTAGAGACGATAAACCGAAAGCTTTCATGTCGATAGTTAGCAAACTTTTGAATATTTTTATGAAGATTTTATTTCTGTGGCGAGAAGAAAAGTCTCGATCCATTCACTAAACATGAGTGGCGTAGTCGGCCGCTTATCGGTGCGAGGCCGGTGTGTGGGTAAACAAAGTGCCAATGACACGCTCCTACGGGGCGACGACGTCTGTCGATAATAATATCGACTCTGCAACGCACATCACTTCGCGTCCGGACAAGGCCGTGGCACGACGCGCCGCGCTGTAACACAAACACACGAAAACTTTTTTTATTCGATTTTCGTATCGAGAATGACTTACGCTGTAAGGTTTTTTTGTATTTTCTTTGTTGCGGCCAGTGTTGCGTTTTGTTTTTAAATGTCGATTTCTTTTATTTTCAGGTCACCCAAGATGCTGGCTGCTTTTGCGGGACATAAAGCTCAGACTGATGTGAGACTTGCGCGATGTGGAAACTTCGACAATAACTGCGGACCATGTGAGCTGGGCAATGTTATCCGAAACTGGGATACGACAAGACTGAATCCCATGGAGGCCTTAAAACATAGTAACGAAAGAAGATAATCAACGAAAAGTGAAACAATAAAACAAAATATTTTTCTAATACTGTATTTTTGTAAGGACTTAGGAAGTGTGGTGCTTAATAGTGTAGTGAACTAGTGTAGTGTATTATCGACTGTAGTTATTGATAGTGTGATTATGTGATTGGTGCTGATGATGAGCGACGCTATGGGGAATGAGGGTGATTCGGTGAAGGTGGAAGGTGGACACGTGTCTGTCACCACCATCAGCATGTCGGGACCAGAGACCAGTAATGGTGAGCTGGATTTCTTTAACTCCTTCAATGTTCTTATTCAGAAACTTTCGGTTTTAAGTTAAATATATTTAAACAAAAATATTTACTTAGACAACAACTCAACAGACTAAATTTTTATTTTTAAATCTTGTGTCACATTTTGTGCTTGTGAAAAATCGTGTTGCCAGAACAACACGTTTTAAGTAAAGGTCTTGCCATTAGTGCGAAAAATCTCTTGGCTTGTAAGCTACATAAAATTTCATTGTGTATAATTTTTCTCAGGTCGATGACCTACCTAAGTTTAGTGGAGAGTTTTGGAAAACGTTTAGTTACTTAATGCATAATAATTAATTATTATGATTCAAGTCCATTGATAACGAGTGGCTCGTTCTTAATTATTTTTTAATAAAAACGAGTTTAACATGTGCAACAGCAACATGTTAAACACAAGGCTTGTATTACGAAACGCCAAGTACCGACTGAGTTTGATTTTTTTACATTTGTCAAAGGATCCGCTTTAACATCGCGTTTACTACGTTATCTCTGATAAAGACATTATACTTGCAATGAAATCTCACTTATAAAGAGATACAATTATTTTATTTTTAGTCTTAGACCTTCTTGGTACTGGTTCAGAACAGTAAGGCTGGTTGATAACAAAGTAGACAAAGTTATACATGCACCTAAGACTTTGATGTATTTATCGAAAGGAGACCATTCACGCTTCGTACTAAGTTGGGCCCAAACATGAAAGTGCCGGCCAGCGAAATAAACTATTCTAAACGATGGGCCACATTGATTTGTTAATTTCATACTAAGAAACCTATATCCTAAAATGAATACCTTAAGTACTAGTAGACGTTAAAGGTCAGATTTTTCTATACATTTTTAATAATGCAGAACAGACGCTATAAGATTCTCTTTTTTATCTTGTAAAAGTGTTGAGGAAGACTCCCTACACAAATCCTAATACGTATATTTTATAAACACGTTACAATAATTTTTGGTCCAATGTATGGGAATATAAGATTTTCAATGTCTGACAGTAGCTAAACTATAGGCTTCACTGGTTTGGTGCAATAGTATCAAATGTTCTGGACAATGTGCGTAACAGTTTGGAAATGTTTTTTTCAGTTGGCCGGCACTTTCAGTTTTGGGCCCAATTTGAATGGTCTCCTTCATTGAACTTAATCAAATTTTATTAACATCGTGTCACATAATGTAGCCTTATGTGACACGACGTGAAAGGTATTTCCGCACTTTTCACTTTTCACGCACATGTTTTCCTCAAATTTTCTAAACTATTCTGAAAACGTGAACGAAGCCTAGGTCACTGCCGACGTCAGTGAGTTTTCGGAAAAGTAGCTATAAAAATACGACGTGTTGTTGTGATGACACAAACGCTTGAAGCTTGTTACATTAGGCGTAGGGCAAGCAAGAGACTAGTGTGTAAGGAGTTTCAAATATATTTTTTAGTATTTGTATGTACTTAGCATTTAAGAGTAATTCAAATAGTAAAACCAAGAGCATCGCCAACAAACTATAAAGCAGTTTGGCACAAACAAACATCTGCATATTTATTTGAATAAACATCTTCAAAACTTAATTAATTAAAAAAAAAATGTTTACCTAATGAACGTTAAAGCTGTTACTTTCAGAATAATAGATGTAGAATGAATTATATTATTAAAGGTGATAACTCGTTATAAACTTTTTTACGAATTTAGATGAAGTCTTGCTTCTTAAATACTTTGCTACGAAATTAAATGAAGTCTCGCCTCTCGCCATAGTCAGCAGTGAAAGCGGCGTCATGTGACACGACTTCAGGTTCTACTGCATTTATATCGATATTACCGTACTTTTCTCATCACTACCTTTTTCTCGGAAGGAATGTTTCGTTAGTTTGGACATGTGGAGAGGATGAAGGAAGAAAGATTGACGAAACAAATGTATATTTCGAATGTGAGTGGCAGGGCCGGTAAGGGACGTCCCAGGCGGACACACGTCGACCAAATAGAGGATGT
Organism: Yponomeuta sedellus; assembly: GCA_934045075.1. Classification (NCBI taxonomy): domain Eukaryota; kingdom Metazoa; phylum Arthropoda; class Insecta; order Lepidoptera; family Yponomeutidae; genus Yponomeuta; species Yponomeuta sedellus. The sequence goes on along the minus strand of OW203728.1, from coordinate 4,533,107 downwards.
ATAACAAAGGGTAATATAAAAATTCTGGATTCGAAAAGCCTAAGACCGAACTTAATGGCGTGCATTAGAAGAAAACTACACTCAGCATTGGGTGGCTATGGGTTGAAGAAGAGAGAGAGAATATAAAAATTACTCGGAACCGGCGTGCGTGCAACAATGCATGCAACGATTTATGAACGTTGATGAAGCGAAGGTGATCTATCAGGATCGTGGCAAGTGGCATTCCCTGGTCTCTGCCTACCGCTCTGGGATACAGGCGTGAGGTTATGTTATATTATCTTTTTCTCCAAATTTCAGGGCAATTCTCGTACAGCTCAAGCGGGGTCCGCATCAGTGTCTCCTCAGACCCTCATGATGAGGACTCAACTGACGCTGAGATCTCCAAGATCGACTTCTCCCAACATCAATATGAGGTGAGGATTGTACTTCCTACGCAGGAAGGAAGGAGGGGGACAGACTAGACACTTAACCTGGTTTGCTGAAGGAATACCTACTGATGACAGCTTTAAAAAATCTCAAAACGTAACGAAATTGGTTTTACAATTTTTTTGTAAAGAAAGCACAAAATTGCAAAAAATAAATTATATGGCGAGCATATTTTATAAGAAATCTCCAATAAATTTATGTAACAGCTTTCTAACACTCTTACATTAAATTCGGTTTTTTCGGATTTCAGTATAAATAAAATCGACTGACCACTATCTTTTGAAAAATAAAAATCACGTACCATTTTTTATTTTTTGTTATTCTCTGGGATTTGACTAGACTTGATTCCGTAAAATTCTAAATCTCACCCCGCGTCCCCCGCCAATTAAACCCGAAGTACATCAATATAAAGTCTCGTCAAATTATTTGTAGGGCAGAATATATTATAATGAGCCCCTTTTCTTTTCTAATAAATAGCTTACGTTCACTTTTTTATTAGGTAACTGTTTCATTAGCGTTTGCTCTCTTTTTATTCACAAAAAAAATTGCCTCCAAAAAATTACCCACGGACTACCTAAAGATACTCGGTTTTATCATAGTGCCTATAGTTAATCTGTAGCGTTTTTGGGATGAGGTGTAAAATGTGCGGTGATAAATTGTTTATCGAGTACGATACTAAAGTTAACATAGTTGTCTCATGTCTTCCGGTTTCCTCAATATCCAAATGAGGGCCAAATTATAATGAATCGCCCAAACCTTCCGCTACCTTTTTTATACTGATGAAAATTATTTCAATAATATATATTTACTCGTAAATCAGTAAGACATTTAGGATTTATTATTACTAACCATAATATTATTGTAATTATAATCATGCCTCCTCTTCATCTTCATGCATCTTCTTCCATTATGGTTTTTTATTTCTAATAACCATAATATTATTGTAATTATAATCATATTTCCTCATTATCTTCGTACATCTTCTTCCATAATGGTTTTTTATACCTCCGATCTTCGTCCAGGTCAACATGCGGTCCAAGAAGAAACGTTCTGCGAGCGGGGCACCGTGCCTGGAGAGCCAGTGTGAGGAGAGGGAACGGCCCATGTCCTGGGAGGGAGAGCTCTCTGACTCGGAGATGGTCATCGACACAAGTGGGACCAATGGTCAGTGGTGGCATAAAAAAATGTGACATCGTAGCCTTCGGTTACCATCATGGTGGTCAAGTGTAACCTTCTTCTTCTTCTACAGGCTATATTAGTCCACTGCTGGACATAGCCCTCCCCTAATGAGCGCCATAGCGCAAGGTTGTGCCATCATTGGGGGGTAATGCCCATAATCCCCACGCTGGGCATGCGGGTTGGTAATCGCAGTTCGGTGGAATTGTAATCCAGGGGGCGCTGCTGCCCACCTCCCGGTTTATGTCCCCAAGTCGCCTTTTACGACACCCAGGGAAAAAAATTGGGTAGGTGCTATTCTCTAGGCCGACACCACACAGCAAGTGTAAACTGTCTATTAAAAAAGAAAGATAAGTCTATCTGAGGGTAACTAAATTTGTGAAGTTAAATTAACAATAACACTCGCTAACTGAGGTGTTTGCATACCTCAGCGCTTGAGATTGCCAATCCGCGGTGGGCACGCGTTGTCGGGCACGGGTTTAATGACCATTAAACCCGTACTCTCTCTCCGAGAGAAGGCCTGTGCCCTACAGTTGGACTTGTAACGACCACAAAACACAGTCACTTGTGCCGGTCCTAAACTAGGATACCTTGTAATATAGTAACCAGACAAGGATGTACGACTAGATTATTTGTACTAAGTACGACGGCTCCGAGTGCTTATTAAGTATAACATATTTTTAAAAAAATCTTTGAAAGCGTAAACAGATAGTAGTTCTATGTTTCTGTCGTAACCGACGACCAGTACACGTTGTTCAAGAAACATCCTATCCGTATATAAATCATTGAGGCCCCTATCGCCAGAATTTTAAAACCCCTTTTTCTTCTAGACGAGCTCAGCAACTCCCTCGACCTTCAATCATCTAGGGACTCCATAGACACGCTCCGCAACGTCACCATCAAGACGGAGCCTCTGAAGAGTGAGGCGTATCAGAGCCTCGACGATCAGAGCGTTCTAGATTTGAAGTACACTGCGCCGCTTCAGCCCCATCAGAGGAGTTTAAGTATGAATAGGGTAAGTTGACGCTTTCTTGGCCTAGTGGAACCGAGTGATTGGAATCAATCACTTCGGTTATGCAACAACAGGCACGGTCAGGTGCAGGATGGGTGACCATCCCGTGACTACAGCTAATGTAAATTTTTCCGAACGCTTCCGTGCTATGCAAGGCATGTTAAGCCGTTGGTGCCGGTTGTCATGTAATGGCAGTCGTTAAGCCATGTCAGAAGCCTTATTAATTAATTTAGTCTATGACACTGTTTAACAAACATTCCTAATTTCCTGATAGCCTTTCATTTGACGTTTGAACTTACTATTCTATTACTATGTATGTGATCGCTGATAGGCGACGTCACCGCCTTCTAGCACATTTTCTAAGACCAGAAAGAAGTCTAAAAATGTATAGAAATAATATTGCTTCTGTTTAACATAAGACGAAGTAAAAAGCTCTGTGTGTATTTCCAAAGCATTCGCAAGAAAAGCTTTGGAAATACACACAGACTCAGGGCATTTGTCGACGCCGACCCTCAGGGCGAATGGAACCCACGACCTCCAACATGGTAATCCGACGTGATACAGATAAACTAACAGGGCAGACAAACTATAGGTAGATGGAGTACAGATTCTAGTATAGGGAAGGTTTTTAAAACAACTGTTTGATTTCAGTATTAGGAGAAAATATTTTTGTCCTTTCTCACGCACCAACGGATCGAAGCGAGTTTCTAGCACACTTTATTGTACATCATACATTATAAAAGTACATGAAAAATCTCTAATATGTAAGTTATCGATCGATATCAACCCTTGTATGTCCCCACTGCTGGGGCACGGGTCTCTTCCTTCATCACAGGAAGGTTAGGCCGTACTCCACCACGGGGGCCAAGTCCGGGTTGGTGGAGGATTGTAAGACAGTGGGGGGCCTTACTGTCAGAAGTTATCAAGCCGCCCATAAGGCCTCTGACGTGGTTTAACGACTGCCATTACATGACAACCGGCGCCAACGGCTTAACGTGCCTTGCGAAGCACGGAAAGTAAGCTACTTACTCCGAATTTCGTGCAAGTTAAGTCCCGTCACAGCTAGTTTAAATTTAATGTCATTTATTGTTCAGGGTATGCCACAACGCTTTTGATTATGTCATCTGTGGTTAAGTCACCAGGTCTGTCCTTGAGGTAAAACCACAAATTAAATAACAGTTACCGTTCTATGTGGTAGCATTCTATATTATACAATCAAGCATTCAGTGCTGAATTCATTTCCTGAACCAATTTCCAATAAGGAAGTCTGCTCTAAAACCATTGAAACTGAGGTGTCTTAATTTATAGTTGTGATAAGATTTCTTTAACAGCTATAGATAGCTAAACAACATTGTTGTTAGTATATTTTTCTACGTTAAAGTTTATGTAGGTTTTATAGGATAATCTAAGCTTTCTGCGATGTTGAAATAAATTATTTATCAACTGTGTTAAAATCTATTTAAAATATTACCTGCTTAAACTAACGCTGTCTCTTTCGCTCACTTCAGATATCAGTCCTCACGGAGAATGCACCCCTCTCGCTCCCACGACGGCCTTCCTCCCCCACGAGCAGTCTCAAAGACCACAAGAACATCCCTGTGATTATTCCATCAAATGTTGGAGAGGTTCAGAATTTGACTATCAAGAAGGAGAACACGCAGCCTTATCCGCAGACTCAGCTATCAGGTTAGTGTCGCAATCAAGTTAGTGCCGCCATCTTGGAAAAGTCGGCGCTATTTTGAAAAAAAAAATCTGGTGCAGTGCAGACATATCGACTGCTGTGGAAGTATCAATTGCTGTAAGGGATATTTTGGTGGAAAATGAGCGTTACATATAATTTTTCTTAGATTTTTTTCCTATATCGGATGGTGTTTTCAGATTTTTGATAAATGTAATCCGAAAACACCATCCGGTAGAGGAAAAAAAATCTAAGAAAATATTTTATATTATTTTTAATGCACTAACCCGTGCTAAGGACAATTCTAAAATCCTATTTAGAGGCTAAAAATTCCACCCATGCCGGGATTCGAAACCGCGACCTCTGAGCCAACTGCCCTTCCAACTGAGCTAATGGGTGAGTCACCGGCATCAGTGAAATGTCGTACCTCTACAATATTCTCTGTATTACGTACAGGCAGCGACATCTGGCTGAAGTAATTTGCATCACTTGCAGCCCAGTACCTACTTTGCAGTTAGGTTTTACATCGGAATGATATCGCTGTACCCACATCACTATATTATTTTTAATGCACTAACCCGTGCTAAGGATAATTTTAAAACCTATTTAGAGGCTAAAAATTCCACCCATGCCGGGATTCGAACCCGCGACCAGCGCACAACGAAGCGCAAACTCCAGATGGAATAGTAGTGGTCTCTAAGCCTTGACTACGTATCTTTCAGAACTGAAGTGTGAGCCGTCGGGGCCTATGGACAAACTCATGGGCGCCCTCCACGGCTCGCCGCTGCTGGGCCGGCTGCCGAGGGTCTTGTCCAGCGCTAGTACTGACTCAGCCGTCCATTCCATGTATACGCACAGGTGAGCGGACACTAATCAAAACATTTTTAGCCCCGTAAGACGTTTCTGTGAAAAGGCTGCGGGCTCTTATTTCAAATTATTTGACGGCCTCGGTGGCGACTGTAAAACCGAAGGTGTCGGGTTCGATCCCCGGCCGGGTCAAACTAGGAAACGAACTTTTCTAGTTTGCCTCGGGTCTTGGATGTTATCTATGTATTTGTTGTATTAAATCTATCGTCGAGTTAGCACCTATAACACAAGTCATTTAGTTGTACTTAGTATAGGGCTAACAAGATCTGTGTAATATAATATGTCCATGATAATTTATTTATTTAAATTTTATTTATTTACTAGCTGGCCCCGCAAACGTCCGTTTTCCATATTAATTAGCCTACGGACTTTTCTCAGACCTAAGTATACACAAAAAAAAACATAAATAATTACGAAGCGGTTTCAGAGGAGTTCGCTCTTACCGCGCGATAGATACTCATTTGCGAGGGGTGAATTTAGATTTTGCACTGAAAATACAATGAGTAAATAACTTCCACACAACACAAGCCTGGTTCACAGTCCTGGTCCCAAACTAGGTGCTATACTCGTAGTAACCAGGCAAGGACATGACAAAAATTTAAATCACCCTCTCGAACGGAATCCAACCCTCGACGTCCTGGTAATCAGAATGCTAAGTGCGAGTTTGACAGGTCCAATCGAATAACTTTACTAGCGCGTTAATCGAGCATTGAGTAGTGAGTATGAGTTAGTTAACCGTTCGAACTGGCAAAACGCTCGCTGTCACAGTACAACTCGCACTCGCGTTTATTCGTGTTTTGGCTGGTAAACGTGTTCACTTCTCAACGTAAACCATTACAACTCGCACTCAGCAATTTTAATTTCCATACTTGTCGCTAGGTGGCGCTTCCTCGATGCCATAGAAATATGAGTTGACGTTAACGCGATCGAGTAGTTAAAAAACTCGCACTAAGCACTCAGACGTGATACAGATAGGTGAACAGGACAGTCAACGCTGCTCCAGGAAAGGAAAGTCAAGGCGTGCAGAGCCAACCAAGCGGCGGGTTTCATCACGATGTTTCCTTCTGCGTGGATCCTTGTTCCGTGTTTCATTTTCCGTATGGTATTGCTACCAAAAACTTGCAGATGTACGTAACTTTGAAAATAAAGAACGTCATAGATACCTGCCCGCATTGGGAATCGGACCTGGTTCTCTCGTTTTCGAGTCCATTACTCTACCCACTGGGCTACCACCGTTTCTCTACCAATGGGATACCACCGCTGGCAATACGATCTACTACGACCGAAATTAAGCTGTTCATATTTATATACTCCCCTAACGACATTGAGCCCGTTCGTATGGCGCAATCTGGGAAACTATCAGCCAGTCCCCAGCCAGCCACCCAGGCTGATTGCAAATCTTTTCACCACGATGGCTTGCCATTGACATGCTAAGAATATAGTTCGATGTCAACCCTTGTATGTCCCTACTGCTGGGACACGGGTATCTTCCTGCACCACAGGAAGATTAGGCCATACTCCACCACGGGGGCCAAGTCCGGGTTGGTGGAGGATTGTAAGACTGGGCCTTACGGTCAGAAGGTACCAAGACGCCCATAAGGCACCAACGGTTTAACGTACCTTGCGAAGCACGGAAGCGCTCGGAAAAATGCCGCTTGAGGTAGTCGCGGGACGATCACCCGCTGTTGATGCTGACCGCGCCTGTTGTTGCTTAACTCAGGTGATTGATTCAAATCTCTTGGTTCGACTAGACTACCAGCGCTTCGAAACTTTGGTAGTGTTACTTAATTACTCTGCATAGTTGTCTAATAAACGGGTCTAATCGTAATTACTTATTAGGTAAGACGTATTTACCTTAATTCCCGGTTTCGGCAGCGTTACAATTGCCGTGGTCACGGGACTAAAGTGGCGAGTACTCGGGAATCGGGGACGCAAGCTGTGGGGACATACAAAGGGTTGATATCGCATCAAAGTTTCAGTTCCTGTTTCTTGTAATTTTGTACGAACTGTATCTCCCGCAGCGTGTATAGCAGTCCTTCGGCCAGTCCGCGCGCCTCTAGGCACTACACGCCGTCTCTTTCCCGCAACAACAGCGACGCCTCGCACTCTTCCTGTTACTCCTACAGCTCCGAGTTCTCGCCCACGCACTCGCCGGTTCAGGTGAATATGAAAAAAAAAAACGTAACGGTATTTTTAAATATCGTTCTAGTAAAAATATTTAACGATAACGAGTCATGCATGCAGAACTTTTACTTATTATTTTAAGTTTTTGTTTTGTTTGTTGTGAAAAAGTGTGTGTGTCAAAAAGTGCAAATAAGTAATTATCTTACCTTATCTTAAATAGGCAACGATATTTACGACGTATTTTATTAATTAAAATCGGTAACGGTCTAATAGAAATAGACAACATTATTTCCAACGATGTTTTTAAGTACAGGTGACGATATCGGTCTATCAAAAATTGATATTTACAAAAGTCAAATAGAACGAAAAAAGGTTCTTATTTCGCTCACACACAATATTGTGTACGCAGTGGCAAGTAGTGGTTGTCCAATTACTTTCTTCACTTAATCGTACTTTACACAGTACAGCTAGACGATTGCTCATTTATGAAACTAAACCGTTTTTCTTTCAAAACGTTTTTTGTTAAGTTTACTCTTTTTGTTACAATCATTAAAAAAAATTACTGCGCGAGCGAGACATCACGCTCGACCTAAGACCAGCTTAAGAAATAACATTAAGCTACATGTAACTTGTCTGCAAGCAAATGTCACCCCTACCGCCTTCGACACAGGGCCGCCACCACCCCGGCGTGATGTACCGCGAGGCCGGCGCAGGCGCACACTTCCCCGCGTCGCCGGCGCACGACGACGATACAGACGCCACTGAGGACAGACTTCACCACCACCAGGGGATCAGCCGGCAGCAGCTCATCAACAGGTCAGTGGGGTGACTGCAGGTCATGTCTGCGTTACATGATAATTATATCGATCTGAAAATACTACATTTTTGTGTTCAAATGCAGCACGACTATAAAGTTGGTTGATTCTTAGGGCCCGTTTCTGGATTGAGAATTTCAGTAAGTAAACACTTGAGTTATAGGTAACACCTACACCAATTTTTTTATTAGTTTTTTCATTTGTTGGGTTAAGCCGCGTTTTCACGGTCTTAGAGCTAGTTCAGACATGGCGAATTCCGCGCGGATCATGGAAGTCGAAGAAGCAATAATGTTTGTATTTGTTGCTCCTACCCGCTCTGCTCCGTTTCTAATAATTTTATTGGAATATTCTGTCAATTGGATGTCCCACAAAGCAGGTCTCTTTTCCACCTCATCGATGAATAGCTCGGTGTCGAAGCGATCCATTGTCACCGTCCTATACGCACGGCTTCCGCGCAGCGACTGAACGCGCTCTAGGTACGTCAAGTAAATAAAGTAAAAGTAGGTTGAGTGGCGGTAGCCGCTCGGATTGTCAATCCGCGCGGACAGGTATGAACGAATTAATAGGTGCTAATGTAAATAAGATCCGCCCGGTCTAACCGCGCGATTTGCATCTGCACGGATTCCGCCATGTGTGAACTAGCGCATAGTGGACTCGGACCGAGTGCGCCATCCAAGTAAACTAAAGCTTCTGATTGGCTATTTTGGTGTTTATACTATTTTTATTTTTAATGCACTAACCCGTGCTAAGGACAATCAATTGCTCATTGGGACAGCTCAATTGGTAGAGCGCTGGCACGGATAGCCAGAGGTTGCGGGTTTGAATCCCGGCATGGGTGAAATTTTTAGCCTCTAAATAGGTTTTTAAATTTGTCCTTAGCACGGGTTAGTGCATTAAAAATAAAAATAGTATAATCATGTGAGTACAGTGATATCATTCCGATGTAAAACCTAACTGCAAAGTAGGTAGTCGGGGCTGTAAGTAATGCAATTTGCTTAAGCCAGATGTCGCTGCCTGTACGTAATACAGAGAATAGTGTAAAGAGGTCCGAAGTTTCACTGATGCCGGTGAGTCGCCCATTGGCTCAATTGGTAGAGCGCTGGCACGGATAGCCAGAGGTTGCGGGTTCGAATCCCGGCATAGGTGAAATTTTTAGCCTCTAAATAGGTTTTTAAATATTTTGGTGTTGTCGCGAAAAACCGTCTAATCAGAAGCATTATGGATGGGGCACTCGGTCCGAGCGTACTAAGACCGCGAAAACCCGGCTTTACTCGCCGTAAAAACGCAATCGCTTTATAACGGTCCCAAGAATAGAGCCCGACGGACGGACTGACATTTGTTAACAGAATGTCATCGCACGAAAAACCGGGGGTAAAGTTATTATGTTAATAAATGTCACTGCTTATAAACTGGGCCAATAGGCCACTTGCTGAATTGCGAATTTCGCTAATTAAATAGTTAACAGTAGAGCTGTCTCTTCGAATTTCGCAGAAAAGAGCGTGACAGTACGTTACTATTTACTTAGTGAAATTCTCAATTCAGAAACCGGCCCTTAGTGTACGAGAAACTAATCAAATCTCTTCTTCTTTGTCTTTGCCTCATCCCATTATTTGCGGTCGGCTCTCCTCGTTCTTTTGCTCCAGGATTTTATGTCCTGGGTTGTCCGCTCGCTCGCTCCAAGTCCTTTGCAACCCACCAGGTGGTAATCAACAAAAAAAAAATTGTCTGAGTCTAGGTGTAGCGGTGCGATGTCACCATGACGCAACATGACTTGACGACCTGAGATTTCTGCACTGAGCCTCATAGTTGAGCCATTGTACGTAGCAAGCGCTGAGGTACGATAACGCTTCAGACACCCGGGTTTCCTCCCGATGTTTTCCTGATATTGCTATAACTTCACAAATGTACATAACATAGAAAACAAAGCTATTGGGACATGCCGGGATTTGAACCCACGACCTATCCCTATCCCACGAATGATCCCGAAGACACAGGTTCTACCTATTTTAGGGGTCAGAAGTTCGAATTGTATAATGACACTGTGTACGAACAACCTATGTGTTTAGCTTAAGATAAAAATTGTAGACTACAAATACATTATTATTATTTATTTTTATTTTATCCCGATTCCTGACTTGGCAGCGGTGGTAGCGAAGCGGTGTAGGACGCCGGCTTCTCAATCGGGAGGTCGTGGGTTCGAACCCCGGCATGTACCAATGACTTTCTAAATTATGTAAATTTCTGAAATTATAGTAGCAATTCTCCTCGCTGACGGTGAAGGAAAACATCGTAAGGAAACCCTAGTGTCTGAGGCGTTAGCGTACCTCAGCGCTTGCTACGTACAATGTCCCAACTATGAGGCTAAGTGCGGAAATCTTAGGTCTAACTAACTAACTTCCTGACTTGGCTTCTACCGCTCCGCTGGCGATATATTCGAGACTAACATTGCTCTCTCTTCCAGTCCGTGCCCGATCTGCGGTGACAAGATCAGCGGCTTCCACTACGGCATATTCTCGTGCGAGTCCTGCAAGGGTTTCTTCAAACGCACCGTCCAGAACAGGAAGAACTATATGTGCCTGCGCGGCGGGAACTGCCCGGTCACCGTGGCTACCAGGAAGAAGTGCCCCGCGTGCCGGTTCGAGAAGTGCCTGAATTGTGGGATGAGGCTCGAAGGTCAGTCGGTAGTATTAGTTTTAAAAATAGTGCATTAGGTAGATTAATTAATATTTAAAGTCTTAAAAACCTATTTTGGAGGCTAAAAATTGCAAAAAAATTTTCGAAATTTCACTGATGCCGGTGAGCGCTTCGTTGAGCGCTGGTCGCGGGTTCGAATCCCGGCATGGGTGGAATTTTTACCCTATAAATAGGTTTCTACATTGTCCTTAGCACGGGTTAGTGCATTCAAAATAATATAATTTTAAGTCGGTTTATTACAGCAAAAAAATAAAAGTAATTTTACGGATTTTTTGGAATGTCGGCAATTTTTCACAGGCATGGTGCCAACACTGTCAATATCTAGCTGTCATCAAAACATAACCTCCTCATAACAATAACCTTGTTATCGAATTATTGTTTTGTTGTGAAAAAGCTACTAATAATAACTTCCACACATCACAATAGGTGCCCCAATAGGCCCGCTGGGGGAATCGAACTCCCGACCTCTGTCTTGGTACCCAAGCGCCTTAACGACTAAGCCAACGAGGCAGTATTATTATTTCTATCTATCTATAATCAGCCCACATCAACCCACTGCTGGGCATAGGCCTCCTTTTTATTGCGCCATTCCTCACGGTCCTGTGGACCGCGTACCCAACGTAAAAATTCGTCGAAGAACCAAGGTCTAAGACGTTGGTAAGCGGATCACAGAGTAAAAGTGGAGATGGGCGGGACACTTGGCTAGAAGGGAAAACGGCCGGTGGACCAGGGCAGTATCGGAGTGGAGGTCAAGGGAGGGAAGGAGGTTGGCAGGCAGACCACCGACACGATGGTCAGACGACATCGTGAGGGTTGCGGGTCAGAGATTGATCAGATTATTATTTCATATTATCAAAATAACTTATAACCTTCTGTGCTTATAAGAAAATTCTATTTTTTAAATCGTCACCAAGTATTAGAGAAAGTATTACTAAAGTGGAGGTGGGCGGGGCACTTGGCAAGGCGGAAAGACGGCAGGTGGACCAGAGCAGTCACAGAGTGGCGGCCGAGAACGGGAAAGCGGTCGGTGGGCAGACCAGCGGCCCGATGGTCAGACGATGTGGCAGAGTCAGTGGAGGGTCCTTGGATGAGGATGGCGAGAGACCGTGAGGCTTGGCATAATGGGGAAAAGGCCTATACCCAGCAGTGGGCAGCGGTGGGCTGATGATGATGATGATGAAGTATTAGAGAGAAGCAGATTTTTCAAATTATTGTAATTCTTACAGCGATACGAGAAGACCGGACCCGAGGTGGGAGATCTACGTACCAGTGCTCATACTCTCTCTCAGGCGCAGCGTCCACCGGCTCGCTGCTGTCTGCGCATGCGCCGCCCCTACGGCACGCCAGCAGTCTCACCTCGGTGAGTGACCCTTATTGCACTAGACATACGTACGCGTATTGCGCCAACAATAGCCCAAAACGAAGTCTAATCTCTGGTTTAACTAAGTGCGAGTATCGTATTATCTTTCGGGTGCGCGTCCATTGGATCGCTGCTGTCTGCGCATGCGTCGCCGCTACGGCACGCCTCGGTGAGTGACCCTTGTTGCGCTAGACATAAGTGCGTGTATCGCCCACACAGTTCGCCTACAATAGCCCAAAATGAGTGTAATCTTTGGTTAAACTAAGTGCGAGTACCGTATTATCTTTCGGGCGTAGCGCCCACTGGATCGCTGCTGTTTGCGCCTGCGCTGCAACTAGGGCATGCTAGCAGTCTCACTTCGGTGACCCTTATGGCTCTTGACATAAGTGCGAGTATCGCGCCTACATTAGAATCTCAGAATGAGTCTAATATCTGGTTTAAAATATTGCCGTCTGTTTTGTCTGGGACCACCTCCCTGCAGTCATTCAGTAAACTTTGGCCCACAGCATAATACATTTTTCTCAACAAAGATAATCGACTAGTGTTTTACCAGTGACTTTATGATATACCCTCTGACGCCGAGACCTTGGTTAATTTCCACTTGGTTAGTTACTCATAGAGTTACGATCTTATATATAAAAACATGATTCCTCTAAACTTCTAAAGCACTCCTTAGAGTTCGTCTATTTTATCTGTGGTTACGTTTTTTTCCTTATAAAATCGCCACCACAGACTATTTTATTTGATCGGTTTTTTTTGAGTTTGTAGGAATCGTGCAAAAAAAATAACCATTCGTCGTCGTCAGGCTATACTAGTCCACTGCTGGACATAGCCCTCCCCTAAGAGCGCCACGTTGTGCTATCATAGGGGGTTATACCCATAATCCCCACGCTGGGCATGCCGGTTGGGGATTGCAGTTCGGTGGAATTGTACTACAGGGGGCGCTGCTGCCCACCCCTCGGTTTGTGTCCCTTAGTCGCCCTTAGTCGCCTTCGCCGACACCCGCGGGAAGAATTGGGTTGGTGCTATTCTCTAGGCCGACACCACACAGCATAATTACGAATCGTATTTTTATAAATAAAATATTGTGAGGTTGTAAATATGGAATAAAATGTTATTTATTGAAATAAAACTTACATAACATAAGCACTTACCAAGATAAAAAAACGAAATTAAACACAGAACAATAGAGTTTATTATACCTCAGCGAGCCTCATTCATCCTAATTTTTATACTCAAAAGCTTTCAGGGATATGACTAATACTCTGTTCTTTTCATTGTCATCAGGTGAATGGTCCAGGGTCATACAGCAGCAGAGGGGAGCCGAGCAGCAGTCGGCACACGCTGGACGTACCGCCGTTATTGCAAGTAAGTCGGCCATCTTGTTACTCGGTTACCATGGCCACGGCGCCATTTTTCCATAAGCGCGCCAGAGTTTTAGGTGGATATACTCTTTGGTTTTAGAGAAACAATTTAAAACGAGGGGACAAACACATCCTGTTCCTTTTCGCTATATGTTTTTTTCGTAGGATTATATTATAATCACATCAATGCCATGTCATTGATGTGATTATAATATAACCATGATACCCTAGTATGTATCAATGTTCGTTTTTATGATATACTATAATCAAACGTTCGTTAAAAATCACATTCAAATATTTGATCTGATAATATCCAGCTGTCGAAGATCAAACTGTACGTAGGAGATCTCAACCATCTCTAAATGGTGACGACTACGCCATTCTAAATAACATAAACTCATGCCTGTTTCGCGCTAGGTAGATCAGACACCAGAGTTTGCCACTTGCGATGTTAATGAAGTAAAATACGAAGTAGCGAATCCTGGGTCTAATTCTGCTTATGCATTGTGGTACAATGACAATTTAAGAACATGGAAATTAAGTTTCGTTGCTGCTTTAAGTCTATGCGCGCACATACATCCAACCTTCTAGCCGTCAATTGTATGAAAAAACACCCCACGTCACTCGACCATGTTTCTGTCATTGTACTTTAATGCACTAACAGAATGGAGGCCCTAAGAGCCGATTCTCGCCCATGAGAATTGAAGACTTAGACATTTGTCGCATAAAAATAAGATAACTCGACAGTCATTAGACATTTATTTTCTTAAAATGTGAAAATTACTTTGCTAAATTCCGCCAAAAATCCCACAAGCACCATGCGGTTAGTTAATGCACCGCCCTCCCTCCCACTTTTTCAAGCAGAAGCAAGACACGAACACACCACCACCGACACCAATACTCGTGTGAGAAAATACGCGACGCGTTTCGCCTCTGACACGAGGCTCACAAGTGCAAGTGATTTATTTTCTAGACGAATTCAATGTCGCTCGACTTTTTGTGTACAATTCAAGTCTTAGGCCTTAGAACGGCGTATACGAATTATTTGCTAATGAAGTGACAATTAGCCCCCTGGTCTCTACGGCTTCCTGACGTTCCAAAAGCTTCTCTTAACCCAACAAATCGTCATTCTCAGGAAATAATGGACGTGGAGCACCTCTGGCAATACAACGAATCCGAGCTGCGAGGCCGGCCTTCGACCGGCAGCCCGTCAGCCAATCCGCTGCTAGCGGCCAGCGGCATAACAGCGCAGAACTCCAGTCCGGATTTCTTGGCTGACCTGTGCAATATAGCTGACCACCGGCTCTACAAGATCGTCAAGTGGTGCAAGAGTCTCCCACTCTTTAAGAATATTTCGGTAAGAGGAGAAATATTACCGTTCACTTTGGTTCATTCCACATCTATCATCTGGATGAATCATTTAATAACCGACACATACGAGCTCGCTTTTCGTTCATTTCTGTATTTCATTCCACATATTTCGCATGGAACGGTGTGTTGGGTTACATAATATGGAGATAATGAACGCACCCTTATTACGTGACCCATTTTTTATTTGTTTACTCGCACGCACTCTTGTCGTTTCACGCCAAGTGTGCATATCCACAATAAAATTTTAGCGTAAAAGTACAAACCCTGACAATTTTAAATCAGCTGGCATCTCATCATATGTGCGTCAGTGTTGCCAGCCTTGCTAGCTAAAAATATCTAGATTAAATCTTAGGACTAACAGAGTAACCTCTTTGCTCCAGATCGACGACCAGATCTGCCTGCTGATCAACAGCTGGTGCGAGCTGCTTGTGCTGTCGTGCTGCTATCGCGGCGTCAACACGCCGGGCGAAGTGCGGGTCGGCTCGCCGCGCGGGATCACGCTGCAGCAGAGTGCGAAGTAAGTGTTCTGAAGCGAAGTTTGCACCAGGTTTCCAGCCCTCAGTAATAACTGTACAAGCTGTGGTCACGCTAATGAGCAGCGTGCAGCGCAAAACAATAAACACCACTCTGACCATCTTTTCTCAAATCACATCGTTATTGAATACGACTTACTTAATCTACCTAAACTACTCCACAAAGTAGGAGGACATTAATACTGCGGCCAGACAGACAATTTTATTTTATTGTGAACCTACTTATATAGTAACTATCGGGCTCTCGCCAACATAATATAGATGTCAATAACATAGGGCGAAGAAGCAAATTGACCAGGTCCAGGTGTGGTATGCTTTATTATTTAAGAATTTTATACTATCCCCGCCAAATCCTTAAAAAAATTAAGAAGTGGCCAAGTATTGAGTTGAATTGAAAAAATTTTTTTGCACAAAAAGGGCTCACACAAAGTTTGTACAAATGCGAGCTTAATAAGTAGCCAAGAACCAAGGGTCTTATGAGCCGTCTCTGCCGCAGACTGGGGCTGACTCCGTGCATTGAGCGCATGCTCAGCTTTACCGACCACCTGCGGCGACTTCGGGTGGATCGGTACGAGTACGTCGCGCTGAAGGTCATCGTACTTCTAACTTCAGGTGAGTCTACTTACCGTACCGAAATCAAAGTAACAACAAAAACACTGGCCTTGGACCCATACTAGGTCACCCTTGTGTTATGGTAACCAGGCAAGGTCATCGCAAACATGATAATACAGCAAGACTGAGGCTAATTGTCGAAATCAACTATGTTCTGTTAACAGCTCTCAAGTGGGTTCTTCAATGTAGGTACTTTGACCGACTGACTGTTGCTGGTCAATAACTTGATCTGCCTTTGATGACCGGGGGAGAAATCTTCGAAAGATACCCGACTTTCTGGGGCGAAAGACATGTTATGTGTGTGGGATTTTTACGTGCTACCTAACCTAAACCACCCCCTCCCCTCCGTGTCATTCATCTCCTAACCCATTTATCACCTAACTTAACCGTGTTTTTCTGCGGAAGTCCTCATAGATACTTTTGCCGCTGGAGATGGCAGGATAATGCCGGCTCTTACCGGCTAAAACCCCATGGTGTTCCTTCTCACGCCTTGTGGCGGGGTGGCGGGAACGTATTCGCATTCATCCGCATCCCCGCTAGCGATAGTTCTGGTGGACGCCTCCATAGCCCATCATCCTTAAGGATTAAGCGCAACGCTAGGAAAACGTAGCACTTTTCTTCGCTTTGTGAGGCCGCTTTGCCCAATCCGCCATTCCGCTCGGGGGTAGAAGAATGTGGGCATACATTCTCCTTCTCCGTCCTGACTTTCTGCGACGGATCGGCTGAGACGAAGCGTCGCCTACCCTCAGCGGCTCCGGTACCTCCGTTTGCGAAATTACAATCTTGATACTGCAAGGCCGGTATACAAAGGTGGCGAAAGCCTACTTTTAAATTCGAAACCTTTCAGTCGCAGTAATAATTTCCCTAACATCCATTTTTCGGTCGCAGACACTTCAGAACTGCGCGAAGCCGAAAAAGTGCGTGCGTCGCAGGAGAAGGCTTTGGCGGCCCTGCAGGCTTATACGGCGGCGCACTCGCCCGACACGCCGGCCAAATTCGGGGAGTTGCTTCTGCGCATTCCCGAGCTGCAGAGGACCTGCCAGGTGAATATCGGCCTTAGGATGCCTTTACTTCTAGCCGCGGTTTGAAAATATCCCAGGGAACTGCCTCTGCGCATTCCCGAGCTGCAGATGAATATCGGCCTTAGGCTGTCTTTACTACTAGTAGCGGCTTAAAAATATCTCCGGGAGATGCTACTGCACATTCCCGAGAGTTTGCAGAGAAACTTCCAAGTGAATATAGACCTTAGGCTGCCTTTACTTCTATCCGCGGTTTGAAAATATCTCAGGGAGCTGCTACTACGCATTCTTGAAATTGCAGAGAAACTTCCAGGTGCATATCGGATTTAGGCTGCCTTTACTTCTAGCCGCGGTTTGAAAATATCTCAGGGAGCTGCTGCTGCATTTTCCCTAGCCACAGAGGACTTGCCTCGTAAAAACCGGCCTTCGGCTGCATTTACTTCAAGCCGCGGTCTAAATTTTCTGTCAGTGTTCCTCATCAGAGAGTGATTCTAACTCGGTTCTTTCCTCCCCCAGTTCTTCATGCAAGTCGGCAAGGAGATGCTGAACCCAGCAAACAAAAACAAAGATGGCGACGGACCCAGCTTCAACCTGCTTATGGAACTCCTCAGAGGTGACCATTGACTCAGCTTTCAACTACACACACTCTTTTAAAGGGAACTTCGCTATTCCGACGGCGAAACTCTGCGGTAAAATATGACAGCTATGTTCTTGCTTGAGAGGGAAGAGTATTCTGGGAATGGAATACCCTAAACCTTACACTATCTATCCTTGAAGAGTGACAGACCTCACCAACAAGGCGTAAGCGCATGGTCTAGGGGCAGACATGACAGATCCCACTGGAGTGAAGTGTTTCGTTAGCTAACAAATTATAGATAACCTTAAGATAAGCTAATACAGAAAAAAAGACGTAGGTACTGAATTTTGAAATGGCAGCATACGAATATTTTTAGATTCAGAACTGAAAAGTAAAATTTGGATTCTTCACGTCTAAAACAGTGGTATTTGGCAAAAAAATAATAATGTCAACTTAATTAACGTAAATATTTCATCATTGATTCCACTATACCTCAATAAAGAGAAGGAAATTATTTCAGATACTGAGAATAGTGCAAAAGAGAACATTGTACATTTTTTGCTGATATAATTTTGGTTTACAAAGCTACACCGATAAACTAGAACGAGGAGACGAACTTATGAGTTTCATTATGTACGTTTCAACAATTTTACAGTCTCTTGATAGCACTGAAAAAGTATTTTTTTAATAGGTAGAATAATAGAATAGTTCCGTAAGTGACAAGACAAATGCTTCCAGGATATTAGATAATAAAGAGCCTTACAGTGTTTATGTGATACCACACGATATTACCAATTACATTAGTCTTAAAAAATCTAGGAGTCATGCAACGCTAACTCTGCAGTGGCCTAAATGTAGTACACAAAAAAAAATTGTATATGGTATCCCCGAGTGAACGTGTGAAAAATGACCGCTTTTATCCCCACAGATTAAAAAGATAAATGTCAATAAGCCATGAACTAATCAAATTGGCATTTAATACCTACATACAATATGTGAAAATATTTAACGCTAATGGTGCACCTCAAAATTTAAACTGCTCTCAACAAGGAATATACGAATGACAAATAAATCCGAGGTGAAGATAAGGTTCAAATAAAAAAACTCCAACTGGGGAGTTACCGGAATTGAATATGTAGACCATTTTTATTAGTGAATGTTGCCATAATTTAAAACGTTTTAGGTTTCTATCTAATCCTGTTGCAAAGTTAGCTTCGCATCGGCCTTAGGACTTTTGTTTGTGCAAATGTCTGTAGATTCAATACATGTAACACTGTATTTACTGGGCGAATCGTTTTTGGACAAAGCATGGTTTTCTGTTTCCACACCAACGTACTTTTGACATAATTCTATACGAAACTGGATTCTTACCGCGGTTTATGAATTTATTTGAGTTCACTATATTTTTGCACCGTTCGTCGCTGGTAGACTCAGATCCATTTCTTTTATAAAAAGTATTATGTATTGTAAATGATTAGTACTGTCAAGTTTAGGCTAAAATCTTCATAAAATTGCCTTGATCGGAACTTATGAAAGACTGCCTCTAGGTTAGTCATTGATGTCATGATTAGATATTCTCAAGATACTGTAACATTCGCTTTGCCGCTGGTTTTACTCTAATAATAAGTGTTCTTGCAGTTCCGGCCTAGACCATTAAACCGTATTAAAAATCCACCAAACAATTGATGAAAACATTTAGTTAATAACATTAATTCATAACCTTTAGTTTTTATGTAAGAACAGGATTATAGAAGATCCAATAAAAAAACAAAAAAAAACACAAACCAGTAAAGATGCACATTAATGAAACTCAATTTGGTTTTCTTTTGGTTTTTGTCTGGGCCGAATCTTAAAATTGAAGATAAAATCTAGAAACAACACCTTTTTGTAGCTTCCTGTGCACTCACTACGCAATTACTCATATACAGGTGTACCAATACGTGAAATTTGAATGTGTTACTCTATCCAATACAAATAACTTTTATTATGAGACCAATTCGAAATATCGAAAAACAATGAATATTTTTTTAATTTTTTTTAATGCACTAACCCGTGCTAAGGACAATTTAAAAACCTATTTAGAATTAAAAAATCCCGGAGTGGGTAGAATTTTTAGCCTCTAAATAGGTTTTTAAAATGTATAATTATGTAATAAAAAAATTTAAAATAGCTGATATTTTTTTCGGTACATCAGACTCGCTTTCATAATTAAAGTTGGTTGTATTGCTGAGTAGAACAACTACCTTTGTAAAAAATCATGTGTGGCTGAACTCAAATGATCTAAATATATGACACTATTTATTTAAATTACACGCAAATGAAGTACATGCGAGTAGGTACTTTAAAATAATTAATTTAAACTGTGCCAATTTCATATATCAGTAGGTTTAAAAACGAAATGCATTTATTGTTATTAAACATAGTTATGAAACTGAGATTTTGCTAAAAATGCAGTATATCCAATATGCCAAAA
Source organism: Yponomeuta sedellus (assembly GCA_934045075.1). Classification (NCBI taxonomy): domain Eukaryota; kingdom Metazoa; phylum Arthropoda; class Insecta; order Lepidoptera; family Yponomeutidae; genus Yponomeuta; species Yponomeuta sedellus. Next base: position 4,513,006 of record OW203728.1, on the reverse strand, counting down.
GGGTTTTATATTGAATTATGGAACTTAAGACAATAGAAATAATAGAACTTTTCCTCGATACTTAATCAACAGACACTGCCATACTGTGCTTTTGTGCTTAGATATGTTTTAAATATACGTAAATAATACCAGGGAACAAGTAATTCTTCTTAACTTATAAAATATTAATTACACCTGTACTTTACTTATGTTTTGTACATAATGTATGTAATATTTATAAGTAATATATTTTGAATATGAATAGAATATTTCGAAATGTATTTTAATAATGTGTCTAAAAAGACGATATTTTTAAATGACCTTTTTATCAAGAAATATAGTTAAGTTGGCATCAAGTATTTGGCCAAATTAAAAAAGGTACTTTTGGATATCCGAACCCTTGCCTTTGCAAGCATTTATTTTATACAATCTTTTTAATATAAATTTATGATAGTTTTGTAACATTTTATATGAAGAAATAGGTATTTCATACAATAACCTATTTTCTATATTTATTATTATTTATAAAAAAAAGTATTTAAAAAATGTAGATCCCTAGGGAACGTTAGATGTATTGCCGTTTCTGATTAAGTTCCTGGCTATTATTATTTTGCATTGTATTTAACGATTTATTTAATTCTGCCAGAAGGTTTAACCTTCAGATTTTTACTCAATAGTAGATAACTAGAACTCATAGTTTTCAAAAAACTTTTATAATTTTTTAGAAATACAGGGTGTCTACTCATATTTGGGCTTTACACGCAACGTTTTTAAGAGATTTTTAATTCTCTCAAGATCTATAATTATGCAGTCCGAAGTGATTTCAAATTGCAGAAGATTCTGTATTAGAAGAACTATCGGTTTTCCTCGAAATTGCAATAAATATTTTTATTCGTTTTAAAAACTTAACATTGGTGCAATACAAAACAATTGTTATAATTTTCACAAAGCTAGATTGGGTTTTTATAATGCTTGTAGTTTTTTTTTGTTGTTAAAAAGTTTGTTTTTTTTTAAAGTTGTTCGATACAACATGATTGTATAAATATAAAACCAGTTATTCACTGCCGACATATTATTACTAAGTCTTTGCTAAGCAAAGCTCTAATTTAAGGTTTGATGCAATACATGTTTATAGGTACTATGTCAAATGATATTCTCATGTGTAGCGTAAGAACAAATGTTCCAACCTCTGTGAGCTACGCCAAGCTGTGCTGAGGTTTAAATCTCTTAAAAATAGATAGTTTTAATTTTAATCTTAGTAATGGACTTTTTTTAAAATAAACAGTTGCTATCTGTTCTTTAGTCACCCTATATCAATTAGTTTTTTAGGATATTTGTTTTAGGATTTGTCAAAAATCATCTTTATAATAATGTAAATAGTACAATTTTCAGCAGTGTTCAACTTTAACAATATTTTTTTGTAAGTAAGTTACCTAAGGGCACAAGTACTTCAAAGCTATTTTGTATTTCATTTTAAGTTGGTTGATTGTATTGAAGCTCATTATAGATTTAAGTTATTATAATTAAGTAATAATATTAAAATGACAATGTGCCACGATGTTACAGTTATAATGAAATGTAGGTAGGTACATACTATATGTAGTTTTTTTAGTAACATAAATCCGCATCCTTTGAGATTTTAGGGTAGGAGACCTTTTATTGTGATGACAATTTCCGTAGAATTGAAAAAATTGCCAGTAGTTTTTTTCCTTTGTGAGTCTTTTGTTCTGTGGCATCCAAATAGATGTAAATTCAATTACTGAACTGATATTTTTAAGATCCTATATCTAAGATTATAGACGTATTTTTATATTGAACAAGGAATGAGAGGTTTTGCGCGAATGGGACCGAATAATTTTTATATTAAAAATTACGAGGAAGGCAAAAATGGTGTATCGTCCAATATTTTGTACGATTGTGTTTCTATTCTTTTTTTGTTAAACGTAGTTATCTATGAATATAAGTATTATAATGATATTCTATCGTCTTATAGATTATAAAAAGATTTATATATATAGCGAGAAATAAATGCAATTTTGGAATACTTTTCGGTATTTAATTTCTGCATACCCCTCATGTATATTCACATCTATCCGAACCGTGAATATGACAACAGTAATAATTTAGGAGAACATCGTGTACGCCTAGGTACCTAGAAGCTTGAAATCAGTTAAAATTAGTCAGTAAAAATATTTTTTTTTCGATTATCAGTTCTTTTTTGGCCGGTTTTATTTTTTGGCGTTCATACCCTTCCTCTTCTTCTTCAGGCTATATTATGTAGTCCACTGCTGGACATAGCCCTCCCCTAATGAGCGCCATAGCGCCCTGTCTTCAGCTTGCCGCATCCTGCATATGCCGGCAGTTTTTCGCAGATCGTCCTACCAAGAAAAAAATATCTCATTAGATCCATAATGGATCTGGTCAATGGATCTACTGAGATTGAAGGTCATATTCATACCCTATTTGGTCGAATTATATCCATACGTCAACCAAATAGGGTGGGTATGTTTTACTTTTTTATCTTGTGCAAAGGACAAGATAAAAAAGTATCCTGAACCATAAAGCGGATACTGAATGCTGATGAAGCGAAATATATCTGTCAGGATCATGGCAAACGGCAGACCCTGGTCTGTGCCTGCCCCTACAAGATACAGGCGTTTTGGTAGTTTTTTTTTACAAAAAATTAGTGGATTTATTTTTATTCTTTATTCCGAGTAAGTTATCGACGGAAATAATCCACGTGGGTGTCCAGGCGGCAAAACTGAAGTGGAGCTGGGCTGGTTATGTCAGTCGAATGCACCCGAATAGGTGGGCGATACTCGCCACCGACTGGGTCCCACACGACGAACATCGAAATCGAGGCTGGCCTAGAAGACAGTGGAGACATCTCTCCATATCTCGACAACCATCTGCCGGACTGGTCTGAGGTGGCCCCGGACCGACAACTCTGGACTGAATTGGGGGAGGCCTTTGCCCAGCAGTAAGACACAAACACAGAAGCTACGTAAAAAAAATCCGAGTAAGAACTTCCCACAGCAGGCCTGTATGAAACTGGAAATCCTTACTGCAACTGACCGGGACCTCTCCCCATAAATTGTGTTACTACGTAATTTGCAGATGACACCTTAGTGATGTAGGTAAAGACGACGTAATAATATTAGACATAATTGGTTATTGATTACTAATGTCAAGATAAGTAGCGAAATGCAGTAATGAAGTAGGTACTTAGGTAATTAGGCGATTGCTTATCAATCTTGGTAAACCTAACTACACATAGACATCGGGGCTTTGGTACATACATAGGGGAGTTAATTACCTATATAGTTGTTCAATTGAATTTTATCGGTACCTCCAATCGTTGTTATTTACAGTCGGTTAGCTTTTAGAATACACCTCGGCTTCTATCGGATAGAATCGGATATATTCGTGTAATATAAATATCGGAACTAACATGACACTTAATTAAGAGTAACTTAGTATTTTTTAAGGTTAACACGAGCTCTAGACGAAGAGAGCATAAATCCGTATAAAAACAGTTTTAATTAAGAGTAACTTTTCAAAATAGTGAACAAAAGTTTTGTACAGAGCAGGAAGTAGTATTACACTCGTGTGCTTTCGGTGAAAACCGAAGCCTACTTTAGAGCCCGAGGTACCTATATTCTAAAAGCTAACTACCTCTGTCTCGTAGTCTACTTCGTAATAGTTGTACCATCAGCCAGTAGGGTTGCGCTGGATCACCTTAAGGTCTGTTCCCTGTAACGACGTCCAGATGATACCCAATAGGGTTTGCTTATAAAACAATGGTTTTTGGAGGTCGACCAAGCCCAGGGGGCGGGACTAGATCGTCAGGTGCAAGCTGCAAGCGAACAATTCTAAAAAGTGAAACCATCTCTCGAAGAGAGAGTGCTTAATCAAGGCAGGAGTTTAATCACCACGAGTGCCCACCGCGAATTCGCAATTAAAAGCGCTGAAGTATGAACATCTCACACACTCAGGTTTCCTCACGATGTTTTCCGTCACAATTAGCAAGTGGTATAGCTACTATAACTTCGCAAATGTACGTAACTTGTAAAACAAAGTCTTTGGTACGTGCAGGGATTATAACCCACGACCTCCCAAATGAGAAGCAGAATTTTCAATGCCGCTCTTTGAAAACAATAAAACCGACACTCTTTGAAAACAAATATATATCGACCATCTCTCTGGCGTAGCGGTTCGGCACACAGTCTGTAAAACCGAAGGTCTCGGGATCGATCCCCGGCCGGGTCAAACTGGAAAAGAGTTTGTCTCGGTTTGGGTGTTATCTATGTATTTATTATAGACTAGCTGACCCAACGAAATTCGTACCGCCTAACAGTCGAATCTTTAATTTTTTATTACTTTACTCTCCGTAAGAAGCATCCTCGTACTTCAAGGAATATTCTAAAAAAAGAATTAGAGTAATCGGTTCAGCTGATCTCGTACTTTGCGCTTACCAACACATTCAGCGATTCATTTTTATAATAGGTACCTATAGATATAGATATTAAATCCATCGTCGAGTTAGCACACATAAGTCATTAATTGTACTTAGTATAGGGCTATCGAGAGTTATGTACCTAATATGTCCATGAATAGAGCGGTGGTAGCGGAGCGGTGTATAACACCGGCTTCTCAATCGGGAGGTCGTGGGTTCGAACCCCGGCATGTACCAATGACTTTGTTTTCTAAGTTATGTAGATTTGTGAAATTATAGTAGCAATACTACTCGCTGGCGGTGGAGGAAAACATCGTAAGGAAACCCTAGTGTCTGAGGTGTTAGAGTACCTCAGCGCTTGCTACGTACAATGGCCCAACTATGAGGCTAAGTGCGGAAATCTCAGGTCTATGTCCATGAATATTCATTTATTATTATTATATAACGAGGAAACCTGCATTTTTAGGACCATTTAGTTGACACCCTCGGTAACACTGGTGAAGGTCTTTGCGTTCCAGTTCCGAAGGTAGGTATTTGATATATACCTAATTTAGCGCGAGGTTGCGCTTATTAGTGCCCGCATAGAGAAACCACACAAAGACAGATTGAGTCGCTTGGGAATGCCCGCGCGACGCACTCTTGGGACGATTGGGAGTGCCCGCAAAGGCTGGGGCCCGGATGGAAAATGCCACTATACCTCTGTGGCCAGTCCGACGCTCAATAATACGCATATAATTATGCCGATTTGGCTACCAACTTGTTGCCTCAATTTGGTAGCTCGGCTTGCGGTTCGAGATAGAGAACGCTTTTTCTTTAATAAAAAAATGAATCGCTGAATGTGTTTGTAAGCGCAAATCTCGAGAGCAGCTGAACCGATTTCGCTGATTCTTTTTTTTAGGATATTCCTCGAAGTACGAGGATGGTTCTTAGGGAGAGATAAAATAAAGAATCGACTGTTAGGCGGTACGAAGTTCGCTGGGTCAGATAGTCTATAATAGAAAAATGAATCGCTGAATGTGTTGGTAAGCGCAAATTTCGAGAGCAGCTGAACCGATTTCGCTAATTCTTTTTTAAAATATTCCTTGAAGTACGAGGATAGTCTTTCGGAGAGAAAAATAAAAAAATTAAAGAATCGACTGTTAGGCGGTACGAAGTTCACTGGGTCAGCTACACAGATATTTCTTAACCTATCTATATCTCTTAAGGCCCGGCCAAACCAACGCGTCCAGCTCGCGTCCGCGGTGGCGTGCGCGGTAGCGATCAGTTGTTCCGTACGAACTTGTACCGACGTGTCCACATTGAGGCGTCCTCTGTTTGGCCGCGGCGTCCCGGTGCAGCGTCTACACGCAGCGGTGGCGATCAGATCGCGCTTGTTACATTAGGACGCTGCACGCAGCTATTTTTGTTGGAAAAAACTGTGTTTTTTAGTTTTTAATGTATTCATGATGGCACAGTCGTTCTTCTGGTGATATTGGAGTGCGATAGTTCTTCAATTTTACTTTCTGTATCAGAGAGCATTGTAGTTAATGACGTGACTCCAGCCTGGTGAACGCAAGAACAAACGCGACAGTGTGAACAACTTTTGCACGCGCAGTTATCGCCACCGCGCACTCCACCGCGGACGCGAACTGGACGCCTTGGTTTGGCCAGGCCTTTACTAATTCTATTAGTGCCCGCATGTGCATCGACATTAAACATATGTTAAACATAGGTTGGGTAACTCACATTAGTCAAGCCACAGCAAAAGCACAGCAAAATGAAAACGAAAACGTATAAAAAAATAAATAAATAAAAATGAACACAAGTAAATCTGGTTACAATAAGTAAAAACAATAAGCACAAACTAAGTTAAATGAGTAGAATCCGAGTCTAAAAGAACTAAGTTACATAAGTAGAGCCACCAGTCTAACAGAACTAAGTTAGATAAGTAGCGCTAGCAGTCTAACAGAACTAAGTAACATAAGTAGAGCCACCAGCTAACAGAACTAAGTTATATGGGTAGAGCCCTCAGTCTAACATAACTAAGTTACATAAGTAGAGCCGCCAATCTAACATAACAAAGTTTTATGCATAGAGCCACTAGTCTGACAGAACTAAGTTACATAAGTAGAGCCACTAGCTTACATAACCAAGTTATATAGGTAGAAGCCTTTAGTCTAACAGAACTAAGTTATTTGAGTAGAACCCTTAGTCTAACAGAACTAAGTTACATAAGTAGAGCCACCGACTGGTGGCTTTACTTATGTAACATAACTAAGTTATATGAATAGAGCCACCAGTCTAACAGAACTAAGTTACATAAGTAGAGCCGCCAATCTAACATAACAAAGTTTTATGCATAGAGCCACTAGTCTGACAGAACTAAGTTACATAAGTAGAACCACTAGCTTACAGAACCAAGTTATATAGGTAGGGCCTTTAGTCTAACATAACTATGTTATTTGAGTAGAACCCTTAGTCTAACAGAACTAAGTTACATAAGTAGAGCCACCAGTCTAACAGAACTAAGTTAGATAAGTAGCGCTAGCAGTGTAACAGAACTAAGTAACATAAGTAGAGCCACCAGCTAACAGAACTAAGTTATATGGGCAGAGCCCTCAGTCTAACAGAACTAAGTTACATAAGTAGAGCCGCCAATCTAACATAACAAAGTTATACAAATAGAGCCACCAGTCTAACAGAACTAAGTTACATAAGTAGGGCCACCAGTCTAACATAACTAAGTTATACGAATAGAGCCACCAGTCTAACAGAACTAAGTAACATAAGTAGCGCCAGCAGCTAACAGAACTAAGATATATGAATAGAGCCACCAGTCTAACAGAACTAAGTTGCATAAGTAGCGCCAGCAGCTAACATAACTAAGATATATAAATAGAGCCACCAGTCTAACAGAACTAAGTTACATAAGTAGAGCCACCAGTCTAACATAACTAAGTTATACGAATAGAGCCATCAGTCTAACAGAACTAAGTTACATAAGTAGAGCCACCAGTCTAACATAACTAAGTTATACGAATAGAGCCACCAGTCTAACAGAACTAAGTAACAGTAGCAGAGCCACCAGTCTAACATAACTAAGTTATACGAATAGAACCACCAGTCTAACAGAATTAAGTTACATAAGTAGCGCCAGCATCTAACAGAACTAAGATATATGAATAGAGCCACCAGTCTAACAGAACTAAGTAACATAAGTAGCGCCAGCAGCTAACAGATCTAAGATATATTGATAGAGCCACCAGTCTCACAGAACTAAGTTACATAAGTAGAGCCACCAGTCTAACAGAACTAAGTTACATAAGTAGAGCCACCAGTCTAACATAACTAAGTTATACGAATAGAGCCACCAGTCTAACAGAACTAAGTTACGTAAGAAGCGCCACCAGTCTAACAGAACTAAGATATATGAATAGAGCCACCAGTCTAACAGAACTAAGTTACATAATTAGCGCCAGCAGCTAACAGAACTAAGATATATGAATAGAGCCACCAGTCTTATAGAACTAAGTTACATAAGTAGCGCCAGCAGCTAACAGAACTAAGATATATGAATAGAGCCACTAGTCTAACAGAACTAAGTTACATAAGTAGCGCCAGCAGCTAACAGAACTAAGATATATGAATAAAGCCACCAGTCTAACAGTACTAAGTTACATAAGTAGCGCCACCAGTCTAACAGATCTAAGATATATAAATAGAGCCACCAGTCTAACAGAACTAAGTTACATAAGTAGAGCCACCAGCTAACAGAACGAAGTTACATAAGTAGAGCCACCAGTCTAACAATACTAAGTTACATAAGTTGCGCCAGCAGTTTAACAAAACAGAGATACATAATTAAAGCCATCAGCAGAAAGTCAAAGCAAACTCATTTAATTTGCTAAGTCGGTAAGTCGCAGGTTTGATCCACACTGGGGGCGCCGTACATTTGTTCAAATGGCCTCAGTATATTTCCATGTTTGTGATGTCTTTGACTGGTAACTAAGGAACAGGGTATCCCAGTTTGGGACTAGGACAAATGATGGTGTTGTGTGGAAGCTATTTATGTTTTCTATCTGCTACATAACTGTACATACTGACTATACAGTTTTAAGTACCTACCTACGGTGAATAGTTAATTAGCATATCTACTGTGATCTGGCAATAACTCCCATCTAATTTTTTTGGAAAACAGTTTTTGACTTTGTCATATATATCGACCGCCGTCGTTACATTTTTACATGTGTTTGAAAATTGCCGAATATTCTATAAATTACTAGTACGTTCTTTATCTATATTGTAATGCTTATGGCATTAAGTTCGCCGCATTGTACGATTTTATGGTGCAAAAAAATAATAATTCCATAGAATGTAACGTTGCCTTAGCAAAGGGCAAAATAAAAAGTATCCGAAGCAGGTGTGCTTGCATGCAACGACTAATGAACTTTGATGGAGCGAAGATGATCTGTCAGGGTCGTGGCAAGTGGCAGTCTCTGGTCTCTGTCTACCCTTCTGGGATACAGGCGTGAGGTTATGTTATGATTCAAAGTTGCCAAATTAGAGATAGGACATATTGACAGGTCGTTATACGTAAGTATCTAACGAAGTTATGCTGTTTCATATAACTATTGCCGGTGATTATAATATATATAGCTATTTTATACAATCCCAGAGCATAACACAATACCTATGTAATGTTTGTAATAGATAAAGAAAATCATAATGTGTAGGTACTTCACACATTGCCTGTACTTCCCGGGTATTGTACACATTGCCTAGTTCTTGTACAGAATACCTGTACTGTACACATTGCTGGTAACATAGACACACATATCGTAGGTACTCAATTTTCTCGTTGTCAGACAGACAAACATCTCTTATGAATTTTAATAGTGTATGTACATTTGTAAGAGTCGCCATGTCATCGAAAAATACCCATCAATCCTGCGCTATCGGTTCGAATAGCGTCTTGCAGATATCGAGTGATTAATGGTAGCCCTTATAAATTAATGCTAATGACAACAGTAATTAGTCGATAGCAGGATGATTGGCAAACTGGTGGTGATCTGTGGCCTGGTGGCGGCGGTGGCAGCCACCCCATCTGTGGTTCGGAGTTTGGAGGAGGTTCAACAGTTTAGATCCTTCCTAGAGAACACTAAAACTGGTACGTAAACAGATTTTTCACGCCCCCACCCCCATGTCGGAAAGAGTATTTTTGCTCTTCTATATCTGAGTGCAAAAGCCGTTTTTACCCGCTAGTTGCCCGCTAGAGGATAAAGTAAATCGAATTTAGAACATTCAAAACATTGAACCTATTTACTTCAACCTCCGTGGTGCTGAATTGATCATACAACCTTTTTATTTTTTTTGTTAAAAGCTCACTCTTAACCAACTTTTTTTTATTTGCTTTGCATTCAAAGTTTTGAATTCTTCGATTGGTCGATCATCCAAATTGAGCACGCGGTTAAAAAGCAACCTTGCACTCTTGTATAACAAATAAGAATTTTCATTAACAGTCCTCGTAAGTAAGTAGCTCTTTGATCTCTAGGGATGAAAATTTATTTAAATATCGTATGTGAACATTTCTAATAAAAGTTCCAATCACATCCTAATTAGAGATACTAGGTACGTATTCCAATTAGTACATTTAAGAAGCAGTTGAAAGAGCACTATTTATCTCTATCATAACTTTGAGCTATATGTTTACCTATTATTTTCTATATATTTTATTTATTTATATATACAGGTATTTAGTTTATGTAGTGTATTATTTCTGCTTAGGTTATTGTTAAGGGTTTTTGCAGTCTATGTAGTTTATTTTGTACACGTATATAGACCCGTTTTTTACTGCTGCTCCGACTCTCCAAGGTTTGCTGGAAGAAACCTCTTACAGAGATAATCTCGCCTTTGTACATGTTATTTCTTATGTAATGTCCTATTTAATGTTTCGTGTGCAATAAAGTATAATATAGTTCCAGTTATCAGAAAATATTATATTAAGCCGCTGGGGGATGCTAACTAGTGCTACCAATGGAATACAAATCATAACTTATTTTATAAAACGATTTTTTCAAAAAGCAAACATTCTAAATCTTAACCACTATAACCACTATTTTTCAGAACCTACAGTCTAGCGGCCTTATTAAAAAAGGTTATGAGCTGTGTATACAGCCGTTATGCCAGGTCTGAGAAACTCGTTATTTGTACGGTAAATGCGACTAAACCAGTTTAAATTGATATAGGTCAAATAGTTATTCAGAGTGTATAACTTATTTATTAATAAGGCCGTAGGAGTCTACAATCGAGAGCTACAGTCTAGAAGCAACAACCTAGGACTTTAATCGATTTCCACCAAAAACAGTCGTTTTTATCTGTTTTACATGCCTAATAAATGAAATAAAGAAAGTGATAATTCACTTCTTTTTTTACTTTTTCCTTAGTACAGTATTTTGCACTATTGTCGCCATAAAAAAATAACATTATTCCAAACACCTGGAAAGAAGCACAAGTCACCCCTCTACCAAAGAAATCCCACCCCACCTCCTTTTCCGATTACCGTCCTATCTCCATACTGCCATTCCTTTCAAAAGTCCTAGAGCGCCTTGTCCACCATCAACTCAGTACTTTCCTAAATACGAATCACCTCTTCAATCCTCTCCAATCAGGCTTCCGTGCTGGGCATAGTACTGTGACTGCGCTTATTAACATCACCGACGATATACGGCTTGGTATGGAGAACGGTAAGCTAACTGTCCTCACGCTGCTGGATTTCAGCAATGCCTTCAACATGGTGGACTTTGACATCTTGTTGGCGATATTGCGTTCTCTTAACATATCTCCAACGGTTATTGACTAGTTTCCTAGTTATCTACACGGGCGCCGGCAGCGTATACGCATTGATAACTCCTATTCTACCTGGTGTGCTACAACTGCCGGTGTCACACAAGGTGGCGTGTTGTATCCTCTTCTTTTTGCTATTTTCATCAACGGTATTTCCGAAAATCTCACTTCTTCCTACCACCTTTACGCAGATGACCTCCAGATTTACAACAATCTCCTGTGAATGATCTACATCTCGCAATCGAAAAAACCAACACAGATCTCACTCATATTTTAGACTGGAGCAGATCGTACGGCTTAAAAATAAACCCAAGCAAGACTCAAGTCATTGTAATAGGCAGCGCAAAAATGATTTGGAAGGTAAACTTTGAACATCTTCCACGAATTAAATTTGACAGCGTTCAAATCCCATATAGTGAGAAGGTGAAGAACTTGGGGATCATCATTGACAGGTGTTTGTCCTGGTCGCCACAGCTAGTGGAGGTGAGCCGGAAAATGTTCGCTTCAGCGGCTTCTCTGAAAAGGTTACGTAATTTCCTGCCAACTTCGACCAAGATTGCGCTTGCCCAGTCTCTCTTACTTCCTATCCTCGACTATGCTGATGCCAGCTATCTTGACCTTACCGAAGAGCAACTAAATAAACTTGAGCGCCTCCAAAACTTCTCTATCCGGTTCATATTTGGCTTGCGAAAATATGACCATATCTCCGAATATCGCTTAAAACTCAAGTGGCTCCCTATCCGCCTCCGTAGGAATGCTCATATTCTTTCCACTCTCTATTCGGTGCTGTTCAATCCAGCCACATCTCTGTATCTCAAAACTAGCTTTGAGTTTTTAAGTGATACGCACAGTCGGACTTTGCGATCCGGTCACAATCGATTGCTGAAGACACCAAGTCATTCGACAAGGTTCTTCAGCCAATCCTTTACTATCACAGCTGTCCGCCTGTGGAATGATCTTCCCTTGGACGTAAGATTCTCACCGTCCCTGCCAATATTTAAAAACAGAGTGCATAACCACTATTTTTCCTTAATGTAAGTTTTTTATTTGTATTTGTGAAATCCCTTTCTAGTATTATGTAGGTATATTCTTCGTTCATGTCCTATGTTTTTTTTCCTTGTGTATGTTTATTTTTATTTGTTTCATATTTATGTACCGTTTATGTATGTGTATCAATTTCATATTTATGTATCGTTTATGTATGTGTATCAACTATAAAATAATATGTTATCTAATATTGTTTAGTTGCGCCGACTACCCGTATTTCAGTTTCAGTTTCTGATTTTCCGTCAATGGTTGTCTGGAAGAAATTACTTTTAGTAATAAGGCCGCCACTTGTACTGTACTGTTATTTTATAAGTCTCTTATGTAATCCTTGGTGTACATGCAATAAAGAATATTATATCCATCCATCCATCCATCCGTCCGTCCGTCCGTCCGTCCGTCCGTCCGTCCGTCCGTCCGTCCGTCCGTCCGTCCGTCCGTCCGTCCATCCATCCATCCATCCATCCATCCATCCATCCATCCATCCATCCATCCATCCATCCATCCATCCATCCATCCATCCATCCATCCATCCATCCATCCATCCATCCATCCATCCATCCATCCATCCATCCATCTATCTATCCTTGCCATGTCCAATAGAAATAAGGCTGTAAACTATACTAATTTTGTTCATATTTCATCCTCTTGTCAGTGTTGGTACCAAAACGGTTACGTGTATAACATGCGATTAATTGAACCAGGAACCTGATACTAAAGAGAATAAAATAACTTCCTATTTCCAGACGATGGCCAGTTCATCAGCCGCGTCTCGTCCCAACCCCTCGCAAACGCAGAGGAGCTCAGCGGGAAGTACCAGGGCGACATAATCCTGGACGACTTCATGATCGACACCATGGTGCAGGAGTACGCGATGGGCCGTAACGCCTATACTTGGCCCGACACCTGGTGGCCCAACGATACGGTTGTCTGGGAGTTCGGCGAGGGCGAGTTTGGTAAGTTTTAGGACAGTCCAATACATAAGTCATCTCTTCGGTGAGTTTTAGGACAATCCAACACATAAGTCAACTGTTGGGTGAGTTTTAGGACAATCCAATACATAAGTAAGAGTAAGAGTAAGAGTAAGAGTAAGAGTAAGAGTAAGAGTAAGAGTAAGAGTAAGAGTAAGAGTAAGAGTAAGAGTAAGAGTAAGAGTAAGAGTAAGAGTAAGAGTAAGAAATGTTTATTCATAAACCATAACACCAAATAGACCATACAATAGAGACTTAAATCGCACTTAATCACGTTGCAAAAATCTTTTACCGGCTAATATCACTTTTTCAGTAACAGCCTGATAAAACCAGCTTGAAAAACTATGTTGTGTCTGTGTCTGTTGTGGTACGTATATTATATTTCTTACTGTTTATTGGATAAGGACAATGGACAAATGCAATACTAATCTTAGAGTTAACTTGATCATTCTAAACTCTGTTTCTGGTATTAGTAAGCGTTGAACTGATTTTGGGCTCCGTACATATTTATCTAAATAATTTTAATGTTAATATGTATAATTTGCCTAAGTCTGCGGAGGAACGGCACGAAGTTTAGTAATGTGTAATTTTATTAATTTACACATGTAAGAGCATGTTTCCATGTATCGTCACGGGTCTTTGTGCTGCTGTGATACTCGTGACTGTCTCTCAAAAGGGGCTGGCTGAAAACCAGCGTTGCAGATTTTATCTGTAGCACATGCTGAGCCCAGTCACCTTTTTATATCCAGGACACACATTGCCGCACTTACTGATTGAGAATTTTGATCGAGAATTGCATGTTTCTTGAGGCAAGTGGATTTTAATCAAAATTGGGTGTAAATCTTAATTTCAACCAAATATTTTAATGTGTTTGGTGTATGAGTTTTCTTTTTTTTTTTTTGTGTTTAGTATTAATTTCATACAAATGTTTAATGTGTGTCTTGTGTATGAATAAAGCATTATCATATCATATTATCATATTATATCAATATGAATGGCAACATAGAACTGAAGATTTAAATACTTACACTTAACTAACATAGACTGTAATAATATACTAGACTAACATGCAGACACAAACAGTTTATAACTATTATAATATTACATAGGTTGATGCCAATGTGTGTTATGGTTATAAAAAGGCCGCTGTCTCAGCATATTGTCACGGGTTATGAACCCGAGACCACTGGTTTTCTGACAGGGCCTGCACGTGACGACACGAGAAATCACGACAGATACGAAAAACACTTAAATGCAATAATATAACCTTATCATTCATATAATACGTACAACAACGGTTGCACAAAAGCACAGACAACAAGATACTATAATTATTTATATTTTACATTAATACAAAGGTCATGTAAGTGTTCCGTGTACATTATGAATCCGTCTATTCATCGATTTCAATCCAGATAATATACAGAATCAAATTTTTAGCCAATATACATTTAAGGCTAAGGCTAAAGGGGTGGTTAGGCAATAACCTACACAACACGAGAACTCGTCCAGTGAACTTCGGCAATTCGTCTGATGAGATGCTTGAAAGAGATGCCTTATTAAATTAGCAAATACAACAAATAATTACAATAGAGAGTAAATAATCCCATGCAAGTGAATAAATTATAATAAATAAATAAGATGTATTTACCTACATTAATTAATTTAACAGTATTTACATATATATATATATATATATATATATAGCTTTAACTTGAAAGTGTATTTTGACTTTAGATTACGTACAGGTGGAGGAATATTATTCCAGCACTTCGAGGCAGCGTACCTAAAGCTGCCTCTGAAAGCTGCCGTTTTGTGCTCGGGGCATAGAATACATTCCAGTTTTCCTGTACGTTGACTATACGATGAGGTAGACCATTCTAGCTTATCATATAGATACCTAGGAGACCTCATCTTGACCACGCCGAACATCAGACATCCCAAGTGATACTTCAATCTACTCTTCATATTCAGTATATTTGCGCGATTAAGAAACGGTGTAATGTGTGTACGCGGTGGTATGCGAAAACAGAACCGGGCACAAGCGTTCTAAGTCATCCATTCAGTGAGATTTAGGACAATCCAATACATAAGTCATCTATTCGGTGAGTTTTAGGACAATCCAATACATAAGTCATCCATCCAGTGAGATTTAGGACAATCCAATACATAAGTCATCTATTCGGTGATTTTTAGGAGAATCCAATACATAAGATAAGATAAGAATATTCTTTATTGTACACACCAGAAAATAATTACAGAGACAAATAATTACATACGTCATACTCAGATAACTTTTGGTGGTAGACCAGTGGGTAGAACAATGGATTCGGAAGCGGGAGTTCCATGGTCCATTCCCAGTGGGAGCATGCACCTATGATGGTGTTTATTTTTAAAAATTACGAACATCTGCGAATTTTTAGTAGCGATACCATACGCTAACGGCGAAGGAAAACATCGTGAGGGAACCCACGGTTTGGCTGGCTCGACACATTTTGAGGTGTATTTTGTGTGGGCTATACAGTATCTGTTACATGAATACAAATGTTGATGAAGCGAAAAAAGGAAAAAATGCCACTAGCTGTTGTAACGAGTTGGTCACCGATCCAGCACCTGACCGCGCCTGTTGTTGCTTAACCGAAGTGATTGATTCCAATCGCTCGGTTCCACTAGGCTACGAGCGCTTCCACATCACGCGCACCAAATCCTGAATAATTCGATCAATTAGAACTCTTCTGAAACTTTGTTCCAGGCCCACTGCAGCAGGCCGCCATCATCGCTGGCATTGCGGACCTTGAGCTTCACACCTGTATCAAGTTCAGGCAAAGGGAGCCCGAGGACACAGTCTATGTCCGTCTCACCGTGAGTGCTTTTACGATAATTATTCAAACCTGCACAATCCTCGTATCTCGTTTTGTTAAAGGGCCGACCCGGAGATCAGCCTCGGACCTATGATTTATCCGACCTAAAACTTGACATTGACCTAACCTCCTCTAAAATTAGCTTGTAGGCACTACTGGGTGCTATGGTAAACTAAGCTTCTATACCTACCTACTGAATATCGATAGCAACCCTTGTATGTCACCACTGCTGGGGCACAGGTCTCTTCATGCATCACAGGAAGGTTAGTCCATACTCCACCACGGGGGCCAAGTCCGGGTTGTGGAGGATTGTAAGACAGTAGCGGGCCTTAATGTCAGAAGTTATCAAGCCGCCCATAAGGCCTGACATGGCTTTACGACTGTCATTACATGACAGCATGTCTTTTACTTATTGAACTCCATACGTTTCACACCACCCTCATCCACCTAGGGCGCCGCGAATGGGTGCTACGCCAACGTCGGCTACTGGGAGTCCCGCGGTGTCCACACGCTCAACCTGGCCCGAAACACGCCTGGTCTGGGCTGTTTCCGCCACGCCACCATCGTCCACGAGTGGTTGCACATCCTGGGCTTCCTCCACATGCAGTCCACGTGGAACCGTGACGAGTACGTGAGGATCGCCGAGGAGAACCTGCTGCCCGGTAATTGAACAAAAAGATAGAAAGAAAGTTGTTCTTAGCGCTAGAATGTCTGTGAAGGAGAGCTGTGGCACTCGAATGTCGCTAGAGATAGAGTCAGCCCAAGGCAATACTAGCAAGTGACAGTTCTAACCTCAGATCTGTGATCTGAGGTTCTAACTATGACAGGGGTATGGTCACGTTGTGTACCAAACCCTTAAATAAAGATTAAAAAAAAAAAACTATGACAGGGGCAGAAATTTGTGGTAGTATTCGTAGTTTCAAAAACCTCATCATCATCTTCATCGTCATCAGCCCACCGCTGGGTATATAAATCTTTTTCCCCAAATGCCATCTCTCACGGTCCCTTTGCCATCCCTATACACAGGGACCCTCCGCCGACTCAATTATATCGTCGGACTATGGGGAATTGTAGGAAGTAGAATTTATTTAATTAAAACTGTTTTTATTCGGATTTATGCTCGTTTATTACATTTTTACGATTTTCCAACGTTTCGGCACTTTTTCAGGTGCCGTGGTCCCGGATGACCGGAAGTAATTTTATTGATAGAAAATTAAATACTATAGAATTTATTTAATTTTCTATCAATAAAATTACTTCAATGACAACCCTTTGTTGTATGTCCCCACTGCTGGAACACTTTCTGTATCGCAGGAAGGTTAGGCCATACTCCACCACGGTAGCTGAGTCCTGATTGGTGGAGGCTTGCAAGACTAGAGGCTGGGCTCACCGTCAGAAGTTTTCAAGCCGCCCTAGGGCCGCTGACTTGGCTTAACGACTGTCGACATCTATCGAATTAAGGTTTAATTTAGACATAATTGTTAATGCTGAAGCAGAGAAAATATTTTTTTAACGCTACGATACCTCATACGTGCCCCTATAATAGGCTGTTAGTTTTTAGAATATACCTCGGCTAGCAGAAATATCAGAATTAATATGACACTTAATTTCGTACATTAATTAATTAGTTAATATTAATTAATATACCGAGCAGGAAGTAGTATTACACTCGTGTGCTTTCAGTGAAAACCGAAGCCTACTCTAGAGCCCGACGTACATTCTAAAAGCTAAAAGTCTATACCACAATTTAGTTTCCCAGCTTCTAACCAAATATTAAAAATAATTGTGTATATTACAAAAACAAAAAGTAATAATACCGTACTAAGTTTATAATACTAAAACTTACCTACCTATTAATTAACCTACGACTCAGACGTACCAAATTACATTACATTACATTTACAAACAAGCACATACATTGCTTCTGGCCCCACAATAGGATACCCTGTGTCGTGGGAATCAGAAACAACGACGTCAAAACATGTAAACCGAGGGTTTTTTTTTTGTCTCCAGCCGGGATTCGAACCCGGAACCTCTTGCATGGTAGGCCGATGCGCTACCGCTACGCCACAGAGGTCGTCACAGAAAAAAAATTTAAAAGCGGTGGCTTCACCGCTTTCAAGATTTTTAGATCGTTTCGAAGGAGTTCCATAACCAAGACGACATTTTTATATATTAGCATGAGGAAAAAGGAAATATTATATGACATACATCAACCTAACAGGGCGAGCAAGCACTGCGAACTCCCGACGAAGTATTTTAACTCTTAAGATGTACCAACATAACGTTCCTTTCCGCCAGGCACCGAGCATAACTTCGACATCTACACCTCCGACCTAGTGGACAACTTGGGCGTGGAATATGACTACGTGAGCTGCCTCCACTATGGCGCCTACGCCTTCACGTCCAATGGGGAGAGGACAATCATTGCTTTGCAGGTGCGCCTTATAAGTTTCTTATCTAATTCTTTCTTATAATATTCCTTGAAGTACGAGGATGGTTCTTACAGAGAGAAAAATAAAAAATAATTAAAGAATCGACTGTTCGTGCGGTACGAAGTTCGCTGGGTCAGCTAGTCTATAATATATAAATGAATAGCTGAATGTGTTGTTAAGCGCAAATCTCGAGAGCAGCTGAACCGATTTCGCTAATTCTTTTTTCAGAATATTTCTTGAAGTACGAGGATGGTTCTTACGGAGAGAAAAATATAAAAAAATGGAGAATCAAGAATCGATTCTTCGGCGCTACGAAGTTCGCTCGGTCAGCTAGTTAAGTATAATTATGAGTTACTAGCTGCTCCGGCGAACTTCGTACTGCCACAGAATCCGTTCAAACGATTCTTGTTACCATGGCAACGCAATCTTTAGTATCCTTAACATACTATACTTAATCACATCACAATAATATAATACAGGCGAAAGTTTGTGAGTGTGTATGTTCGTTACTTCTTCACGTCTAAACAGAAAGAAAGAAAACATTTAAATTGCCACAAATGCACACACATAAAAAACAACACACTAATGACAGATGGAGCGATTTTAATTAAATTTTGTATGGAGTTAGCTCCCACCCTGGATTAACACATAGACTACGTTTTACTGCGGAAAATATCTTATTCCCATGGGAAAACTGATAAACCGCGGGTAACACCGCGGGGCACAGCTGGTAGTATTGTAATAATAATCTACCAAAAACTGCAAAAAGCCACTATAAACACTTGTATCTTCCGAAAGTTCTTCGGCAACGACGAGCTCTAAAGTATTTGCAATAAATGCACTTGGCTTTGGCCCGTGCCGTCTTGTACCTCTGTTAAAAGAGTGATAACTTAAACAAAAATATAAGAGACTACGTAGGTTATAATAATAAAAATAAATAAAACTTTATTTCAGACATGTCCATATCACGCACAGGCAAATTATACAACCGAACTACATAAGTAAATAATAAAGTAGGATTAGAGTTAGTGGCCTAACCTTCCTGCGATGCAGAAAGAGACCCAGCAGTGGGGACATACAAAGGGTTGATATCACCACTAACACTTAAACCCCTCCTACACCCACAGGAGCATGAGGGCGATATGGGCCAGCGGATCTACATCACGGATAAGGACTGGCTACGCGTCAACCGCCACTACAACTGCCCCGGCGCTTGGGACTGACCTGACCGGGCTGTTGGAAATAAAAGACTTATTTGGCGAGAGAAAGTTGGAGTTTTTAATTTTTTTTTTCACCAGCTTTTCAGTCAACCTCCTAAGCCCTGGCGTCATCATCATATATAAGATTCTTAATTCAAATCCAATGAACTTTAACTAGAAGACCTGGAAAGCTTACTGTTTAGCGTTACCAACTGTTCTCTAAAATATTGTAGTCATTAGATTCTTTAGAAAAAAAACTCTTTCCAAAATGAAAGTTTTAGGAGATTCGGAGTAATTATTACTGCTGCTCCGACTCTCCAAGGTTTGCTGGAAGAAATCTTTTACAGAGATAAGCTCGCCTTTGTACATGTTACTTCTTATGTAATGTCATGTTTAATGTTTCGTGTCCAATAAAGTATAAAAATAATATTTTTTACCTCCTTTATTTAGGAGGTTAATTAGCGCTAGTTAAATTGGCCAGTTGTTACTTAACTTAAGTGATTGAATCCAATCAATCGGTTCGACTAGGCTACGAGTGGAGCGCTTCAAGATGAAAAATAATGGAGGGGAAAGGAAAGGAAGTCTGATTAGAAGATTTCAGGCGCCTCCTTCTAAAACCGTGCGCAATAAAACGCCATCCGAATAGCGTTGGAATCAAAAACATGCCCAAGTATTTACAAAACACGCCGCTGTGTTTTTTGTGTGTATTCCTTTGAACGATTCCCCGAGGAGTAATGCTGGGGTGCAGACCTCCATGTTGTGACACATTTGTCGGTGACAATTCTACTAAGAAAATAAACGAATAACCGTCCACAAGACTGAAAGGGTGAGCTTGATGCTAATGAAGAAACTCCTCTAGTATTTTGCAAGGCTAATTTGGAAGTGGCCTTATCCTAGGCTAGTATAAGTATATCTAGGTACTACAGATTTAAAATGAATCTGCTAATGATTTGAAACTAATGTTTATGGTATCTCTAGGAGCGGCATTGTGAAAGTATAACTAGGTCAGGAGCATTCCCCACTGTGCTATATGGACACGCATGGCTCATATATAGCACAGACCTGTGTGTAACTTATGTATCACTTAATACATGCATGGGATATTAAATTTTTATTCAGATAAAAAGTTAAGAAACAAAATCTACGTGCGATGTGCGAGAATTTGTATTGCTGTACTTTCAACGCGTTGATGTCTTTTATACGTACAACAACATTACTAATAGCAAAGAAATCAATTAAAATTTTTTTTGGTTATGCAAAATTCTAACTAAGCAATAATTACGTAAGCAATAATTAGAGATCACTTTTAGTGATAAGGCCGCCGTCTGTACTCTTAGCTAAAGAAATAGCTGAGTAATTTCCATTTATATGTACAATAAAGTGTTCTCTATCTATCCATCTACACGACAAGTATGGACATGGTAATAAATACGGATATGGTGGTAAATCCAGTCCAGTCCATTACAGTCCAGACGTAGATAGCGCAGTTTTACGGATTGCAAAGATGGTAATAAAAATTAAAGGCTCAGCTCTCGTCACGGTAGTACTTAATAGTAATAATAATAATAATAATAATATTCATGGACATATTACACAGATCTCGTTAGCCCTATACTAAGTACAACTAAATGACTTGTGCTAAAGGTGCTAACTCGACGATATATTTAATACAATAAATACATAGATAACATCAAAGACCCAAGACAAACTAGAAAAGTTCGTTTCCTAGTTTGACCCGGCCGGGGATCGAACCCGAGACCTTCGGTGGCACAGTCAGCGTGCCAAACCGCTGCGCCACTGAGGCCGTCAGAATATTATATATACTATATATTATAGTAGAATATTTGACAAACCAAAGTTAGTGTAATGCGCCCCCTCCCTCTTTGATCTGCAAGCAGTTGCGTCCGCGCCGTGAGTCCCGCCGCTGTCGCCGTAAATATTGTCAGGACAAATTTCGAAGCTCTGAAATTGCTGAGCTAAATACTCCTTGCTGGTTTCGGGCGTAGATTTATTGCGACAAGCGTTGAAGTTAAGCGGTAGAAGGATTGCTTCGGTTATGATTTTTGGTAGACTTTACTGTTTTACAGTCTGTTAGCTTTTAGAATATACCTCGGGCTCTAGAGTAGGCTTCGGTTTTCGCCGAAAGCACACGAGTTTAATACTACTTCCTGATCTGTATAAAAGTTTTCTTCATTATTTTGAAAAGTTATGTAAAGTTATACTATTTTTATTTTTAATGCACTAACCCGTGCTAAGGGCAAATTTAAAAACCTCTTTAGAGGCTAAAAATTTCACCCATGCCGGGATTCGAACCCGCAACCTCTGGCTATCCGTGCCAGATCCGTGGCATCCGTGGCACGGATAGCAGAGAGGTTGCGGGTTCGAATCCCGGCATGGGTGAAATTTTTAGCCTCTAAAGAGGTTTTTATGTAAAATTGTGTCATATTACTTCTGATATTTCTATTACACGAATATATCCGATACTTTCCGATAGTAGCCGAGGTATATTAAGCTAACAGACGTGTGTATTAGTTCCTGAGGGAAGGCATTGCTGCTCTATCTCCATACACACACCAGAACAGCATCCTACCGGGAGGAAAGGCGAAACATTGTGAGGCACGCAATGTACTTACATCCACAACTTGTCGATTTAACAATACTACGTCTAGTTTCAGATATTTAGTTCGGCTTTAAATGTACCGTACCTAATAGTTTTAAGTGAAACCCTCTAATAACTCCCGTCTTCGTGAGGATTACGCACAATAACTCGTAGTCATGAGCACCACTACCTTTGTGTCATCCCGCCGATGAAGATAGACAAGTTTTTAGGTAGCAGTTACACGCTGAAGTTGTTGAAGATTTCTGCAAGCGTCTTGCCGTTGTCGACACCCCTTTTTGTAGCTCCGTCCATATAGTATTTACTACACCCAAATAATTAGTTATATTGAATTATTTTACTCAATTACGTTACGCGGTACTTTACATTTACATGTTAATATATCTTTAATTTCTATATGTAGTGTGGCGAGCACATGTCAACTCTGCGCGCGCACAACAAACTCCAACATTCCTGCATCGCGCAATCAAAGTGTTTCAATGACATACCATAAATACAATGTCCAACAACTAACAATAGTTGGACCGGCCGTCCCCAGGCATACGATCTGCCTGGCGGGAAATTTCCCTTTATAGTGGAGGAACACGATCACCCGCTCTTCCCTATAGAAGTGACCCCTGACAGAACATTGTCAACCTTCCTTCGCTCTCGAAGCTCCCCACATACATTAGTCTCAAAGCAAGGCCAGCAATCTTCCTTCTCACTTCATCAGTTCCACTATAGTCAACGCACCGACTACTGGGACTGATGGTGATCTTCCTCCAACCCCTCGGCACGGCAGCCACACAGCAACAGCACACGTACACGTTGCCAGTGGTACAGCAGCCTTCACCAGTTCCTACCACATGCGCAGGCTCCATGGTACTGTCGCCGGTGAAGTGACTGTTAGCCGCCGAACACCCTCAACCGCTCGTCGACTCACTGACTCAGCGTCACCTGGCACTTGCAGGCTTTAGAGCACAGACTTCGATTCCTATCAGACCTAGCTATGCGTAGCTATTATACGGTCTTGAGGGGGAGTGATGTGGCGAGCATATGTCAACTCTGCGCGCGCACTACAAACTCCAACATTCCTGCATCGCGCAATCAAAGTGTTTCAATGACATACCATAAATACAATGTCCAACTAACAATAGTTGGACCGGCCGTCCCCAGGCATACGATCTGCCTGGCGGGAAATTTCCCTTTATAGTGGAAGAGCACGATCACCCGCTCTTCCCTATATGTAGCCTATAAACGTACAGTCTGTTAGCTTTTAGAATATACCTCGGCTACTATCGGATAGAATCGGATATATTCCTGTAATAGAAATGTCGGAACTAATATGAAAATTAATTTCGAAATCGGAACTAATATGACACTTAATTTATTTCATACAGAGCAGGAAGTAGTATTACACTTGTGTGCTTTCGGCGAAAACCGAAGCCTACTCTCTAGAGTACAGTAGGATAGATAGGTAGGTAGGTAGGTAGGTAGGTAGGTAGATAGATAGAATATTCTTTATTGTACACAGAAATTACAGTAACAGAAATTATATTAAAATATAGTACAAATGGCCTAATTACTAAAAGCAATTTCTTCCAGTCAACCATAGACGGAGACATGAAAGAAATTAGAGACGGGTAGTCGGTGCAATACAGAAATAGTGAAATTAGGAATTAACAGAAATTTATATAAACTTACTTAAACCACATACATAAATAATTAAATAAATAATTAAGATATACATACAAATATATAAATTATATATAGGAAGAGGAAATAATATAATATACCTACGTAATATACGTAATATTTTAGTCTTATACCTCGGGCTAGAGCCCGAGGTATATTCTAAAAGCTGTGTATATATATGTATGTAAATATGAATATGTTTATATTACGTATATTTATGTAGGTGTATGCATGTGCGTATGTGAGGGTGTGTGTGTGTGTATATATATGTATGTAAGTATGTGTATACGCGCAATATCCTACACACATTAGGTGATATGAGCTGATTCACTGAATTTGTACAATGTCGTCCTCTTTAGTTCTAATTACAAGCAGCCGCATTCCAGTGTTTTCTATCCCAGAAAGATTATCTCTGGGATGGAAAATATTGGAATCATTCATGTCAATGAACGATGCCTTCTTTTCTATATAAAGGGATCATTAATAAATTTTAATTAAAAAAGTACGTAAAATACAAAAAATGAATATGTTAACTAAATTAAGATAATTTTGTTATGTAAATTCTAATGTTATTCTGATTGTCAGCGAAAACCTGTTATTGGCTTTAAATCTGATTCATCTTATTCTATGTAAAAATGCCTCGTGTATAAGCTGTTGGTTTTCCAATAAAACAAAACAAAGCTAACAGATTAGAGGGCACAGGACTTCTCTCAGAGAGAGACTATGGCCCTAATTCCCACGCGTGCCCACCGTGGATTGGTAATTTCAAGCGCTAAGGTATTTGAACCGGAGGTGTTCGAATCACTCAGATTTACTCACGACGTTTTCCTTCACAGTTAGCGAGTGGTATTCTTAATATAAATTCACAATGTTCAATAATTTTAATTATAAACTTTAGTCGCACAAGCGTAAAATCATGGTAAGCTAATTGAGGACAAAAAAAAATCTATAGTAAGTACTCGTATATAAAAATTTCGTGTCTCAGTTTTTGTTATCAAACTCGGCAGTAACCGTATAACCAATTTTTTTATAATTTTATTTTTTTAATTTTGATTTCGGTAGGTCTGAGCTTAGGAGGTAGGCCTATTGACATGACAAAACAACTTTCTCAGTGTCAGCTAGGTTCAATGCAAAAAGTATAGAATGTGCGCGCGAGAGACAAGAGTGCTCTTCAGTCGACTTTCTGTAATCATATTGGAAAAGCATCTTGTTAGAACCGCGATGAATGAAATTGTTACTGCAGTAATAATGTCGACATTTAAAGAGGACAAAGATGGGTGATGACGAGTTTCGTGACAAGTCTGTCCGGTGCAGATATTCGAGCTTGTAGTCTTTTCTTCATGTACTTTCCAGAATTAAGTTAACATCACAGATCAGTCTGTTAGCTTTTAGAATATACCTCGGCTACTATCGGATAGAATTGGATATATTCCTGTAACAGAAATATCGGAACTAGTATGACACATAACTTTACATAACTTTTAAAAATAGCGAAGAAAAGTCTTATACAGAGTAGGAAGTAGTATTACACTCGTGTGCTTTCGGCGAAAACCGAAGCCTACTCTAGAGCCCGAGATATATTCTAAAAGACAAACTGCACTTAAATGACAAAGATTTCTGGAATTTCTGGAGTTAGTACTATGTTTCAGAATAATACGTAAACTCTGTTAATTAAATATGAAAAGACTAAGTTAACAGTTTTTTTATTCCAGATTTTGACAAGGACAAGTTTTACTTGTAACGCTCAATAAGTCACAGCGTCTGTGTAATTTTGAATAAAATACTTTGATTTCATTTCATTAAGACGCGTTTTTAAGATCTTTGTGCTGGCTAAGCCTGTTTTTATAGTGTTAGACACTGTCGAATTCTATCTTTTTTTTATCGAATATTGAACAAAAAAAATATAGTTCTAATTCACAAGTAATTTTTTCGAAAATATTATGTCCCCACTGCTGGGGCATGGGTCTCTTTCTCCGTCGCAGGAAGAATAGGCCATATCAAACAAAAAGGAGCAAAATTATGCCGACAAAATTGCAATTAAACGATTACGATATTAAGTGTATATATAGGTACCTAGTCTTTTAGAAAACTTCAGTGTGTACATTTTTTCGACTCCATTTCATTCTTGACTGCCGGTCACGGCGCCGCACCAGACCCGCCGCCAGACTGGCTTGACATGACAGACGCAGGAGTCGGTCGGTAACCGATACCCCGAGGGGTGGTCGGCGCAGGCGCAGGCGGCTATTTCAAGTGAGCTTCGTAGAACTGTGCGAATGCTGAAGCCGATGTGTATCTGGTTACAGCGCGAGAAAAACTCATAACATGTTTTCAACTTTTGAAATTAAATGAAAAGATTTTATTCAAAGTACGTAATACAGAAACTGCGGCTTAATGAACTTTACAAGTCAAATCAGGTGTCCATTTCAAAATCTAGATCGTTTTGGAGGAAAAATTGACAAAATACTCCAAACTTAGTCTTTTCAAAGTCTTTAATAGCGTTTACATAATTATTATTTCTTGTACCTATCCTTGCTTAGTTTTCAACAGCAGTCTGTTTTTATCAAGCTACCACAGAAAATCTTATGTACCTTACACTTTTTACTTAGTTCTAAGCGAATTGCCACGGTGCGTTACCTTACACAATACTTATTAATATATTTAGCTATTCTTTCTCAAGTAGATAAGTGAATCTATGTATTATTGAGAAATTAAAAAGCCTTTACACGTACCTACGTAATGAGATATATACAGCGCTCAGTGGCACCTACACCGACACTGCGTGAAGGGACTACTCGGACGTTGCAGTGCCTGGGATATTGTTTAAGCTAGATCCATCATTTACCAATGACTTTGTTTTGAAAGTTACGTGCGTTGTAGCAGTAATACCACTAGCTAACTTTGAAGGAAAACGTCGTGAGGGAGCCTGAGTGTCTGAGCGCTTGAAATTGCCATTCCTCAGTGGATATGTAAGTATGATAATTAAACCCCATATTCTCTCTGAGGAAAGGCGTGAGACGCATATAGGCCTTAAAAAAAGAAAATTTAGTTAAAAAAAAATCGTAAACGCAAGCGTACATTTTTCGCATTTAACTTCAGGTCAGCTAAGGTAAACAAAGAGGTCAAATAGGTCCGGACCACCAGTCGGTCCCCTAAAAAGTTCATGTCGCATCACTTTTTTCCAAATACACGACTTTAAGAAGAATTCTCATCAGCAGAAAAAAGTTAAGTAGGAGACTAATTTCAACAAATTGTGATAGTTAAACAGAACTGCAAAAACCAATAACAAGTATCCGATACATCCTGAGGAAATTAGTTGATTTAAGCGACTTCTTTCAGACTTATCTATAATTTTAATTAAAAACAACCGTGGTCTTAGCCAAAATAAGACACTTCAAAACATTCGACAGCCGTATACTTTTTTAAAGCAAATTACAGAGATAATATCGTTAACTTTTGACACTTTTTTACATTTAGAAATTGACTCTTTAACACCGCTAAGTGCCCGGTATAGTAAGTCTGGGTATTCTTGTCACTAAAAAGAACATTGGGTTGCCAATTGTACTGTATCTTTGTAAATATTTTATACTTGTGTTTCTCTTGGTGCAGGTGGTAAACAATAAATAATAGACTTAGGTACTTTATCTTATGATCTACGGTCTTTTTTTTAAAAGATTCTTTAAACAAGGAAGACACGATCAGAGGCAGTTTATCCAATATGTTATTAAGTCTTTTCCTTGTAAAATCTCTAATACAGTCTATGTTAATTGGCATGTAAATTTGTTTTATGTTCTTTTTATATCTGACCATACACATTTTTTTTCTTTTTCTTTCATCTATTTAGATTTTTTCTTTCATCTATTTATTTAAGCTTTAAGGAATCTTGTTTTTATAAATTACACCACAATTCCTTTAAGCTTACTTCAAATACAGTTTAAGCAGCCATACTCTTTTCCACAGACTTTTTTAGAGAAATTGGGTTTTTTTAAACGACGCCATAGAATTATAATGAACCAATTTGCCTTGAGTGGTGAAAATACATTTATAATGATCGAGGTAAACAGAGGAGTTTGTGGTCTTATTAGTTAGGTAGATGATTATAACAATCATCATAAATTATAATTATTAAATCATTGTGCCTCTAAATGGTTACTTCACAAATCTAGTAGGTATATACAAGATATATACAAGGTTTGTGGTCTGATTAATTAGGTAGATGATGATGAGTTAGGTAGATATACCATAATAGACCTTAATATTTGAAGTCAATTATAACAATCATCATAAATTATAATTATTAAATCACTGTGCCTCTAAATGGTTACTGCACAAATCTAGTAGGTATATACAAGATTGTAAAAGTGTCATGATTCTTCCATTCATAAAGTGACAAAGTAAAACTACGTATTCTTTTATGGTTGTAGTCTGTACTCTTATACCGTAGGTTAAAGTGTGTGGTGATGTTTTATTTATCTCGTTCGATCTTTGTTCCATGCCGCTGTCAATCCCCCGGGAGACGGGAGCGTCATGAAAGGCGCTCTGCTACTTGACATGACATGCCCCAAAAGAATTATATGGCCTAGGCCTGCCTGAACTGTACGCGGCTTTTAGGGTTCCATTGACAATTTTAAATTTTTATACTTGTGCACTCTATTTGCGATTAAGTTGCAGGTGTCTTTGCAACAAAATTTAAAATACCCAATGTCCAATGTACATAAAAATACAGCTACAAAGTGCAGCAAAAGCTGGTGTTTCTCTGTGAAATAAAGAAAGAACGAACGTGGTTGTACATTTTATTTGGCTTAGGAGCACACAGCAAGGAGATGTTCATTTATAACAACATAATATTTCAGAGGAGGATTCGAAATAAAGTTTACTTTTAAATTATTACAAAAAAAAAAATTAAATAAATTTTTGAAAACAATTCTAGGGTGCGGTGTGGTACATAAGAATAAACATATAGTTTAACAAACAGATGGATGGATAAATTAATAAATAAGAGTAATTAAAATACAAATAAATAAATACGAATGAAAATAAAATACTCTTTCAGTTTAATATACGAGTATGTACAGTTTGTCCAAAAATTCAAAGTCTGAGCAAAACCTTACTCTTTAATTTCTAAAATTTTGGACAAAGTACATAAAACCATTAGTTACACTACACTGTCTACTATAGGTACAATTATCGCTACACAGTTTATCATAACACTGTTTTTAATTATACCACTCTGCTCAAACAAAGTAATTTATAAAGATAATTAATATGTGTTGATAGTTTTCAAAGAAGTTCATAATAAACCGATAAAAAAATCACTTTGAGCTACGGAACCTTTGTAGCGCTAAGCCGTCTTCCACTTGGCCTCTTTTTTGGCCAACCGACTGGTTGGGCATAGCACACTTGTGTGGCAGTTTTTTTTGCACCTCCTACAGATGATCTTTCAACAGCCGTGTGGTAAAAAATCACTTAGCAATGATATGGATATGGCGAGATGTTCCGCCTTCCCAAAAATCAGACCATTTCGAGGTAAGTTTGTTTCAAAGTCAATCACGATTTCTGACAAGATTATCCGTTCCTTGACAGGTCAAAGTTCGTTCATTCCGGGCGAACCAAATTAAATCAAATTTCATTCTATGCATTCTTACACTTCTAAGTATTTAACGATGTAATCATCGTTAAATACTATATAATAACATCGTTCAATATTATCTATCACCATTGTTATACTAGGGGTAATCCCCTAGTATAACAATGGTGATAGATAATATTGAACTCTATTTACATTGAGAACTTATTGATTTTGTCAATATCTATAATGTAAGTATATATCTATAATCAGCCCACAAAAATCCACTGCTCGGCATAGGCCTCCTTTTCACTAAAAGTAAAAGGAGAAATGACTAAGTCGTTTCTCCAATTCTTTCTTTCATTTCTGAATTTCAGCTAAAACACATTAAATAAGAACTAGTTTTGCTAGGATGCAGTTCAGCGCGCAATCATCTTTTTCATCATCATCATCATCACAATATTTATGAAAAAACTCATTTCGAATGCAGAAGTATAATAACGAAATGGCTAGACTCGTTAAGCTACAACGATGCAGATAAACTTCTATTACGAAACGCATAAATAAATCTAGAAGTTTATTTTCGGAGTGGTGGCCAAAGGAGGGAAGGCGCTCCTCCGGCCACCACTCCGATACTGCCCTGGTCCACCGGCCGTCTTCCCTTCTAGCCAAGTGTCCCGCTTTTTGTCACTAGGTACCTTTATTCCTTTACATTAAATCTAAAACCTTTATTAATTTTACTTCGGATACACATACTTGTATTTTTGACGGAAGTAAAAAAAACAATTAACTCTGAATAATTGTCACAGTTGATAATGTGTTACACATATTTAGTGACTTTCATGAGCATCAGTGCTTCCAAATTTTTATGTTAAAAATCATTATTAGGTTTCTAATTAGCTGGGGATAAAACTCTGGAAGCGTGACGACGAATTTATATCATATCATAGGTAGTCAAGTTACACTAGGGTTACAAATTTACTCTTTGCCACTTCTGTCAAAACTCCCTGACCTCTCGCGATTTAAAGCCTAAAGTTTCAGATGGATTTTCTTCGGTTCCTTAGTTAGGACATTTGTATCTAAGACCAGTCTTTTTCAAAGTCGGCGATAAAGCCCCATTCAGAGCGTTGTAGAGCGTTCCCCTGTAAGATTTATCTTTTAAACGATTTTTCAATAAATAACGAAATGAGAAGTTGTTTAAAACTTTTCTATTGTTCCTTATAAATCTGATGCATCAACAAAAAAGCTCAGTTCTGAAATGTGGAGTCAGCGTTTGTGGCAACGTCGGCGAACCACAGAATAAACCTTTTGTTCGTTTTTAATAAGAATATTTCTTTGAGAATATCGAACACTCGTGGCCCAGGCGAACAGAGTGGTTGAAATCAATCACTTGAGTTAAGCAACAACAGGTGCGGTCAGGTACGGGATGGGTGACCGTCCCGTGACTACTGCTAGTGGCATTTTTCCGAGCGCTTCCGTGCTTCGCAAGGCACGTCACGCCGTTGGTGCGGGGTGTTATATAATGGGAAACTTTAAGCCATGTCAGAGGCCTTGTGGGCGGCTTCATAAGTTCTGGCAGTAAGGCCCGCCACTGTCTTACAATGCTCCACCATCCCGGACCTGGCCCCCGTGGTGGAATATGCCTCACCAACCTGTGATGCAGGGAGAGACCCGTGCCTCAGCAAGTGGGGATATACAAGGGTTGATAACGAAGCTTTCTTTGAATTGTTTTCATACTTCCTCAATATTTATTTCGTTGTTTCTTTTGTTAAGTAGGTACGCGTCTTGTTACAATGTCTTTTCTTTCTCTCTCTACCTGTCTCTTTCTTTCTATCCTATTTATTTTATTTATTATGATGCAATGTAGCGAATCAGTCACAATATGATCTCAATGTTGTGAAAATGTTTTTTTTTTTTCGCACCAACCTAACCACAATTTAAAATTGCTTTTACTAAAAGGAGCAACGGTTGACAAATGAACAATTTTATTAGGCATTTACTTTTTCAATTCCTTTTATCCTAAAAATGGGCGCTGTCGGAAGAAGTTTGAGAAACTATGGCACTTACACTACTCGGCGGAACCGGACGTGTCGCCAACTGCCCCGCGCCAATTCCACGGCCCGTTTCCGCTGGGGCCCGTTAATTTCGGGCCCGTCAACACACAGCCATTGACGGTGATCGACCGTACCGAGAGATTAAAATGTTGAGCGGGGGTCGTGGAATGTGGCCGCAAACGCTTTGGTGCATTGTGGATGCCCTACGTAATACTGAGGCGATAGCGTGGACAAAAAGCGCTTTAGCAAAAAAAAGACGTAGAACAAAAATTGTTTTATCAAAATTGCCATTAGACTTAGCGGTACTCCTGAATTCAGAGTAGGAGGTGTTCAACCACAGATCAGTGTGTTCAACGCTAAAATTACTGTAAGTCAGCATTACATTAAAGCCAGGTTTTCACGTCTTAGTGCGCTCGGTCCGAGTGCGCCATCGGAGTAAACTAATGCTTCTGATTGGGTTTTTTGCTGTTGTCACGAAAAGCCGTCCAATCAGAAGCATTAGTTTATTCGGGTGGCGCACTCGGTCCGAGCGTACTGTGACCGTGAAAACCTGGCTTATGGGTGACACAGGGCATTTTAATAGGTAGGTCTATGGGTATAGAGCGGCGGTAGAGCGGTAGAACGCAAGCTTCCCAATCGAAAGGTCGTGGGTTCGAATCCCGGCATGTACCAATGGCTTTGTGAACTTAAAGTTCTATAAACTTAAAGTACTATAAAGTAGGAATGCACACGCTAACTGGGAAAGAAAACATCGTGAGAAAACCCTAGTGTACGAAGTGTTAACAATGGTACAATGGCCTAACAATGAGGCAAAGCGCGGAAATCTCTTAATTATAACCATAAATACACGATTCCTTAAAATACTCCATTAACGCTTTATAAATAGTCTGTGATAGAGACTTTACAATAGAAAGATTTCCTGGGTAGTACGATGGCACGAGTCACGCGTTTTTTGGGGCTAAAATGTCAGAATTTGACAATTAACTGGAAACTCGCGACTTTTAACATTTAAAACGCGCGACGAGCGTCGTTGTATTCTACCTACTCCCCAGTTTGAAAATGGAACACAGACACAGAATATTTATACTGCGTTTCGTTATCAACCCCCGTATGTCCCCACCTGCTAGGGCACGGGTCTCTTCCTGCATCGCAGGAAGGTTAGGCCATACTCCACCACGGGGGCCAAGTCCGGGTTTGTGGAGGATTGTAAGACACTGGCGGGCCTTACTGTCAGAAAGCCGCCCATAAGGCCTCTGACATGGCTTAACGACTGCCATTGCATGACAGCCGGCACCAACGGCTTCACGTGCCTTGCGAATCATGGAAGCGCTCGGAAAAATGCCACTAGCGGTAGTCACGGGACGGTCACCCATCCTGCACCTAACCGCGCCTGTTTTTGCTTAACTCAAGTGATTGATTATACTATTTTTTTTTTAATGCACTAACCCCTTACGTGAGTTGCTGTTACTAAAAGCATTAAGCCAGATGTTGCGCAGAATCCCGGCATGGGTGGAATTTTTAGCCTCTAAATAGGTTTTCAATTGATTGATTCCTATTACTCGGCTGGCCTAGGCCACGAGCGCTACTGTGTTTATGGTCAAGGAAATCATGTTTCCACCGTTAATATGTTTTACATTTTAACCGACTTTAAAGAAGGAGGAGGTTATAAATTCGACGCGTATATTACTTTTTTGTTTATTGCAAAAGTCGCCTGTAGAGTAAAGAGTGCACGCATATAAACGTTGCATAATTTGTATACCTATATCACCGCAACTACCTACCCGTTATTGCAACTGCGTCGATCCCAGTTGCCGACTTAAACAATGCCAGACTGAAAATACCTTTCGCTTCTTTATAATTGGCGCTAAATTTAAACAAAACCCCTAGCATAATGGATGGAGGCGCCATGCGCCAGCGGAGCGTCCCGCGAAGGCGACAAGAGCGATGGGCTCCCTGAATCGAGGTAATTATTGGGGCTGCGGCGCGCGCGCACCGCGATCGCCCGTAGCAGGCGTAGGGTGACCTCGCGATTGTTCGAATTTGGAGACACGATTCTTTTTAACCGACTTCAATAAAGGAGGGGACATATGGGGGCCGTGCCCCAACAGTGGGGACATATAAAGGTTTGATATCGAATAAAGGAGCTTTTTAATGCGTCCATATTATAATCCTTTCTCCACGATATGGCTTGTCATCGACACGCCAAGAAGAATGCATCCGAAAATATTTTTTTGCATGTTCAGCGATAACTCTTGAGCAAGTTGACTGAATTCATTCATTCTTTATATTACAAAGTGGTTGATATCCAAGCGACGAACTGGTCAATATATGTTGATCATAAGAGCCATTAAAATATTTTCCTCCATCAATTCCATCTGTTTAGTGTGGTTTTGTTGAATTCGGTTTTTTAAATGTACTATGTAATTTAGGTATGGTTTCTAAGGAGTATAAATTGTAGCAGTAGTAATTTTATTATTCTTCTTATTCATCTTGTGGTGTCATCTCCTATCGGAGAGCTGTTATCTTTGAGGCTACTAACCCGTGACAAGGCGGCTCGGAACAAATCGATAGACACATCGACAATAGACACATAGTTTATCCCAGCGAAATTTTGCAGCCAGTCAGTTTTTCTATGTCCATGTCTTCCGTAGCCTCGAATTTTTCCTTGCAGGAAGTATTTATTACTTCGCATTACGTAACCCTTGTTTTGCTGTTTTCTTCTCTTTATGGTATTTAATAATCTCTAAACCCTGGTGCGTTATCTCTAAAACCGTTTCGTTTTTTCCTGTATTAGTCCAAGATGTTTTCCATATCTTCCTGTAAATCCACATCTTGAAAGTTTCAAACTGCTTAGACACCGTCTGGGTTAGTGTCAAATATTATATATATTTAATATTAAATACCTATTAGAGCACCGAAAATATATTGCACCGTCAAGTACCACAGAACATAAAAAGTACGTTGAGATTTCATTGCTGTCAACTCGTAACTTCCGAGTTTTCTAAAACATATTTTGAAAACTTTTGTAGAATGAACAGTTTCGTTTGATAGTATTTTTCCACGTCATAATTATCATCTTAACGTCATGAATGACTCTGCAAGCAAAATCCATGAAGTCTGCAAGTGAATCCAGATCCTGTCTACTGAGGCAGACGGATCTATCAATCCTTGGCTAACCTTTAAATAAAAATCATGAAAATGTAGACAAGTTTGTTTAATCGACATTACGGCAGGACTAACCGTGGTGTTTTACCACAACCCCACAGTCACCCTACCGGATGGTGTTGTGACAAATGTCCGCATTCACGGATGATCTGCGCCACATTCCGACGCGAAATGAACACGTTTACGCCGCTGTAGGCATCTGCGGGGACCACACCGTGTTGAGAGCCAATTACTTGTTTACACCCTCATATATCATAGTCGAGATACCTACGCAAGTAGAACACTGATCGACATAAAAAACACTTTTTATCCGGAGGTAAATAACCTGGGGTGTCTTTAAAACTAGGTAGAGTCAACCGAGCCAAAGTTTTTTTTATATAGCCGATAAATGTCCCACTGGGCACAGAACTTCTCTCAGAGAAAGAAAGAGAGAGAGAGTATGGGCTTAATTAGAACGCGTGCCCACCGCGAATTGGCAACTTCAAGCGCTGAGGCATTTGAACACCCCAGACACTCCTCCCCGGTTTCCTCATCATGTTTTCGGTGAATAGCGAGTGGTATTGAAACTATAACTTGAAATGCTGTATATCCTTTAACAATAATAAGAACTGGAACGACGGTGTTGTTTTATTTGTATATAGTATAATAAAACAGAAAAACTGGATAAAAACTTATAAGCAGGTAAAATAGTCAGAAATGGTCGAAGAGTAAAGTAGTAGTGATGAACAATGAGGGAAATCGAAAAATAATTTGAAAATGATAGATAGAAAAAGAAATAAAAATTGTGTAAAGAGATTTGCACCGTTACAAACTTCACACATGTACACAACTTAGAAAACCAAGTCATTGGTACATGCCCGTACTGGGTTGTCTGGTTCTCCGGCTTCAAAGTCCATTGTTTTATCCACTGGGCTACAGCCGCGTACTTAAGTACTTCATTGAATAATTTACTTATTTGAAGTGGTTTCATACAATTTTTCTTTATTACTGTAAGTGGTTTAACGGGCCTGGCCTGGCGAAAACTGAACACAGATTCTTCAGTATCGATTATACTACATGCATTCACGCAGTAAAGGTTAATGTGCTGTCGACTGTACGATCGTATACTCGGCAATGCTCTAAAATCTCCAATTTAGCCAGCCGCTAGCCAGATTCCCCGCCGTCACGCGCTGCAAACGAGCTGTCTTGCGCCCGCGCAGCGAGCCGCGTCAACTGTCACCTCCAATTATGGCCGCCATGACACTTTTGCGCCGTATGCTTCTGAATTTGAATTTCGATACAGAGGCGGTTCGTGTTTTGTTTTGGATTATTTTACTGGTTTGGTTCGGTGTTACACTGAAGTCGCCACGCCACTGTAGTTTTCATAGCTATCGAATAAAGTTGAAGGTATTTTCAGGTTGGTAGTTAGCTGCGGCAGCACATCATGTATTCTACGCAGTTATAGTACCAACGGCTAAGAGTGATAGTAGATAAATACCGGTACTTGTCCTGTAACGCTTGTAACGGCAAGCTCTGTTGGGAGAGCGCTGGCACGGTTAGCCAGAGGCCGCGGGTTCGTGTCCCGGCATGGGTGGAGTTTCTGGCATGTAAATGGGTTTTTGAGATAAATCTATGTCACAAGTAGCTAACTAGTAACTGCATCGTTAGAACGATTCGGGGTAGTAACTAGCTCCACCAATGGAAAAAATAATCATAACACGTTTTTATCTAAAAGTGAACACATTACATCCTATCAACTGTGACAACTATTTTTAGAACCTACAGGGATAACCAAGGAATTTAGAACCTACAGGGACAACCAAGGAATTTAGTCAATTTCCGCAAGGACGGCCGTTTTCCTAGATCCTAGGTTCTATATCCATCTATCGACGGCAGCCGGCACCAACTGCTTAACGTGCCTTGCGGAATCGCTCGGAAAAATCGCACTAGCGTTAATAGTCATAGTCGGTCACCTATCCATGTACACGTTGCTTAACTTTCGTGATGCTTTACAATCACTAAGGCAGACGGAGATCTGATAATGGACATCTTCGTACTACATGATAATCGAAACGACAAGACATCTAGTTTCATACATTTACTAAGGCCTTGGCCAACCGTTGTATGAAACCATATCGTCCAATAGAAACCATCCAATGTTAAATGGAAAACCAGCATTGTAGTGGCGTTAACTAGTTAACCTCTCAGACAGCCACTATCTCGCTGCTGGACGTAGGCTTCCATCAAACATGCTACTTCTTTTTCTCCTCGGCCATCCTCATCCAGCTTTCCAATCTTCCTCAGATCGATTAAAACAATTAAATATAAAATCCGGTCCCGTGACTACCGCCAGTGGCATTTTTTCCGAGCGCTTCGTGCTTCGCAAGGCACAGTAAACCGTTGGTGCCGCTGTCATGTAATGGCAGTCGTTAAGCCGCTGATAACTTCTGACAGTAAGACCCGCCACTGTCTTATATACAATCCTCCACCAACCCGGACTTGGACCTCGTGGTGGAGTATGGCCTAAGCTTCCTGCGATGCAGGAAGAGACCCGTACCCCAGCAGTAGGGACATACAAGGGTTGATATCGGACATATTACATATACGTACGTATTCTCTCCTCTATGGTATCTTCCCACGGTTGCACCCTGAGGTTGCACCACACCGCAGTCTGTAACGCTCGCAGAGCATCTGGCACTGACTGAAGGACTGAAAATCAGCGCCGAAGGCTTGCCTTTCAGCATATTGCTGAGTCAGTTGCCATTTATAGCAGGAGTGACAGGCCGTGATCTTCTAAATGTTATGTAGAAGTTTGTTTTGTTATTGTGGCGTGTGTACTGTCCCTGCGTTTCCAGATGCGATTAAATCGAATACAGTGCGAATCCATATACTCGTAAGTGCAGTAGGCACAAAAATACTATTTCGTTCGAGATACTTTGGGACTACAAAATTTGGTCGGATTCGCACTGTAATCAATTTCATCGCATCTCGGAACGCAGGGTGTGTCTATAATTGAAAAAAAATCTTGATCTTCTAATATTCAAATGATACCACTTGATATTTTGTCAACGTGACATGTTAATAAGTGGGTCTATCCACCTCTAGAAGCCAGATCCGAATGAGTCGTGCCAACCTCTGTCTGCCTCCACGGCGCGTTGGTTGTTGAATGCTAATTCGAAGCGACAGGCCGCCGGTTCTATTCCCGGCGCAACATAACTTGGCCTGCGGGCTCTGGAGCTCGCGTGTACGTATTATAGCTCGTGATGAAAGGTGATAGCAAGTCTTCAAATACTTATTTGTGTGAATGTCGACTTGGGGTGACTCTACATTTTTTCATAGTGACATCCTTAGGAAAACTGCGAAATCATTTTATACTTGCTGTGCAGTTATCCAACCTAATATTGATGTGAAATCAATTGGTTTAATTATTTCTGATAACTAGCGAAAGAAATCTATTTACTAAAACTATCAAAATGTTTATTTTTTATTTTGAATGCAATCTTAAAACTCACGTCACATCGTTTTGGGTGAAAAATTATGTTAATAGGTTTTTATCTTTTGCTTATTATAGATAGTTTTGAAATGTTGTGTAACTTATATATAATAATAAACACTGGAACGACTTCAGGTGTTGTTTTATTTGTAGATAGTTATTTTATAATAAAACAGAAAAATAAAACGTAGATCTGGTCGCAGGGTAAAGTTGTAATGATGAAAAATGAGGGTAATCGAAAAATGTGCGACGAAATTTAAATATTTGAAAATGATAGAAAGAAAAAGAAATAAAAATGGTGTAATGAGGTTTGCACCGTTACAGTTTGAACTATCGATAGGTTCTTAA
Organism: Yponomeuta sedellus; assembly: GCA_934045075.1. Lineage (NCBI taxonomy): Eukaryota > Metazoa > Arthropoda > Insecta > Lepidoptera > Yponomeutidae > Yponomeuta > Yponomeuta sedellus. Next base: position 4,474,346 of record OW203728.1, on the reverse strand, counting down.
GAAACATTAACGTTTTCCAATATTTTCGTTTTCTCAAAAAAAATTGAAATAGATAGAAATTAAGATAAGTATAAACCTATTGCACAATGAAACAAGTAAATGCATATTTTACTGTTTATGGCGTTTTATTCGATATAACTTTGTCTTTTATGTGTGCTATAAAGTACCTAAATAATATTGGATTAAAGTTTTTTTTTCGAATAGGATACTTAAGTAGTTACCTAGTGGTTTTTAAGCACGTATCAGTGTAATTATTATCCTTTTTGTGACCACTTCACTGAAATAATATATTTCGTTACAAAAGAGATAAATATTGAAGTAAGAATAATCATCCATTCATCATTAATTGCAGGAAACTTCTAAAATCGTTTCTCTCTCAAAATAAAAAATCCACATCCGCGCCGCGACACCGCGTACAATATTAAACTTTTCAAGACCAATTAGATAAAAACTTCATCTTAATTTCCCACTGAGCATCTATAAATAATACTGTTTGACGCTTCGAATTATTGCTCCAAATAGGTTCTCCGCCTAAAAAGTTTTTTTAACTGAAATTGGGGCGGGATCCTACGAGGCCACGCCTTGCTATGTTTGAATTTAGAATTGGTTCCACCCAATAAGTGAACGGTCAACCAAATCCAACTTTATTTATTTTCTCTACAGAGTTCACATTTGCCTTTCCGTTCTCTGAAGCTCTACAGAATTTCATCCCAATCCCGTTTATGCAAACATAGGCTTTATCCAGGGGTGCATTAAGTAACTTTTCCCTCAACCAAAGTTTTTTTTTACAAGGGGGTGTTTTACAGGCCATTTTTCAGTGTTGGCACACATGTTGAGTGGGATTCTGTTTGTCTGCAGCCAGATCTGCGCATGAGCAGCATTAGTTCGCACATTAGTTAGTCGAATTATTCAATTAAATTAAATAAAGTAATCTAATAAGTGTGCGAGGGGGATTAATATAATTATTCGAATTGCCCCAATTGGACGGTTAAGAGAAGTGGCTTGGACGTGCGGTTTTTATTTATTTAGAAGCAAAACAGTGTTGAATAAGTTTTGAAACTCATTTGATAATTTATTATTGTTGTGAATTACGAGACATGTTAGGTTTTGATTAGTAGTGTGTTATGGATCCATACAAAGGTAAGTTTGAAGATAAGTTTAAGTGGTTTGAAGATAAGTTTAAGGGGTTTGGCGGGAGAAGGTCAGCAAATGTTTAATTATTTAGCCCATTAATATAGAGCCTACTGCAAATAGTATGCTCTATATTCGTGGGCTAAATAAATATAGTCAACAGTCAACAAATCGGTGACAAAACCCACCCGCTTGACTTTACTGTTCAAAAATTTATTGAAGCCACAATAAGTATGTCATCCTTGTATCTATCGTCGGTATAAGCGAACAATAGTTACGTTACGTAACGAAAATTAAGTTATTAAAGTTCAGAGCAAAAAGTTTTAAAAAAGTATTACATTCTCGTGTAAGCAACCTGATTTGCTTACACGCGAATGTAATACTTTAAGCAAGCAAGTATAAGCAAAAAGTTTTAAGCCATAACGTTCTGGCTGAAAATACTTTTTTATGAGCGCGGAGCAAAAAGTCTCTGAATAAAAAGTAACTAACGTAACTTTATCTATCGAATACTTTTTGCTAAGCACGCATAAAAATATTTCCGGCCAGTTCAAAAAGTTTTAAGGTGTAGAGCTCTCTGGCTGAAAATACTTTTTTTGCGTGCTCAGCAAAGACGCCATAGCCAATACGATGAACCTTTTTGTTTGCAAACACTAAGGCTGACGTAGCTTCAGTAGCATTATAGCCACATTTCTTTATACAAAATCGAATAGTGATTTAAGAAGTGGCTTACTTACCTATATTTAATTAATATCTGAGATTTTACAAGGAAAAAAACTCAGAACAATGAAATCAAGAATAGATGGATTAAACAAAACGCCTAGGAGTTTTAGTGGAATAATGTTTTTCTAAATAAGGTCGTTACAATAAAAAAGTTCGGTGGATGGCGTGGAGAAACGAAATTATATACTTAGTAAATAACTAACTATAGGGACACCAAACTATTTTCCAAATAACTCCTTGTACATCGTGGCCAAGGAAACTGACTCATACACAGAAAAGAGGTTGAACATGGCTCGCTCTCACCTCTCCATCCATCCACTTTTTTGTTATTTATCTTCAAGGAGTTATTTACAAAAGAGGTTGGTGTAGTCCACGGATGTAAATTTACGTTCGTAGTGTACTTAATTTACAAAAAAGTTTTGCGTCTCTTTCCTTTCACCGCTGGTTCTGAGATCCGCTCGAAGTGAACAAACGTTTGTAGTGAACGTAGGGCGGTAAAAGGGAAAATAAAATAAAATCACGATTTGAGGCCGCGAATTTTTAATGAAGCGAAAAATATCAGAGCGTCCTTTTGACAAAGGAATTTTCACCACTGCCAAAAGTATGGCTGCCGCAGCCCCCGAGCCCGCCAAAAGTCCCCGGTGAGGTCGCGGGCGGCGGGAACAGCAGCAATAGAAAAGAGTTTGTGGCACACTCTCAGTTTCCCATCCATCTACAAAAATAGCTATTTAGATACATAGATCTATATTACTACACATACATAAATAATTAAATCGAAAATATATTAATACCAAGTAGCAAGAGAGTGCGACAATGTGAGTCTTATAATATACGATATAAAGTACATATATTTAAATAATAATATACATATGTATATACTTACAAAATAAATACTTATACATATAATATAAGCAACTGTTTTCCAGTTTAAGCAGTAAGGTAATGGGATTTCACCAACGCCTTAAAACAAGCCAAGGATTTTGCTTTTCTCTCTTCCACGGACAGGTCATTCCTATTTACGGTATAGCTCTGAAATTAATGAGATAAATTAACATTGACAACGTGACATAATATGTTTGCTACCGGTATCTATTAACGTTCACATGATCTTGATACTTTGTCTACTTTTTAATTCCACTCAAATTTATGATTGACATGAAATTTAAAAACATATTTTAAAATAACCAGCTATAAGATAATCGAAGAAGGACCTGAAAAAAGTTAAACCAAAAACGTACCTACCTACTCCAAACGCCCGCCCCAACGCCGCACATGTTTACAGTAAACTGAAAGCTTTGTGCGAATCTCTTGAACCGCAAGTCCTGATTGCAAGGCAATATAACCAGTATGTCAAGTGGTTAAGACATGGTCTGCGGATGGAAAGAGTTTAACGGTCCCATGCTCTGAAGAGATCATCTAAAAGACTGACCGCGCGTACCTAAATGGTCGACAACAGAGACCCTCTTTAATTATCTAATACTAGCTCTCGCAATGCACTTCGTACCGCCATCCACGGTATCTGTTTATGGGCTTACTTACCACGCGTTCCCACCGCGGATTGGCGATTACAAGCGCTGAGTTATTTGAACTCCTCAGACACGGTTTCCTCACGATCTTTTCCTTCACAATAAGCATAGCATATCACATATACACAATTGACGACATTTCAATTTTTTTGCATACGTATTTTACCGTCTTAAAGGAATCTAGATAGGTACGAAATAAAACGACCCATATTTTTTTATTTTCGGAAATTCGTTGACTTTCATTCATAATTTTCTGTTCGTATTTCGTCTTATTCTAAAAGGACGTAACCGCCAAATGATGTCACACACGGCTTAATAATATCAACACCCTTGGTGCCTTTTTAAAAACCATTGGAATTAAGGAAAGGAAAAGTAATTTCTCAGACATGACATTTGAATGAAATTGAAAATGACATCTGTCATATAATTTTTAATATTAGGCAACGGTACCTCGTACCTCCTCATTCCACCATATGTGTGACGCCATCACACAATTTTTGGTTTTTATTTATTTTCTCTAAAATTAAGCAATAATAAAAATTCTAAATATATTTTTCGTAATCAAGATAGCAAAATTAAGAAACGGTATTTTTAGTTTTGCGCGTTGTAAAATATGAAATGTAGTCAATTATTATTATCTGTCTCTAATGTTGTAATACACAACTATACATCCATATTTTAAATCTGCGAGTACATGTTTTAATAAATAATCTATAAGTGTAAATAAATTTCAAAGATCGTGTATTTAAGTAGACTTATTTTTTTCTTACCACCAGATTCCACCAACCCAGAAGACCAACCTTCCCAGAAACCGTACGACAAAACGACGAAAACGTACGACTATAACTACCCGGAATCGAACCACAACCTTTTCCAAATGATCAAATGTCACGAGGACAGCTTGCTTCGGCTCCATCATTTGACTTCCGGCCGACAGGTAATTAAGGCGCTAGGCGGTGCTAACTAGAGCCACCAATGGATAAATAGTAGATTGTTAACCGAGGGTAGAAAGAATCAATTCCATTCAAAAATCTTCCTAAACAATTGTTTAAGGGTTAAAAAAACACAATACCACAGATTAGATAATAGTTACTACGTAACAGATACATCACTCCCATACTAAAGCGAAAATACCTACGCTATAATAGCCTACAAAATCTTAATAATAATAACTACTGTTCACAGCGAAGAGAAATATACCATAAGTACCCGCTCAAAGAGTCGAGATTGTGTTGCCCACCGTGCGACTCACGTGCAAGCGCGTCATCGCACAAATGCGCTAGGGTTACCTATGATGATTATTACTGGAATAAAAAGAATGTTGTGAAAGAACCATATTTATTTATTTGTCAAAAATATGTAATATAAAATGACAAACTGACTTTGTTTGAGTTGTTATTAGATCAGACTGCCCTATTATCGCAAGCCAATTGCGGCGGCGTCTGAAAAGCAAACATTAAGTATCAAACTTAATTTTTCGTCATTGTGGGCGATTTTGACCGCCACGTTTATCCTGAAAATGGAATGGTTTCTATTTTGTCCCTCTCTATTCCTAGACAAATATCTAAAAACAGACAGGGACAGGGGACAGACAAAACTGATTTTAGTTTTTGGATTGGGCGTGGCGGTCAGAGTCGACCACATTATATTGGTTTGAATTCGAGAAATACGTAAATATTTGACATCCATGTTTGTTGTACATGTTTTGTTTCTAATGTTTACTACGAAACACTAAAAAGCCAATTTAGTTGATCCTAAATTAAAATTAACATTAAAAACCAATACACGCACGACAAAGATGGTTAACTACCATCGATAAAATATTACTACTAAAGTAGTAATATTTTATCGATGGTAACTACCCATCTTTGTCGTGCATGACTCCACGACTTTTAGCAACTGCTAAAAGTCGTGGAGCGAACTATTATAAAATTGTTATTTTTGGCATTTTCCATCAATTAAAACTGTTTTTATACGGATTTATGCTCGTTTATTACATTTTTTACAATTTTCCAATGTTTCGGCACTTTTTCAGGTGCCGTGGTCCCGGATGACGGTCATCTGTTGTTTTTATACGGATTAATGTTTTTATACGGATAAAAACATAAATCCGTTTAAAAACGGAACGGATACGGATTTATGCTCGTTTATTACATGTAATAAACGAGCATAAATCCGTATAAAACAATTAAAACAGTTTTAATTATGTCTACTGCTAGTGTTAACCTTAGAAAATACTATTTTACATCAATTTACGACTATAAATTGTTGTGCATTTTTAAAAATTTTCGGTATAGCCACAGTACAGCCGTGAAAACGTGACAGACAGAGACACTTACGCCTAATAATGTTAGAACGGATGTAGTTATTTAGAATCAAAATTAACAAGTCCACGAAAAATAGCAGTTACCTTTATGTATTTATTTTACTTTATTTTATAGTACCTACCTACCTAAATGTTAAAAGAAATAAATATAAGATTTAAAATACTACTTACCTTTCTTCGTCTCTCGGCAGTGAAAAAATTATAATTCTTCATTTGTTTTTTTTACTTTTACACCCATCCACTGCACAATAATTACTTACGTGGTTTCGCGGCATTTCGAGTACTTACTTAGTAAACGCGGGAAACGTGCGGTGCGAGCGCTCAGGCGGGCGTAGCGCCCCTTTGTCGGTTGTATCGTGGACGATACGCCGAGCGGCAGGTATATAACGCGTGACCTTGAGCGAGTGACGGACGCCTGACAATACGTTGCGTTTGCCACATACACGTTGAAACATTTTCAGGATTCGTCCCTAACTCACCAATAGGTACTTACTGTACCGCACAAACGTTTTGTCTATGTCTACTCTGTACTGTAAATTTGTGATGTAATATGTGATGACATATCTATCTACCTTACGTTAGACATTTTTTGTTCTGATTCGAGATAAATAAACCGGTTGAAGATATTTTTTTAAAACCTATTTAATTAACATAGCTTAAGCCCGATTGTAGGTATAACGCGTTTATGACCCACGTTACTAAAATCATTGAATTTTTGAAATTTAATGCTATAATTACTTTTCAACGGGTTATGAAATAAATAGCCGAAGAGAAAAAAAACAACTTCAATATTTATTTTTTTCTTTCTTTTGACATAACTTATCCAATATTTTTGTGATAGTTCTCCATAGTTAATGAATAAATAAATAGGTGAACGCTGGTTACGAGGCTTCCTACCAACCGGCGACGTGGTACTCCAAAGACCTGCAGAGGCCATTCATAAAGCCTGTTGAGTACTTGGCGCATTATGAGGACAGTCTGCGGAGGAAGTTCGAGGATCCGAAGGAAGGAGAAAGGGAGGCTGAGCGGGTATGTTGATTCAATTCAATCCATTTATTGCGATAAATTACAGCGTAAATTACAGGTCTGAAGTAATGATTGTTTGGATAGAAGTTCATGTGTAATTTTACCGACATTTTAATATCAAGACAAGATAAAAAGTTTTCATAATCCAAAAAGTAAAACCCTGACATTGTATGTTTCTTACAGCAAAATATTTTGTTGCATATTTTAATATAGAAAGACTACTGAAGTTATGTTGAAAGACTTAAAATTATAATATAAATTCATAATTACAATAAAACAATGATGCCCTGGAAGGTTGTACCTGCGGCCCCCACACTAGGATACCCTGTGTTGTGTGGACCCGTTTCGCTTTGTGTTAGTCACTATGTTGGAGTTCCTAACGTGAATCATTGATAATTTAGAAAGGGGCGTAAGATAGATAGAATATTCTTTATTGTACACAGACATTACAGTAACAGAAATTGTAAAATCATATTGGTAGTTGAAGTGTTGGTGTTCATCAATTGTAATGGTATTAAATAGATAGATAGAGAAGACATTATTGCACAACCAGAAAATAAGATAAGTAAAGGCCTGCGCAGACGAGGGACTATCCCCCGGGTACTTTTTTATCCGTTCATATAGATCTCTTTCATATTGTATCGAATAACGCACACGAAGGACCCCGTACAAAAAGTCCCTCAAGTAACCGAGGACATCAAGAGACCGGACTGGACAAAAGTTCGGTGTTTTCTTTTAAAACGTCTTTTCTTAAAAACCTATTTAGAGGCTAAAAATTCCACCCATGCCGGGGAACAAATGACAGCATACCGTAGGCACTGAGTCCGCGACGAGTACTCGGAGGACATTTTTTACGATTCAGGGCCTTTTGTCCCTTGGGGACAAAAGTCCCTCGTCTGCGCAGGCCTTAATTGTCACCAATAAGATCTATTCTATTTTACCCATTCTTCTTCTGCGTGCCTCACCACTCATGGAGGTTGGCAGTCAGCTCCGCATATTCTTCTTCGTTTCTTGCCAAGCGAAACGGGTCTTCGACGCTGGCTACATCCGTCCATTCCCTAATGTTTCTGAGCCACGACTTTGTTCTTCTCCCAACACTCCTACGTTCTTACCATTTTACCTGTATACCTAGGCACGAAATTATAATAATATTCTTGAGTTAAAATAAATACCTAATTAGCGAGCTGAAGTGGCAGTGGGCTGGCCATATCTCGCGAAGAACCGACAACCATTGAAGTAAACGAGTTCTTGAGTGGAGACCGCGACTCGGCAAACGTAGTGTAGGACGCCCTGCCAGGTGGGATGACGATCTGTGAAAAACTGCAGGCAGATGCTGGATGCGGCAAGCTGAAGACAGGGCGCCATGGCGCTCATTACGGAAGGGCTTTGTCCAGCAGTAGACTAATATAGCCTAACGATGATTGTTTGTTATTTCTTCGTCTAAACAGCTGAAGCGATTTTAATAAAATTGGGTATGGAGTTAGCTGACACTCTGGATTAACACATACGCTACGTTTTACTGCGGGAACATAACTTATTCTCAGGGGAAAATCGATAAACCGCCGGGTAACACCGCGGGGCACAGTTAGTGCATGTGTAATAATGTAATCTATAATTTAGAAATGAATCGCTAAATGTGTTGATAAGCGCAAATCTCGAGAGCAGCTGAAGCGATTTCGCTGATTCTTTTTTTTAGAATATTCCTTGAAGTACGAGGATGGTTTTTAAGGAGAAAAAAAAAAAAATTATGAATCGACTGTTAGGCGGTACAAAGTTCGCTGGGTCAGCTAGTAAAATGATAATAATAAAAACGTTTATTTGAACTCGTGCAGTTTACATTTACCTTAGATTATATTATAAGTCCTTACTCAGTAGGGTTAGTTAATCCGGAACACAATTTGTTGACACGAAAAGTAATACAAAGAGGTTATTTATGACCGCTAGCGCTTATACTAGGCGGAGCTCTGCTAGTTGCTTCCGTTTGACCTGTATGCAGCCAAGATTCAGGGGTAGTATTTCTTAATGATTCGCGATACTCATACATAGTTTTATATTAAATGGGTCCAATCGCGATTATTTATTAGTCCACCTGAGACCACGACAACTGTAATGCTGCCGAAACGTCCCCGATTGGACCCGTTTAATATACAACTATGTAAGATTCTAGGCTAGGCCTATTCTGTGGTAGGCAAGGCCCACACGATTTTCCCCTATCTACGCCATGCCGGCGAGATGGTGGCTTAGTGCTTACCCATGTCTATTATTTACCTATTAGATACAATCAAACGCCCTATCTGAAGAGGAGCTGAGCCGCGAGGGCAAAACGGACGAGCGGAAAAAGCCCAGACGGAATCGCACTACATTCACCAGCCAGCAGTTGGCGGCCCTGGAGAAGGTCTTCGAGAAGACACACTACCCTGACGCGTTTGTCAGAGAGGACTTGGCCGCTCGAGTCAGTTTGACTGAGGCTAGGGTTCAGGTAATGTTACATACTTCTTCGTTAGGAACTTTTAAGTCAGCGTTGGCAGCTCTGAAGAAGAAGTTTCAGAAGAAAGAAAGAAGGAGCTTTTTCGTCAGAGAGAACTATGCCACTTGAGTCAGCTTGACTGAGGCTAGGATTGGTGAACTGGTGTTACAAATTTGTTTGCTAGAAACTTTCTAATCGAGCAGTTGGCAGTGTTGGAAAAAATCACCGCTAAAATGATGTAATGGCCATGTGATTATTCGCGATGTTCGTATACATTTTTAGTTGTATATCCACATTTTCTATGAAATATACTCAGGTGCTCGTTCCATGTTATCTCATACTATATATAATTATAATGTACCCTTTCTTTGCCAAAAGGTCTGGTTCCAGAACAGACGCGCGAAGTTCCGTCGGAACGAACGATCAGCATTGTCAAACCATCGCACTTCCACCAGCCACAGTTCTCCAGAACCTGTCCCAGTGCCGATCGGGATGCCTCACCAGGGAGATCCCAGACAGGACTACTCCCGGACCAAGGAACCCTGGCTCCACCACCTCGGGACAAACAACCAGATGTTGAACTTTAACCTGGGAATTCCTATCGGAAATTCTGGCCTGTACCAAAATGATTACCCATCGATTGTGATGCAGAATAACCGGCAGTTCATGGCTAATTCTATGGGTCAAAATGTGGGCTACGGAGGTTCTAGTGAATACGCAGCAGGGTCGTGTGCTTTGATGAATTATAGTGGAGGCCTGCAGCCGGCCCATCACAGCTCGTACAATTTGAACTTGAGACTGAGACCACACGACTTTAGTCTGAACAATATACCGTTATGATTGTGTGTTCTTGAGGTTTTGACTGCAAGCAATAAAATGATTTTTTGTGTAAACTAAAATTCTAAAGTATACACGTTTGTGTAAATTAAAATTCTAAAGTATACACGTTTGTTATTTTTTTAAAGGACCTCTGTTAAAAGCTCTTAAACAACAATGACTAACATAAATAAATCTACTTCACACTGTGGAAAAATTGTTACACTGCAATAAAATAAAATTAAAATATCTCCGACCATGAAATAACTTCCGTCTGTATAAATTACCTACAGCTTTACTATAAAATAAAGCTTTCAAGCGCTCGTGGCCTAGCCGAACCGAGTGATTCGAATCAATTACTTGAGTTAAACAACAACAGGCGCGGTCAGGTGCAGGCAGGATGGAGTATGACCTAACCTACCTCCAATGCAGGAAAAGATCCGTGTCCCCACTGCTGAGGGGGACATACAAGGCTTGATATCGATATCGAAAGCTTTCAAAGTCTAAACGCACATGTAGACTGAAGGGGCTCCATGCAGTAACACTAGCTACGTACCTAAATCACTAAAGTAACATTAAAAAAGAAAGGTATTAGGTAAAAAACGTACTAGGTATAACTTCACAAATGACTTGTTTTCTATGGTACATGCCGGGATTGGAACCCGAGACCTCGCATAAAACTCGCTAACGGTGAAGGAAAAGATGGTGAGGAAATTTGAGTTTAAGAGGTGTCCAAATACCCCAGCGCCAGAAATTAGAAATCCGTGGTGGGCACGCGTGGTAATTAAGCCCTTCTCTGTGAGAAGGCCTGTGCCCTGCAGTGGAAGTTTGTTTGGTTTGTTGTTCTGAGCACAGAACGTGGTTCTGAGGCAGCTTTATTTATTGAAATAAGTACCAGTTTCTGAACGGCGGCATCACAGGAGAAATCAAAGTTTGGTTGGATTGCTAGATTGGGGTTTTTATCCGATTTTTGGGGGAATATCGGGGGAAATAGAACCATTTGAAAGGAAATCATGGGAAAAATACCTACCTAACTTAGGTGTCTAACTGCAGCCTGGTTATTTTGTGGATTGATAGATCCTTCCTAAATAGAGATTTTTCGAAATCAATTTTGTGTTGAAATAGATTATTATTTTATTAGAAGTGAAAAAGAAGATTTGCCTAATACTTTAAATAATCATTTCTTTCTTTTACTTTTATAAAAAAACATTTTTTTTCTGTTTATAAAAAAAACAGCAGATTAATATTACATTTTAGTTGCAAAGCCACCCCCATAATTCAAAGATGTTATAGATGTTAAAAGATGTTAAAGATGTAAAGATATTCAAAGATAAAAGTTGATGTACTGTCTGTTTAATAGGCTTGTGTCCACTAAGAATAAATCTAATGGAAGAAAGTCTTTTATACTGATTATGATATGCAGATGGGAAAAAACCAAGCTATTTATGATAAAATATAAAGATTATTATAATATATTTTAGTATGTGTTTAGTCAATGATTATTTTCGTTGTAAATACAACTGTTATTATTTTATTAAGAAACGCAGAGTTATTGAATTCTATTTAGTGAAACATATTAGGCAAGATGGAAACAGGTTTGAAAGCTAATGGCAATAATTTGCCCAGAATTGACCCCGTAATGCTTGGTAGATTTTTTTGCGTCAAATAGTGACTTGCTCTGCTCATCGGAATTCCATAATATTAAAACTTCAATTTAAGTGTTAAAATATTAATTATAAGCTTAAAGCGTAATATTTCCGTTTTTTAATCAGATTTATTTCACTATTAAATCACGAAGATTACGTCATATAGTTACAGCAAAATGATCTTCACAAAAATATATTCTTCAATTTGTCGATAAACAATGAGGATCGCTCCTTCTTGCAAACCACTTTTTTCGGATTTCTTGCTTGTGTGGGACTTAGGTAAATAATTTATTTGGTGTTTTTATTCTTGTGCTTTCACACTGGGACGTCATACCGCTTTTGCAATACGAGAAAGTCATATTTAATTGAAATGAAATGAAAACAGCAGAAAACTAGCCACCGCCTACTGAAACAGTGTTCATACACCACCTCGTGACGTTACTCAAGACGCCAGTCTTGAGCGTTTTTGTGGGAAATTTAAATTGTTTTTTTTAGATTCAAAATACTTATTTAAAATAACACATATTAGTTGTATATTACACTTAAAAGTGCGTTGTAAAACTATTTCACAAATTCAGTCAACTAGTCTATTATCAAAAAGGGGTCCTACTGCGAAAAAGTATCATTTCGAAAATTTTTTACAACTCTGGAGATATTTCATAAGGATATCTGGCAACCCTAAAGTTCCGTCAAAACATTCTGAAAAGGCGCTGAGTTTACAAACTCTCGGCGTTGTTTACCCTGTTTCTCCACTGAAAATATGCTGAAACGGAGGCTTAGAACACACGAGTGACCTACACTACCATGAATCAACTGATGAGCCGCAGCAGGACATGGCTACTTGCCATCAGTTTTGCCATAGCCACTCAAGTAGCTTGCCACTTTTTCTTCAGAAGGAAACCCGAGAAGCGAAAATCGAGAAAAAGTGTGAACGAAGTAATCTTCTTTTCCTACGGGTCCACCGACGTGAAGAAGAGTAAATACTCCAAGTGCATTGTAACACCAAGCATGGATCGGTTGCTGTATTACCTGAACACACCGAGGTATTCCTTGGACGTTTGCATGTATGTGCTTACAAATATGGAGATGACGAACGTTTTACTGAAGTTGCACTATAGAGGGGTGGTCGTCCGTGTTGTAATCGACGCCGACATGGCCTTCGCGTCGGGCTCGTACATCCGCAGACTAGAAAAGCAAGGAATTAAAGTGCGTTGGATGAAATCCACCAACTTGATGCATCATAAGTTTTCTTTAGTCGACGCAGCGGAGACTCTCAACCCGTTCGCAACCCCACTTGTGTTAATGGGCTCTTTAAACTGGACAAATCAAGCTCTCAGTGGTAACTGGGAAGATGTGACAGTGACATCTCAAGAGGACCTCGTGCGGCAATATCGTGAAGAGTTTGAACGTCTCTGGGTGTTGTTCAAGCCTGTGGTTGATTATTAGTTATAGCTGATTTTACACCTGGCAGTACACCTGGTTTAATCTTTCAAGAAAACTGTGCAGACTGAATCTTAATTATTTATCTAGCTCTAAGCAAAGATGTGTTATTTTATATATGAGGCACCATTATATATGATGTTAGTGTTACTAACACTTACAAAATCTAGTTATTTGCCCATTGTAAGCACAAAAACCACACAAATTGAAGATTTTTGTTTATCTACAGTATGAGTACACATTCATAAAGTTTAACTTCGACAAAACATTAATACAAGTTTCTGAATGTTCAGTTAACTGTCAAAATGATAATGACAGATATCAGAGGGATACTAAGGTAAAGTTCAAAGTCACAAAACAACTTCTAAAACACTGTAAAGTACTTGATAGTGTTGACAAGTAAGATAAGTGGAGCTATTTGGATTACTATCAGTTAGGAACTGATCTAAAATGGTTGCTGGTAGCTTAGCAGGACGTCTTGCCCTAGTTACAGGTAAATGTTGCAATTTTTTTGTCTTTTATGCATGTTTCTTTGAGCTATTACTTTTCACATACTCTACACAGTTTATTTCCTAATTAACTTTGTAAAATACTGAGAGTAAATGTTGATGGAGAGTCAATCTTAGGTATAACCTTCTAAAGTATCACAGGACATGACATGACACAAGCTTAATTCATTAAAATTATGAGGAAGGCACTTCATTCTAGGATCTACACTTTTCTCGAATTAGGAATGTTCCGTTGTCTTTCCTATTGGTTTGATTTGGGCAACTAATTTGAGGCTTTATTTCCTCTTATGCTGACATTGGTCTGGTTGTATTGTATTTGTGGCTATGTATGTTTCCAGAACTCAAATTCGCCTTGGCTAGTTGCTCATTCATAGAAAGAAAGAAGACATTTATTCATATATAGTCACAGAAATACTGAGTAATCACGTAAAGAGCATCATCCATTCCGTCAGGAAATCAAAACTTAGTTAATTTTATAGTAGCTTACTGTATGGAACGTTATAATTACGTATGAACCTTGACATTCTATTTTCAAACTGACCACTGTTTTCAAACTGGCCCTTTCAGGCGCAGGCTCCGGCATTGGCCGGGCTGCTTGCCAGGTCCTCTCTCGGGAAGGTGCCACTGTTATAGCAGCGGACAAGAATTATGATGAAGCTGTCAACACTATCAAGACCTACACCTCACTTTCTCCCGGGTATACTGGTAAGTGACCTGCCAGCCTATTATGTAACTGTATTTGTTAGAGGATTAGTAAACAGCAAACTATTTGGTTTGCTAGGTTACTCTATACATCGAAATGTCAGTGTCATTGATTATCTGTTCTCGTTGGTCTCATGGTTGTTTAACTGAAAATATATTGCAATCCTTGCGCTTATCACCGATCCCTGGCTTTTCTTCATATAATCCAACAGGTTATGGGCCCAGGAAGCAGGAAAAGCATAAATAAAAGTATATTTCCAGTTTCGTAAAGTACGGTCACATAGCAACAAATTCGACGTGATTCGACTTTGAAAATAACCGAAAGAAAAAATGGCCGGCAGCTCGGCTTCGTCTTTTCCCATAGAAAAACTTAAGGGTATCCAAGATTACCATAGTTGGAAATTTTCTATGAGCATGATACTGGTGCATGAAGATTTGTGGGAATATGTGGAATCTGAAGTGAAAGACGATAAGAAGAACTTAAAGGCTCTGGCAAAAATATGTTTGTCGGTGCATACCTCGGCGTATCCTCACGTAAGAAATGCGAAAACTGCATTTGAAGCCTGGAAAAACTTACAACAAGCTTTTGAGGATAAAGGTCTATGCAGACGGTTGAGTCTTTTGAGAAGTCTCTTCGGAATGAAGCTGAACGAGTGTGAGAACATGGAAAACTACTTACCGACCACGATCCGATGTCATTCAACTGTTGGGTTGTTTCTGTGATCCTGGATAAGTAGGTGTCCATATTTGTTGGCTACTGCGAAGAAAATAAGGGCTATAGACTAATTGACCCTGATTGTCCAACAACTTGCATAGAAGCCAGAAATGTATCTTTCTTTGAAAATGAATTCTTAACTAGGAAAGAGAATAAGTGTATGTTAAATAAGACTATGACACACAAACACTGTACTGATGAAGAGTCATGTCCTAGTACAGGCAATGTTTCTGAAGAAACCTATACTCCGTCGTCATCATTACAAGTTACAGACTCTGATACCTTCACGTGCCCGAGTAATAATTCAGAGTGTGCACTGAACTGCAAGATTGATCCCATGACAGTTCAAGACGTGTTTAATGAGAAAGGAACAGAACGTTGGCAAGAGGCTATGCAAGTGGAGTATAAATCACTCAGCAACAATAACAGTCAGTCGTTAACAGAATTAAAACGAGGACTGAAACCTAAATGTGTAAGGACACCTACACGTTTGAGTGTGAAGGGTTTTACACTGAGACATGGTATATATTACCAGAACACCTTTGTTCCGGAGGTTCGCCATTCTACGATTAAGATTTTGTTTGCCATAGCTGCGGCAAAAGATCTTGATATTGACTAACGAGATATGAATGGAGATCTTTATTAGATATAGTAATGGAACAAATAGAAGGATTTGTTATAAAGGGGAAGGAATTATAGTGTACAAATTAAACAAATCCATCTACGGCTTAAAGTACGCAACCGGAAAACTGTGAGTACAAAACTTTTTGTTGCTGTTTAACGTACATCGCGGTGTGTACCCCACAGGATCGTACGTGATCGGTAAGTAGTTTTCGCTGATTTAAAATTGTCATTCTGTGCAGTAGGTACAGAAGCACAGCGTATGGGCTATTCCGATGTATGCATATAAGGTTAATTCATTCGTCACAACCTTTGGCACAAGACAAATTTGCTAAACTTTTGAGTCGATGTATCGTGATCGCTGTATCGTCTTAAGTTAGCTTATTTAAGGTGATATGTTGTCTCTTAAGATGTTGTGTATTTTTCTTAAGGTGCTGTGTTTGTGTTTCGAATGAGTTTTATTTATATACCTATATGTACTTATAGTTGTAAACTAAACCAACGTTTGCGTTTAAGGGCAGGTGTTAGAGGATTAGTAAACAGCAAACTATTTGGTTTGCTAGGTTACTCTATACATCGAAATGTCAGTGTCATTGATTATCTGTTCTCGTTGGTCTCATGGTTGTTTAACTGAAAATATATTGCAATCCTTGCGCTTATCACCGATCCCTGGCTTTTCTTCATATAATCCAACAGTATTGACCTAAATTTTACTTTAATTGAAGACACAGTATCGGTTATTTTTATTATAATACTAGCTGACCCAGCGAACTTCGTACCGCCTAACAGTCGATTCTTTATTTTTCCCTCCGTAAGAAGCATCCTCGTACTTCAAGGAATATTCTAAAAAAAGAATGAGCGAAATCGGTTCAGCTGCTTTCGAGATTTGAGGTTTCCAACACATTCAGCGATTCATTTTTATACTACAGACTAGTTGACCCAGCGAACTTCGTACCGCCTAACAGTCGATTCTTTATTTTTTTTTATTTTTCCCTCCGTAAGAACCATCCTCGTACTTCAAGGAATATTCTAAAAAAAGAATTAGTGAAATCGGTTCAAATGCTCTCGAAATTTGCGCTTGCCAGTTCATTTTTATATTATAATATAAAAGATAAATATTTTTTTTACTGCTATTTATATATGTGTATAGCGGCGGTAATAGCCTAGTGAGCAGAACAAAGGACTCGGAAGCGAGAGACCCAGGTTAGAATCCCAGTGCGGCATGTGCAAATGGCTTTGTTTTCTAACTTATAAACATACATTTGTGAAGTTATAGTTTTAACACAAACAACAAACAATCAGCCCGTACTAGTTCTCTGCTAAACAGAACAAGGATAAGCTGAAAATCAGCGCTATGATGATGCATGCACTCACCGCACTAAGCTGAGCCCTATCCTTTTAATCACATACTAGTGTTTTCCCGCGCCTCCGTCCGCGTGGATTTTGGTTGCAATCCCGTTCACTCCCTTACGGGTTAAATTTAGAAAAACGGCAAAACACGTGTTTATTCAATTGTGTTGAAGAGTATTTCAAGTTTCAAGAAAATTAGGCAACATTCTTTATACCTCTCATACAAATTTTGGCAACCCTTTAGGGGTTGAATTTAAATAAAAAATAAAATAAAAATAATACCGCTTGCTAACTGTGAAGGAAAACATCGTGAGGAAACTTGTGTGTCCGAGATGTTTAACTACCTACCTCAGTGCTTGAAATTGCCAAACCGCAAAAGCAAGTCATTGGTCGTTGGCCGATAAAAGACTACCTACATGATATTTTACTTATGAATAAATATAGATTAACCAATGATACTAATTTAATTCTTGTTAATTTAATAAACTAATTATTGAATTATAAAAATAAAATTAGCAACATTGTTTAATAGCATAGCATAGTCAGCGGTATCCGTGAAGAAAGCGGCCCGGCTCCGTCCACTCATTCAAACCTCAAAACCTTCAGCTGCCACTCAAAAATTGTAACGTTTTCTGCAATGCTCGCAAATTTCATCGCGATGAGACATTATGAAACACTAGCCAATCCAGGGTGTGTAATATTTTTTTTAAAAAAAGAGAAATATTTTGCTTAGCTATGTTGGTAATATTTTATAAAGAAATTTAGTTAGTTTGGTTAGGCAATATTTTAAAAAGAATAAGTTGGTTAGCTTATTTAAGTTACGTTTAATTTGGTTGAGTTCAGATTGAACTTTCAATTAAGGCGAGGCTCTTCCTGATGTTCAATAAGAACCCACTTTTAGAGGAATGTTTAGCACTGACCAAATGAAATGCCAATAAATAGAAATATAAGAGAAACAGCTTATTAATTTAACCCCTCTACTATAAAACAATTAGAAGATAGGCTGAAAAAAATAAACAAATTAGAACTCGGGCGCCAGGCCAGCACTAAAAGAAGATACCGTGGATAGTAGTAGGTAAAGCGCTTGGGTTTTAATCTCAAGGCGGGCATGAATTGAGTCTGCTGAAGGAGATCAAAGAAACTAGTTTAATGTTTAAATATCTATTGCAAGATCTTACATATGGCTTAAGGCCGCTCACCATGGAGGTTTAAAATTTATAACATAGCAGGTTAAGTGGCTGTAGGTATCACCAGGTCAGTAGTCAAGTCGCTCCACCCCTCAGAAAGTCAAGTAGCGAGGAAGTCAGTCAATGTGGAAACTTAACCACTAGCCGTTAGATCCTAGTGAAAATTTATGATAAACAACACAATAACTTGGTGAATTATCTGAAACCCTAAGGAAGTTCTAATAAAGATAAATTTAGCCAAAACTACTTATTTTAAATTTGTACCGAAACTACTTGGATTATCGCTTTCAAGTTATTTAAAGTATAGAGGGCATCGCCTCTGGGAATGCTTCTCTCCGCAGAAAATTAAAAGGAAACATACCAGATAACATAGGTAATATATAAAACATCTGGATGGAACCTGCGGACGTCCAACTCTGGGTACTCAGGAACCCGCAGTCCTCACCACTCTCCGGCTCAATCCCGAAGCATTATGTAGTAATAAGGAAATTTCGAATGGCAGTTAGAATATTTATTTATAATAATAATAAAAAAAACCCGACTAGAAAGTCGAGTTTCTTTAGGTTAAATATAACGACGATACTCCATTGTCGTTAATAGTTTATATAAAATTTATAGAAAAAGATCAAGACATGTCCCGTCTATATTTCCGGGGACATGAAGGAAAAAGCCCGAAAACCGGGAAGAAGAATAATATGGTGATCGGTCGCTAGATACGCCGATCACAAAAATAGGAACGGCTTACGCCGTCTATCTCGAGATCAACCACTTTGTTCCATTGTGGTGTCTCGTATGAAGACTTCAACGAACGTCAAAATGTCGTTGTATAATGTTTTTTTTTAAAAGGGCCTATTCACGATCCAAAAAGAACAAAACACGTCACTACGCGAACTTCCGTTTTAAAACAGAGATTAAATAATCTTATTTTGAGTGGTTCTGTGGAGGAACATCCACAGAACCACTCAAAATAAGGTTCGATAGGGTAACCCTAAGAAAAGTAGGTACTACTACCTGTCAAAACAGGTAAACAAATTTATCGTGTAAATAGAAAGAATCCAAAAACTGGCTTAAAGCTAATGTAGCGAAAATACAACGCTACAGGTGTCAGCTAACTCCAAACCAAATTTTATTAAAATCGCTCAAGCCGTTTAGACGTGAAGAAGTGACAAACACAACATAACATTTACATACAGGCACATTGCTTCTGGCCAGAGCCGGATTAACCTTAAGACAGAGTAGGCAACTGCCTAGGGGCCCAGGATCGACAGGGGCCCACTGCAGTCCGCAAAAAAAAGTTTTATGGATCGAAAATGATAATCAACAATACTATTTTTTTTTTCAACGCATGTAACACTTTATACATACAGAACCATCTAGTATCTAATATTCGAACAAATATAATCCTTAGGTACTGATTAATAGAATCCGAACTAATTAATATAATCGCTTAAATTCATTGTCGATAATGGCAATTGAAAATGATGTATTGGAAAAGGTCCACGTTGAAAAAGTCGTAAAAGATTTTATATCTAAAAAGTTAGAAAAGCCCATATTTAAATAAACAGAAGGTACTGAAATTACTTCACTTTTTCTTTTGTTTATTGCGTTTGGTTAAATATATATTTTAAATTAAAAATAACAGTCGCGTTTAATTTTTCATGTATACATAGCAATTGTATTCAGGAATGTGGGCAGAAGGCAAAAAAATACATCACATGATTTAGTCAGATTAGGTAAAGAAAAGGGGCCCGAAAATTGTATTGCCTACAGGCCCATACAGGGTTAATCCGGCTCTGCTTCTGGCCCTACACTAGGATACCCTGTGCCGTGGGAACCAGAAACAACGACATCACAAACATGTAAACATTCAAGACCTGGGTTTTTTCCCAGCCGGGGTTCGAACCCGGGGCCTCTCGCATGGTAGGCAAATGCGCTACCGCTACGCCCACAGAGGTCGTCATACACACTCACAAATCTTCGCCTTTATAATATTAGTGTGAAGTGTGATCAGATTATATTCCTTTTTGTTGCACTAACCCCTGCTAAGGACAATTTCAAAAACCTATTTAGAGGCTAAAAAATCCACCCATGCGGGGACTCTAACCCGCGACCTCTGGCTACCGTGCCAGCGCTCTCCCAACTGTGCTAATGGCCAAGTATCGGCATCAGTGAAATTTCGAGCCACTACACTACTCTCTGTATTACTTACAGGCAGCGACTTCTGGCTGAAGTAATTTGCATCACTTGCAGCCCCGAGTACCTATTTTGCAGTTAGGTTTTACATAGGAGTGATATCGCTGTACCCACTTGATTATATTCTTTTTTGTTGCACTAATGTAGCACGGGCCAAGGACAATTTTAAAAACCTATTTAGAGGCTAAAAGTGTGATGTGATTTTAATTGCAGACGTAGGCGAGCATAGCGCCCTGGAGCTGGACGTATCGGCTTCCGAGTCGGTTCGTAGCGCTCTCCAGCATACGTTGTCACAGTATAGGGCACCGCCCGCCATAGTGGTCAACTCGGCCGGTATCACTCGGGACAACTGGCTCCTCAACATGTCCGAGGCTGACTATGACAGCGTGCTCAATGTTAATTTGAAGGTGAGGAGCAGACTGACGCGATGCTGCCTTTATTTCTGCTTAATCCATAAACTTTACTTCCACAACGCCATCACTTGTTTTGTTTAGCGGGGTGAATCTCTAAACTGCATAGTTGTTCAATAGATATTGTAAGGATTCAGGCGTTACTTTGCGAAAATCCAGAATAGAAATCTAAATTCTGCCAAAAGTCCCACAAGCACCATGCGGTTAGTTAATGCACCGCCCTCCCTCCCACTTTTTCAAGCAGAAGCAAGACACGAACACACCCCCACCGAAACAAAAATAAACGTGATAAATGTTTGAGCTGCGAGTTGAAAGGTTAAGCAAAACCTTATTTTTGTGTTCTGAGAGCAAAACGGTCTTTTTTAAATATAGACCTTAACTAGATTCTGTTTTAAGGACTGTTTCAACTTCAGTCTTTATTAATTTTTACTAATAACACCGTAGGACTTCTAGTCTTTCAACCCAGTATTGTCGTTATTCCTTTATATAACTTATTGATTTCATTAAAATTACCTGTTTTGTTTCAGGGCACCTTCCTAATAATGCAAGTGTTTGCTAAAGCCATAACAGAGGCCAAACTTAGTTCTGCCTCATTCGTCAACGTTTCCAGCATTGTTGGAAAATACGGAAACATGGGTCAGTATTAGATTAGAACTCGTTATTGTCTATGTTACGGCTGTTACGGCAGTTTTAGCCGGTTATAACTAGGTGGCTGCACCTAGTGGTAACTCTTAGTTAAATCTCGTATGAGCCGGTTGTTTTCGGGTAAAACTAGGTCTGGCCGGTACTAGTATTTAGACGTAATATCGTAACAAAACAGTTCCACCGATATTAAACCAAATTTTTAAGCCAACGTATTTTAGCAAAAAATATTCTTAATTTAATTCCGGATTCTCTTACCTGATTTCAATTAAAAATCAAGTACCTAAGCAATCAAATTAATAAATTCTGTTATTTAGTTGACAGTGTGTACTGCTTGCGAAAGTTTTAGTTAAAAAAAAAACTTTAATTTTTCGAAATTTAATGTGATCGAATTGTTTTATTAAATTAAATTATTTTTATTCATTGTAAAACCAAAATGTTTACCTAATGAACGTCAAAGTTGCTAGTTTCATAATTAATAGATTATGTGGAGAACAAATTAACAATGCTAGTTTTTCCCCACGTAATCTATAACTCCACGTTTATTTACACATTAAAAAAAAGAAGAGATATTTAGACTATTTTTATTTTTAATGCATTAACCCGTGCTAAGGACAAATTTAAAAACCTATTTAGAGGCTAAAAATTTCACCCATGCCGGCACGGATAGCCAGAGGTTGCGGGTTCGAATCCCGGCATGGGTGAAATTTTTAGCCACTAAATAGGTTTTTAGAAGAGATATTTGCTAATCATTCATCGTCATCGTCAGGCTATACTAGTCCACTGCTGGACATAGCCCTCCCCTAAAGAGCGCCACGTTGTGCTATCATAGGGGGTAATGCCCATAATCCCCACGCTGGGCCTGCGGGTTGGGGATCGCAGTTTGGTGGAATTGTACTGCAGGGGGCGCTGCAGCTGCCCACCCCCCGGTTTGTGTCCCTTAGTCGCCTTTTACGACACCCGCGGGAAGAATCGGGTAGGTGCTATTCTCTAGGCCGACACCACACACCAATCATTAATATGCTAATCATTAATATGCTAATCATTAATATTTGTTAATTATTTATTATACTTTATTGCACACAAAAACTTGACGTTACATGACATGTACAAAAGCAATTCAACTTAGATTTGAAAGAAAGAAAGACATTTATTATAGCAACAAGACACATCACAGAAACAAAAAACCACAAAATTAACACAACATGAGCACAACAGAAATTAACCAAATATAGATACGAAACAAAAAACACACAAATAGCTTTCGCCTGTGGTGCGTCTAAATTGCCACAAAAGGCAGCTGACTCAGCGTTGTGCTGAGGGACTGAGCCCTCAGCGCTGAT
Organism: Yponomeuta sedellus; assembly: GCA_934045075.1. Classification (NCBI taxonomy): domain Eukaryota; kingdom Metazoa; phylum Arthropoda; class Insecta; order Lepidoptera; family Yponomeutidae; genus Yponomeuta; species Yponomeuta sedellus. Next base: position 4,451,576 of record OW203728.1, on the reverse strand, counting down.
TTTCAGTCAGTGCCCGAGGTAACTGAATGCTCCTACGAGGTGCGTGTCGTATTTGGTTTTATTCTCATTTCTAAAGTTGAGAATGTTAGATATTGGAAGCATTGTGGCTACTTTATAAAAACGGCTGACGTTATTTCAATAATACCTCAATAATACCTAAATGCAAATGATATGTTGTTACAGGGCAAACCAATTATGCCTCGAGCAAGGCTGGTGTGGTTGCCATGACGCAGTCGGCTGCCAAGGAGCTAGGAAAGTTTAATATAAGGTGAGAACACACCTTTTTATGTAGCCTGTGTACGACCCACCGCAGGGCACAGGCCTTCCCTCAAAAAGAAAGAGAGAGTATGGGCTTAATTACCACGCGTGCCCGCCGCGGATTGGCAATGGGCATTGTCACATCCTATTTTTTATTCTATAAATCTAAAATATAGACTAATATGAGAAACTAATTTGAATATTTTCTTAATTTTTGATGTAATTATTTTTTTATTAATTATTTAAAGTTTTGTAAGTATGACGTCACCACTGGCGTTATGAACTACGTTCGTTGAATTTATTCATGATAAAAAAAAAGTTAACGTTTGACAAAGGTTGATGACGAATTTTTTTAAAATATTTGTAGGCAATGGAACTACCGCTTTAAAGCCAATGATGACGTCATTGAAAGAAAAATGAAGTGAACATTATTTTACGATGAATATTAATAATTCGTTTTTATTTTACCTATTTAAACCCATAATAGTAATCAGTATCCCTATTCCTCGAAATGGTTTCCACTTAACGACAATCGATGACTCCCTGATCAATGCCCATTTCAAGCGATGAGGTAGTAAAACACCTCAGACACTCAGGTTTCCTCAATCGGTGACTTTGTTTTCTATAAGGGCCAGTGTCTGAATTGAGAATTTCGCTAAGTAAATTGTTAACTGTGGTGCTGTCTCTAAGAATTTCTCAGAAAAGAGCGTGACAGAATGTTACTTAAGCATTTACTCAGTGAAATTTTCAATTCAGTAACCGGGCCCTTTGTTACATTTGTGAAATTATAGTGGCAATACCTACCACTCGCTAACGGATAAGGAAAACATCGTGATAACACCTAATTTAAACCTAATTAAAATTAATTAGTCGCTGCACCGGCTTCGTGTACTTTTGGCTTGCCCTCCGCTAATATGTACCCTATTTGGTCGTCGGACGGCCCTTTGTTCCTATTCACACACATTAGCTTGATATGTTTCGTCTATCTGTCTTCCTTCATCCTCCCCGTATGTCCAAATCACCAGAAGTTTGCCAGAATCGTGGTAAGTGGCAAAACCTAGCCTCTGCAGGCAGAGATCAGGATCCTCTGGGATACAGGCTTGCATTTATGTACGTACCTAATGAAGGTAATTATACTATATAGGGTTCCTTAAAACAGTTCAAAGTATTTTCTTCAAAATCACACAGAAACTGTGACTTATTGAACGTTACAAGTAACTAAATGTCCATTTAAAAAATTCAGATCCTTTTGGAGAAAAAATGGACAAAAACCCTGGACCCCATTACTAAGCCTACAACTTGTGTCTGACCTGTATTTTATTTTTAATTATTGTAAGAAAACAAACAATTGTACAGTATAGTTTCAGGTCAGAAAATTCTAACGTGCATTTGTATGTAATTGTACAACCAGTGCCGTTTTTTGTAGATTTATACAAAGACAATAACATGAAACATAAAGGGCGTTTTCTGGTGAGCCTGTTGAAGCCAGTTTTTTATTATTTTTTTTCAGAGTAAATGCGATCCTGCCCGGCTTTATAGACACGCCAATCATAAAGACGGTACCCGAAAAAGTCAAGGAGAACTTTCTCAAATTGGTCCCCCTAGGACGATTCGGCGCCCCTGGTGGTAAGATGATCTTCTAGCTTGACCTTTGATAGAAATAGTGTCTAACTACAACTGCATGGCACCTGTTAAAAATCGTTATATGACCGACTGAATGTTAGACAACGTATACAGACGAAATCAGTGGTTTTAGAAAATGTAAAAATTTGAGGAATATACCTTGAGTACTGTATATGGCCTTAGTATGGCCTTGCCCCAACAGTGGCATACAAGGGTTGATAGATCAAAATTTAGCAATCTTCAACCAACCAATATTTCGATGTTAAGGCCTGCGCAGACCTCCCTCACTCGGGGACAAAAGTCCCTGAATTGTAAAAAATGTCCTCCGAGTACTTGTCGCGGACTCAACGCCTACAGTGTGCGGTCATTTTGTTCCCCGGAAATTGAGTGAAGCGTACGCTATGGAAGCAAATATTCTGAGATTACATTGTGTTGTAATTTACATGAAGTAACGAAACAATAAGAACACCGAACTTTTGTCCACTCCGGTCTCTTGATGTCCTCGGTAACTTGAGGGACTTTTAGTGCTGGGTACTTTTAGCCCTTCGTGTGCGTTACTCGATACATTTTAGGTATAAGAGATCTATATCGACGGACAAAGAAGTACCCGGGGGATAGTCCCTCGTCTGCGGAGGCCTTTAATCTAGCTTACACCACAGCTTGATTTTTGTCCTTTTGATTTTGTTTTTTTTTTAATAATTTAGCAGTAATGGCATTATAAATATTCGTGATTTCTGAAGCTTTACTTCTGAACTGCGAACCCGAATTCAACGTGGTAGAAAATACTTTAGCATTGAAAAAATGTTAAATGTTTATGGTTATGTTGTCCAATATGCGTATGTCAGTGTAAGAACAATAAAGTTGCCGAGTATAATACGCTCGTATCATAATTTTTCGAACTTTATTACTTTTTGTCCTGATACTTTTCTGTTTTGCTTAATTTTGGGTAACAAAACATATTTTGTTTGACTTTTAATGGCGCATGGGTACTATGAATTAGGTACTCATTAATTTTGGACTTTATTTGAAGTTGTTAAAGTTCAATTTAATGTGGGTACTGTAGTACCATTGCCTTATTAAGGGCTAACTCGCCACGTTTTTGTACCATAACTAGCGCTGTTTGTTCCGAATCACGTTTTGAATGTTCTTTAAAATAGTGATCGAAGAATATCTTGTCAAGTCTACAAGATATAGTAAGTACTATCTATCCACGGTGTAGATGTAGATAGTCCAATATGTTTACTTAGATAAGGCAAAAAACCCTTTTTTATCATTATTAAATCTTAAATTGTTGGTACCTGTTTTAAATAACTAAAATACCAAATGTGTATATAGATGCCATTTTAAATTACTAATTACATAACCGAGGCTTTCAAGCCACTTTGAAACCCATTTTTTTCTGTTTTCAGAGGTAGCAGAGTTGATAACATTCCTGAGCTCAGACAAGAGTTCTTTCATTACTGGAGCAGCTATTGACATCACTGGCGGTTATTGAGAAGCCTTTTTTCCATCAAAAATTTCCTTAGAGTGCAATGTGCTTTTACTTCAATTTTGCAATGAAATTCATAAATGAAGCAGCTGTCATGATTGACAAAGTGGCAGTCATGATTGACAAAGTGATAATTAGATGTCCATTACTTTGTAAATAGATTAAATTAAATAAGAACATTAAATTTATTACCCTGACTATACCTGTTGATATTTTTATAAGAAAGTTTAAATATAAATTATTGATTAAAAGGCTTTTGATACTTAAAACGAAATGTATTACTCAACTGTTAACCTTCTTTTTAGCCTTTAATTTATTCTTCTTCAACTCCGATTTATTTTTCTGTCTCTTATCTCTCATGAAGGTTCTGTATTCAGTTTTTCTTTTGTCGTCTATGATTTCTTTGTATTTCTTCTTGTTGTACTTTTGGAACTCTGCATCAGCTAACAACTCATCTACCATGGTTCTCTTCCTCTGTTTCTTGGTCAACCTTTCGTTTGTGTGGTCCAATGGGGAATCCATTATGCGACCCACCTGAAAGTTAAAGGTTATGAAGAGCATATGCCAATCAATCTGTATTTTTTATAAATGCTTACTAAGATGACACAACAAAAGCAAAAACAAAAGTGAATAAAGCAATTCTTTCTATGTTAGTGTGCTGAATTGATTTGAATGCAATATTCACTGCAAGGCAGCAACTGCCTTTATTGACAGTTACTGATTTACCCCATTTGGAGTGGAGCTAATGGGTCCGTGGCAGCTTCAGTAAATTTCATAAAGAAATATTGATGCGCCTTATCGAATTGTCAGGCCAACCAAGAGTTACCAAGAGCTACCATAGTCCAGGCATTAAGAGGGAATGCTGCCAGCATCTTGGGAGCTCTTCAATAGTTTTTTTTTCATAGAACTTCTTGTGCATAATATGATTAATTTAATAAATATTGTTATATAATTATCACAAATAAGCAACTTTAAATTCGCAATCATTGTCTATTTCATGTCTAATTTATCGCGATTCCTGGTGAACGGGAGCAAACTTACGAAACAGACCTGATTACGTATTTAGATTCTTTAATCAGAAAATAAGTAAAGGTTTGAATGTCTTTCACTCTAAATATTTATCTATTCAGGATTTCTAAAAGAAGTTTAGATAATAATATGGGCAAAACTGAATAATGTGTGGAACATGCTGCCTCCATACTCAGATGTTTTGCGAAACACCTGAATTAGCAGTGGAAAAATGCAATCAAATTGCAAATATTTCAAGCCGTTAAGTTCGCATATTACCTGAAAGTATTTGGGCAGTGTCTCCATATCATTCTTCTTGTAAAAATGCTTGGGGTCCATAGCAGACCTCATCTTCAAGACTTGAAGGTCATTCTTGAGCTCCTCAGTGATCTCAGGAGCCGGCATATTGAACCAGCCAGGCCCCTTAGTTTTTTCTTTTTCTTTCTGAAATAAACAAAATAGGTGAAAAACAAACTATGTAAAAAATTATGCGTGTACTATTAACACCTTTTTAGATTAGAAAATAATTTTGTGAACCTTATGTGATTACACCTATTGCAAGTTACTTAAAATTATGTGTTTGTATCTAAATAATTTTGCAATTAGTTCGCCATAGTTGGTTGCTCATGAATGTTTTTTCCTTATAGTAATAAGCTTAGTGAACAAAAGGTTTGTTGTGTTTAAATTTATTACAGGCAGATAAGTGAAGGGACAATCCTACCTTACGCAGAGCTTTCAGAACCCTATCGCTAACGTCATAACGAGGTAGGCTGTGTTCTTTCTCAATGCCAGGCTGCAACACAGATGTTTGCATTTCTTTTTCAACATCTACAGTACCAAGATTAGATTTCAACTTCCCTGTCTCCAAATCTAGCTGATCAAAGTGGAATAAGTTTTTGTTCTTCTTTTTGACTACCAAGGAGTCATTCCATCGCATGTCATCAAAGAAATCATTGAACAAACTGTCGATTTTCAGTGACTTCAGCTTGCTTTGAATGTCTTCTTCAAGTGACTCTTGTTTATCCAAGTTTTGCTTTGTTTTGTCAAATAGATCCAAAATTGCATCTATTCGGTCTTCTTTGTCTGTTGAGAATAAACTGGTATTAGTTTTCAGTCGATGGAGGTTGGTGGAAAACAATAGAGGCTCCATGGCTTGAAGCTCCAAGTTAAATGATTTATGCAGAATTTTGTGAGCTTATGCTCACAAAATTTTGTGAGCTTATGCTCACAAAATTCTAGAGACCAAATACTGTTCTGAAGAATCCGCTATTTGACTCTTTTCAAGTAAGTCTTAAATGGTAAATGTCTCTTCCATTAGACCAAAAACTATTTTAGTAGGTATATAGTTTTGAGGACCTAAAGCAACAAAAAGATACATTTTATAACTTTGCTTTGTTAGACAGAAATGCCATTTTTGTCAATGGTTTGAAGACCTGAAGACTTGTAAACAAAGTTTGAGATTGGCAGACAAGACAATACTTAACTTGACATTATCAAGACAAGACTTGACTCTGGCAAAAATAGTCGACATCGGCTGATTGCCATTCTCCCAATAAAAAAAGTTTGACATTCAACATCTGTGAGTGATTTGTGAGCATAGTGAAATAACAACGCAACCATCATTTCATAGAGTTGACATGCAAAATATCCCCTGGGAAGTTGTGGATTCGTGTACCCAAACTTGCCAAAAGAGAGCCTGATATTTTATCGACTGAAACTCGGGTGTATTTACGTGAAGATCACTTTGATGTAAGTCCTATAACAATCAATGTCCAATGGCTCTGGCTGACAGATGTTTGTTTACAAACCAAAGATGCTTTCAACATGGAGTTTTCAATGTTCCGAATTAAAAGCGGAAAATATTTTTTTATTTCAAAAACAAAGCGTCAAATTTGATACGAGTCAAGTACCTAGCGGATTCCCTGTATCCTGTATTTCTCACGTTAATAATGTTTAGACGCTTGTAGGACTGGCACTTTTAAGGCATGCCTGCCGCATCAAATCCCAACACAAATATTCAGTACGTAATTAATATTGGTTTACTGAATTAATGCTACGCGTTGATAAATATGAGCATAATTCGGTCATGGTGTAGCAAAGGGTGTGCAAGGGAAAAAACACTTAAAAACACAAAAAATAGGGTCCCTGTAAACCCTTCTTTTTATATTTTTAATCAAAGGGGAGCATCAAAATGAGCAACTTTTCCCCTAAAAAAAATCTCTAAATTAAATATTTGAGATTTTACAGGCGATTTAAAATCTGAAATATTTAATTTAGAGATTTTTTTTAGGGGGAAAAGTTGCTCATTTTGATGCCCTCCTTTGATTAAAAATATAAAACGAAGGGGCTACGGGGACCTGTTTTCTGAAGTCAATTTTTCTTCTATGTTTAGCCATATAAAATTTAAATCGCCTGTAAAATCTGAAATATTTCATTTAGATATTTTTTTTAGGGGGAAAAGTTGCTCATTGTGATGCCCCCCTTTGATAAAAAATATAAAAAGAATGGGTTACGGGGACCCAATTTTTTTTTTGCGAAATTTTCTGTCTTTTTCCCTTGCACACCCTTTGCTACACCCTGACCCATAATTCTATTTAAGCCAATGCGTAGGCAACAGTCCCCTGTTGGTCGGGGTTTATTTAGGGTTAATAAAGGATTATAAATAGTTGAGCGCAATACACAAGTAGAACTTTACTAACCTACAAAATACGGTGTGTCCTTTCCGCCGAGTAATTCAGTCTTATTTTGCAGCTCCTCGTCTCCCGCTGTGTCTATTATAAAATCCATCTTAGATTTTTTAACAAGTGTAACTTAGAGGATATTACGCTGAAAAACAGACAATGTTTCCAAATATTTTGCACATGGGATGCAAAACGTACGTAGTGGTTAAATTTTAATACTCTTCACAGAGCATATAAATAAGAGACGGGACCTCCCTATATGCTTTTGTAATGAGTTTAGCCCCGTTAGCAATACCAACCAATAGAGCAAAAATGCAATGTCAAAAGTGCTACCAACATGACTTGTCTGTGCATTAGGGACGTCCACTTACATTGGTACTACATTTATCGATATCGATAAATTTTCATCCAGGGGCTCCGCAGTTAGCCTAATAAAATTAATAAAAATCAATGTTTTCAATAAAACGACAAATGAAATTAGTATTTTATTATTGATTATCAAATCACAATAATTGTGGTCAAGGTCTATTGAATTTATTTCAGCAGCTATTTGGTTTTTCCTTAGAGGTGTCCAATCTGAGCGAACTTCATCAATCGGTGGTTTGGATTCAGGTGCTGAAATCGTCAAAAAAAGTTAAGTTGAGTCGTTATTGATTATTAATTTGTTGGTAAACTATGCTACTTACCGGGATAGTTCTGATAAATATGCTGAGATTCCAGGCCACAATAATTGTGGTCAAACCCTACTGGACCAATAGCAACAGCTGATATTTTGGCTGCTGTACAAGGTGCTGAAAATGATAACACTTTGTAATTTATCAAAGTAAACAAACTCTAGTTACAAAAAACTTCAGCGATACATGAAAAGTCTACGTACCAGAGTTGTTTTGTGAAGCTCGACAACTAATAGGTTTTTGTATAGCTGAATCTGAAAATAAACAATTGCAAGAATAGTCCGAAAAAAAAAATAGTTTGTTCCTGTTTACCACATAACTGCATAATTGACTATGTAACTATCAAATACGTTTTTATAAAAAAATATTTTAAGTTAAAAATTAGTAAAAAAAATATTTTAGTAATTCCAATCACTAACCAGTTTCAAGTGATGCGACGTGGCTACGTGGTAAGGAAACTCAGCTAGTAAGTAATCAGGAAGAGGAGGCGCATTTATAAGTAGAGAAGATACAGCCCTGTAAAAAAATGTTTATCAAAGTATGTCATTTACGTATTAAGACGTAATAATAATATTGCGTTCTAAATGACGGAGCAAAATATATTCAAATGTTCGACGTAAAGCAAGGCGTATTTTGTGTTTTATTACATAATTATTCATGAAATGTAGTAAGTGTTACATTATAAGTTTATAACACAACTCACCATTTCTTTAATCGGCTTCCTTTTAAAATAGTTGTAAAAATCTTTCGGCCGGAAATGATCTCTACAAACATATTTATGTTGGTGGAGTTTTTCGATGGGGATATACGATATAAGATCTTCCACAATTTTCACCCATTGTCTGCATCTAAAAAAAAAACAACATTCAATGCAGCCACTAATAGTGCATCTTTGAAACATTGTTATGGCTTACAGCAATTCACCCGTCATACACTGAGTAGTAATTCTGACCAAGTTACTTATCAGATATTTTTTTATCGATATTGAATATGTGTAAGGCACATCACTATGACATTGAAACATTGAGTATTTTTCTCATAGTATATTAATTACGTTATTTAACATAATTTATGATCTTGTTCTTGTGCAAGATGACAAAAACTGTAGCCAGAAATACTTACCGGTCTTCGTCCCTAGGAAATTTACCCATAAACTTTCTTTTGGTACCCTTTGACCGGCTGCATCTTATTTTACAAATGACACAAGTTCGACACCATCCGATCAATGCCATTATTAAAAGAAAATCACTAAACACTGTACAACAAGATACACACAGCTAGATATTGAACAAACTTAAAACACAAAAATTTTAACTAGAAAACGTTCTAATATGTGCCGCGTTCCGCCATATTTGTTGTGTTTTCAGTTTGACATTGACAGCAAAGAAAGAGTAAGTAGTATTAAAGAGTGAGACAAAAATATGTCCGCCATTAAAACGGGGCTAAATGCGAACAAAAATTTCAAAGTTCCTACTTGCGCTAGGCTGATACTCTTTGGGATGCAAATTCAATCCAAATAATTATTAGTCAGAGATTAAATAGGTAGTAGAGAGAGATACTGCTATTAGTAGTCTCACATAGTCTGTGCAAGTTGCTGTCAGTTGCTGTCATTTATCACAGCAGTGTGACCAGATTTTATTTTCCAAATCCACAACATTTTGCAAAAACCTGTCCAATCTACCAAGAAATATAATCATGATGATAATAATTAGAGATTTTCACTGTCTTTTCAAGTACTTAAATCATAGTTTTTTGACATAGCCAGTTCTTGGATGATTATTGTTTTCGGCGCGATTTACTTGGGTATAGAACTTTGAGTATCATGCTAGTGAAAATGTTCTTTTCCTTAGGACTCCCTGTGATTCGCACATTAGGAATTTAATGTAAAGACGTGTGGGGTATGGCCCTTTTTGGCTCAAGCCTACTCCACCGAATACCTACGCAAGTAGGTATTCAGTAATATTGGATTACTGATGCTGGACCCGTGATGAACACAGTTAATATTTCGTGAAGTAAAATCGTTACAGGTATAGTATGACAATAAAACTTTTTTTCAGATCATTTAACGTAGTACATACATAGTTCATTAGTAGATAATAGTATAGATGACAATGAGTCTAAAAAAATTCAAATAAAAACTACTACTACTTAACCAAGGCCTGTCTATGAAAATAGAATACCTAATTTAAAGGCAAAATATTATATATTTTGGAAATTTTCCAGTCTATCTGGCCGCATAGAAATTATTGGCTACTTAATTTTTTAATCGTATTTCGTATAATGTACGATAAGGTCTTTTCACAAAGGTACCCTCATTTATTTATACCCTTATTACTGTTGGCTTATTTATTTATACATGTAAGTGTATAAATAAATAAGCCAACAGTAACCGTAACAAATTAGTTATTTTCAGCAACATTCATTAAATTGAAGCCATGCACAGTACATCGTAGTAATGCACATCTTAATCATCATTTTCAGATCCAAAATATTCAACAAACTGCTACGAAATTTCTTGATCTTCAAAAAATCAGATGGTATTAATGATTCAATTGAAAACATTTCATGTTTTACAACGCGCAAAACTAAAAATACAGTTTCTTAATTTTGCTATCTCGATTACGAAAAAAATATTTAGAATTTTTATTATTGCTTAATTTTAGAGAAAATAAATAAAAACCAAAAATTGTGTGATGACGTCACACATACGGTGGAATAGGCAGGTACCGTTGCCTAATATTAAAAATGACAGATGTCATTTTCAATTTCATTCAAATGTCATGTCAGAGAAATTACTATTCCTTTCCTTAATTACAATGGTTTTTAAAAAGGCGGCAAGGGTGTTAGTATGATTAAGCTGTATGTGTGACGTCATTTGGCTGTTACCGTCCTTTTAGAATAAGACGAAATTCAAACAGAAAATTATGAATGAAAATCATCGAATTTCCGAAAATAAAAAAATATGGGTCGTTTTATTTCGTATCTATTTTCCTTTAAGACAGTAAAATACGTATGCTAACAAATTGAAATGTCAATTGTCAAATTAAAAAAAAAAACAATTTCTTTTTTTCAAGGTTACGACTAAGTACTTATAACTCTTATAGCTACTTATAACTCGTCTAGTAATAAATGGAATGGTATGATTACTTCAGTATGATAGTTGTGTTGGGTCCTTGAAAGTATATAAAAAGATTAATGGATCAGAAATCAGAGGCCAGCCACGTCTTATCTCTTTTTCACATATGAGTACCCCCACCCGCTGCCTCATTCCAGGGACGTCTGACGGGCGGGAGTAGCTGCTAAATTTTTTTGGTGTAGAGAATTATTGAAGTCAAAAGGAGGCTCCTACTTTTTGGTTTTTATTGATCAGCGGCGACTCCAAAACTCAATTTTAAACTAATTTCTTTGTTACCGCTTTTCATCCACTATAAGTATCAAATTGTTGATGCCTTCTATTAGCACTGGATAATGTACTTGTGGGCTAGTAAGAAACTTAATGATGTTATGAAAGAGAAAAAAACTGCATATTTTATTCTACCACAAAAACTTAATTATTGCGATAAGTTCAGATTTTTGTCTAAAAAGTACAAATCGAATAGGTCTGGTCACACACTGCCATAGATCCATTGCATAGTGCCACAGAACAATTAAACCAACATAGTGCACGGAAGTGGCACAGAACAAGAACAAATTACGGCGGTTGTCATTTTGAAACATGGAACTTTTTGGTTCTTGACCGACACATGATGACGGAAAATTCTCAGACCTGTTAAATAGGTACCTAATAATAAATATAATTAGATTCGTATAAGCCAACACGGCAGAATCCCTGTGACCAAAACC